>OU015765.1:2111640-2480583 GCA_907173295.1 Fagus sylvatica
CTTGACTTAGGCTTCGGTCAACCGAAACGGTTCCCAAGCACTGAGGTCCCAGGGGGACTGGCAAGTTAAAAAAAAATAACTTGACTTAGGCTTCGGTCAACCGAAACGGTTCCCAAGCACTGAGGTCCAGGGGGACTGGCAAGTTAAAAGTTAAAAACTTAAAAATAACTTGACTTAGGCTTCGGTCAACCGAAACGGTTTCCCAAGCACTGAGGCCCAGGGGGACTGGCAAGTTAAAAGTTAAAAAATAACTTGACTTAGGCTTCGGTCAACCGAAACGGTTCCCAAGCACTGAGGGTCCCAAAGGGACTGGCAAGTTAAAAGCTTAAAATATAAACTTAGACTTCGGTCAAAACTGAGGGTTCCTAAATGCAAAACCCCAAGAAGACTATTAAGATAAAAGTTGGAATGACCGACCCGGCTTAGGCCTCGGTCCAAAACCAAAGCTTTCCAAATACTGAAGCTCCTTAAAGAAGAGAAAGTTAGAAAAACCAACTTGACTTAGGCTTTGCTCAACCTTAAGGGATTCCAAGTGCTATAGTCCGAAGAAAACTGACAAGTCTGAAAATAGAAACCAACTCAAAGTTCAGTAAATTTAAACAATCCCCTAATACCCATTCGGTATGCAAGGATATAAGTAGAAAACATGATCACACAAATATGAGATTCATAAAAACTAGTCATAAAATTAACAAATTGTATCATTCCCCCCTTCTTATGAAGGAAACAGGGAACACAAAAACAAATTGTATCATTCCCCCCTTCTTATGAAGGAAACAGGGAACACAAAAACAAATTGTATCATTCCCCCTTCGTATGAAGGAAACGGGGAATACAAAATAACGGAGTTTCAAAAGTTAATATTAAAACTAATCTACCACATCAATGGTCTCATCAACGTCCGAACCCTCTTCCTCCTTCTTGAGATTCAGCAGTATGGATTTGATCATCAGGCCTATCCTTCGGTCACCTTAGTGGTCATCAGCCAGCACGGGCTCACTCAAGGCTTCATGGGACCCAAGGAACTGTGGGATCTCCAGCGGTACCCTCTCCAGCCTCCAACTCGTTTCCTTCCTCTGGCACAGGATCCTCGTAAGGTTGGCGTGTATACGCCAAATCATATAAGTCAGAGTCATCATCAACCCCGGCATTATCTAAGGGCCTTATGCCATCCTTGGACGAAAATACTTGTTGCACTCGCCTCTGAGTTGATATCTTAGATCCTGGGATGCTTGGTTAACACCTTGGTCATAGTAAGCCTGAGCCCCCTTTTCAGCCCTCACTTCGGCCTCAGCCAGCGCCTCTTTAAGCTGGCTATTCTCAATTCGAACTTGAGAGGCAGACTTATGTTCAGCGTCCAGCTTTCTCTGAAGCTCGGCCACTTGATTCTGCAAATTTAGCAGACCAGCTTCGGCACTCTTTTGGGCACTCTCAGCAGCACGAATTCTTACAGAGGCCGAGCTCTCAAGATCCTTAAGGCGGCTTGATCTCGTCGGTAGACAAGTTAAGGCGACGCTCGGTCTCCAAAAGTCTGTTGCCAGCTTCAAATATACCTTGAACGGCCTAAGAAAGAAGCAAAGAAAAGATAAATTGAAAAGGAATATGTGTCTAAATAAGACGAAGGGCACATGTAACATGCATAATGAAACATTGAAGTGCTAAACTTACCAGGATAGAGTCACGCTTGAGATTCTCCAACATATATTTGGATCTTTTTTCCTGCCAGACCTTCATGTCTTCCGGAAGGAGGAGAGCTTTTCCAACCGCTTCGGCCACTTGCCCTCCTCGAACTCCTCTCCCGCTCTTGAGGACCGAATCTCCCTTATCGACCGATCGATTCTCAAGAAGGAAAGAGCAACTCCACGGTTGTTGCAAGTCGTCTTGACCCACACAACCTTGAGGAATTTGACCCGTGGCTTTTTGAAGAGCTCGGTTGTTCTTACTCTTAGCCTTCTTTGGAGACTTGGCCTTTGAAGGTTGGGCTGGAGACGACCCCTCCTGAACGCAGCCTTCATCATCCTGCGCCGCTCCTCTCTTCCTTTTCTTTCCTCATAACACCTTCTCCTTGGGAGAAATCCAGGGGGAGGAGGTAGGGGAGAGGCAGTTGGAGAAGTCCGCGACGTCCCTGAAGCCGACGTCCCAAGCACGTCCGCTATGCTGACGGTTCTTGGTTGGACCGGCATCTCTTCGGTCGGTTTAGGATCGGGGTCAAAAATAGACGGAAACCGAATGATTGGAAGACCGGCTTCCGAAGATTCAATGGAAGGAGTAAAGTTAGGATCGCTGAGAGGTGGTACAAGCCGAGGTACTTGTACTCCTTTTCTAGCCGTTAAGGGGACCGCTTGGATGATATCCTCCTGATCCTTCCCAGGCCGCACGACCGAAACCTCTTCCTGTCTAGAATGTTTTACAATGGGACCTTTCTGGAAGGATTTGTATGAAGGCACGTAGTCCAGTAAGACGGATGCCGCCCGAGGCCGACCACCCGAATCAATAAAACAGGGTTTCTGAAGGAGGTGTTCGACTGTTCTCCTTTCCACAAGTTCTACTTTCTTAGATGTAAAAATCTTATCTGACAAGGAAAAAGAAACATTCGGTCAAGACAAACGAAAATAGATAAAAATACGTTGCATAAAAGACGCGAAACAGTTAGACATAAAACAGTTAAAACCTGGTACACCGGGCCTCAAAGAGCAATTAATCTGGGGGTTTTGCCAGTTCCCCGTGAACACCAAGAAATCTTCATCTCGGCCCTTGCTAGAGTCCGGAAGCCCGGTCACCAGTTTTCTATAAGCGTTACGGGCAAATAGGGTATATTGGTCCCTACCGGTCGCTTGGAGACTATATACATATGTTATATCATGTACAGTGAGGTCTAGGCCCAATTTCTCCATGAGAACGGCCGTCCCCATTACTATCCTAAAAACATTAGGGGCACACTGAATGGGGGCTAGTCTAAAATGAGCTAAAAACTGTAATAAGAAAGTATGCATGGGTATTCTAACCCCTCCTTCGATTATTGCTACCATGGGAAGCACAAGGTCTTGATTCAGGACAAGTGCAAGATCACCGTAAGGAACGTACCGAATGTGTACGTCCTCGGGAATCCCGTAACGTTTTTTAAACTCTACGATTTTCTCTTCGGTATCTACGAGTTTGGCAAATTTACCCATAACGTAAAAAACAAAATAAAAAGTTTTTTGGACCGAAGAATACTACTAGGACGACGGAAGGAAAATACAAAGAGTAGAAAAAGACTTACTGACGTGAAGACGGCACAGAAGAGTTAAGAAAGATAGACTCAGAGGACTGAAGGGGATGTTTTTTATCTCTAGAAGTGAAAGTAAAGAGTAAAAATGAAGTGGGGTCTTCCCCCTTTTATACAAGAGTGGATGGGCTAAGGAAACCGGGACTTAGCCGGTCATGGGCCGGTAAAAATCAGAGAGCCAGTGAAATAACTTCTCTCGGCCCCCAAAAAGGCCTTCATAATGATTTGATGGCCTAGGGAACACATAACGGCGTAATAAATGACGCCAGCCGTCATTCATTTAATAGCCGAAAATCGAAAAGACCCCAACGTCAGGTCACCATTAATAAAAGCATCCCTATACACCGAAAAGGTGAAACTCTGCCTTCTCATTAATCACTTCAAAAACTGACCGATCTAGTGATTATCTCTACGGTCTGTGGATTACATTAGTTGAAGCATTCTGATCAGACCGAACGTTTCTACCGAGGACCGTAAGATCGGTATGAGGCATGTATTGATCCATTTATCTCAATTCTAACGAAAAACATCCAAAGTATATATGCCGAGGATAATTCGGAGCAACGAGATAAGCTCGACCCTAGCGATAAACGAACTTGCCTTTACAAAAAAAAAAAAAAAAAAAAAAAAAACAAACAAAACAAAACAAACAAAACAGTCATATATAACTCAATTCAGATCTATGACAAAGTTGTTTTTCTTATATATGTATAGGGGACAATTACATAAACAAACCCCCTTAGTCACCCATGTTTACATTATCTTCTTTATCAGAGACACCTTTCTTAAACCCCTTCGGTCAACGTTCATTTCCCCTCGTTAGTAACGAACTTTCCAAAAGTTCTGTCGTTGGTGTACATGGAAACCTTTATGCTGATCACGACAAACATTCCTACGAATCCAAGACCGAGAACCCCAAATGAATGGGATAATATGTCTGTTTGGTGCGATTTGCTTCAATGGAGAAATGAAATGTATAATGCAGTCATAGATGCATTCAAGGATCATAGGCAGATCCCTCTTGATCATCCACGTCTACATTATCTTCTTTATCAGAGACACCTTTCTCCATATCTTGAACCTCTTCAGTCTGGGCCCGCTCTTGATGATCAAAAACTTCGGCGTTTTCCATGACCGTAGGACCGTCAAAGGCTTCAAGACCTCCCAAAACCTCAACGTTTGTTTCTTCAAGATTTTCAGGGGTTCCTGAATCATAGGGTCGATAACGTCGGCCCAAGACGTAAAGCTCAGACTCATCATCAACCGCAGCTTGCTCAAGAGCCAGCGCCCACCCCTTCAGGAAATTAATATTACATTCCCTACGCATTTGAAATCTCAAAGACCCTGCAGCATCTGCAAAACCCCGGTCGTAGGTTGCCTGAGCTTCTTTCTCAGCATCACTTGACACCTGCCGAGCTTCAGCCAACTCGGCCTTAAGTTTATCAATTTCCGCCTGTAATCCACCGGAACGGTCACATTCTCGTTCCAGCTTAGCCGACATCTCCACCAGTTGGCATTCGGCCTTCTGAAGCCCTTCTTCGGCAGATTTGTGTTGACTCTCGACCTCCCGAATTCTAGCAGACGCTGTCTTCTCGACTTCACGCAACCTATCGTTTTCAGCGAGAGATTCGTTAAGAAGACGTTCGGCTTCTATCAGTCGATACCCGGCCTCGAAAAACCCCTTGGACGGCCTAAAAAAAAAAATAAAAAAAAAAAAAAAATAAAAAAATAAAAAAATCGTCATAATGAGTAAATAATAATGATAATGACGGATTATCGTAACAAAAGAAAGGATGTAAAACGAAACTCACCACGACCGAGTCACGCTTCAGATTTTCGATCATATGTTTTGAGTCGTTTCCTTTCCAATTTTTCATGTCTTTGGGAAGGAGAAGGGCGCTCCCAAGGGCATCAGCTATTTGCCCACCACGGACGTCTTTACTTTTCCAGACCGAATCATCTTCATTCACCGGTCGGCCATCCACATAGAATTCACACTGCCAGGGCGCTGGTTGTTCTTTTTGGTGTTTGCGTTTATGAGAAACATGACCGACGGCCTTTTGGAGAGTTCGGCTATCTTTACTTTTACCCTTTTTCGATGAGGGCTTAGTCGTGGTTTCGATGTTGATAGGTACCTGCTGCTTTTCGGATACTTCGGCTTCCTCTTCCCCCTTCTTTCTCTTTTTTACAACAGATTCTCCCTCGGGGAATCCGGAAGCACGGGGAGCATAAGGACCTCGCGGCAACTCTGGGGCACGCTCTTCAAGCACCGATCGTATGTCTACGATCCTCTTTTGGATAGGCATGTCTTTACTTGTGCTTTGAGTACAAGTGAGCTGGAAAGAAGAAACCCAAGTCAAAACAGTAAAAAAGCTCACGACTGGAGGCAAAGAATAGTGTTTCAAAAGGTAAAAGTGTAATGTGGGGTCTCGCTCTCTTATATACTGCCAAAGTGACGACAGGCAACCGGAAGTCAACCGGTCACGGACCGGTGAGAAACCTGCAAGAAAAAGAAAAATAAACAAAAAATAATAGCGAGGAAAAATGGTTCTTCCGGTTTGCACTACATCCTTGGAGACAAAGCATCCTCGGGAAATCCAAACGTCGTCCTAATCACAATAAAGCATTAAAAACGAGATAACTTAGGGAACGCCAAACGTCCTTCCTTAATTATGGCTCACGGATGCTGTCGAGATAATATCGAATTAATTTATCCCTATCCCTTGTCCTCACCCAATAAACGCAACATCGATTTGGAAATCGCTGCTTCCTTATCATAAATGTTCCGGACCGAACCGTCCAGGGATAACAACCGAGTTATGAATCCGTAAACCAAACCCTATTCCTGACCGAATTTCGTTTAAAGCTGTGAATAATTACTGTATATTTCTCCACTGTTTCGGTCAAATCCTTCTCTTCAAAAAAGAGTAAAGATTTGAGGGGCAATTGGAGGTGGGGAAATCTACATCTAAAATAGGCCCATAAATGAATAGCCCATATCAAGGGATAGGATGTAAAAGTCGGCCCAAGCCCACAAGAGAGGCTAAAGTATCAAACTCGGCCCAAGCTCTTATCAGAAGTCAAAGTATGAAGCTCGGCCCAAACCTATTGCAGAGGCCAAAGCACAAAGCTCGGCCCAGGCCGTATCACAAGTCAAAATACAAAGCTCAGCCCAAAGCCTAAAGCACATAGAATATAGTACTTGTCAATAGAATCTTTGTACTTTATTGTACTTTACTGAATAAAGAATTGTCCCACATTGGGGAAAGGGAACAAAGTACAATGTACTGTGTACTATAAATTCAAAAGTAAACATTAATAAAAGGGGTGGTTATTTTTGGAAAGTCTGACAAAAGTACTTTTTACTACTTTAAGAAATTAATTATAGCACTGAAACTTACCCACTACAGTTATTATGGATTTTTTATGCAAGTTGAAAAAAAAAAATGAAAATATCACTTAACTGTATAATATAGATGCATGATGGAGGGGTAATATTTTATATGAGAATAATAAATATAAGAGCTGACGTCATCTGTTCGGTCATGGCCGAATGGGTTTGTTTCCGAACAGAGTGTTCGGGCCCTTAATGTTTACTGCAATAAATCTGAATAATACGACAATATACACGTGGAGATATTCCATAATGATTGTATTTAATGCTAAACGAAATATCAGGCCATCAGTCAGGAGTATTAATTGTAAGCAAAATATCACATTAATGTCAGGATCATTATAAGTTAAGTGGGGGATAAAGGAGGCTAAATGAGCTGTAATCAAGCAGCATTAATGGTGCTGGGACAAAGAAAGAAGAGGAAGACAGTAGAAACAGAGAAAATATCTTGAATAATAAAATGTATAAATAGAGGAGGAGGGGAATGTAAAAGGGGTTCCTAAAAATACAACCAAAAATTAAGAGTGAAATACACAGAGATATAATGTTATTCCTGATTAATGTGATATTAATTATGAGATTATTAACAAAATCATCGGAGGTTCTTAGGCTGGTCCCTACGGGGCCAGCCAAGTCTTTCTGAGGATCTTTCTCATTGTCTTTGTATAAGGAAGGATTATCTCAAGATATTCGGATCTCTCCATATTCAGTTCGGGCGTGTTCGGATTCGATTGACGAGTAAGCCTTGATAATATTGACTAGCTTTTCCTTTATTATTTACAAAAAACCCACTTCACATGACATTGGTGTTGCATGTTGGAGAGAATGTGTTTTTTTTTTTTTTGGCTATCCGAATGAGGTGGCCGCGGAGTTGCTTTAGTTGAGCAATGTTGGCCTTTTCCCTTTTTTTTTTGTTTACTGCAGAATGGTGTTGTGAATAGTGCTTCAGCAGAATTTGTTTTTTGGTCTCCCCCCTTTCCACTTGCATCTCATGCTCCTTGATTCACCAAGTTTAAGATGGAAAGTTTGAAAAATACCACTTGATTGTCTAACGAAAAAGCATAACATGGTTCTTGTATGAACCTTTAGCCCCCGATCTCATGACTTCACGAAAAGAGACAAAATTGCGGGCTGTTGTGGCTTCTTAACATAGCAAGTTGAGGTGAGAAATTATAAAATACCACTTGAAACTCCAGCAAAAAAGCATAATATAGTTGTTGAATGAGTTTTTATTTTTATTTTTTTAGCCCCCAGTATCATGATCTTGCGGCATGCGCCAAAGGATGTAAAACCATAAGTGGCTATCTCTTATTTTGTTCACAGCGAGCTGCCCAGCCGGATTTTTATTGCATCTTTGAGATGTAAAGCTCGAGTGATAGGAAAATTCGTCTCCATAAATCTTCAAAGTGTGACGATGGTCTTTGTCATTGATGTGAACCAAGAGGAAGGTCGCTTCCATTGGCACTATGAGGTACACGGCTTGAGCATATATGAACAAGCTGTATTTTGAGCACCGTGGGAAATCCAGCTAGCACTTTAGTGTACTAGAATACAAATTGGCCATGATTGTTTGCATTGAGATAACCTCCATTTCCTTGAAGTGATCCGAAAAAGAAAGGACATCATATCCAGCAACTCTTTGGGGTTAATTTCTCTTCAAATAACATTGTATCGGTGCTTCCTAATGACATTGAGCGTATGTTGGCAACATCGCTAAATGTGATTAACCACAAGTCTTGTTTTGAAGTCTCGAACATTTCATGCTTCATTTAGCAGCATATGTCTCTGTTGATTTTGTTGTTTCTTAAGACCACATTGTATCTCGCATATAACGGGACATAAAAATTTATATCAATAACAGTAAGTGTCACTCATAATTTTTATTTTCAACGTAAAGTATAATCATTTTTTTTTTTGATAAATCGTAAAGTATAATCATATAGTACTGGACATACAAGAGTCACATAGTCGAATATATTTTAAGTAAACATAACCTTACTTGGAGTTTTGTCTTTGGAATGAGCCAAGAGAGAAATATCTTACATTGGCTCTATGAGACAAACCGCTTGAACATATGCTTAAGAAAAAAAATTTTGAGCGTCATAGGTAGTCCGATAACATCTTGATATAGTAAAATGTGAGTTGGCGAGAAGGTTCCGCCCTTATTTTGAGTGTTGGCAAGAGCGAAAGCTCGAATGCTGCTTCTTAGTTCAATTTGTATAGAAACATCTCACATAATACATTCTACCAGGACTTTGACTAACATTCGATCGCTCCCGGATTGATAAAAAATATCGCCAAGAACAAAAACTGCCTCAAGTATTTAGGTGGTGAGGTTGTTTCTTTGCTTCCGACGTGTTCTAGCCTCTTGTCTTTGAATCCTCAAGACTTTTTACACTTATCTTCCCACAGACATCTTAATGTAGGCTCTCTCATATGCAGCATACACCTTTAGAAAGCTTGACGCTTGAAGTGAGCTTAAGAGCGAGGGAGAGCTTTACATCCAGCAGCCGTCGGGGTTGGTTGTGCATCAAGGAATGTTGTGATGGTGCTTCTTAATGCCGTTGAGCATCCATTGATGATGCAGGATCTGTCAACGATGCTGCTGAAAATGGTTGTTTACGTTGAGAATAACTCCTCAGTTCCTTGAAGTGAACCCAATGAGAGAAGGCTTCATGTCCAGCAACTTGTGGTTAGTTTGTTCTTCAAAGAACTTTGTAATGGTGCTTCCTTATGTTGTTGAGCATTTTTTTGCAATGACGTTGAATGCAATCGCTAACCACGAGTCTTGTTCGGAAGCCTTACATGTGTTGTGCTTCATTTAGCGACATCACAATTCACGTGGTTTGGTCAAAATACAATCCAACAAAAGATGCAACATAACAAAGATATCTCATGGACTAATAGTCCAACAAAGATATAATTCAATAAATATATATTCCAATAGAGATAGATGCAAAAATATACCTTTACGAGTCTAGTCCATGATCTAGCAGAAAAATCCATCTTGGACAGTGAATGATTTTTTTTTTTATAATGCAATAATGGTATGGGAATAAATGTAGCCTTTAGCAATGGAGCTTGTAGAGCCAGCGAGACCAATCTCCCAAGTGCGATATGTGTTAGAAAATCCAGCGAAATTGTCGTAGCTTGCTTTGCTTCTTTGAATGAGATAAGATTTGTGTCCTCTCTTCGATAGTAGTAGCGGTCATCGAGCTAGTGCCACTCCTTGGACTTCGTCAAGTACTTCATCCGTAGTTGATGAGCTATCTTCAAAACACCGTGCTAGAGCTTTACGACATCTTGACCAGGAGTTCCTTCTTTTCGCAAATTGTTGGCATGTTTCTGTCAAAGACCCTACTCGACTCCCCAGTGGAGCGCCAAAATGTTGGGGTCATTTTTTTCGTCTTGCCACGTGTCGAGGTCCGATTGGACATATTAATTAACCCGGTTCAAGTTTGAGAAGTCGAGTTCTCTACTCGCTTCACCATGTTAATGACAAAGGCTAGCGGTGCGTGTGAATCCAGCAACTTTGGCAAAAAATAAACTACAAACAAGTTTCTTTAAATAATTTAGTACTGGTTAAAACAAATGAAAATAAGTTGCAGTGGCTGGAAATTTAAGAGAGAAACGATGAAGGAAAAGGGAAATTTTATATTTATGTATACACTGATTACAAAGAAATAATCCCTTTTTCTATATCTACTGGATAGCTTCAAGTTGCAGATTTTTCTCTCCAATCCCATATGGCTGAATGTTAACACCCCTCTGTACAGGATTTTGGGTTGGCTTTTATTGCATTCATTAGACCATGGCAATAACCTAAAGACCCAATTATATCTACTGGTACATAGCACAAGTTAGTCTTGTGCAGTGAGCCATTTTGGAAAATAATAACAAATTGACTCTTGCCAAGACAGTTAGCATAGAAAACTAAAGCTAATGTGGTTTGACTTCTTGAAAAGGAAAGATTGCCCCTGGAGTTGCTGGATTAGTGAGCCATGAAAATAGGCCTTCAATGCTAATTTTGGGTAGGCATTTGTGGATTGATGTTGTTTGTTGGGTGTAGTTGTTCATCCAACAGATATTTGAGATTTGATAACAATGGCTGGTTTTACACGTTAAGCTAATGAAGGCTTATAGATTTGGTCCCTGTTTTCTAGTCTCACACGTGAGTTTGTATTGAGCCTGGAGCTAATCTTGAGAGAAAAAGCCCCTTATGCCCCTCCCCACCTGTTGGCTCCTTGAAAGATAGGCCTAGTTTAGTCAGTTAGGCCATAAATAATTAAAATTAAGAGATGGACTCGATTGGAGCTTTTTGTGAGATTTTGGGTATTAACCTTTAGTTTATTTGAGTGGGCTTTTGGTTATCTATGGACTGTGAAAAATCAGCCTCTAACACAGTTTCAATTCTTCCCTTGATTTGTAACTCTTTGCTTTATTTAAGCTCTTTGGTCTCATCTTTGATTAAAAGAAAACAAATGAAATGTCTTCTTCAGTTGTAGGCCAATATTTATATCTTTAGTTGATCTCTAGTATTTTACTTAGCGTGAGAGGACTATAGTAACGTTTTTGCCTGAGGAGGAAACCATATCTGGATCTAATTTAAATTGTGAGTTTCAAAAAATAAGAATACTAGTAATGGTTGCAACTGTAGTCATTAGCATGATTCATATTATAAGTGAAGTTTTATGTTTAATTTTGGATTGAGTAAGCATCTTTAGTTTTATATCTAAGACAACATTTTCAAGTTAGTGATAATGGCCATCTTTTGTTTATTAGGCTGCGAGTCTGCGACAACTGAAGGCTAGGAGTGGTGATAGATTGAGAAAATAAGAAAAAAGAATTACACGACTTCTAGTACTCGTATCTTGGCCAATTTTGTCAAAAAATGTATTTTTCCATATTTTTTGTCAAACATGTCTCTTTTGATACTAATTTGAAAAATAGACTGATTAAAAATCATTTTTCTAAAAGATGATTTTTTTTTTCGTTAATAATTTTCCAAATGTTTTTTCAAAATTTCAAAAAAAAAAATTTATATGAAAGTCGACTTTACAAAAGACATCTTTCACGAGTTTTCTTAAAAAAAAAGAAGTTATATGAAAATTGTCTTACAAAAAATAACTTTCACATGTTTTTTTTCAAATTTCAAAAAAATTTATATAAAAGTTGTCTTTTGTAAGACGACTTTCATATAATTTTTTTTAAGAAAATACGTGAAAGTTATCTTTTGTAAAGAAGACTTTTATCTTTTCTTTTTCTTTAATTTGAAAAACACGTGAAAGTTGTTTTTTGCAAAGACGACTTTCGTCTGAAAAATTTGTTGAAAGTTGGCTTTCCTACATATGATTTTCAATCAGCATATTTTTCAAATTAACATCAATAACAACATGTTTGACCTAAAAACTACAAAAAATAAATAAACAAATAAATAAAATACATTTTTTTAACAAATTTGACACTCGTAACTTATATGTCATAGTAGTACAATTTTTTGTTAAAAGGATTGTAGCACTTTTTTTCTATTCCTTAAATTCTATCAAGTGCCAATGTGGATATGGTCTTCTTTCTTTAAAGTTGCTGAGTAGTGACCAAAACTTTTTCTTTGTTCTTCTTAAAATCTTGTTTGAGATATACATGGTTTGATGAATGGAATGCCACCATGTGGCCACGAACAATAAAAAAGAGTTGTTATATATATATCGAGAAATTTAGAAATTATGTAATCAATTATACAATAACAATAGTGAGGATAAAACCTTGGCAACTGCCATTTTGGTAAATAGCGAAAACATAGGGGAGCTAAATTCATCGTAATAACAAAAATCTTTAAAAAAAAAAAAGTGTCATTTTATCTATATGAGATTTGCTTTTTTCTATGTATTCGTCACCGACCTCATTATTGTTGATTTAAAATAAACAAATAAAAGATATCTAATATTAAGGAAAATGGATTTAACAGCAAATTTTGCCACAATTCCTTTTTCTCTCTCTATATTGAATGCAAATGGTAGCCGCCTCTCTCAATCTCTGCATATTTGGGAATTAAATTCCAGTTGTGCGGATCTGACTTGGCTGATTAGACAGGGTCATCATCAACCCGAGTTGATTCGGCTGCAAATGTGCTTGTGCTTATGCGGTTGGGAGGGGGGGTTTAGTTTATGAAGGTATTAGTTTGGCGTTTGGTGCTTTGCTTTTTACCTTGCCAAAATTGGCGAAAGCTTTAAGCAGCCCATCTTCCAAGACGAGAAGATTACCGTGATTGTTCGTTGTTCTTATTGCATTGGGTTTGAATTTTTCTTCTTCCTTTTTGTTGTGCCAGAGTTTTTTGGGATTGTGTGGGTTTAACTTTTGTTAGGGTCTAAATTCTGGAAAGGCAAGGCAGACACAAGCCCAAATAAGCCCAACATCCAACTCAAATTCGGTGCCTTTCCCTTGGCCAAATTGAGTGAATAAGGCCTGCAGTTTTGAGTTGGTTACAGCTGGGCCTAGATCTCTTTTATTTGCCCATGACTTTATCAATTACACCAAGCTCATGTGTCTCAAACAATCAGTAATTGAAGAAGGGGCAAGATGGAATTTTTGCATGAATAATATCAGGTCTAATAAAAGGCACACGTGATCTGAAATAGTCATGAAATCAAGAAATTCTCAGAATAGTTCAGTGAGTAAAAGAACAAACGAGAAGGAAAATTCACAAGTATCCGCTAGATCCGAAGGGAATGCTCAACACGTCCCCCCAACCAATTAATGCTTGCAGAAACCACCGTTGAAGATTAGTTTTTCCTGAGGCTATAGATCCAGCAGCTCAAAAGCAAGCTTTCTATTTAGGAGGACTAACCTCAGTGACTTTCAGACGTAGAGTTTCATGTTTGGGCAAGAAGATCGAATTTGTTATTCCTACAGAAATTGTTCACGGCTCAAGGATAATACGATTTATGGACCAGTGAGTATTATTAATTCTTGAGGATTTTGTTGAGGTTCAGTCAACACTATAAAAGCACACACAAGTCCAATCCACAAGGCAGTAGAGATTAGAGGGAAAAAAAGCTTCTAGATCTAGATAAAAAATCATTCAGCAGCAATGAAATTATTCTCTGTAATTTGCCAAAACATATAGATGATATTTTTCTTCTTTTCTCTTGTGTTATTATTTGTTTGATCTTGTTTCATTCCCACAAATCTCATCAGTATAATTTATCTTGAGAAATTTATCCACAGTTCATTCTTTTAGAGTTTCTAAATTCGCTCATAACGCGCCATTAGCCTTTATTACTATTGTGGTAAAGCGAGTAGTGGGCTTGACTCTCCAACTTGAACTCGGGTCAAAATCTTCGTGTAACCAAACCTCGACGCGTGTTGCTGCAAAAAATTTGACCCTCAACAACTTTCAGATTATCAAAACTGATTTGTGATTGCAATGTCGTTTGAGTTTTAACAAAATGGGTTTATTTGAGGGTTCAAACCATTTGGAGTTCCATTTCTCCAAGGTAGATTTGGGAGTAAACAAAAAAGATGAAAAGAACTCCAAGGCAGATTTGGAACAAAAATTAACGATTTTTTTTAACGGAAAATAGTTAGGTGGGTAATGAGGATCCAATCTCGGGTGGGTAAAAGTGACACTTTTCAAATTACAGGTAAGTAACATTAAAACGAGTCAAACCACAAGTTAGTAAAGTATAATTATCAAAAAAATAATAATAATAAATAAAACACATTTTGCTACGTATTAAAGTTTCTAACAAAAAACTTAGAGTAAGATCTTTGTGTGTTGGCTCTACTTTTATACAAGAAAGACTCCATTAATTGCACTAACCTATTCTGTACTAACATGTGTTACTCTAGATATCATGTTTTGCTCTTTTCATTTCAATCTTAACACATAATAGGGTTTTTACCATTTTGAAATTCTAATAATAGAAAATACACAATTTTCTTAAAATGGAGTTTTGTTTTTATCGTTTTATCAACAATTAAAAGCAATCAAACAGATCTTTAAGTCTAAACGATTGAAATAACATGGTAGGTGCTCAAATCAGACCACAAATGTATAAGTTACAACCATTTGAACTTGCAACGGTTAAGATGCATGATAATGACCATTCGATTTTATTGGGTTGACTAATACATGTGTCAGACCTAGATGACACTTAACGATTAGAAGCTAACGTATTTTGGACAGGAACGCCAAAATCCAAACGGATCTAAACTAAGAGGTAATAGATTAAAATTTTCAAATATCATGAAATAAAATCAAAACTAACCAAACTTAAAAGATGTACAGTACATTTTAGTCTATTATTAAATCACACGTACACTTCACAATTACGTTAGATGTGGAAAAAAGAAAAGAAAAGTGAAACGGAAATGACTAATAAAACATTTTTTATGATTACTTAGGATATAAAAAAAAAGGGAATGGATAAGACTCACGTACGTAAGATATAAAAATAGAAAGAAAAAAAATGGCCTTAAAAAACGGAAGACAGAGAACATAATACTAAAAGGGCAAAAAAAAAAAGCCCCACTGAAGAACTCAAAACGACGTCGTTTTGATACATTGGGAACACTTAAAAAGATCCTATGATGTCGTTTGTCCATTGTGGAGAAAAATAAAAAATGAGCTAGAGAAAGTGGTGTACGCTTGAAATGTAGTCACTTCTTTAGTCGGTTGAATTCCAAGGGGTGTTTCTTTGGTACAACTTTTGCTCTGTTGTGTAACGCAGACTCATGGGCTGGGCTATTGTATCCGGTTGAGATGTATATGTATATATTATCGCATGGTGATGCAAAACGTCTTTAAAGAAAGCGAGATATAAGTGCCTCAGCCAAGCCATATACTGGTGCTATTTATTATATTATTATAAATTTATTTGTTTATATAATATATTATTCTTCATATGAATGCATTGAGATGATAAGTGAAAATGTCATATTATTTGTCGTGAGCTTGTTAAATGATTGTGATTTAGTTTATTATATTTTTAAACCACAGATCACAATTTTAAGATCGTTAAAAGCAACAATTCTATGAAAACAGATTTGGTGGATAATTATTTAATATGTTCCATGAGTTCACTTGACGTATATCTTGAGTATTTGATCACTGTCTGTGCCGAATAGTGCAAAAAATATTTTATAGACTTTATTTCTCTACAGTTGTGACTTTAGAAATTTTTTTTAGGGAGTTCATTATAAAACTTTAATATATTGACATCGAAAAAAAAACAAAAAAAACAAACATGCAAATACATTAAGGGTGAGTTTTGTAAAACTTTTTAAAAAGTGGTTGTTTCAATAATTGTTGAATGAAAATGGACCGTTTGAAAAACTGAGGGCATCTAGTAAAAGCTATTAAAAAGTGTTGATAATCTCATTATTTGGTAAGCACTTATCAAAATTTCTATTTGAGGTTTAAATTACAAAAAAAAAAGTTACAGAACAATAATAAAAGACAGGTTAATTATTTGATATTTCTTGTGGTTTTGCCTTCATAATAATATATATATTTTATAGTTTTGCATTAATAATAGTAATAATAAAAATTATTATCATTATTACTGGTGGTAATAGTAGTGTAAAAAAATAATTATTCTCTTAATTGTCTTCAAAATGATTATCTAAAATGGAAAATCAAGTACATACCCATAATCCAAGTTTAAATTACTATATAATACGAAAAAGATAAGTGCTAATACTTACAACCCACAAATAGATTTAACAATGTTATCACGAAGAATAATAGGGATGTGTCAAACATCTCAGGTTTTGCTTATCAATAATAGAGAGGGTAAGCCACTTGGGTATTCGGCCCAGTGGTAATCCCCTCCCCAAAAAATCCTACCCCTCTATGAGGGTGTGGGTTCGATCCCCAAAATCTTCAAAATATACGTGTGAGTTTAAATTAGAATTTCTATCATATATAAAAATAAATAAAAAATAAAATAGAGAGGGTAAATATCAAGATTTTTATAAATCAAGTGATAACTTGTGGCGTTTCTAATGGAGATATCCAAGATTCAAATCTTTATCCCATAATTATGGAATTATAAAATAAATAAATAAATAAATAAAGAGGCATATAAAATATGCTATGTTACTGTATTTCTACTCTTTTTTTTTTTTTTTTGTTGCAAAACTAACATTATTTATTTATTATTACTAGACTTTGTCATTTAAAAATAAAAAAAAAAGAGTCTCAATTTACATCCATTACTAGGTAATAAATTAGTAAACAATATTAGAATCTTTATCCTTAAGCCACAACGACTGTATGAGGAAATTATCAACAAAAGAAAAGAAAAAAAAGAAAGAAAAAAAATAGTGTTACAAGTTGTAAAATTGACATTCAGTTGGAAATGTAAGACTTTAATATGCTCCAAAAAAAATGCCAACCAATCAGGGGTACAGCTATGGTTTCCAGTTAACTCAATTGGTAAAATCTTTTGTCCTTGAGTAAGGGACTGGTTCAAATCCCATCATATCGTTTAAAAAAAAAAAAACCACAACCATAGCTAGGGCATTATTTTTGAGTGGGTTGAAAATATTAAGTATATCTCAAGGTACACTAGTGACATAATGATACTTACCCCTCAAAATATATTCTATACACGTACCAAAAGATAAACAAATATGCAATGTGAATACAATAAGTACTATTTAAATTGTGCCATGCGATCCTCTAGACAATAGAAATCATTAATTATCGAATCTGAAGTGATATTTGCAGCAAGTTCTCTCTCAATATAGATTATTGTAAACACCTCACTTTGAAATTTTCACTTTTTAGCTTAAAAATCCTTAAATATTGTCAAAGACAAATAATACAGGACTTAAATTAAACCTTCTACCCAAGAACCATAAATTGGCTTGATCTCCGCCAAAGGGTAGGTAGGCAACATAAATACATTATTTAGGTAAATAAGGAAAAATATATGTTTCCCGTTAAATACAAAAATTTAATTATTTAGTCAATAATTTTTTATAAATTGTAATTTTAATTGAGGAGTTAGAAATTCTATTGAAATACATTTTAGAGTTAAAAAAATTTAAATTTAATCGAGGAGTTGAAAACTCTATTAAAATAGTTATTAGTGATTTTATATAGTTTAAAATAAACGCTAAATCTAATTTAGAAGTTAGAAACTTCGTTGTGAGTATTTCATAGAGTTCTAAATTTAATTGGGGAGTTGGAAACTCCATTGAACCAAATTTCCATGTAAAAAATAAACTCTAAATCTAATTGATGAGTCAAGTATTCCAAAAATGTTATTGAGGAATTAGAAACTACCTTGACAAATTTTTAATTTAGAAACTCATGGGTCATATAATTTTTTTTAATATTAACAAAATCCGTGAAGTTGAAAACTCCATAATTTATTAAGGAGTTAGAAACTCCAAAATTTATCGTGTTAGAAACTCCTCATGAAATGTTATCCAATTTCTACCGAATAAAACTCCATTTGAAGAAAAGGAAAAGAAGGAATGATAGAAACTAAAATACAAATTACTAATGAGCGTAGTACCCAATCAAGATAATGCATATTTTAATTACAATTCCTTATTTTAATTACAATTCCTTATTTTAAGACGAAGAAAAAAAAACCTATAATTCACCTAAGAAGTCAGACCCCCGATTTGGCCAAAGGATTTTAAGAAAACTTTTCTCTTTTCTTCGTCCCTCCCCTAATCCTAGCTACCGCCTATCCCTCCCCCTCATTTGTTCACCCCCTCTCTTGTGTGTGATTTATATGGTTTGTGTTTATGATTCTTCATGTCTTTATATTTTTCATAAGTTTCAATACATTGCTTTATATTTGCATTATCTTGATTAATTTTATTTATGGTATATATTCTTTTAATTTGGCCATGTTTGTTTGCTAGAGGAGTTTGTTTTTTTATCTAGATATATGTTGTCAGGCAATCAATTGTTGGTTTCTATGGCTTGTAACTATAGACTTATGTGGGAAAATTTCCTCATGTGCAATTTTGTTGTTTTCTTCTTGTAACCAATTTTTTTGTAGTTCTTAAATCTTTTGCATTTGTTTTTGTTTTATAATTTCTATCAAACCATTCAAAAAAGTTTACTTCAATTTGTATATCATTCATAAAATCATAATATTCTTTCCTTATATGAGTTTGTAAAAGTTCGTAATAAATTGCAAAGAATTCTTTTATTCTATTTTCATATTTTTGGGACATAAAATCTTTTCCTAATATTTCTTTATTTAATTCAAAAGGTTTTGAAATCATATTAATTTGTGAGTCATACATTTGAGGATAAGTTTGGGGAGGGAAGTATCCCATATCATAATTTGTTGGAGAATTAGGATTTTTTGGGGGGGAATTTGTGAAGATGTAGAATAAAAATGAGTATTTATAACAATACCTTTAATTATTTCTTCTAAATTTGGGTTAGTATTTGGTTTCCTAAATTTGTCTAGATTTAAATTTTGTAATTAATCTATCTTCTTCTTGAATAAATCTTAAATTATTCAATCTATCAAAACTATGTCTTAAATCATCATCTATTCTTTGATTTTTTGGTAATTTGAGTTTGTCAAAATTACATCTTGGTGGTGACACAATTTTTTCTTTGTATGGGTTATTATATCTAGAGGAACAAGAACTTGTAGATTTTCTAAAAGGTTGGAAATTTGTGTGTACAGAACCATCTAGTTGCTGATATCTGTAATCTATATCTTCTTCTAAATTATTTTGAACATGATCGAGTTGGTCTAATAATATTTTTTAATAACCATCTGTTAGGTAAATTTATTTCATTCCAATTAATTTGTGTGGGAACTCGAGTGTTAGAATTTTTTCTGCTAATTTGTAATAATAAAGTTTTGCCTTTTAGCCTTTCCATTAAAGCTTGAGGTTTTAAAGTAGTTTTTATCAATTTGTAATAAATTCTATAAACAATTCCTAAAGGTTGTGCACCTTTTAACATATTATAGCTTAAAGATACAGCAAAATTTAGATAACAATTAAAATAAATTGGTCATTGGTAAAGGGATGATTTGACCATTCCTAATAAAAGCATCTCTTGAAAATTGTAAATTTACCATCTCTTAAACATAAAAGGACACTGGTATTTAAACTAGTCCAATATGTATAAATGAAAAGTCTTTACTATATTTTTCAATTGAATCACGACTAAGTAGTTGGAGAGTTTCAAAAGTTTGCTTCAAAGAGTAAGTTCTTTCTACAGTTTTAATTGTATAATTTGAAAGAAATGAAATATTTGAAAATTTTGATTTCTTGTAAATTTGATTTTGTTGGACTAAAGGTAAATTCCAATTCGGTCAATTTTTATCTAAGCTGATATTAGAAATATTAATTTTTTCTTTATTAACTATATCACTCAGGATGGATATTTAAGACCTAAAGTTAGAACTTCTAAAGAGATTCATGTTTAAACTTACCAATTCTAAGAATTTTTAGGTTTTTGTAGAATCTATAAGATTTTTATGAGACTTTTATTAGAATACTGTCGAGATTATCTTAAAATGTCTACCCTTGGTTAACACGAGCCGATCAATGGACTCACGCTTATTAATACAGACAACTCACCGACTCATAAATAATCATTACTTTAACATAAAAAAGTTTAAAATAGGCAAATCTAGCCATGAGCGTACACTTAAGAAGAGACTTGGTTAGAAATTATTATTCGTCAACTACGGTCTTCAATTAGTAACCAAAAAAAAAGAATGTGAACTACGTTTTCTGTTTTTCACATTGAATTTTTTTATTTTTTTTTTGATAATGACATAATTAAGTTTTTGGACATATTTACGAATCACATGCACTGATGCAAATATTTACCATTTCTTGCTTGGTTGGTGGGTCCAAAAGTAATTAAAATTTACAGTTTGTTTCAAACTTGCCTTGTTTACTCGTCGAAATTGAATCGAATGAAACAGATTTATCTTTACATTCTTGATAAGATCAAACCTTATCGCATCATATTTAATGTAGCCGTCAATTACTGTCAAATTTTTGAAAAATGATCCTTCGTCCTTCTCTTTGCAAAAAATTACTTTTGCTTTTCAATCTTTCTCACTTCTTAAATATTTTTTATTATTTAATCTTTCTTCAAAAGAATCAAACCACTTACTTTTCATCTTTTTTATAGTTTCACCGACAGGTCCTACCGTACACTATGGCTACATCTTTTCATCTTTCTTATTAGATGAAATTGCATAATCATCTTATGAGGTTTGGTTCAGTTGTAAACAGATTCTTTAAGGTTTTGATTTTACAATATAATCACTTGAGGTTTTTAAATTGGTAAAATTCATCCCTCTAAGTATATTTTTTATCAATTTTATTAACAAAATTTGTCATATGCATTACATATGACCACTTTATAATAAAAAATTCATTATTATAAACCAAGTGCAATGCATATGACAAATTTTATTAGCAAAATTGACAAAAAAATATACTTAGAGGGGTCAATTTCACCAATTTAAAAACTCCAGATGATTATATTGTAAAATCAAAACCTTCCAGGGAAGTCTGTTTACAATGAGTCAAACCCCAAAGAATGATTATGCTTTTTAACCTTCTTATTATTTCACCTACACTGTGGCTACACGCCTAAAACCCACGTAGACAACTTTTTGACTATTTTGATTGTTTTGCTTTTTGTCTTTTCCTGGTTTATGAAATTTGGATTGAGATAACATCCAATGCCTAGTGTTTTACTGTATGGATTACAGTTCATTTATAATGTTTATGTTCGTATGAAAAAATTATTAAATAAATAATATTTTATAAATGATAGAATTTATATTTTCATTATTTAAAATTTCATCATTAATAATTTTATTGTTTGGCATAAATAAAACTAAAAAATAAAAAACCTCTTCTACAGTCCTACTTAAACCAGAATTTTTTTTTTATTTCATACTAAAAGATAATTAATTAATAAAATCTTATTTCATATTTCTTTTTTGTATAAGCTTCAGCTCGTATAATCATAGATTCTGCCCTCTAAATTTTTTTTTAAAAAAAAAGCCTACATTCATCAAAGTGCACTGCACCGAAGGAGAGCACCAAAGTACAAACCCACAATAAAAACATGTCTGATATCAATGAAAACTCTCTCGAGCAAACATCATCCCCTTCCCCTGAGGAGGAAGATCTTATTCGTCGAAGTACAAAAAAACAGAAGGGTGATGGGTCCTTCCTTCCTCCTCGGACTCTCCGTAGCTACAAAGATTCATTAGTGAATCCAGAGGGCTATTGGCAAGACCATACTATGCAGGAGACTATGCACACAGAAGATACAAATGAGGTGACCTCAGATGTAGAAGACAATATAGATGAAGACATCCCAATAATATTACTGTCAAAAGCTGAAAAAGAACGGATCAATGCTCCCTGGCGCTCAGCTCTCATCATTAAGGCATTTGGAAAATCTGTTGGTTTTAAATACATGGACTTCAAGATTCGGTCCTTTATGGAAACATAGATCTCAGAGGGCTTGGGACCATACTATGATATGCAACAGAAGATACAAATGAGGTGACATAGAAGACAATATAGATGAAGACATCCCAATAATATTACTGTCAAAAGGAAAAAGAACAATGCTCCCTGGCGCTCAGCTATCTTAAGGCATTTGGAAAATCTGTTGGTTTTAATCATGGACTTCAAGTTCGGTCAAAATTGAAGAATGGATTACTGGAAAGCAATAAATGGAGGGCCTTGGTTTATCAACCAGCAATTCCTTACTCTACGTCGCTGGAGCCCCGGTTTCCGTCCGTCTGAAGCGAAGATTTCGACCACAGCTGTCTGGGCTCGCCTCCCCGAACTCCCAATCGAGCTCTACGACATGAATATACTACGCAGGATTGGGAATCAACTGGGATCTCTTCTCAAAGTTGATGCTCGCACAATGGACAATGAACGCGGTCGTTATGCTCGCCTCTGTGTCCAAATTGATCTTGAGCAACCCCTCATACCGAGAATTCGTATTGGAAATCTGATTCAGAAAATCCAATACGAGGGAATTTCAGCCATATGCTTTGAATGCGGAAGAGTGGGTCACCGTTTAGAAGCATGCCCATCCAAGATTGCTCCTGCATCTCCCATGTCTCCCAAAACACCCGAAAATACCCATCCTCCCAGCTTTGAACAAGATTCCAGCAACTTCGGCAAATGGATGATTGTATCCCGCTGGAAAAGTGTAGCAAAAAAAGCAATCCAGAAAAATACAAACACACTTCCAAAATCTCCGGTGACCTCCAATGCCAGCAAACACCGAAACTCAAAACCCATCAACTCTACCTCACGTGACCCTCCTCTCGAACCCCACAAAGCCCCTATGTCCAGCTCACCTATCCCTATTGGAAAAGATAAAAGAGATCCCATGAAATCTGGCCGAAAATCTAACCAATCGGGGTCATCCAAGCAACCTTCATCCTCTTTAAACACGCAAACAGTCAATCACCACTCGGTCAGTATTGACTCTGCCCACTTGGAAAAATCTAACACCACACTACTATCTTCTACCGAAAACAATACATTAAATACTAGGTTTATACCTAGCCATGATAGTGTCAACTGCCACCACGTCAGTCAAACATCGGACCATACCTCAAACCATCCTTTGAAGGTAAACCTTCACCTGCCTACTGATCAAGTACCGAACTCTCCTCTGATCACTACTTTTACCAATAGTAACCCACTGACATCAATGGATATTGACGCCTCCAAGTTAATTCCATCTTCAGAGCCTCATTCAAATTCCCACATTCCGAATACTCCCTGTCCTACAACCCATTCTGCCCATGGCTCAACCAGCTCAGGCTTATCGCCTGAATCGCCCAAACACACAAAACAGACGTCATTACCCCAACAGAAACCTCCACAGAAACCAGAATGCCCCCAATCAACCCAGACCCCACCACCAGCCACAAACACCCACACCATCATCCATACCTCCACACTATCTACTACCCACACAAACAACACAATATCAGGAGAACTGGGCTCTACTCAGGAGGGGTATACTGCGTCCCATTGGAGATCACCTAGTGAGATGGCTTCAGGATTGCCC
This sequence comes from Fagus sylvatica, assembly GCA_907173295.1. Taxonomy (NCBI): domain Eukaryota; kingdom Viridiplantae; phylum Streptophyta; class Magnoliopsida; order Fagales; family Fagaceae; genus Fagus; species Fagus sylvatica. The sequence goes on from OU015765.1 coordinate 2,135,380, forward strand.
GACCCAATTTTGGATACAAGTAGAAGCCGAAATGGAACAAGTTTTAAGAACTCAAATCCCTCAAATCCCTGTGAATACACAGTTCGGCCGGGTAGTAATCAACCTGACTTCCGAACTAGCGATTGTATCTCCCACGATCATGCTCACATCCAACATCTCCCCTCTATGGAGAGAACCCCGAGCAGTGATTCTTGGACTTCCACCGACCAGGAGAATTCAGAATGGCACAGAGATAATATCCGAGCCACAAGATGTAGAAGTCCACGCAGCCATGACCACAGTCATATCCTTGGAGAGCACCCTAATTCACATTCCCTTCCTGATAACAGACAACATCACCATCCTAGTGGAAATTCATCAGAGACTCCGGTCATTCAGATTGTCAATCGATCTCCGCCCATTAGGCATGCTTCAAGGGCCCTCCTACCGAGTGGTGATGAACCCAAGTGCACCAATAACTCCTATCCCCAATCAGCATCTCCTAAACAGAACCCACACCAGGAGGAGAGAGTTTTCAGGTCGGTTCTCACCGACATCAACCACTAACCTCTCATCAATGCGGATTCTAGTATGGAACTGCAGGGGAGCCGGGAACCCGAATTTCTGCAGAAACTTCGCTGATCTGTTGCGTTCTCATAGACCTTCCATTGATGTTCTAGTAGAAACTAGAATCTCGGGTCAACGTGCTGAAGATATCAGTTCTATGCTGGGATTTAATCGTGTCTGCCGGTCTGAAGCAGTGGGCTTCCGTGGTGGTATTTGGCTTCTTTGGAACTCTGGAGAGGTTTCCCTGGATGTTCTCATGGTGACAGATCAGGCCATTCATGCTTCAGTCCAGGTGAGTCCTTCTAAACCTCATTGGTTATTGTCGGCAGTCTATGCCAGCCCTCACTTAGATACCCGTTTGAATTTCTGGGATCAATTAGCAAATTTTGCATCAACTCATAATGCTCATTGGGTCGTAGCTGGTGATTTCAATGACATCTTGTCTAGCCATGAAAAATTTAGCTCTTCCCCTGCCAACCCAAAGAGAATAAGTGCCTTCCACAACTGTCTGAATACTTGTAACTTATTAGACTTGGGATTTAATGGGCCACGTTTCACGTGGACAAATAAAAGAGACCGAGGACTCGTTATGGAACGCTTAGATCGTTTCTTTTGTAATCCTAGTTGGCAACAGCTTTTTGAAGAATCTACGGTTCTCCATCTTCCTAGAGTCCACTCTGACCACACCCCAATTCTTCTAGATACAGAGCCTGCACAACACCACTTTGGAGACCGTCCCTTCCGCTTTGAGACTATCTGGCTTACGGACCTTTCCTTTCCAAAGCTAGTGCATGAGTCATGGCAAACCTTTCCGAACAACGTGAATTTAGCTCTTGCTGACTTCACTACTCGAGTTACCTCTTGGAACAAACAGGAATTTGGCAACATATTTTACCGGAAACGGCGTCTCTTGGCTAGAATCAATGGAGTGCAAAAAGCCTTGGCCAGGCACCCCAGTGACTCTCTCTTAAAGCTGGAAACAGATCTCTCTAACCAATTTCAAAGTGTCTTACGTATGGAGGAGGAATTCTGGGCCCTTAAATCCCGAATGGAATGGTCTCTCCTGGGTGACCGTAATACCTCCTTTTTTCACACTTCTGTTTTGTGTCGCCGTCACCGGAACAAGATTTGGTGCCTCAAGGATTCTATGGGCAACTGGTCTCAATCTACAACTCAGCTGAAAACCTTAATCCGTGACTACTTTGTCACACTATATTCCACGGAATGCACAAGTTCAGACCTTTGCAACTCCCTTGTACCAAACGGTGTATCTTTCTCTGAGGAGATTAAGGCTATTTTGGATGTGGATGTATCCAAACAAGAAATTGTTGCTGCATTTAAATCCTTCAAACCTTATAAGGCACCAGGACCCGATGGGTTCCATCCTGTGTTTTTCTAGAAATTTTGGCACATTGTGGGTGACTCAACCACAAAATACTTGGAAGATATCTTTCAAAAAAGAACAATCCCTCCAAAGCTTAATGAAACCCTTGTGTGTTTGATTCCTAAGGTGGGCAAACCGGAACTAATACAACAGTTCCGTCCTATTGGCTTGTGCAACACAATCTATAAAGCTATCACTAAGGTGTTAGTTAATCGTCTCAAGCCTTATCTCAGTGATGTTGTACATCCTCTTCAAGCTAGCTTTGTCCCTGGGCGTAAAGCAAGCGATAATGTCATCCTTGTTCAGGAAATTATCCATTCCATGAGCATATCACGTAGCAAGATTGGTAATATGGCCATTAAAATTGACTTGGAAAAGGCATATGATCGCCTTGAGTGGAGCTTTATTAGACTTACTTTACAATATTTCAACCTCCCTCAATGGTGGATTGATTTGATCATGTCTTGCATATCCTCTTCCCATCTCTTAATCTTGGTCAATGGGGAAAAAACGGACAGCTTTGCTCCTTCCCGTGGTATCCGCCAAGGAGATCCACTTTCTCCCTACATTTTCATTCTTTGCATGGAATATCTTGCATGGCTTATACAAGGGGAAGTTACTAATGGAAGCTGGAAAGGCATTAAAGTGTCTAGACAAGGCCCCACATTCTCTCATATCTTTTTTGCGGACAATCTAGTCCTTTTTGCTAAAGCTACTAAAGCCAACTGCCGTACCATAAACAAGGTACTCAATACCTTTTGTCAAGCTTCTGGTCAAAAGATCAATAATAGCAAATCTTGTATTTACATGCCTGCCACAACTAGTCCCAGTAATATAGCTATGGTGAAAAGCGAATTGGGCATAAAGGTCTCCAACAATTTTGGAAAATACCTAGGGGTGCCTATCATTACTGATGCTAGAGATAAGAAAGCCTTTGAGTTCATAATTGAGAAAGTAAGAGATAAACTTGCTGGTTGGAAAGCAAAAACACTATCTATGGCCGGTAGATGCACCCTTATCAACTCGGTCTCTTCCGCCATACCCACCCATGTGATGCAGTGTTGTCTCATACCTTCAAAAACTTGTGCTGAACTAGATAAACTAAACCGTAGTTTCCTTTGGGGAGATAGCTCAGCCAAGAAAAAACTTCATCTTATCAAATGGGATTCAGTTTCCCGTCCAAAAGAGGAAGGAGGCCTTGGGATTAAAAGAAGCAGGTGCCGAAACAAAGTCCTTTTAGCCAAAAGGTTATGGGATTTTTGTTTGGGCTCAGTTGAAAACTGGGCTGTGGCACTACGAAATAAATACTCCCCCACACGCAGTAGAGTATGTCGAAAATCCATTTCTTGGAAAAGCCTTCAACAGGCAACCCCTATTTGTGATAAAGGTATGGGACACCTCATCCAAAATGGTCGCACCATCAAATTCTGGACTGATAACTGGCAGAATTTGGGTTCTATAAGAAATCTCATTTCGGGCCCTCTCCTCCAACATGAAGAGTCCCTGCTCCTCAATGAGTTTTGGGACCCAAATGGAGCCTGGTGTTTTGACAAACTCTCAGTAAGTCTCCTTCCATCTATCACAAATACTATCTTGGCGGTTCCCCGGCCTTTTCTTTCCCCTCTTGAAGATGGTATCTGTTGGCAACCATCTAGTAATGGTTCTTTTGATTCAAAATCTGCTTACAAAATTGCTCTTAACTTAGAACAAGCACCTCCATCAGCGGGTTGTTGGAAATGGATTTGGAAGTTAAACACTCTACCTCGCATAATTTTCTTTATTTGGCAGCTCTGTCATGAAAGACTTCCTACAAAAGTCTTACTTTCTCATAGAAAAATCATCCAAGACAATCTCTGTCCTCTCTGCCAAACTAACCCGGAATCATGTATGCATCTTCTCCGAGATTGTCCCTCAATTATACCCTTGTGGTATTCTATGGGGTTTACATCTACATCCCATTTCTTCACGCAGTCCTCTGTCTGCGCTTGGGTAAAATATTGGGCACAAGACAAGAACTCCCCGAGTCAATTCCCTCAATTTCAATGGAAAGACATTTTCCCGGTACTGATTTGGACAATCTGGACAGCCCGTAACAAATGGGTCAAGGAGAAAATTCCTTTTGATATAAACTTGATTTTACGCAGGACTAAAACCATTACTACGGAATTGTGGTTTAATCTCCCTCAAAAGGGTCCTCGCAGCAACTCAGAAACTATCCTTGTGTATTGGAGACCCCCACCCACGGATTTCTTCAAACTCAACACAGATGGCTCGGCTGAAGGAAACCCAGGCCTAGCTGGTGCTGGTGGCATTATCCGAAACCATACTGGTGGTTGGATCAAAGGCTTTTCTCGGAAAATAGGAGTCACCAACTCTCTTGCAGCTGAGTTATGGGGTTTACGGGATGGGTTAATTCTTGCCCATCAACAGAACATTAAAAAAATTATCATTGAGCTAGATGCTAAAGCTGTAATTGATTTAGTTCAACCTGCTAACCTTATACCTCTGTCTCACCACCCATATCGTGCTCTTATTGTCGATTGCAGGTCTCTCATATAGGAGTTTGATGAAGCAAATATCCAGCACACGTTTCGAGAAGGAAATGCTACAGCTGACCTTTTGGCTAAAGCTGGTCATAGTCTATTATGCCCTTTTGTTCTTTTTGATCAACCCCCTATTTTTGTAGTAAGCCAAATCTTGGCAGACTGTTGGGGTGTTAAATATCCCCGTTCTGTGTAATTTTGCTTTTTAATGAATTCCCCTTTTCACCAAAAAGAAAAGAAAAGGAGAGCACCATCTCCAAGGCCATGAGTAAAAGACTACTCTAGAGTATAGATTGCTATCAAGTATTAGCCTTTTGTTTTATAGAGCCCCAATCCAGGTGATTGATATGATGGTATCAAGTTAAAGTTAGAGTATTACTTTTTTTAATTATTTTTTGTATTATTTAAGATTAATCTTTGAATATTTTAGTTAGATTTTGACTGAAAAAGATATTATTATTAAGCTTGAGATAATTTTATAAGATATTAGTTGTATAATTTTATAATTTTAAACACTCTTAATAAATTACATAGACTCTAATCAATACTTATTAATTTAATAGTATTTTTAAATTCACAATTATACAACAATATATAGATATATATAATGGTAATTTTGAAATAGTATATTGGTACGTACCATTATTGAAATATTTTATTCCTCCAACCAAACTGAAATAGGTTTTGATATGGTATTGATTAACTACTTTGTTTAAAAGGCTGATTAATTCTAATCCCAACCTTTGAATAAAAAATACAAAACTATCATAAGGGGAAAAAGATAAAATACTATAAAGTTTAAAAGAAAAAAAAAAATTGTGAGCTACACAATATTGGACTAGGTATAAATGTGCATTTTTAAAAGACCTTAGGAAATTATATAGGTTTGTACTTTGAGCAAATAATTAATTTTATAAATATACAAATATGGTATATACACTTTAAAATTTATTTAAATATAACTAATATTTGTAAGTACAGATAATCTCAAAACAGTAAATTGGTATTGACCGATACCAAAATATATCAGCAATACGAAATTGACAACTTTAAACCCAAGTCCCTAGCAAAATGATTGAAACCATTAATAGTTGTTCCAAATTTGCTGCAACTGCTTCCTTGTTAATTCAAATTGGACTGAATGAACTAGGTTTATTTTCAAATTGCAAAACCTTTTTGCATCACATTTAATGTAGGGATCAGCTTCTGCTCTGCTCTATAGAAGAGAGACATGACGTGTTTGCACAAATTACTTTTTTGAACGCTTCAAAACCAATCGAGAAATTACTTAATCGACAGATGAATCACATGATGAGTAATTTATCATTCTAATAATTAAATGCCACGTGTCCTACTTAACCAAGTCAGCCCTTAATAATTAATCTCAGATTGTTTTTAATATGTTCAAAGAGCCTAGATATGATTTCCACTACTTCTTTAAGAAATTATTCACCACTCCACAGTTTACACTCTCCTTCTCTAAAATTGAAAACTAGGGATCTGTTTGGTACATATTTTCACTTTGTATTTTGGTTTTATGATTTTATTTAGTATTTAAGTTGGAACTTCAATCCTGATTTGAATTTTTAAAAAAAAAAAAAAAAAATTTGTTTGGCACTTATTTTCAAATCACAATTTAAAACATAACTTAAATAAATTTTTCTATTTGATACATAGTTTTCCATTTATATTTTTGGTTGCACCTAAAACAATTTTAGGGGATAAAAATATTTTCATCTTAAATGTGTTTTAATAAAATATATTTGCTAAAAAATAAATATACTATCAATACAAAATTAACAATTTCATTATAATTTTATCATTACATTATTAATTAATTTTTTAAAATAATAAATAAATATTTTTTCTATCTTCTTTTCTCTTTCCAGAAATCCCCAAACTCTTCCTCTCCTTTACACGTACCCAACCCCCCTCTCCCAAATCCATCTCTTCTTTATTTTATTTTTGCTCGTCCTTTTTTTCTTATCATCTTCTGCTTTTCTCACTTCTCTCTCTTTTTCAGTCAACCTTCACTCCCTCTCTCTCTCCTCAAATCCCCCAAATTTCCACTTCAAAATCTTCTGTTGACCAATCGGTTTAAGTTTTCTTTCACTCATTGGTTTTTAGATCGTGATGGCCTCCGTATCAGACATCATCAGCAATCTTCCAGACTCTATCCTCTGCCACATACTTCGTTTTCTCCCAACCAAACAGGCCGTGGCAACATCCATTTTGTCAAGAAGATGGAAGTCTGTATGGTCTCTCGTCCCATGTTTTGATTTCTACGTTGATGAAATGATATCTCCAGGTCTTAATTTTGCCAATATCATGTCTAGGTTCTGGGCTCTGCGCAATGTGAATCATCTACACAAGTTTCGCCTCCAATGGATTAATGATTGCGATGTAATCCATGTCGACACTTGTGTCCAGGCTGCCATTTCACGTGGCGTGGTAGAGTTCGATCTTCACATTGAGCCCGAAATTGGACCTTATCACTTGCCCTCTAAACTCTTTAATTCTAAAACATTAGTGCGTTTGGTATTACGCGGCCAGATAGTTCTTAATTTTCCTCCCACTATTTTTGTACTACCGAGTCTCAAGATTCTGGTTCTTTCTCTTCAGCCCGAAGACAACTCTCTTATACTGCTCTCTTCTTGTCCTGTGCTCCAACATTTGTCTCTATCTCTTGAAAATTATTACGATTTCAAAATCATTTTACCTACCCTGAAAACATTAAAATTAACTATGTTGAATGCGGTGGGTTACAAACTTGAAATAAACGCCCCAGTTCTAAACCACATTACTCTCTTTGGTACTGTTGGCAAAGTCGTTTTCTTGGAAAATCCATCCAGCATAGTTGAAGCTGTTGTTTTTGTCTTTGTTGCATCAAATCAAACTCCGGATTTCCAAGATAATGGAAATAGACTATGCGAGTTCCTCAGAGCACTCAATAACATTAAATACCTGGAATTGTTGGGAGAAACCACAAAGGTATGTGTAGGTCTGAATATATAATAACATTTGTGTGATTAATCAATAATATATGAATAATGTTGTGCTGCAGTGCCTCTGCAATGCTTCTAATTTTGATCCTCCAATGTTTCATAATTTGTTATTCCTACAATTGGAGGGTTCTTGCGTCTCGCATTTGCTGCCTCTCTTGCTTCAACGGGCTCCTGATCTTGAACTACTCACCTTTCGTAAGGTATGTTATGTTCACATTATACACGTTTTACCCTGGCCTCACTCCTCAATTCATCTAATTAATTAACTTTTATTATTGTCAGAACGAACTGGTTATTTATTCTTGTACTCTTGCCGATGATCCGCTCGAAATTCCTAAATGTCGGCAGCTTATAACTTTTCATTATGTTGGATTTCGAGGGTCGAAGGATGAGCTACACCTTCTTAAATCTATTCTTCAAAGGGCAAGAGTATTACAGAGCATGAGGATATCTGGTTATCGTCTAAGAAGGGCTGAGAAGATTCGTGTTCTGAAAAAATTATTGAAGTTCCGAAGACGCTCAAGGACTTGTAAGATTGTATTTAAGAAAAAGATTCCAGTCAAGTTCAAATATTTTAACTTCAATCGCTTTTTGTAAAACATGGAAAAAAAGAGAAAATATATGGGAATGGCTTGAGTTCAGTGTACAGTAGTATTAGAACCGTTGAGATGCTGTCACGTTTACAAAAATGGTATAAAACTGGATACGTGACAGAATCTTAACGGGTCCAGTGCTCCTGTGCACTGGACCCAAGCCTTACCCAAAATATATGGAGATGAGTACAGTGATCTCAAAACTGACTGCTTTTGACAAAGAAGGCGGATTATTTTCAACCGTTGATTTTATATTTGACACGTGAGGGAATTTTAATTGGAAGTATTAGCCTATTATTGTTATATTTACTCTTACGAATTGCTAGTTGTGCCGCATGCTAACATAACTCTTTTGATTGATAACCATAAGTCATAACATTACAATAATGCTCTCTGCTCTTTCATGTAATCCAATGCAGCCTTTCCTTCTTTTTATATTTTCTGATAACCATAACATCACAACAATGCACTCTGCTCTTCACGTAATCCAATGTAGCCTTTCTTTCTTTTTATATTTTCTGATAACCATAACATCAAAACAATGCTCTCTGCTCTTCACGTAATCTAATGTATGCTCTCTGCTTTTCACGTAATCCAATGCAGTCTTTTTTTTTTTTTTTTAATTAAATTAAATATTAATGATATGACAATATAATACATGACTTATAATATGAATTCTACTTCAGAGTCATCGGATCATCCCCATCTATACGTAAAAAGGATATTTGGCAATTTTTTATTTTATTTTTATGTCTTCATTTTATTTCTTCTCTCAATATTGAACATACATCAAATTCAGGAAGCCTAATATTTTGCACAACTCCTCTACACGTCAATTGCCTATTAGGTGTGACAATGTCTTCCTTTTTCTTTTTTCTCTTTCTCTTCTTCTTTCACCTAAGTATTTCTCCACTTTTAACATATAGGAAAATTATAAAATACTTTGAAAATATATTAAATATGTACTGTTTTTTTTCATATAAGTGGTGGATCTCATAATATATTTAATTAGTGGAATGTATTACTTATGTGAAGGAAGAAAATACATATTTAATATATTTTCGGACTATTTTATAATTACCCCTCAATTTGACTCGTTAATTCATAAGCCTATATCAAGCTAGTCTCCTCGATTAGTCATAAAAAATCAAGCTAGTTTCCTCCTTTTGTTACCTAGCCTACGGTATAAAGTGAAGAAAAAAGAAAATCCATAACACCGGTTAGCATTTACGTCAGTTATTTATCAATTATTTCAAAAAGTTGAAAGAAAAAGTAATTTTTTCTACTTTAACTATTTACTCTTACAATATATCATGTATCACACTATTTATTTTACAATATCTTTTATTAGAATAATCTAAAAATGAAAAAAAAAGAGAAAAAGAAAGAGAGGCCAAAAGAGAGAGAGCATATGAGAAAATAAGCATTAAAAAAGAAAATCCATAACATCCTGCTTCAGCATTCACATCAGTTATTTATCGCATTTAATAATTCCAATCTTATGAGTTTGTTAATTAATTTTTAGCAATTATATTTCAATAGAAATTATTATTCTTGAACTACCTTTTTCGATTAGTAACAAAAAAATAAGGAAAATGTGAACTACCGTTTTTTGTTTTTCACTATGACATTCCAAAAAAGAAATGATAGATATTTGCATGAGTATATGTGATTCATAAATATTTCTAAAAAGTAATTAAAATTTACAGTTTGTTCCAAACTTGCCTTTGTTAACTCGTCGAAACTGAACCAAATGAAACAGATTTATCTACACATTCTTGACAAGATCAAAGCCTTGTCACATCACGTTTAATGTAGCCGTCAGCTTCTGTCAAATTTTTGAGAAATCATCATGTAAACAACTTTGAAGTCTTTTTCTTTTCTCTTCTTTTTTAGTTTTTCTTCTCTTTTTTTCACTTTCCCGAAGTAGTTTTAAATTTAACTTTAAAATGGGTTGTTGTGCGTTTGTCTTGTCTTATCCTAAACCTACCACCAACTTCTATCATTAGCTTTTTGTTTTCTAGAGTCCCAATCCACGTGATTGATCTGATGGTGTAGTGTTAAGTTAAATTTTATTTTATTTTTAAATTTTTTTCGGTATTATTCAAGAATAATCTTTATATATTTTAGTTGGGTTTTGACTCCTAAAACAGATATTATTATTGAGCTTGAGTTAGTATTATAAGATATTAGTTGTATATAATTTAATAATTTTAAACACTCTTAATAAATTATAGACTAAAGTTCATTTTTGGTCTCGCTAACTTAGAGAGTGTTTTCATTTTGGCCACCTAATTTCAAAATTTTTCATTTAGACCCCATAAATCTGTTTAGCTGTCAAATGAGTTATTCCGTTCATCTTAGTTAGAATCCCTCCATTAAGTGTCACGTGACATCCAACTCAATATTTTTTATTATTATTTAATTGAATTTCAACATTTTTTAATTAAATAAAACACAGAAATTAAATTTCTTAAAAATAAATATTAACCATAAAATGAAATTAAAAAAAAAAAAATTGTAAAAAACTGTTTAGCCATTGATTCTCTGATTCATTAGAAAATCAATGAACATCAACCTATCAACCAAGCATCAACCCAGAAACATCAACTTCGTTAATCAAGCATCAGCCAAACGGAATCCAAAATCAAAACCCAAAAATAATCAACCAAAACTTCCAAACAGAACCCAGAAAACCATTTTTATTTTTATTTTTAAATTCTGATCATCTCTCTCGTTTTGACAAGAACCCCAACCTTAGGACGGAGGAATTTAATCTAGGGTGGGCACCTTTTAATCCTAAAGCTTAATAGACATAATTCAAAAATGCCAAAAGTTGATATACATTATTTATATAACCAAAAAGTAACAAACAAGAAACTCATTATAGCCTTTTATAATTGATTTTGACGTGTGTTTCATATTTTGAAAACGTACATTATAATTTTATTATTAATACTACGAGAAATGTCTTTCCCTATGCATATAATCAAGTTGTTATCCATCCATTGATAATTCATTCGACTACACAATCGATTATTCACAATCTTTATTTTTTTGGAACAATCGATTTGGTTTGTAATTTTATTTTGTTTTTCAGAAAAATTAATTTATGTGTTTTTTATTTTATTAAAAAATGTTTAAATTGAATTAAATAATAATAAAAAATGCTGAATAGCATGGCTTACATGTCATTTAACGGAAACTAGATAATAGATTTGGACGGAATGACTCATTTGACAATTAAACAGACGTATATGGCTCAACTGAAATTTTTTGAAGTTAGGGGACCAAAATGAAAATACCCTCTACGTTAGGGGAGTCAAAAGTGGACTTTAGTCTAAATTATATAGACTCTAATCAGTACTTATTAATTTATTGGTTTTTTTTTTTTTTTTTTTTTTTTTTTTTTTTTTTTTTTTTATAAATTCAATTTTTTTTTTTTTTTTTTTTTTTTTTTTTTTTTTTTTTTAAATTCACAATTATACAAATATCTATATATATATAACGATAATCCCGAAATGGTACACCGGTATCGAAATATTTCATTTTCCTGATCAAATTGAAACAATTCCGGTACGGTATTAACTACTTTGTTTAAAAGGCTGATTAACTTCTAATCCCAACCTTTGAATAAAAAATACAAAACTATCATAAGGGGAAAAAAGGTAAAATACTATAAAAGTTAAAAAAAGTTGTGAGCTACACAGTATTGGACTAGGTATAAATGTGCATTTTTAAAAGACCTTAGGAAATTATATAGGCTTGTACAAATATAGAAATATAGTATATATGTTATAAAATAAAAGAAGAATTAAATTTGAAGATAATATTATGAGAATTTTCTTTCTTTCAAGTAGTCATCCACATGTGACTTGTTAAATATCAAAATGAATCTTATATAGACGTACATTTGAAGATAAGAAGCAACCAAAGACTAAACTCTTCGAGTTATTTTATAGTCATATATTTGACTGGGCTAGGATCTGGGGTTATATCTTAGCTTCATCCTTAGCTATTTTTGTTGTTTCGTTACATTTTACTTACACTCCTTCCCTTCTTCATGTGTAACTTTTCGTCTTTCTAAGTGCATACTTTATGCCCTTCGTTGGAGTCTTATTTCTTTTAATGAAACTTCTGTTTACCTATAAAAAAAAAAAAAAAAAAAAAAAAAAAAAAATTTAACGGAAAAGAGTAAGGTGGGTTACAACGGCTAACAGATACAACCTCAGATGGATAAAGTGATATTTTTTAAAACCAGAGGTAGCCAAAGTGTCGCACAACTTAACCACAAGGGGTTTACTGTAATAATCCCTTAATTAATTATTTAAAACGCGAGAATGAAACTATTAAGTTTCTAGAAACTCACCTACATTGATTCTTGCAAATCACACAGATTTGGATGCTCCAACCGGCTGCATTGCTTTGGGGTTGTTTTTGGGTGGGCGTGGGATCAATTCATAGTCTAAGTTAAGCATACCACGATTCTCTTCTCACCCTAACAATTGCTCATCTGGTCAAGGCATGCTAAAGGCCAAGGGGAGTAATAAGACTAGCCCTACGTTTGAATGAAATAAAAGGAGAGTAGAGGAGAGAGGAAGAGAAGGCTGAAATATACTAACAACTAGTACATTCCATGAAGCTCTTCCTCTACTCTACCTCCATTTCCTTGTGTCCCAAACATACCCTAAGTATTGTCCACGTGTGAAGCTCAATGGGATAATTTACCCATGTGAAAGTGATTTTCTTCTAACAACAGGTGGAAATGGAATTGCCAATCCACCCAAAGGTCACTGAATAGTGTCAGTTAGAAACAATAATAATAACAACAGTGATACAAAAAAAAAATAATTACAACTCTTCAGTAAGTTGTGATAAATATTTTTTTTGTTTGTTTTGTCTCTAGCATATGACTCCAACTGAATATGAACAGGTTTAACCAACAAAAATATATATGCAGATCTCTTAACTAGTTTTTGTCATAGGACTATCTTGTCCTCTTTAATTATTACTTCAACCATAAGTGCAAACTCTGGGGAGTACAGAGTGTCAGGGGATTAGCTATTAGTGTTACCACCAGTTTCAATGATATTTGAATCCATGTACAGAAGAAAAAAAGAAACCAGTTTCAATGATATTTGAATCCATGTACTGAAGAAAAAAAGAAAGAAAGAAAGTATAATACCATAAGAGAGGAAAAAGAAGAAAAAATAAAAACAAAAGAACCATTGAAGAAGATAAAAAACAATTCACGAAGAGTAATTGTTTCCATAATAGAATAATGTCAACCAATTAATGTCATGAACTCAAAGGTCGTGCTTAGTGCTCAAAGCCCTTACAAAAGCAAGGCCTAGAAAAGGTTATTGGTGGACAGCCTTATCCCAATTTTTTAAAAGGTTGATTCCAAACTTGAACCCACAGCACATTGTATGGGTGGAAGACACTTTGTTGTCATACCAAGGTCCGAACTCTAATGCCATGAACTCAACAAGCAAAAATTTATAACCCAATCTCTTTGAGTTCTCAACTTAAGCTGTCTAAGAATTCTAAGCATCTCCACAGGAGTACCTTAAACACCTATCTTACATCTGCCATATAAACTGGAGTACATAAAACACATGCCAGATATTATGGAATTCAAATGCAATAGACCACAATCTGGATAGGACCATAATCGTTTAAAAGATTCAACTCTTCCAGTCCGTGCAGAAAATGATGGAATAGTGTCCTATTCCCGCCACCCTTGTGGTGTTGTTTGTTGTCTTCAGTTTTCGATTCTGCATTCATGCCTCCTTTTTGGTTGAATTGTGGAGATAGCAATTTAGCAATCTCGGGCAAACCCAACTCTGTCTTTCCCATGTAATAATTTATTCAAGTTATCCTCCCAAATATTGTTCTTCTTTATGACTTTATCCCAGGGCTCTACATATGTACAATGGCTATGTCAAGCCACCAAAGAAGATCAATTTTTTTTTTTTTAACAAATAACAATTAATATGTTTTACTCGCAGAAGAATAGACTAAAATGGTATGGGACGCATTAGAGTTAACCCCCCAAAAAAAAGCATCAACCCCACAAATTTTTTTTGTATCTCCTTTAGGTGAGAATTAAACTAATCCCATTAACCAAACAAAAAACAAAAAAAAACTCACTACTGCAGAGGTTTTTAAATATTTTTTTACAATGTTTTAGAAACATCTGGAGTTGAAAATGAATATGAAAAGGTTGTGTATAACATTTGGTTTAGAAATCCCGTATGAATACATCACTCTAGCCCCCAAGTAAAAAATCCTGACTACGCCCTTGCGACGCAAGCGTTTTCACCATTTCAGCATCAGGAAAACAATTAGTCAACCACATGTTCAAACAAATCTTGAATTCGGTTTAGGCAATCACGATTCAGTGTTTCTCTCAATGCTGTTCAGGAATTTCATAAACAAAAACTCATAATTTTTATTTTTATTTTTCTTTTTGTATGCTTATTTATTTTGTTATGATTGCTTAATGTGTTGTGTGAGTTGAAAAGTGGGTCAATGGAATTAGGAGGTTATAACCATGTTCAACTAATGCAAATAACAGATCACTTAACACATAGAAAAAGAAAAAGTAAATAGTTGCAAACGAAAGAAATTGATTGCAGAGAGTTTGTAAAGGGAAATTTAATCAAACAGTTGGAAGACAAGGCATATGGAAAGGAAAAGGAAATAAATTAGTAATTGGAGAGAGAGACCTGGGCAGTGTAGAGCTTGAGGAACTTAGAGATTAACAAGGCATTTGGAGAGCGGGAGGTGCCAGGAATGCCGAGGAACTTGCGGAACTCAGAAGAAGAAGAAGAACGACAGACTTTGGTGCTCAAGCTCCTTGTATTGATTCCTACTCCCAATGCCCGAACCATTGCCATCGCCATCGCCATCGCTTGCCCATCCTTTTTTGGGTCAGCCTAGGGCAGGACTTAGGTCCCGCCATTTAGAAAAGAAGGGAGGGTCCCGCCAGGCTTTTTAAGCCTTCAGATTTCATGTATTAATTTGGGCCGTTGGATGCAAATTAGTGGAGATAGGTTACCGGTTGGCAACCGGTTTCCTTTCTCTTTCTCTTTCTTTTTCTCCCTCCCTGCCTGTCCCGATCCACACACCAGGCATCATCTTCTTCATTCTCCAATCCATTTTTTGGTGGATTCATGTAGCAATGCATTTCTTTTCATTCTCATTTTGGAACATGCACACCATGTGTTTGACAAAATGTCTCACTCATTGTTGCATTAGTTTTAATTAAACTTCATGGTTTATGTGACTGACTTAAAAATTGTAGCTTACATATAATTTGCTATTTTTAGACCTCAGCCTCTTTTCATATCAGAAAACTGTTACATGTGTGTTGCATGAAATGAATCATGACCGGGCAAAAAGCTCCGCAACCTCTGAGAGCTCTTCTTGAAAATTCAATTTTCTTTTGGACATTTTGAGTGGTTTTTGGTTCAGTGGCAAGTATGCAATTGGAATTTGATGGTTTTCTTTCATTTTCTTTTGTTTGACATGCACCCTTTGCATGCCTTTGATGTGTTTGAGATATTGTTTCATGAACATTTTATGACAAATTATTTTGATAAATTGAAGATATGGAATGAGTACTTCATGCTGTCGGGCTAAGACACTTGTGGAGTACTTTGGAGAGGATTTTAGTTATGTTGCATATCTCTTGTATGTAATGCTTCCTTTCATTTTCGGGTCTGTTCTGAAAGTTGCCATAATAGTTTTTTTTTTGGTAGCAATCTTAGAGAGGTTAACTCAATAGTTATTATCTTTAAATTATTAAGCAATGAGTATTGCATTTTCATGGTTAATATTAGTAATCTCTTCTAATGTTGTTCTAAATGATGTCATAATATCTTCTAATATGCAGGTGTGATATGTGCTGAGATGGACCTCCTCAAATGCAGAATTTGAAAGGGGAGGTAAATTTTAGTACAGGTTGTTGCTGCTTATTGTGTGAGTAGGATTCCAAGAGTGGTTTCTAAGACATTAAGGCCACCATCAGGGACATGATGCTTACAGCTGATTGAAAGCGAAGCCAGTTATGACCTAAGTACGTAGTACTTAATGATAAGGGAGAAATAAGCACCTTTAACAGCCCACAATAAACACACACACCAATAATAAAAAAAAAGTGTTGCAGAGAAATGAGCAGAAGCTACTTGACCTTTTGAATAATTAACTAGCTGATTGTAGTTCATTTCATTTCTTACTTCATTAATTAACTAGGAACTAAATGCAGTAAGACTGATTTAAATTATATATGTTTTGTTTTAGCTTATAGCAATGTGTATTTCAACAAGTATCGTTTGTTTTTAATGAATACATACTACTTTTATCATCTCTCTAGGTGGAAAACAGGAGGGTCATTCCTCTGTTGATGGTGAAAATGTCAGAACAAATTGGATATCAACAAGGGGTTTTTGAGATATTAAGGCCATGGGATGACGGATGTTAGATGGCAGTACCAGGGGTTATATGGCAGTGATGACAAGATCCAAGCTTGCATGGCTGAGTTAGGAGTACCACTTGCTAGGGAACTTGAATTTCATCAAGAAGGCTTTTTTCTCTTGACGATAGTCATGGTTTCAAAACAATATGAGGAAAAGGAGAGAAACATCGTGAAGATGCAAAATAAATTATCTTCAATTCTTAACCATTTAAAAGAGCACATGGGGATTTCAAGATCCAATTTTGTGCTAAATAATCAAATATCATTGTTGCTTCATATTCATCACTCATCAGTATATGGTACTGCTATCATTTTTATAATCAATTTATTGGTGTTTTTTCATTTATATGAATGATCTAAATGAATTAGGTGTTGTTGGTCATAATTAAATTATATTGATCTCCAAAACCTTGTTGCTAAGAAATAATTGTATTCTTATGAAGCCTTAAAGCAAACTACTAATAGATGTGAAGGTATTAAATGGAATGTGAACAAACGGTTGTCATGGAAAGGTAGGTGTGGTCATCCAAAAACTGATAAGTTGGGATTCACAAAGCGAATAAAATTTGTTGCAAATGCGTTTTTTGGCCACTTTCAAATGCAAGGATGGTAGAATAGAGTACAAAGAGATGACCCCATGGCATAATGTAGATATGGAAGAGTTCTCTTTCATATATGACTTCTACCTTTGGTTCAGGAAAATTAATGTTTATAGCTGCCCTTCAAACTTGTTGATTCTTAGGTAAGTAGTTCCCATGTTTTTAATTCCATCAATCTTTCTAATATATGAAAATGATATTTTTATATTAATTGTTTTGAATAAAGAATTTGAAATAGCTTTCATATTACTTATTATATAGAATTTGCACATGGAAAAAATAACCCAAGAACAACATAAAGTTGTAGTTTGGAATATAGGTTGTATGAGAATGAAGAAACAAAGCCATTATAATCTATAAAACTTAAGCACTGCCTACTTTACATATTTTGGCCGAATAGTTTGATGGGCTAAACCAAATTCATTAAGAGACTTGGCTGCTGTTTTTTACTTTTTATTTTTGTTTTTTCCTTTAGAGAAATGAGAATTTGGTCCTACCCATTTTTTTGTACTACAAATTATATTTTTTCTGTTTCAGACTAATTATGAGGAACATGTGTAGGAAAGCCCAGAACCTCTTAAAAATACCCTTATGATGCTTACTATTTCTATTTAGTTTTGGTTGTTGTCTCTACAATAAATTATTTTATTTCGAAAAAAAAAGTAGGAGGAAAGTGCACATTCTTTGGTGTTTTGTTTGGTTGTTTTTAATCATTATGTTTTCTCCCTTTATTTATCTTGCCCAAGGTTTTCTTGGAAATTTAGGGGACTTTTGGGCAAAGTTGGGGTTGTTCATTTTGTATACCTAATGTGGCTGTAGTAGTAATGGTAGTAGTAGTAGTTTTGTTGTTGTTGTAATCCTCATGGTTATGGTAAAAATAATGAAAGGAAAAACTCATTGGCATCTTAAGATTATATTATTTGCCTTTTGTTTCGACTTATATATATTATCAAGATCTTTTATTTATTTATTAAGATTTGGTGATACAAATTTCATTGCTCTTAATTATTTCGCTGAATTTTGTTGCATTTTAAAGAGATTTTCAACAACTTCAATATTAGAAAAGAGTGTTCGCTTCAAATGATTATGTCTTACACAAATTTCAGGGTGGTAAAGTGTAATTTTTATTTTACTCAATTGTTTCTGTCAGGGGACAGTTTGATTCAGCCACATTGCGGAATTTTTAATAAATTGAGTCAGCCACGTTGTACACATAGAAACATCCCTATAAAATTTCAAGTTTGGCCAACTCTAAGGGGAAATAAATTTTACAACGGGGCTGATTTTCATTTTAATCTGAAAAATATTTTTGGGTTCATTCAAAGATAGTTGAGTTGAAATTGCAGGGTGGTAACTTGCTTGTTTTTATTGTGGCTTGGTTCTATTGTTTATACCCAAGTTTTAATGGGAATTTTTTATTGTTCAATGTTCCACCCTTCACTGAATTTTTAAATATTGTTCTTTACAGTGGTGTTGTGCCAATTATTTTTTATTTTATTATAATTGTTGTTGTTTCTTGGTTGGGATTTGGTGATTTATATAATTTAAAATATTTTTATTTTATGTTGTTGATTTTTTTGATTTTATTATTGTTATTATTATTATTTTTTTTTTATCTTGGGTGCGTTTTGGATTATTGGATTTGGATTTGGAGGGGTTTTTGAGTTTTTTTTTTAGTGAGGGTATTTTAGGAATTTCAATTGGCCCCACGGGTCACATGTTTTGCATAATTTTTATACTCTAATTTAGACGGTAGGGGGTCACATGGGGGGGTAAATTGTTACACATGAGGGGAGATTGAAAAATGAGTGATAGTTCATGAAAGTGTAATTTTTCTGATTGGACCATGGATTGATTGGACCACCTAGCACATGTGTCAGGCCTAAGTGACACTTAACGGTTAGGGGCTAACGTTTGTTAGAAGGGAGTGGCAAAATTCAAACGGAACCAAATTAAGAGGGAGTGAATCAAAACTTTCAAACATCAGGGAACAAAATCAAAATTGGCTAAACTTAGAGAGTGTATAGTGCATTTCATTCTATTTTATTTTATTTGGGTATGCCACATTATCTGTAAATGAAAATAAATACCACTTCAATTAAAAAACAGCCACGTCATCAATCTGTTAGCCACGTACACAAAAAATTATTTGAAACAGATGGAAGAACTGATGGTGCACAATTTTGAAACGTTAGAGACTATTTCTGCCCGTTTTAAACATTAGAGATCAAACATGAAACTTGGATAAACGTTAAGGATCAACAACGTATTTAACCCTAAAAACTTTTAATATTTGGTTTTGACTTGATATTAAATAGTTAGATATATCTATTTTATATTACTAAAATATATATACTAAAATAGATATATTAGTGACAATCCTAATACGGTACGCCGGAATTGACCGGTACTGAAATATCCTGTTTCAATGGATAAACCAGAACAGACACCGAAACAGAATTAACAATCTTGGTTAACAGAGCTACGGCAAAAGAACATGTCAAGAAGTGAATTTCGAACTCAAAACTATCCCAAGCACTCATTCTACATGTATGAAATAAAAATTCACAATCCATGTTTTCTAGAAATCCCAAGGAAAAAACACAGATTTGCAAATAAATAAAAAATGCTCATTCAAGTAATTTTACAAATGTGGAACATGCAGTAAATGTCGAACTGATGTCCCTACAACGAGAGCAACACAACTAATGGATCCAACAATCCAGATGTAAGACAACAAGGTTGGACAGGAACCAAACATCTTATAGTAACATAAATAATGAGCATCCTTGTTCCACACGAAATAACCCAAGAGAGTTGATTCCTTTACAATATGTTTGGAACAAAGTGAGTATTCTGCCACCCTTCCCCTCTCCTCTTCTCTCATCTCCTCCATCCAACTTAAGGTTACTTTTTGCTTTCAATGGTGAAGATTGTAAATTTGCAACGTGATAAAAAACTTATCCAGCTTCCTCATTATATAGAAGAATTTTGAAATCTCATTCTGATTAAGGATCATGATGATGACCATGATATTTACTTCTACGATGCCCTTCATCAGAATCTTCAAATGAAAGCGAATGAGAACTCTTGTTTCTGCTCTTGTCAATTCTATGATGCCTCCCAGAGTCAGAATCTTTGGATGAATATGATTGCTTTTGCATGCTCCTATTACTTCTTCGATGCCTGTCAACATCAGAATCTTCAGATGAATAAGACTGCTTTTGCCTGCTCCTTTTACTTCTATGATGCCTCTCACAGTTTGAATCTTCAGATGAATGGGGATGCTTGTGTCTACTCTTGTCACCTCTATGATGCTTCCCAGGGTCAGCATCATCAGAAGAATAGGAATGCTTGTGTCTGCTCTTAACAATTCCATGATGCCTCTCAAGGTCGGAATCTTCAGATAAATATGAACCCCTGTGTATGCTCTTGTCACTTCTATGTCTCTCAAGGTCGGAATATTCAGATAAACAAGACTGCTTGGGTCTACTCTTGTCACTTCTATGATGCCTATCAATGTCAGAATCTTCAGATGAGTAAGAATGCTTGTGTCTGCTCTTCTTACTTCTACAATGTCTGTCAGCGTCCAAATCTTCAGATAAATAAGAATGCGTGTGTCTGTTCTTTTTACGTCTATCAAACTCTGAACTGTCTGATAAACTTGATTCAGAATGACTTCGCTTTTCTTTCTTCATCTGACTTTTTTTATTCTTTGTCCTCTCCCCATCCTCAGAAGACAACTCATTTTCATATGGGTCCTTCGATTTTCTACCAGATGGTGACTGTTGCTTTTTCTTATTCTTCTTTCTGGACTCCTTCTTCTTGGGTTTGCTAGAGAAGTTCAACAGCAACTCGGGGACACCCCCACTGAGGAACCCTACAAAATGGATGGGGATGACATGGCATCATCAGTTAACAAACATACAAGATAAAAATTGTCAGAGAAATTACTGGAATAGGAAAACCATATACCTCCATACTCATCAAATATGTCCTCAGCAACTATTTGCTGGTTAGGATCATCTGGTTTAAACCCTCCACGAGGAGGACTAATTCCCGGTTTTTGCTTGAGCTCCCACTTTAGAGGCTGTGATATAAGCCAAAGAACACGGGGCAATTGATGTTAGCTCTGACTGCAGGACCTTATTGTAAAGCAAGGGAATAAGCAAGTTTGCTTCCAGAGTGGTCATTTCAGACAAAAGTAGAAGTAAAAAAGATTCAAAATGACCTCACTAATTTTATTCAGAAACAATATACACTTTGCAAGCAATAAAATTACAGGTGAAAAATGAGGACATATCTCTCACAAAAGCAAAAAGGACAGAAGATTTATGTTCAAAGGTAGGAGTGGCACCCATGATAAAAAATAAATAAATTGACTCACCTAAAATGATTTCAATATGTACCTTTTTTTTTGATAAGTAAGAAAATTTTATTGAAAAGAACAATCCTAGTATACTAGGTGTATACAAGAACTGACAGAAGAATTACAAACAACAATGATCTATCAATTCCATAATGGAATTAATAGAGAAAACACCCAAAGAATTAACCCAAGCATACAAAGTCTGGAAAAACAGTAATTTAAGGTCCACCACAGATCGTTCACAATCTTCAAAATGGCGAGCATTCCTCTCCCTCCAGATGCACCACATCACACAATGAGGGATCATCCGCCAAACAACCATATTCCGCTGATCACCAAAACGGATCTCCCAACCAGCCCACAGATGCAACACCTTACCTGGCATCACCCAATCCACCCCAAATAAACCGAACACCAAAGACCACAGCTCCCGAGCCATAGAACAGTGCAGCAACAGATGATCAACACTTTCTCCACTTTGTTTACACAAACAGCACCAGTCCACAATGATAAGCTGACGCTTCCTCAAATTATCAATAGTCAAAAGCTTCCCCAAGGCAGCTGTCCAAGAGAAGAAGGCTATCCTTGGAGGAACTTTCGCCTTCCAAATTATCTTCCAGGGAAAAAAAACAGAAGGAGAAGTACACAAGCAGCTGTAATAGTCTTTAACTGTGAACCCCTTAGTAGCTTTCCTCCTCCAGCACAAACGATCCTCACCAACCCCCTCCAAAGGACAAGAGTATAGTAAATCCATAAAGCTGGTCAAGGACTCTAACTCCCAATCTTGCACATTCCTAACAAAGTGGAGATCCCAGTGGAGAATGCCATTAGGAAAAGACATCAAATCTGCAACAGAAGCATCTTTATCCCGAGATAAAACAAACAATTCAGGGAAAGCTCCTTTCAAAGCCATCTCTCCAACCCAACAATCATGCCAAAACTTCACTTTCTGACCATCCCCCACCTCAAAGGAGCAAAGAGGGTAAAATGAATCCCAACCCTTATTAATGAATTTCCAAACACTCACGCCATAGGGACCTTGGCCAGATTTTGAGCACCAACCACCCCATAAACTTCCATACTTCGAGTTCACCACCAACCTCCACAAAGCTTCCCTTTCCGAACCATACCGCCACAACCACTTCCCTAAGAGAGCTTTATTAAAGCTCCTAATGTCCCGAACAGCTAATCCCCCATGCCGGAGAGGAGCACAAATCTGCGACCAATTCACCAGATGAAACTTAGGCTTCTCTTCCATTCCACACCAAAGAAAATCCCTTTGGAGCTTCTCTAACCGATTAGCCACCTTAGCTGGAATGGGAAACAGAGATAGGAAGTAAGTTGGAATACTAGATAATGTACTCTTAATGAGAGTAAGCTTACCACCCTTAGACAGATATAGCCTTTTCCAACTAGCTAATCTCTTCTCCACCCTTTCCAAAACCGGATTCCAAATACCTATATCTTTAAAAGTAGCACCCAATGGAAGGCC
The DNA here is from genome assembly GCA_907173295.1 of Fagus sylvatica. Taxonomy (NCBI): domain Eukaryota; kingdom Viridiplantae; phylum Streptophyta; class Magnoliopsida; order Fagales; family Fagaceae; genus Fagus; species Fagus sylvatica. The sequence goes on from OU015765.1 coordinate 2,158,393, forward strand.
CAAATATTGCAATGGAAGAGCTGATTGTTTACACCCCAAGATTTGCATTAAATCCTCTATGTGTGGAACATCCCCAACCGGGACAATTTCAGATTTGCTTAAGTTTATCTTCAAACCTGAAACCGCCTCAAACCAAGTAAAAACATACCGAAGGTTGGAAATATGATCAGAATCAGCACCACAAAAGATCAAGGTGTCATCCGCAAAGAGCAAATGAGAGATCATCAAAGAATTTTCAGCCAAAGTACCAACCGAAAAACCTGAGAATAATCCTTCTCTTACAGCCCGATCTAACAAACGGCTCAAAGCTTCCATCACAATGACAAACAGAAGAGGAGATAAAGGGTCCCCCTGCCTTAACCCTCTAGAACTCGGAAAAAACCCCCTTGGGGACCCATTAACCAGAATGGAAAAACGAGCAGTAGATATGCAAAAGTTAATCCAATTTCTCCATCTCACAGGGAAGCCACATCTCTGAAGCATATAGATAAGGAACTCCCAATTAATATGATCATATGCCTTCTCCACATCTAGCTTACAAAGCACCCCAGGATCCCCATGCTTCAAACGAGAGTCCAAGCACTCACTAGCAATAAGCACAGAATCAAGAATCTGGCGACCTTGCACAAAGGCATTTTGGGAAGAAGAAATAATTTTAGGAAGAACCACCTTCAGCTGATTAGCTAATAGTTTCGCCAGGATTTTATAGGTACCACCCACCAAGCTAATAGGCCTAAAGTCTTTGACCTCAAGAGCGTCCGTCTTCTTAGGAATTAAGGACACAAAAGTAGCATTTAAACTTTTCTCAAAGGAACACAAGCCATGAAAATAATTAAGGACTGCCATAACATCCGGCTGAAGAATGCCCCAACAAAATTGAAAGAACCCCATTGAAAAACCATCCGGACCCGGAGCTTTATCCCCATTAAAGCCAAACACCACACCAGCCACTTCCTCCTCACCAAATGGGCGCTCTAACCATAGAGCATCAGCCTCCGAAATCATAGAAAAATCTAGACCGTCCAGCAAAGGCCGGTGACTCTCCTCCTCCTCAAACAATTTGCTGAAAAAATTTGTAATACACTCGGATATGGCATCTGAATCAGTTGATAAAACACCATCAATGGACAAAGAAGAAATAGAATTGTACCGACGATTAGAATTAGCTAATCGGTGAAAGAATTTTGTGTTCTTATCCCCTTCCCGCAACCAAAGAGCCCTAGATTTTTGACGCCAACTAATCTCCTCAAACAAACTTGTACGTTCCAAATCAGCTACAATTTGAGCCTTCTTCTGAGATTCCACATCCGTAAGGTGTCTGATATCCGCCATAGCATCCAACTCTATAAGCTCAGACATTAAATTCTTCCTTTTTACTCCCACATTCCCAAAGACCTCCTCATTCCATTTTTTCAGATCCACCTTCAGAGCTTTAAGCTTGCAAGCCATAATATAACCAGGAGTACCATAGAATATATAAGAATCCCACCACTCCTTGACCCTTTCCTTGAACCCGTCTGCTTTGAGCCACATATTTTCAAACCGGAAAGGTCTTCGTCCTCGAGAAAAATCGCCAAACTCTAAAAGAATAGGGAAATGATCTGAAAGGATTCTGGGAAGGCGTTTTTGCAGGATTGAAGGAAAAAACTCATCCCATTCATCTGAAAATAAAAAACGATCAATTTTCGACTTTGCCCTATTATTTGACCAAGTGAAAAGACCCCCTTCCAACTGAATATCCCGCAACCCACAAGAAGAGATAAACTCAGAGAAACCACGCATTGCTGGAGTAAAATGCCTTGCACCCAACCTCTCCGAAGGGAATCTAACTGCATTAAAATCACCACCAACAACCCACGGAACACCCCACCAGCTAGCAACACCCACCAATTCCTCCCACATAACATTCCTCTCCCTATTAATATGTACCTTGAAGGCCAATGAATATACCAATAAATAAAATTAAGGTTAAACTATTGTTTTTGTCCCTAAACTATATATGAGTTTCGTTTTTCGTCCCTAAACTTTGAAAAGTTCGTTTTTCGTTCCTGAACTTTAATAAAGTTCATTTTTACACATGAATTTCATCCCTCGACTTTTTTATAAAAGGACAAAATTCATGTGTAAAAATGAACTTTTTTCAAAGTTCAGGGACGAAAAACGAAACTCATGTATTGTTTAGGAACGAAAACAATATTTTGGCCTAAAATTCATTTAATTAAACTTTGAGTGAAAAGGTCTAGGAGGCTAAAAATCACATGGAATAAAGTTGTGAAGAAGGAGATCATGGATAGAGAGGTGACAAAGAGTATGACCTAAATTGAGCAGAATAACTTAAAAATATATATATATATATATATATATATATATATATACATTTGATAAACCTTTTTTTTTACTGGTACTTACACACGCACCCGGTAGGCCTTAAACCCACAACCTCACCCTCCACCTTGCACTCACAAGAGAAGGTGGTGCCACTTGAGCTAAATCTCGTTAGCATGACCAACCCTAATTTGTTGAAAAATGATACAATTAGCTATCTAAAAAAATTTGGATTAAGGGTTAGTTAACTAAGTTGAATTTATATCTAATGAAGAGGATCGGTGAGGAATATCGTAAAAAAAAAAAATAAAAAAATAAAATTATGGATTCATTTTTGCAAAGGCAGCGTCTATAGAAAGGTTAGCATGATAGGAAAAAGCAAAAGAGTGAAGTCCCACATCACTAGGTCGATTTAAACTATACAAGTGGATATGGGAACCCTAATTATTACAAGTCTTTTCAAGATATTGTGTAGACGTGATTAATGCGTCCCTAGTCATAACATTGGTACTTCTAGAAGGCCCTCATACACAAATCAAGTAAAAAGAAAACTCCTAAACAACCAACAAAATCTTACACATTCACAAAAGATAAGTTAGAATAGGAGAATAGAGAAAATATAGGTCGATAAACTAACAAGTGGATATGGGAACCCTAATTATTACAAGTCTTTTCAAGAATTGGTAGACATTAATGCGTCCCTAGTCATAACATTGACTTCTAGAAGGCCCTCATACACAAATCAAGTAAAAAGAAAACTCCTAAACAACCAACAAAATCTTACACATTCACCCACCAATTAAATAGTGATAAGTATCTAATGGGCTCAGCCCAATTATTGGAATTTAAAATACTAATAAACCTGATTAGATACTAAGACCTAAAATAAACATACAATCAACTCCAAAATTGAATAAGATAAAAATAAAATAAATATCCTGCTCTTGCATCAAGACTTTTGTAAGCAACAAGGAAAAATTGGATTCTAACAATCACTAATCAAGTTTCTAGACAAGCAATGGGACAAAAAGACTGACCTCAGTGGGATCTGTATGGGCAAGGATGGCATTTAAGGGGTCATCTCTTTTCAATCGACTCTCTTCATTCGGCATTATAGCATCTTTCAATGGACACTCACGATCACCACTTTGATGACCATAATTTCCACATCTTAGACATTTCACATTGCGCACTTCAACTCCAAATGGTTTTACCCTTCCAAGAACTCCAGTCTCCATCCTGAAAAATAAGTCATATGAAATTGACATCTAAATCAGTGTTCACCAATCACCATGACATATATGCTATACTCAAAACAACTGCGAAAATGATAACAATTCTAAGGCGACTTTGTAAGTCCATAACCAGAGGGAAGCAACATGTAGAGAGTTCATAAAGCTTGACGTTTCATTTCTAAAGGATGACCAACAGAATCCTGAAGAGCGCTTATATATATATATATATATATATATATATATAGAGAGAGAGAGAGAGAGAGAGAGAGAGAGAGAGAGAGAGAGAGAGAGAGAGAACTATTGTCCCAAATAGTTCATGGGTAAAGACCCCACTTTACAGCAGACACACCTTCCAGTTCCTCAGTCTCTCCAACCTCCCTCACAGGGATAAATTCACTCTCAAACCCAACATTGCTTTGAAGTACAAAAAAACAGACCTGATATCAGCAAGGAGTTCAGCAATTCAGCATCACGAAAAAGAACAGTGTCATCCGCAAACAACAAATGGGAGACTGTCAAAATTTCTCTAGAACCAGTGAACCACTCCTGACTTGAAAACTAGAAAGACAAGCACCCTCCACTGCTGTAGTTCACACTCTACTTAGGATCTCCATAACAAGGATAAATAACCATGGTGAAAGAAATTTGCTGCAACCCTCGAGAGGTACTAAAGCCAAACGGGGGTGCTATCAGCCAAAACTGAAAATCTAACCATGGAAATGCAAGGAAAAAAAAAACATTTTCTTGCATTTCTAGCCGCAACTAAATCTACCCAGCTTAAATAGTCGCAGTTCACAAGGTCATGAGACTTCATAATATCTAGCTTGCATTATGAGAGTATGACACCAATTTCCCCAAAACCCTTTTTAATATGTTTGCCAAAACCTTGGTCAAGAGCTTATAAACACACTCAACCAAACTGGTCGGTCAAAAGTCCCAAATATCATTCTAAACCAACACTCAATCAACAAACAAGGTTCTGAATTATCCAACGATATTGATATTTAAACTCCTACCTCCACAATTAATGCATAATGTCAATTGTATGTTGTGACTCATACCATAACACAACTCCACGTAATGGAAAACCAGAAACATACCGTGGAGCATTTTTCAAAACTTCGAATTCTTCTTCGGTTGGTAAAGCACGCCCAAAAACATCTTTTGGCCTTGGTTTCTTCTTTTCTTCACCAGAAGGATCTTTGGGCACAGATTGTGGTGGGCTACAAGAGAAACGTAATGTAAATGATTATAAAATTGAGTGGGAAAGCAATAAAAATATAGAGATAGGAAATGGAAGGGGTACATTGGAATTGTATCATCAGTAAGTGGGTGTTGGCTTTTCTTTTCATCAGCAATCTCTGCAGCTTTGGCACTTTCAGCATTGTAACCGGGTGGGCGAACATACATAAAGCTTACAGCTTTCATCATCTCCACCTATAATTATAAAGAATAAAGAATAAAGAATGTTATTGTTATTAATATCTGATCTAGAGAGAGAGAGAGAGAGAGAGAGAGAGAGAGAGAGAGACCTTTTCTTTTTCTTTCTTGGAGATGAGAGCGGTCTGCCGAAAGAATTCCTGCTCCTGAGCATACTGCACAGAGAGATAAAAAGCAAATTAATCAACATGTTTTTGTTTGGTACCCAGTATCCGATGTTGAGAGATGTTTTTGTTTTACCTCCCTGGCGACTTCTTGGGCACGACGGTGGTGGTTGGCATGGGTTTGCTCGGCGATCCACTTGCGGCGTTGGTTGGGATAAGAGAGGGGATGCCATGGCTTTTGGTTGAGGTAAGAGTGGCTCCACGCTGTACCTGCTTTTGACTTGTAATCAACTTCACCGCCTTTATCCTTATTCAACCTTATTCCTAATCCTCCTTCCTCTTCTCCTTCCATTCTCTTCTCTTCTTTTTTTCTACCTTCTCTCCTCCCTCCCCAGATTCTCCATCTCTCTTAAGCAACCACGCCCAGCCCATCCATCTTCTTTCTCCTAATTGGGCCTTCATCTTTCTGCAGCCCAGCCCACCCCAACCCAACCATCTACCTCTTTTATTACTCTTTTTATCTTTGTTCCTTTTGAGAGACAGAGAGAGCAAGGAAGGCATTTAATATCCTGTTTTACACCTTCCAATAACAAGGTGCCACATCAAGTTTTTTTTTTTTTACTTTTTCTTTTTTACTTTTCTTCACACTTCAAAATGAGTTCACCCCACACACAATAATTTCTCTTTCAAAAAAAAAAAATTGTAAACCGGATCTAAATAGATAGAAAGAGATAGAGACAGGAGCAGGGAGGGAGGAGAGAGACTGAGATGAAGAGAGAAATTCGATCTGGATCCGCCACAACAACCACGCATCCACAACCGAAGTTTTAGCCACTTCCCCAAATAAAATAAAAAAAACATATGGGGGGAGAGAGAGAAAGCAGATTGTGGTGTGTTTTCTCTCTCTCTCTCTCTCTCTCCAAATTGGTCCACATCAAGACCCACAGCAACACCATCACCATAAGAGAGGAGAGAGAGAAAAACCATAAGAGAGAGATCAACGGCGGGAGAGAGAGGAGCGAGGGGAAGAGAGAAAAGGATAGATCCAATTGTTATTGGTTCTTTTTTTTTTTTTTTTTTTTTTTTTTTTTTTTGAGTTTTTGATAGTTTTAAGGGAAATTATTGTGTGTGTGTGAGCTCATTTTGGAGTGTGAAGAAAAGTGAAAGAAAAAAAAGTGACATGACATGCTCTTATTAGCGGGTGTAAAACCATGATATTACACTCGCTCCTTATTGGATATATTCTAAAAGAAGAAGAAGCATGATTTACTAATTGGGCTAGGGCTTGTTTTAGTTCTTAAAATTTGAAAAGTTTTATTTTAGTCCCCGAATTTTATAAAGTTTTTTATAAAATAGTTTTTCCATCACTATTCTGTTTGAAATATGCTGATGTTGACGAAATATTTAGTTAGAAATGTGTATGTTTCTAACAAAATAGTGAAAGAATGACTATTTTAGAGATACTTGATAAATTTCAAGGTCTAAAATAACATTTGTTAAATTTCAAGGACTAAAATAGAATTGGTACCAATTTCAGAGACAAAATGTATATTTTAACCTATAATATAGTTGATAATGCAAGCGGTACTACGAAAGGAAGAAGACATAACTCTTTATGGGTAGATTGTGGAAGATAAGGGTGTTCTTATATTAGAGTCTGGATATTACAAGAAGTCATTTTTGTAATCTTACTTCCAATCTTTCAATTTCGATTTCAATCTCTTTTATGGTGTGTTTGGATCAAGAAATTGTTAAATGCATAGAATTTTATAAATGATGGGATCTACATCCCTATAATTTAGAATCCCATCATTTTATTGAAAAATTCATTTAAAAAAAAAAAAAACATTTTTCTATGAAAACATTTCTCCCTACTTTTTTTTTTTTTGGGAAAGAACAACTCATCCTTTTAATTTTAATTTTTTTTTTTTTCAAAATTGATTCAAAACTCTTCACAACACCTCCCAATTTTTTTTCTTTTCTTCTTTCGAAATGTTTTCAATTTTTGATTTCCAAAAAACGCTTTGAATTTCTTTATTTCTCAAAACTTAAAAAAAAAAAAAAAAAACTTTCAAAATTTTTTTTTTTCTATTTTCCATTTAAAAAAAACCACTTTTGTTTAACTCCCTTCCCACCATTTTGTTTTGGCGATTCTTTTTTCAATTGAAGCTCCATTTCACAAAATTTTGTTTTCTTTTGTTTTTTTATTTTTATTTTTTTCAAGTTTCATTTTCAGACTTCTTTAATTTTCTTTTTGATTCCAATTTTTTTTTTTATTTTTATTTTTTTTTTAACAAAAAAGGTTTTCAAGATCTTTTCTTTTCAATGCCCAAAACGTTTTTTTATTTTTTATTATTTATTTATTTATTTTTTAAGTTTTCATACTTTTTCTTTTCTTTTGAACACTTTTTCTTTCTTTTTCGAAAATGCTTTCCAATTTTTTGCTTTTCAAAACTTCTTTTTTTCAAAAACATTTCTTCAATTTTTCTTTCTCTTCAATTATTTTTTCTTTCAAAGCATTTTCAATTTTTTTTAAACCCTCCTTTTTTTTTTTTTTTTTTTTTTTTAACAAAAAATGTTTTCCAAAAAACCCCTTTTTTATTTTTAACTCTTTTAGAGGCACTTTTTCAATTTATTTTTAAATTAAATTTTTTTTCTTCAAAAACACTTTCGAATTTTTTTTTTTTAATCTTTCAAAAACACTTTTTTTTTTTTTTCAAAATTTTTTTTTTTTTAATTTTTCAAAACTATTTTTAATTTTATTTTATTTTTTCTTTTCAAAACCTTTTCTTTTGAACCAATGCACAAAAGACCTTTAAAAAAATGCAAGAGAATTTTTTATTAAGCAAACAAACAAAGAAATAAACACACACATGCAATTGGATAGCGCTACAGATCTTGGACCTAGGGTTTATTAGTGTAGATGATTTTACTCTAAGTTCCATCCTTATCACTCCAAAAAGGTCCCTTAGTCCGACAAGAGTGTCTTTCATAGGATGTAAACACGTTAACCCTTAACTGTACACCAAACCCATCATAGGCAAGGAGTACAGGTCGTGAGGTGACAGTATCAACAATACATCCTGCAAAACGAGTGGAACTCAAGGGTAGCAGGTTTGGTACCATCAGGTATCTTAGGTTAAAAAGTGTACCCGTGTGTGCATTTAGATTTATAGAATAAATAGTTTCAAGAATAATCAATTAATAACAGAAGTTGAGCTTATTTTGTCCTCACTGGAGTTGCCACTATGAGATACCATCGGGGCAAGCACTTAAGGGGGTTGTTTGTGCTATTGAACCTTTTTAGGGTTGAAAGCAGAGGAATAAGGAACCGCCACCTGGTTTATAGGTTCAACAACCATAAATATGACTTTATGCACAAAATAACTAGTTTTGAGCTAGGTCCGGAGCTAAAGTACGTCTTGGGAAGGTGTTAGGCACCCAGGAATGTCCAACTTAATGGTTGGCCTTCCTTTATATTACTTGATATTTTTGAAGGAGTTTATAAAACAAATCTCTAAACATACATAAAATAAATTAAACCTAATTGTAACAATCAAGGAACAACTAAAGCAAGGGAATTATGGCACAATATTTATATGGAGTTGAAAAGAAAAGTTCTTACCTAAATCCAAACTTATCACCAATTTGTAAGGAATAATCCCCATAATAATCGTATATCATAATTTCAGCAATAGGCATATGGTAAATTGAGAAACATGTTCTAGCAAGCAAATATACATGAATGATTCATTGAAACATAACTAGATGTGAAAATATAATAGACATGGAATAGAGATTTAGACTTGCAAACTAAACCTAATAAGCACTATAACTATAAACCATTCATGAAGGTTGATATGGACTATTGAGAAGATCCATACCTAGCCTCTAAGGAGCTTGTTGCAAGCTAGCAATTTATCACTAGTCTCTCAGACTGATCTCTCTGACAGAGTTTTGTATTGATCACCATAGGGAAAGGCTCTGAATGGCTAGGTTAATGATTTGGAGTTTCGTGAGAAAGAGGTTAGTCTTCTAGTTCTTCAACAAGAGAATAACTGCTTACTTAAGAACTCTTTCTCACTACCTTCTTCTTACTAACTAAGCAGAGTTTCGACGCTCTAAACTATTCTCCTAAATTCTACTATACCAGCACTGCTTGGTATTTTCTCTCTATTCATGGGGCTCCCCGATGTGTTTCTTCAGTTGGGGGCTCTCCGGTGTTTTTAACCTGTCTTTGTTATGAGGTATGAGGCTCCTTTTATAACGGAAAAATGGGTTAGGTCTGCTTGGGAAAGGGGTAAACTGAGCTATTCCCTGAGAAAACAGCTCAATTTCCACGATTAGGGTTTCTGGTTGGCGGTACTAGTGTACGTTTCTTTTTAGAGGTGTGCACCTCTTATTACAGATGTACGCCCAAAGAAAGGGGCCGTACGTCCCTTAGGTTAAGAGATAGTTTAAATTCAAATTTCTAGAAGATTTTTGGTGGTTTTCAACACATATTGTCTTATGAGGGTCTTGAATAATCATCACCGAGACAAGGGACCATGAGTATTGACCGGTAGAAATTAGGGTGTCTACACTCGATACTTCTCTCTCTCACTCTTTCTCTCTCTCTCTCTCTCTCTCACACACACACACACACACACACACACACACACACATATTTCGGTCCCTCTCCCTCACCCTTAAACCCTAGCTTCCACACCACCATGTCGCCCAATCCGAGCACACTACCACCTCACGATCTCACTCTCACTCTCAAACCACGAGTTGAGCACACCGCTGCTCAGATCTGATTTCACTCTCCTTTATTTTGCCATTCAGATCTGATCTCACTCTTTCTCTCATTCATTCCCATCATTTCTCGATCTCACAGCAACGATTGATGCCTTGCGATCTCCCAATTAATTCCAAAAGATTCAAGAAAAGAGCGGAGGAGACGAAAATGGACTTGTTAACTAACATACTAGGGTTTTTAGAGAAACAAAAAACAAAAAGAGAGAGAGTTTAGTGAATTGGATTGTTATTCACGGTGTCACTACCATCGCCATTAGCCCCAACTCCACTGGCCTCGCTTCCAGATCCATCGATCACTTTGTCAAGCTCTACAAGTTTCCGAGTATCCTATACGTCTTTCTCTATTTATTTCTTCTAGTCTGTATGGAATTTTGATATTGGAAAATTGAGTTTGCTTGTTTTTTATTTTTATTTTTTATTGGTTTTCTTTTTTTGGGTGTCATTTATTGATTCATATGGCAATTATTTTATGCTCTATGTGAAACATTTAAAATTAGGAATCAAGCTTGTTCTGTGAAATGTTTTAATTTTCAGGGATTGTTGGTCCATTTGGTTGCCAAGAAATAGCCAATGAAAAATGGAAAAAAACTGAGAACTTCGAATTTGGAATCTATGCATTTGGTTGTGCTTGATTTAGGTTTTGTGGGATTCCAAGCTTTCTTCTTTTTCCTCCTATTATTGTTGTAGAAAAAAAAAACTGAGAATTTGCTTGATTTATGCATTAAACAAAGCTTTCTTCTTTTTCCTCTTGATATTGTTGTAGATTTTTTTTTTTTTTTTTTTTTTTTTTTTTTTTTTTTTTTTGAGAATTTTGCTTGATTTATGCATTAACCAAATGTGAATTTTGCTTGATTTATGCATTAACCCAACCCGACCACCCGACCTGCCTGAACCGAATGCATCTTTGGATGGTTAATGGATAGATTATCTGTAAACTCCGACTCCTTTGGATTGGACAATGGATTTACCTTAAATTCGACCCGTCCAACCCATGGACACCCCTAGACATTCCCATCACCAATCAAATGATTAATTTATTTGTTGGTGCCCTCAAAGAAATCAGAAACGTTAAGATAGTTAACAATCCTCTCCTTTTCGGGAATCAAAATAATCCAATGGAGCTTCTGGATAATTGTGATAAGCAAAATTCATGTCAATTCATTTTCCCTTTTCTTTTATGGAGGCTTGGTATAGGTTTGCTACCACGACCATGCTCACGACCATTATTTCCTTTATAATTATCAAATGAGGTTCAATTCACTTCATAGAATGGTGTAAAGTCGATTGGGCGAGACTGGTGGTTTTTTAACAAAAGCTCATTGTTTTGTTCAGCCATCAGAAGACAAGATATTAATTCAGAATACTTTATGAGATTAAGCTCTCAATATTGTTGCTACAGGAGCACATTCGAGGCATGAAATGTAATATATTTTTTTTCTAACATGTCTTCTTCAATGACATTTTCCCCGCATGATTTTAATCGTGAGATTATTTTAAAAAGTGTAGAATTATACTTAGTTACACTTTTAAAAACTTGTAACCTCAAGTGAATATCTCTACCTTAAATTATTTCGTAGGATTTTGGGATCTTTTATTGTGAGGTACTTAGTTTTTAATTCCTCATGGAGATGATGGCGAATAAGAATCATTGCTTTTACACGATCTTGCTGGGATGATTGTTTACCGTCTTTTATACTATTTCCAATATTCATTGCCTCCAGGTGGATCTCAGCATCTAGGATCCATGATAAGTAATTCTTGCTTGAAATATCAAGGGCAATGAATTCAAGCTTTGTAAGATTTGACATAATCTATAAAAAAGATATCAAAATATTAATAATTAAATAAATAAATAAGCATTTAGATTAGGCAAATTTTAATTAAGCAAAGGAAATTAGATAATAAAAATACTAATTCCTTAGGGAAAACTTACAATGGGTTGGAGTGTCACATAAATAACTTTTTACTTCGAAAGACAAAGTGATGAGAGCTTCCTTTTTTAGGATTTGGTTAGAGTCTCGTACTGATAACATGTAGTGAAATAAATGGAAAGAACAAGAGAATAAATACGAAGATAGAAAAATATATGAACTTCTTTATTCAAGTAGTCATTCCACACAATATTATAAACTCTTGCTAATCTCTCAAATTTGAAGCAGTCGTTTGTGTTTTACAATTGAAGATTCGCTCATATTTATACCCATTTTAGGGGGAGGAGCATTTATTGAAAAGCTAACCTATGTGGTAGCTTAAGAGAGGGAGCAAACACTCTTTTGTTTGTGTTGGAATTGTACATGCATGACATTTATAGTATGAATATTTTTACCACATTTTTCAAATTAAAAAAGGAAAGAAAAACAAAACTATGTCGTTTTGTATTGTGTCTAACGACAATTTTTAACAGAATTTGACGGAAGTACTAATTTAATTATTTTTTTCTAAATTATATTTTAGGGAAAATTACAATTTATCTCATTGTGGTTTGGTCTTATCACATTTTAGTCTACAAACTTTCAAATGTTACATTTGACCCCTTTGCTTTGGATTAAAATGAATTTATTAGGGTTCCGTTAAAAAAATTATGATTTTATATTAATCCCAACTTTGCAACAATTGAAAAAGCTTGTAGGACTAAATTATTATTGGATCAAACTAAAATAGGCAATTTGTTTGTCTAAAAAAATGCAAAATTTGTTGATATAGACCGAAGCTTAATGATTTCATTTTAATCAAATTTTGAAGGAATAAAATGTAGCAGTTGGAAGTTTGGTGAAACAAAATTGTGATGGGGTTAAATTTTTAACCAGTAGTAGTATTCACTGTTGTGTAGGTGTGATCCCCAACTCCCCATCGGCATTGCATACTCACTTATCTTCACAAAGGTAGATGTTTGTAACATGCAGCATTGCCTGACAGATCAATAGTTTATTTTGTGACGTTTGCATGTACATACCAATAAAATGCTGTTAATTCTAGTTCAGGATGACATTCAGAACAACATGAATGTTGAAGTGGAAGATTCTCGTGAAAGAAAGTGTGAGATATGCACTAAAGCTGTTTGTTCAATGGTCCAGTCGAATTATTATTATTCTTTTTCCTGGTAAGAAATATAGAATTGTAATTTATCTCTGCATATATCATCATCCTTGTGAAAATCATAATGTTTTAAAAGTTTTGAACTTCACTAGAATGAATGACATGCATTTGACTTTGCTCATTTACTGAAGCATTGATGTGATTATGGGCTTCTCTTTTCTTTTGTGATTAATACAAATTAAAAGTTGAAAGGATCCAATGAGTCCATTTTGGTTTTTGGAGTTGTGAGTGGGGAGAGTTTCCAGAGCACCACAAACCATTATAAAAATTGAATATTTTTTTGTTGATAATTGCTTCTTAATTTTGACTTCACACCTGCTTGCTTCGATTTCTTTTGGTTTCATCATTTGAAGCAATGAACGAAATGAAGTTGAATGAAAGCCACAACTTCTAATTCTATAAAGGAAGAAAAGGACAGGGTAGGATAGGATAGTATGCAGATTCTTGTCCTTTTTCTATGATTTCAGGTGATCATTTTTGGCGTGGATGGTGCAATGCATTGTGCTCTCAATTAGTAGGAAATGACAAGGATTTTGGCTGTCACTTCCTTCTTTGCATGGGCCTCCACCCAACTTCAGTGACCTTTTGTGTGTCCACACGACCTCTCATTCTTTGACTGCATTAACTTTGCCTATTGGAACTATAATGGTGAGAATTATTGTATGATTTTGGTTGTCAAGTCTTCTCTGGCCTAGTCACCATCACCTCGAGCTTTTTCAAGGAAATGGGATCTAATCAAAATTGTAACTGAACCCAAAAAAAGTCTGATTACTCACCTAAATACTCAATGGATTGGTGTGCAAGTTTTTTCCTTCTCTTTGATAATCTCATAAATAATTCCTTTAATTTTTTTTTTCTTTTCTAAATTATTGGATCAAGTATTTCATTCACATAGTTGGTTCAGTACTTTCAACAAAGATGCTAATAACTGTCTCACATGCTTTAAGAGCTCCAAACTTTGGACGGGAAGATTAATGTTTAAATGTATGATGTATCTAATTTTTTTAGTCCAACAGAGGGAGGTGAAATAACAAGATAAAAAGTGACAATAGAGCTTCACTCTGGCCTGTTTGAATCCTTTCTCATCTATCTCTGCAAGTTATTATTTTCTTTTCTCCCCGGCTGAGTGTTCTCTCTCTTTCAACAGGAATCTATTAAACTAAAGGTTTCTTTTTGGTTAGAAAGCCCCTCAAAGATTTAAAATTCAGTTCTGCATAAGAGTACTGAGCTTCAAGATCTGGACGCCATCTTTTACCTTTCCTATAAATTGAAATGTATATCTTACATGGTTCATTTCCTGTCACTTGTTGTATGAAGTAGCTTGTTCACTTTATTCAGAAAGTTATAAAAATTTTATTCTCAAATTAAAGCGTCTGAGTTAGTATTGATCTAAAACTTGTAACAAAAAGGCTAACACATTATACATCCAACTCAGAGGGAAATTGATCAAAATTTCACAACTTGATCACCGTCTAAAACCTAAGTATCTATCATTATTCCTCAGTTGAAGAAGGAGAAAACTCTTGGAACTCTCTTGTGTTGATGAAATGGGACTCTGCTGGAATTTACCTCAACCGCACTCGATGCAGTGCCAAATAAGCAACAAGTCGATAACCCACCAACATTAGGGCCATGATGGCCACGTCTACCCATAAATGATTCAGACCCATAGATTTGACTGCAGGGAAATCTCCAACTCGACACAACACTCCATTTGAGCACTCATAATAATCGTCCTCATTGTATTGAACCCCAAGAAGAAGCTTGTAACAGTAGTAGCTATAGCTTAAGTACTTGAGCCAGACTATGAAGGGAGGAATTCGTTGAATATAGTATCCTCCTGCTATGAGGAAAACAAGGGTTGTTACAGAAGCTAAAGTAGTGGCTTGTTTAACGTCCATAAGAATTGCACCGATGGCTAAGCCAAGACTTTGGGAGACAAGGACCGCGTAAAGAACAACAAGTAGGGAAAGGATAAAAGTTGCAGGATCGGGTTTAAGCCCACCCATCCAATAGATAATGAAGACAAATGCAGTTGGGAGTGCAAGCTCCAGCGGCAGGTCTCCAACTGTTCTGGATAGGAAGTAGGAAGAAAGGTGATACATTCCTGATGATCGTTCCTTGATTAGCATTCTTCTTTCTTGGGGAAATGTGAAAACTGCATTGTAGAGTGGGTAGAAGCCCCAAAATACAGAGAAGAAGAAAAGCAAGGCGATCTGCAATCACAATGCAAACCCTTGTTAGTACCTATAAGAAAATAAGGATACAAATTTCAATATCAATAGTAATTCCAGTCATGTTCAAATTTGACATTTCCCAAAATTCCTCATTTATGCCAAATTTTTTGAAATGATTATAGGAACACATTTATGGAGGAAGCATTTTGGTTACAAAGATAGAAAGATTTGTTGACATAAAATGAAGTTGACACAGACTTCAAATGTCATTTGCATGTGGAACCTTACCATGACTATTTCCAGAATTTTGATGTAAAAGTCATTATTGTAGCATCTAATTTATTGATGATGATAAATTAGGAGCGATTCTTACGCGGTCTTCAATGTGAGATGTCGGGGTGTGCCACCATAAGAGTCCACCAAGTATGGCGACACTTATAACTTGGAAAATCCTTAGCCTGTTGAAGGCTTCATGCCTCCGCTCCCTTAGGCCCCTCTGAAGCAGCACGTTGAACTGATGCCACCAGGTTGTACACCATTGCTCTGATTTCATGTCATGTCCTGCATTACTCAGTAGTTTCAGTACTTCAGATCAATTGAAATTAAAGAAGAAAAAAAAGAAAATAACATTTGAGGCTAATGGGTTGTTGGGGGGGGGGGGGGGGGTGAGAGTTGTTCTCCTACATGAGGTTTAGTGTGGATAATTTAATGGTTACACCAATCACAGGGAGGAGAGAGAAGATTTACTTTTAGAACTATCTTTTGTATAATTGTGGTTGTTGACATCAAAACTGCAAAGCTCAGCTTTCAACCTCGTAGAAATGTTCTTGTCATAGGCTGAAATCAGGTCTTCCTTGACTGACTTCTGTTCTTGTTCTGTTTTCTCGCCTTGCTCAATTGCTTGCTTGGAATCAGGGGCAATTCCTGAAATTTTAAATTTCCCACAATGGTCATGACATCACATTTTTTTCTCCATTCGGATTATTTCAAAGACAGCACAGCAAGCTTGAGATATGTTAGATCTTACAGTATGAGCTACTATTTGAAGTGAAATTTTGATTAGCATGTTTTGTGTGAACACGTGAGTATGTGTGTGTGTGAAGTATATATTTGGGAGGATGAAGATATATACATGTTGAAACTTAACATTTTTCCTAATAATTATTTGTTTAGTAAAATGGGAGGATGAAGATTACTCATGTTCCATTAAATAAACAGACAACTTTTAGCTCCACTTTCAGTAGGCCAAGTGATATCTCCATCTCATGTGAAAGAAAGTAGAGAGAAAAATTCAATGAAGGATGGATCAAAAAGAAGCCTAGCTCTTACTAGCATTTTTATTTAAAAAGGAAAGGAAGTCTTTTTAGTTAAGCCTAGATGCTTAAAGAAGTTGAAATTACCATTAGCAAGATCAAGTAAGAGATCAGCTGGATTGACGGTCATAGATGTTGAAAAGCCAATTGAGGAAAAATATTCCAAGGCTCCAGAACCAGGACCATAATAGATGGGGCACCCCTCGGAGAGCAAAACTACCTTATCAAACATGTGGTAGAGCCTGCTTGAGGGCTGATGAATGGTGGTGACCACGGTTCTACCCCCACTGGCAAGCCTTTTAACTGTGTTCAGGATGCGTTGAGCTGTGGTTGAGTCCAAACCTGAGGTTGGCTCATCTAGCAATAGTAGGCTTGGATTAATTAGCATTTCCTGACCTATACTCACCCTCTTCTTTTCTCCACCTGATATTCCTCTAAAGAGTGGCCCCCCTATCATGCTGCTCCGGCACCTAGTCAATCCCAGCTCAGTGATAATTCGTTCCACATGCTGCAATTTCTCATCTCGAGTTAAGCTGTTGGGTAGCCTCAAGAGTGCGGTGAAAAAAAGAGTTTCGGTCACAGTGAGATGTGGATATAAAACATCATCCTGAGCAACAAATCCTGTTCTTCTTTTAATGGTTCCAGAAAAAGGCTGACCATTGTACGTGATCTTTCCGGACAACTTACCATTTAAACGGCCTCCAAGAGCTGTAAGGAGGGTGGTTTTTCCACTTCCGGATGGGCCTAACATTGCTAGTATCTCTCCAGGAGAAACAATACCAGTTATCCCATTCAATATAGTTTTTTCATTGCTGGGCCATGTACTCCAACACAATCCTTTCTGCTCCAATTTTACTTTGTACACCACCTCCTCAAACTGTACAAAGAAACCATAGAAAAGAAACCAGGAAATTAGCTCAAAGGTTCTGCTTCATTATGTTAAATATATGACAATTATTATTCTGAAAAATATTGGGTAATGTAATTTAAGAATCTAGACAAAATATCATTATTTACTACTATATTGTAAACATTATATGTTCTTGCTTTGAGAGAGAGAGAGATAATGACCTTTAAAGTTATAGGATACAAGGCGAGTTGATAAACGGATTGAGAATTGGCTCCTACAGGGTAGGCAAGGACAGCTGCGTTCTGGGGCTCAGACATCTCATATTCTGGTTTCGGCTCCATGCAGTTGAGGGGCACGGCAAGGCCGAAATTATGTATAGAGTTATTACTGCTTTTTGGTGGTGATGGTGATGATTAGGAGAAGGGAGAAGTTAAGGAGTTCCTTTTAACTTGTTTTCCCAAAGTGAACTGGAGAGAGCACATAAATATATAGCAGAGATTCATAAACGAGGATGTCCCCTGTGTGTCATGGCTCTATGATGGTGGGATCCACCTTCTTTTCTCTTAAAATTATTCTAACACCAACTATTAGCCATCTTATTATGGTAATCTCTTCTCAATTTCCCTTAATTGGCATCTCTCTTTTTAGGGTGACCATGGGGTCATAGATGTTCATGCATTTAACATCAGTTTATGGTAGTTGGAAAATGAGATATGCCACTAATAAAGACATTTTGCAAGCTTTTCCTATATTGCAGTGGTGAAAAAAAAAAGACTCTTTTGTACACTAAAAATATCATAAAGCAAATGCAGTACCAGAGTGCCAAATACAGCACTGCTCCACTATTTAGGGTTATAAGCTATGTTTGCTGGATCATTGTTATTATTTCTTTAGAACAAATGAAGTAGTTACTATTATAATTACAACAATATGTTTTGTGCATGTAAAATTGGTAAAAAAAAAGGAAATTGTTGGTTACTGCCTAGTAGAGAATTGTAGTGCTTCTCGCTATTCCACATCAAGTGCCCAGATGATGAAGCAAGTGGGCTGATGGGGATTCCTGATTGCTAAATATAGTGAATCCTTGGACTGGATGATCATAAGCCATTCTTGCAGGATCTATTATTTCATTTTTTAAGCTTTTCAGAGTTATACACTGTACACTTTGCCATGTGCATTTGAAAATATAAAGAGTTGAACATTTGAACACTGCCTAGTGGAGAATAATGGTGCTTGCCACTTTTTTATATGAGCATGTAAGTTATTTTCACTCTTTGTAGTCATTCTGATTTCTGCATTGTGAACTAACATCGAAGTTCTCACTTTCATCTTCATTTTACTTTTTCTCTATTATTTGGCTTGCTTGTGAACTGTTTTGCTCAAAATTTTAGAGCCAAATCAGAATAGTCTGCTCATTCAATTGCCTAAGAGGTGAGAGAGTTTGCATAGTTTTATTTCTTGGGGAAAAGCAAACGTGAAGATCTATTATATATATATATATATATATATATATATATATATATATTACAACATCAATAAGAATCAAGTGAAGCACAGTTTTTTTTTTTTTTTTTTTTTTTTTTTTTTAATCCTTTTTAATTAGGCTCTAACATCTATGGTTGTTCCCTGTCATTATAAAATGTATCGACATACTGGTCTACTAATGACTTCTCTATGTAGCACATGATACTAGTATTATTAAAGCATTTCTTTCTTATTTTAAGGGATGGGAAATTTGATTATATTTTTAAACCTCATACTAAAATCATAAAATCAATTTTAAAAAATGAAAATTCTTGTTATTTCACTTACTTTTCAGCATTTCTGAGGACAATGACATTATGCCTCTGTATTCAATGTAATTAGAGGTGGACATGAAGTGAAAGTTCTGTAAAAGGAAGCTTGAGAAAGCAAACCAAAAGTATCCCCATATTCTTCCCTTCTTTTTAGCATGTGTTATGTGTAACAATGCATCAAAATGTTTGTTAGTTGTTTAGGTTTGGTCATCTTTCCACATTCTTTGTATATACAAATGACCAAAGTCAGTTTGCTATAGTCAAGTCCGCCTTTCCTAAGTCAAAAACTAGAATAAAATATATCATTCAGTTGTCGCGTTTTCATCTATGGAGGACAAGATATTCATGTCTCTGGAGGGAGAATTTGTTGGGAAATTGTTTCAAATTCCTATTATGACTTGGTTAACTACTTGAGTTTCCTTGGTAAAAAAGGAAAATTAATCTAGTTACTTTTGAATATTTTTGGTGGAGAAGAAAAATCTATTCCTCGTGTGGAAAAAAAGTTTTTTCTTGTTAAATAAGTAATTGGTATTTTTTATCAAAGAAGTAATGTATTCCTTGTCATCAATGAATAAAAAGTGAAATCTTATAGATAGATAGTGTTAAGGATGATTTGATGGCTATGGACCTATGGTATAGGGGTCCTCCCTTATAGGGAGAGAAGAAGAATCTTGAAATTGAGCGTGAAATAAAGAGAGAAAAAAAAAGGGTTTTCACATATTGGATGATAACGCAAGGGGTGGGACATAGTTTTGTGCTTTCTTTGAAGTTTATCTAAAGTGCATAAATCAAGGATAATTTGTGATACTTGAATTAATGTAGAGATTAGTGAAAAAAAAAAAAAAGGGTCCTACATGTGTGTGAGAGCAAAGAAAACTATGAAATTTTTTTTAGTTGTGAGACATACACAAGGAAAGAAAAATTTGGGGCTTTCTTTAGAGAGAGGTTTTTGGATGTTACAACCACTGAGAGCTTTTGGGTGTCCAGAGTAAGTAAAGATCTCAAGTGAATCGTATTAATTCCTAGAGATATAGTTAGTGTGGATCTCAAATTAGACACAAACTCAAAAAGAATTTGTAACAGATATTATTATAGTAGATTTATTCGGAGTTTGTTGTGTGTTTTTTTTTTAAAAAAGAAAAAAAAGAAAAAAAAAAGAGAAATGGATTTCATCGTAAATCTTTGTATTCTTGTGTGTTTGATATCTTGGATTGGTAATTTTGGTGATAATAATTTTTGGTATTGACTAAAATATTTATAGAATTTCTTTATTCATATAAAACTAAACCTAGATTGTGACCAACTTACTTCTCTCTTCTATCAGGAATAAGTTCAAAAGAATAAGGGGAAGCAGCAAAGGAAGTATGAGATTGCAAGATAAAGCTAAGTTGAATTGATTTGTTTAAAGATTTTAAGTGAATAAAAGGTGAAAGCAGTGGTACTTTTCCATATAAAGCCACTGATTCTTATATTCCCTCTATTGATTTTCCACAGTAGTTTTCAAAATTCGTATGACCCAAGTTCGATAGTACTGTTGTATCGTATCCTTGCATGTGATTAAATCACTAATATTCATTTAAAGTCACTACTCCCTAATATTCTCTCTCTCTCTCTCTCTCTTCCTTTAGCTTTTTTACTTTTATTTTTATTTTAAAAAAGAACTATTTTAATCTAGGCTGAATAAGAGAGAATGATTAAAGGGAGAACCCATCAATCGGATTCCAATTTCTGTCCATAAATAAATAAATAGATAAATAAATATTTATATTTATATTTTCCTTTTTGGCAAAGCACTGAGATAAGAGTATATGGGTCCAGGTGGAGACAGCCTTTCTTTGTCGAAGACTTGGAGTCTTAAGCTACTTGAAGCTGGGTGCGCATAATATTTGAGTGCACGCCTTTCTATCCCAACTTGTATATAAAATATATATATTTTATATCAATGTAAATTAGGTTTTTTCTTGACCTAGTGGCATAACTTTTCATAAATAAAAAGGGAAGGGATTGATGTGTGTGTGTGTTTTTTTAAGGTGTGGTGACTGGTGAGTGCACTTGTATAAATGTGGGCTAGAATTTACTTTTCATCTTTGAGCTGTTTTTATTTTAATTCTTATATTTTTTGTTAAACTATTGTTTTCGTCTGGTTTTCGTTCTTCAACTTTGAAAAGTTCGTTTTTCATCCCTAAACTTTCAAGAAGTTTGTTTTTACACATGAATTTCATCATTTAAAAAAAAAAAAAGTTCAGGGATAAAATTCATGTGTAAAAATGAACATTTTTTTAAAGTTCAGGGACGAAAAACGAATTTTTCAAAGTTTAGAGACGAAAAACGAATTTCATTCAAAGTTTACGGACAAAAACAATAGTTTAACCAATATTTCATTAGTGTTTCATTTTAGTTTTATCGATACATTTGTTTCTGTTAGCCATATCATCTAATTTGTAAGAGAGATGATGGTAAGGACAAAAATGAAATAGTGTCCAAAAAATTAGGAATTAAGATGAAACACTAGAAATGTATAAGGATTAAAATGAAAATATCCCATAAATATAAGGATTAAAAATAAATTTTAGATTGTAAATGTAAGATCAAGAGGATAAAAACTCAATCAAGAGCTTTGTAGCTCAACTGGTTAACACCTCTCGAAGGTTTAAATCCCCCATCCACTAATTATGGAATTATCATACAGTAAAAAAAAAAAAAAAAAAGCTTATCAGGAAAAAAGAAAAAAAAAGAACATGGGTGACCTATAATAAAGAAAAAAAAAATTTGAGATTTGAGGGAACTAGGGAAGTTTCCTATAGAATCACCCTATTGGCAATGCTCTCTTTTCCTTAAACAGAACAAAGTAATCAAGAAAAACAGTAAATAAAAATTCCCTCACTTTCGGCTTCCCACTCCATATTGCATGGATTCTCTCCTTTTTCTTTAGGTGTCCTTGCCCTACGCTAATCTTATCAGCCGAGCACATAAGGGGATAGTTTATTCATTCATGCACCTGTAGCGTGATGAAATATTCTTTTTTATCTCATTCATAATTGGATATCATAGATACCTTATGCCATGTTGACTAATTTTTGTTCCATTTGCAATCAGATTGGCAAGTAGGTTTTCAGTTTTCTCACATGAACGGTCCTTGTTCAAACATCAGACTAGGACATTGTGCACTTCACTTGGAGATGTATAATAATAATATTGTTTTTTTTTTTTTGATAAAGTATAATAATAATATTGTTAGTATCGAAGTAGTCGTGTATAATAATAACTCTTGGTCCTAGGGCTGTAAAAGTGAATATTGACTCTTGAGGGAACTTCTAAAGCAGAGATAATGATTGAGATTCATAAAAAAAAAAAAGTAAGTCCATTAAACAATTATAAACCAGTTGTGCTTTATCTGGAAATATTATTTACCTAATCAATGCAGTTAATTTAATTATGTTCATGCCAAGATATTTGTAATTCAACTAGTTGGTACCTTTTGATATTTCTCAAATGAGATATCCAGGATTCAAATTCTCTCCTATTTTAATTACCAAATTATCCAAAAGAAAAAAAAAAAAATCTAATCATGTTCTGTTAAGACTCCACCCTAGACATGACTTACTTGTCTCAGGTCTAGCCTCATTTAGGCCTTCATTTCATGCTTTAGTTCTTGCATTGTATTTCATTTATTGCTTCTCTAGATGCAAGCTGTCCTAGCTTGTACATAGCTGTTAATAGTGTGCATTGAGGGCTTGTACAGAGTTTGTTACACTCTATGCTACCCTTACTTGTACTCAGGTAATTAGTGCATCAGCATGATTGTACCTAGATTGTTATGATCTAGAAGGGCCAATAGGAAGCTTGATCTCAATTAGCCAATGAGAGGCTAGTTGGCAAGCTGGCCATGCATACCCCAGCTACATAAGCTCATACATTCCATTGCTATAGGAATCATCTATGAGAATTGATTAGTATTTGCTTTCTCTCTAGTTTTTCCTTATTTTCTTTGGAGATTGATTGATCATCTCGAATTGATCATTTTAATACTGAATTGGTGATATTAATAGATTGATCGTGTAAAACTTAGATAGAATTATTAGAATTCTATCAATTGGTATCAGAGCAGTTATGATCATGGTTAAGAAACTCAAGTGGAGTGCCTGCTGGGGTGTCCATTATACTTTACAAGCATTTCATCAGGAACTTGATGATCACACTACGGTGAATAGATCCATTGGTACAAGGATTGACAGAACGGAGAGCTCGTTTGCTGCGTTGCAAGTTCTATTGGAAGAAAGTTTACCCCCAAAGTCTCTAACACAACCTGAAGTCAATCCAATGGCACAAGAAGTAGAAGCAAGGCCAAACCAGGAAGTGATCACACCAGTAATGGGTGAACAACCTCCTTTGGCTCAGCAAGAAGAGAATTGAGTGCCAATTGGTGTAGAGAGGAGGAATGCAATGCCCATGAGGAATGCCATGCCCATGAGACCACCACTTCATGGAGATGGATTCCATCACAATCTGCCAATGCATGGTAGGGAATTTGCTAGGCCCTTCCATGCTAATGTAGATCAGTTTGAAGATCTGATGGAACAACCATGGTAAGGCAGAGGTTATGTCAGGTAAGAGAGACACTTCCATCTTGCTAATCAATACCAGCAACCATTCCTTCATGCTAGTTAGTTTGGTGACAATCTGGAGTAGAATTGGCAATTTGAGGACCATGGTGAATCGTGGTATGAATAAGGGGTGGAAGGAGAGCTTTCGGAAGAGAGAGGGAATAAGCTAGGCCTCAGTTCAGAGCTCCTTACTGGCAGAATCAAAGAGAACCTCCCTGGCAGCAAGGAAGAGCTCCCATGGGGCCAAGACCAGTCAAGTTGGAATTTCCAAGATTTAAGGGTGGTGATCCTACTTTGTAGGTGTATAGAGCCCTACAATTCTTCCATTACTACCAAATTCCAGAAGAGGAAAAGGTAATTCATGCATCCTATCACTTAGATGAAGAAGCTTTGATTTGGTTTCAAGATTGTGAACACGAAATTTTAAATTGGAATGAATTTGTGAGGGCTGTGCAAATGAGATTTGGGCTAGCTACCTATGATGATCCTATGAAAACTTTAACTAAGTTGAGGCATACTCAATCTGTGACAACCTATAAAAGCCAATTTGAAGCTTTGAGTAACAAAATTAGAAACTTATCTGAAGCTCATAAGCTTAGTTGCTGTGTGAGTAGGTTAAAGGATGATGTGAGGTTGCCTGTGAAAATGCAAGGCCCTAGGAACTTGGGAGAGGCTTATGCTTTAGCAAAATTTCAGGAAGAATATTTAGCCACATGTAGGAAGGGGTATAGACCTAGTTATGAAAATGCTAGGAACAATTGGTAGCCATCATAGCAACATCAACCTATCAAGGGAGAATTCAAGGCTCTTAACACAAGAGTCATCCCTAAGCCCCCGATATTAGTTCAAAAGTTAACTCCAATGCAAATGTCTGAGAGAAGGAAGAAGGGGTTGTATTACAACTATGATGAGAAGTGAAGCCCAGATCACAAGTGTGGGAAAATGAGGATTTATGAAATGATAGTAGTTCCCGAAGGGGATGACAGAATGGAATCTGAGTCAGAATACGATGAGATGATTGAAGTGGAGGAGACAGAATCTAAGATTACATTCTTGAATGCTTTGCTAGGAAGCTCGACACACAAGACAATGAGGGTGATTTCTAATATCAAGCAGCATAAGGCAGTGGTGCTGTAGACACATGAAGAACTCACAACTTCCTTGATTGGAATTTAGTTAAGGCCCTTAAGCGGGCCATTTATACTACCAAGACTTTCAAAATTAAGGTGGATAATGGGGCAGTTATTAATACTAAGGGAGAGATCAAAGAGTTGTTGATTAAGGTACAGGGTCACCAATTCCAAATTGATTTTAGTTTATTGGAATTGGGTGGCGGTGGGGTGGTTTTGGCCACTCAATGGCTCAGAACTCTTTGTGTAATCAGTTGGGACTTTGAGAAATTGGAGATGGGGTTCAAATATCAAGGAAAACAAGTCTTGTTGCAAGGAATAAAGACTGGGAAATCAAGCATACAAGGCAGCAGGGAGTTTGCAAAGAGACCCTTTACATAAGGGTTGTTGTAAGTAACACAGTCGACTGAGAGCCCTGCCCAGGTGCCTGCTATTTCATCTGTTTCTCAACAAATATCACCTGAAGTTCAAAGAGTGCTCGAGCAATTTTCTTCTGTTTTCAATGAGCCAAAAGGACTACCACCTATAAAGGGACATGAGCATTAGATATTGCTTCGGGAAGGAACCCAACCCATTTGTCAAAGGCCTTACAAGTACCCTTTCTATCAAAAGACTGAAATTGAAAAATTGTGAAGGAATTGCTTGAGTCAGACTCCATTAGGCCAAGCCAATCCCCATTTTCATCCCTTGTGTTGTTAGTTAGAAAAGCAGATGAGAGTTGGAGAATGTGTATTGATTACAGGGGCTTGAACAAAGAGACAGTGAAGGATAAGTTTCCTATCCCTGTGGTAGATGAGCTTCTAGATGAATTACATGGAGCTTGGGTGTTGTCTAAGCTGGATTTAAGGTTTGGATACCACAAGATTAGAATGAAGGAGAGAGATATTGAAAAGACACCCTTTAGGACACATGGAGGGCACTATGAGTATTTGATAATGCCATTTGGGCTCACTAATGCTCCATCCACATTTCAGGCTTTGATGAATGAGGTTTATCTGAGAAAAATTGTATTGGTGTTCTATGATGATATTTTGGTGTATAGCCAAAACATAGAGCAGTATGTTGGGCATTTGGAAACAGTGTTGCAGGTCTTCTCCAACATCAATTGTTTGCTAAAATGAGCAAATGTGTGTTTGCTTCCAAGGAAGTGGAGTATTTAGGGCATATCATTTCTGGCAATGGAGTGCAAACAGATCCCAAGAAGACTGTTGCCATGTTGGCTTGGCCAATTCCCAAGTCCATTAAGGCCTTAAGGGGTTTTTTGGGCTTAACAGGCTATTACAGGAAGTTCATCAAGGGTTATGGGAAAATTGCAGCCCCATTGACCTCCTTACTAAAAAAAGGTGCCTTGGATGGAATGAAGTTACAGATAAGGCCTTTGAACAACTCAAAATAGCAGTGTCCCATTTACTAGTCTTAGCTCTGCCTGATTTCACCAAGTCATTTGTGGTAGAGTGTGATGCATCTGGATATGGCATTGGAGCAGTTCTAATTTAAGATGGCAAACCCATAGCTTACTATAGTCAAAGACTTAAGTGTAAAAACCTGTTCCTATCCACTTATGAGAAGGAACTTCTGCCACTAGTACTATTAGTTAAGAAATAGAGACCTTACTTGCTTGGCGAGGCCTTTGTGATCAAGACAGACCAACAAAGCCTAAAACACTTGTTGGAGCAAAGAGTTGGTACTCCTATGCAGCATAAATGGATCACTAAATTGTTGGAGTATCCATTTGTGGCAGAGTACAAGAAGGGAAAAGAAAATTTGGTGGCTGATGCTCTCTCTAGACAGGTTGACAGTGAGTTGCTACTTGAGATTGACAAGGCAGGAAGGATGGAGGCTAATGATGATGCTATGCTATGGGAAATTTCATTTCCTTCTCAACTTGGCTCCCTGAACTCAAGTAGAGTTATGTAGATGAAGAAGCCACTAAGCAACTCTTGGAAACTCTACTACAAATTCAGCCCAAGGATCAACACAACTCTATGCATAATGGACTGATTCTGTTCAAAATCAAGATCTACTTGGGTCCCCAATGCAGCCTAAAACAAAAGGTCCTCTCTCTAATCCATGACAGTCCCTTAAGAGGTCATTCAGGCTACCTCAAAACTTTACAAAGGGCGAAAAGGGATTAGTATTGCCAAGGCATGCAACAAGAATATCAAGACCTACATCAAGAACTGTGACACATGCCAGATAATAAAAAATGAGACTTCCAAATCTGTTGGGCTCTTACAACCACTCTCCATTCCTTACAGACCCTGACATTTCGTAAGCATGGATTGCATTGAGGATTTACCTACTTTTAACAAGCAAAGTGTGATTTTGGTGGTGGTCGACAAGCTCACCAAATATGTCCACTTCATTCCACTAGCTTATCCTTACACAGCAGCTAAAGTAGCCTCCTTATTCATGCAGCATGTGTTCAAACTACATGGCTTACCTTCTTCCATTGTGAGTGACAAAGATATTGCATTCACTTCCTTGTTCTAGCAGGACTTGTTCACTAGATAGGGTATTGAACTAGCCATGAGTTTTGCATACCATCCTCAAACTGATGGCCAAACTGAGGTGGTTAATAGGAGCTTAGAGCAATACCTAAGAGCCTTTACAACTGATAAACCTCACCAGTGGTTAGATTGGCTACCATTGGCAGAGTTTTGGTTCAACACCAACTATCACACATCCACCCATACTTCTCATTTTGAAGCTTTATATGGCTACCCTCCCCCTTATCACTTCTCAAAACCAACCTGGCAGCTACTCAGCATAAGATAAAGCTTCAAGCTAAAATGCATAGGCAAGAAAGAGAATTTCAGGTTGGAGATTGGGTGTACTTGAGGTTGCAACCTTTCAAACAAATGTCCATGCATCAAAAAATGGGGAAACTAGCTCCCAAGTTCTATGGCCCTTATTAGGTTTTGGAAAGAATTGGAGCCGTGGCTTATTAGTTGGATCTCCCTGCAGATGCTAGAATTCATCCTGTCTTCCATGTGTCTTGCCTGAAGATGAAGCTAGGCCAATCCATTCTACCCCTACCTGAGCTACCTCCAGTGGATCTAATGGGACAACTCACTCCAGAACCAACTCAAGTTCTGCACCACATGAACATCAACACTAGAAGGCACAAGGAAGGCACTGAAGTCCTTGCCCAATGGACAGGACCTTCCAAGGCAGATGCTACCTAGGAAGTCCTGCACAAGTTGCAGCAACAATTCACTCAACTTGTGGGCAAGGTGCTTTAAGGGGGGGGGGGGGGGCAATGTCAAGACCCCACCCTAGACATGACCTACTTGTCTTGGGTCTAGCTCATTTAGGCCTTCATTTCATGCTTTAATTGTTGCATTGTATTTCCTTTATTGCTACTCTAGATACTAGTTGTCCTAGCTTGTACATAGCTGTTAGTAGTGTGCGTTAAGGGCATGTACATAGTTTGTTACACTTTATGTTGCCCTTACTTGTACCTAGGTAGTTAGTGCATTAGCATGATTGTACCTAGATTGTTATGACCTAGAAGGGCCAATAGGAAGCTTGATCTCAATCAGCCAATGAGAGGCTAGTTGGCAAACTAGACATGCATACCCGAGCAACATAAGCTCATACATTCCATTGCTATAGGATTAAGCTATGAGAATCGATTAGTATTTGCTTTCTCTCTAGTTTTTTTTTAATTTTTATTTTTATGTTTTTTAGAGATTGATCATCTCAAATTGATCATTTTAATACTAAATTGGTGAGATTAATAGAGTGATTGTGTGAAACTTAGATAGAATTATCAGAAATCTATCATGTTCATAATGTAATCTTCCATTTAACCTCCAACAACATGACATCTTAACTCTTGTAAGACCTAAAAAGGGGGGGGGGGGGGGGAGACATGGTTCTTTATTTTTCATAGCAGAGAGATTAAATCTCAACGGTGTTCGTCAAAGTAGGACCAAGACCCAAGCAAAGAATATGAACACAAGCGGAGCACTCAGCCATGTGGCCCGGTGATTGTTGCTGCTTGAATCACAAGGTCCAGCCATCGCATGAAATCCGTGACAACCCAATAAATCCAGGAGAGAGATCAAGCCTGCGAGAGGAATCGATCTCTCGTGTGCGTGCAAAGCCCAGACTGAGTTGTGACCTAATTTGATACCAACAACATTGACATTGTTGCCTATCTCTATTGCTCACTGGTTGAAGCTCCAAGGGTCATATCGTGTGACCTCATTGGCTCAAGATTTATTGAAGACCCAACCCACTAAGGTGGTTCTGAGGCTGGTTATAAAAGAAGAGAATTTTCTGGTTAAACGACCCTGTTTGACCCAAGTCAGAGATCTGCCCCGAAATACCAAACTGGTTCGACCCAAGTTTTAACCTAGCATGTAGCATTGAACCAACTAGTGACTTGGTTTGTGATTTACGCCGAGACCCGAATTGTGAACCCCTATTTTGGCCCAATTTAGGCCATTCAAAAGCCCTATTGATCATTATTTCGTGGGGATCATTCTGAAGGCCTAACATATCCATATCAACAAATAAAATAGGGTTTAATAAGTTTGAAATAGGGGAATCTTCTAAAACAATAATTCAAGTCCTCCGCCAAAGAAAAGAACTTTATAGTAGTGTAGTTCAAATATCCTTCCCCATACCAGATCGTACCCAATTCAAGATATCAACCAAGATCATATTTGAATATGTGGATCTTAGATAATACTGAAGAAGACGATGTGGATAAGAGCATAGGCTAGAAAAGGTTGACCATATGTTGGGGTTTTCATCCTAGTGAACTGTTGACTCACCATAACCCTCACATGATTAAAACCCATGATTTTGATGCCACAAATGTAAGCACCAAAATTCAAGGAAAATGAGAGGATTATAAGTGCATGAGCCTATGATCACACGTAAAGAGAATTTACATGGTAGAGACTAAGTTGATAATGTGTCTATGAGCATGAGATTTCAGTCTAAATGTGCACTATGATGTGCATGGTGGTGGAATCACTTTGATTCGGTTCTAAGTTTTAAACTTGAATTCACATTTATTGTGAAGGTAAGAATCATTGACCAATTTGAAATAATTTGCTGAGGGTGTTGTGAGATGCCGCGTTGGTCACCTATTCTTCTTTAAGGGGTCGTTCGTATTCTCAAACCTTTTTAGGGTTAGGAACAGAGGAACAAGGAGTCGCCACTTGGTTTATAGGTCCAAGAATCATAAATATGACTTTATGCACAAAAGGACTAGTCTTAAGCTAGGTCCGGAGCTAAGGTATATCTTGGGAAGGTGTTAGGAACCCAAGAACGTCCAACCTAATGGTTGGCTTTCCTCTATATTACTTGATATTCTTGAAGGAGTTTATAATATAAGTCTCTAAACATACAAAAAGCAATTAAACCTAAAACTATCACAATCAAGGAGCAGTCAAAGATGCAGGAATTAGGGCATAATATTCATATGAAGTTGAAGGAGGAATTCTTACCTGAATCCAAGCTTATCACCAAATTTTTGGGAATAATCCCCACAATAATCAAATAATTATAAACTCGAAAATCATAGAGCAATTTAAAGAACATGCTTTGAAAACTACTATCATGGTATAATTCACTAAAGAACTGAGAAAAAGGTTTTGAATATCTAAACCTAATGAAAACAATGATTTAATCTAAATAAACTTGAAAGAAAGATTAAAAACATGCAAACTAAACCTAAATTAAACATAATAGCAATAAATAATTTAAGGAGGTTGATATGGGCTATTGAGAAGATCCATACCTAGCCTCTAGGGAGCTTCTAGCAAGCTAACAGATTATCACTAGTCTTTCAGACTGATCTCTTTAACAGGAGTGTGTGTTGAACACCAAAGAAAAAGACTTCTTCTTTCTATCTCAACAGGGCTTCGCTCCTCTAGGAATACCTTTTCCTACTTCTACTCTAGGCTTCTACTTCAGTAGAGCTTCGCTACTCTAGGAATACTTCTCCCTATTTCTCTCTATTATACTATACCAGTGTTTCTTGGTATTTTCAGGGATACTGGGTTCTCTACCCTTCTCTGTGTTTTGGGGACTCCTTGGTGTGTTTTGAATGTGAGGCGAAGACCTCTTTATATAATAGTAGAAGGCTACTAGGGTTTGTTGGAGAAGAGGGCAATTGGGGTTGCAGGAGGCAACCCTAATTGTAGCTAAAACCTTTTAAAAATTGGATATATACCAGCTTACCGGCCTTAACATGAGCAGTCGAGTGATGCACATCCTTGAGCTGGCAAATGATGTCCACCTGGACCAGATTTACCTAGGCTTTTATGCGGGGAGCACAAGTGTGAATGTCCTGTCTCTTCTCGATGATTTTAGTGGAGGACCTCAGGATACACTAGAGGATCGACTCTTGATGGCCTAGGCCTTTCTAATGTGCTTGCTGGGTAGTACCAATGTTTGCAATAGCTCTCAGACTGTGGCAGTGAAATGGTTGTATTGCTTTGAAGATCTTGAGAGAACTGTAGGGTACAACTGGGGTGGAGTGGCGTTGGTGCACCTGTATGTTAACATGGATGCCGTCTCTTGTGGGAGCACCACCTCTCTCATGGGTTACTGATGACTGTGGAAGGTATGTCTTTCACCTTTTCCTTTGTGCTTTCACTTTATTTTTGTTGTACTAACTTCCTTGTGATTTGCAGGTGTGGGCCATATAGCACGGGCTATGCAAGGACTTTCTTGGGGCGGATTGACGCAATGCTTACACCATTGGGAACCACCTGGACCACAAAACTGATGAGCAGGTTGGCTCTTTTGACCTTATCTTCTTTCATTTGCACAAGCTTCTTTTTCTATGGCCTCTTAAATGATTCATGCTTCTTTTGTAAATTTTATGGACTCCTTGGGGGCTTCCTACGGAAGGAATGGATGATAGGGTCGCCTTGGCTTGAAGGGTCACTCGGTTCTCCAAGTTGTATGAAGGACCTTCGATGAGAGCTCTTTACTTGGCTGAGAGGGTGACCACCCAACTAATAGGGGAGAGTGACATAGTGCCGGTAGCTCCTACAACATTTATTCTCTTTCCTTTTAGCCTTGTTGACCAGGACTTGGCCACTTGGAGGGTTGGCATCCCTTTATAGAGTAGGGTGGATGTCGAGACTTCTTTTGAGTACTACTAGGATACCCTCATGCTTCCTCTTAGGACACCTCTTTCGGTAAGTCTCAACTATCTCCCTTTTCTTGTCATCTTGTGCTTCATGTGGAACTAATCCCTGTAGTGATCTCTTGGTAGGTTGAGAGAGTTGGGAGAGACATTTCTTTGCCCTCATGGTTCGTGACCTTGCGCCGTGTTGATGGACTTCTAGTGGAAATGGCTATCGCTAGGCGGGAAGAAGTCTACTGTCTTTCTATCCCACCTGATTGTCACTAGGTAGACAGTCTTCACTATTTTTGTTCTTCACTTGGTACCACATTCATGGTCAACTGATCCATTATGTCTCTTGCAGGCCACCAACGTTGATTTGGAGGAGATGATTGGGCTAGTAGGGAGCCTAAAGATATTAGCGACCCAGTTGTTCGAGGATTCTTATCTGGGGCCATATGGTGATGATGGCGATAATGATGATGGGGGTGGTCAGGGTTCCGCTACTTCAAGGGGAAGGAAGAGGCGTTGATTTGAGGACTTTGTTGCTCCTACTTCTACCACCTCTTTACCTGCTTTCACACACTTTTGTTGTTGTTGTTGTTGTTTATATTAGCTTTTATTTGGGCGCGAGGATAAAGATTTGGACAAGATTTGTGTTTGTACTGAGTGCCCCAGTTTTGGGCGTATTGCATTGTTGATTCTTTCTTTTTCTTGCGTCATGAAATGATGTGTTCTACTAATTTCTTGGATAAATGATGATGTACAAAGTTCTATCAATCCCCAATGCAGAACCAAGTGAGTCGAGAGTTTGGATGAGTGAAAATGGAAGAAAATGTCGATTCTGATCGAGTGTTCATATGCCACATAGGAGGAGGCGTACTGCAGTTTATCTGGTTTCGTAGTCTTTCAAATTCTTGATCTGGTTTCGTAGTCTTTCAACTTCTTGCTTAGGTAGAAAATAGCGTGCTCACTTATGTTCTCGTCTTCTTGAGCCAACATGCTTCCTAAGGCTTCATCTACGATGGACAAATATAGCAAGAGTGGTTTACCAAGTTCAACTGGCTTAAGAACCGAAGGGTTCGTCAAATATGCTTGAATAGTCTCGAAATCTTCTTGACAGTCATCATTCCATTCTTTGGGTTCTCCTTTCCTGAGTAGCTCAAAGATAGGTTCACACTTGCTTGTTAGGCGGGCTATGAACCAACTGATGTATTGTAGCTTTCCTAGGAATCCTCAAATTTCCTTCTCAATTATGGGTGGAGACATTTCTAAAATGACTTTGATCTTTTCTATTGGTCCAATGCATTTATTCCCCTTTTTCTATTGGTCCAATGATAAGTCTTTGTTCAAATGTCTATCCAAAACCCTTGGGTTTTCAGCAAAGATGATAAAATAGACGTTAGGACTATGTCAATTGTTTATTCTTTTCTTTATTCTTTAAATCCGATGATGGACCTCGCTTCTCTTAAAGACTCTAAGTCTCCAAATCCCCAATGGGGAACCAATGAGAAAGTTCGAGGATAATGATTGCCTCACCCTTTATGCACTGTATTATATGCTGATATTGTACCTCTTCATATCATATGTTATGCTCCTATCTCACATGTTCATGCACCTACATTGTACTTGTACATTCTTTCACATGCTATCTTTCCATATTACATCTCTCCACTGTGTGTTTTTCGCTTTGATAAATTGCTTGCATGTTAAGGGTTTACTTAATAAATGTCATTGTCAAATTAATCCAAAAGTAATAAAAATGAAGGTCAGTCGTAAGGCTGGGTGGTCTAGGGTGCCTAACACCTTCCCAAGAACGTACCTAAGCTCTGAACCTAGTCGAATGCTAATACTTTTGTGCATGGATTCTAAGTTGGTTCTTGGACCTAAAAACCAGGTAGCGACTCCTTTTCTTTGCCCTCGTCCTTGAGGATAGTAGGCGTACTCCTGACCTGATGTATAGGATGGGCTCACACCAAGCAAACCTGATCCACCACTTTACAATGGTTCAATACTTCCTAGAAAAATGGGGAATCGGGTGACACCCTTGGGAGGGCCTTGAGGATTGCAGGCGCTCATAATGGCGACTCCACTAGGGATAGAGAAGCTTGACTTCGGTTATTACTGGATTAATTTGCAATGATAATTTATTGGTCAAACCAAAAAGCACACAGACGCACTTATGTTAACCTAGATACTGGGTGATGATTAACCCTAGCTCCCTCAGGTTCCACTCGCTCCATGGGAGGTAGCACGTTGGTGTCACCAACCTCACGGCCTGTGCATCTTGCCTATGATGGGTTTGATGTACAG
The DNA here is from genome assembly GCA_907173295.1 of Fagus sylvatica. Classification (NCBI taxonomy): domain Eukaryota; kingdom Viridiplantae; phylum Streptophyta; class Magnoliopsida; order Fagales; family Fagaceae; genus Fagus; species Fagus sylvatica. Next base: position 2,192,675 of record OU015765.1, read on the forward strand.
TTAAGATGCAGTCCATGGGCTAATGTGTTTACATGTTGGGATGGATGTACTTGTTGGAATGAGGGACCTTTCTGGAGAGATAATGATGGAACTTTAGTGCCAAGCCACCCACACGTAATTGCCAATAGGTCTAGTTTACCTTAGCACGGTCCAAAGTGCATGTGATTGAAATATTGTTTGATCCATGAATGTATAAAAAGGAAACTAAAGATGGGAGGAAATTTTGAGGCCCCATAAGGCCAAATGCACTTCTAAACCCAAAGCGCAAGGAGAATATTTTTCAAAACAAAAGATGGGTCATTCAAAGATTTTCAAAAATCTTGAGCTTGAGTTACGAAGTGAACGTTAGGCCTTATGTGCATTTCCACGAATGATACCACTTCTTGAAAGCCCAAAAGTTTAAAGCCAAAAAGGTGAACCATAAGAAGTGATATCAAACTTGTGAAAAGCATCAAAAGAGTGGAGAGAGTTCATGCAAAATAAAAATAAAAAAGGTTCTTAAATTTTTATAAACAAAAAAAGATAGACTAAGAAACTTCAAGGTCCAACAAAATCATGATCCATCTTATGTGTGGGCACTTCAAACTTGAATTTCCTTTTCTTAGTCTAAAAAAATGTTTTGTGTACATTTTTATAAGATTCAAAGATTATATATATATATATATCCTCCTAATCCTTGTAGATCATTATTTTTACCAAAAAAAAAAAAAAGGAAAAAAATTTCTTCTAGATTTTGTTTTTACTAAAAAAAAAAAAAATCTTCTTTGGATTTTTTTTGTAGAGTCCTTTCATTCATTTTTTCTAAATTGAAAAAAAAATCCAAACATCGTTTGTCCTTAAAATTTCTTTTTCCACTTTGTATATTTTGCTTTAGTTAGTTTAATTTTGCTTCTCTCTTCACAAAAGGATTTTCCCTTCAAATTTGGAGTTTTGTTGTTTCTCTCTGTCTAAAAAAAAAGAACAAAAGGTATAAGTTTTGTCTTCAAGAAGACTTTGTACAAAAAAAAAATCCATCTCTAAAGTCATTTTGTTTTTGAGCTCCCTTTTCTCTAGATAAAAAAAAAAAAAAAATGGTTTCCTTTAGAACTCCTCATTCTTTCCTAAAAGAAAAAGAAAAAAAAAAATGATTTCTTCTCTTTCCCAAAAAATAAGAGTGTTTGCCTCTTTCATTTCTTTTGAAAAAATGGATTGTTTCTTCTGAAAAATAAAAGTGAAGGGAATTTTCTTCTATTTCAAACTTAGAATTTTTTCTTTCTCTTTTTTCCCTAAAAAAAAAAAAAAAAAAAAAAAAAAACAAACTCATTCTTTTTAGGATTTAAAAAGATGACTTCTTCTCTTTACAAAAAAAAAGAAAAAAAAAAAAGGATTTTCTTTTTTTCCTCTTTGATCTTCTTTAAGGAAAAAAAGAAGAAGGTTTTATTTTTGGATTGCTTCTCTTGCTTTTACAAAATGGCTTCAATATCATTGGGATTCCAAATTCTAGGGTCCATTTCAAAATTTTTAGCATGTGCTTTAATAAATTGATGGAGTACAAAAGCCCTTGAATGCTTGTTTGCCTTAGTGCTCATATGAAGTCATATTAGTAGTGAATTAGTGTCTCAATATTTCAATCCCTCCTTTAGGAGCTGGTATCTCTTACATCCAGCATATATGGCTTCCCCCTCAGAACAAGTGAGCCGGTATCTCCTACATCTTGCATATATTGCTGGGTTTATATACTATAACCCATGAACCAGCCCACACATGATTAAGCACAATATAATGAGCTTGTGTGAGTCGGTTAGAACTCTTTCTAATTGACAGAATTCTACTTCTATTTGATGTAGTTTGCGTGTCCTATTAGAAAAGGTGATGTGGCAATGTTAATATATAAAAGGAGAGGTTTGTGAGAAGGTTCTAGGGGCTTAAGAGAAAAAGCCAGTGCCGCAATATTGAGAGAGCAATTCGCAATTGAGAATTGTGAAGAAGCTGTGAGTGTGTGTGAGAGCAAAGAAAAACTAGGGAGATTTTTCTTTAGCCGTGAGACAACACAAAAGGAATTTGGGGTTTCCTCTAGAGAATTGTTGAGTGTTAATTCTTAGAGAGATTATTATTGTATTGGTGAGAACCTCAAGTTAGGCATAAAACTTGAGAAAAACTATTGTAATTGAGTATTATAATAGTGGAATTATTTGGAGTTTGTCTCGTGGTTTTTCCCTTCAAGTAGAAAGGGTTTTCCATGTAAATCTTTGTGTCTTGTGCCTGTTATTTATTTCTGAATCCCACAGGTTTTAGGAATAAGATTTTATTCCCAACATATATGTCTTCCCCCTCACAACAAGTGGGCCACTTGTTGTGAGGGGGAAGCCATATATGTTGGATATATGAAATCCTATTTTGTCCTCTAGCCACAAAACCTGCATACCAACCTATACCCTATGAGTGAAAATTTACAACTCTATTTCAAGTCATTTTATTATTCTCCTCAGTAGAGGTACTAAATATCAACCACTCACAGTCAATTAAATGAATCTTTTTTTGCCATTTTGATATTTGTTTAATAAGTGAGCTTCTCGACAAAAGAGAGTAAAAGAGAAACAATCCAATCAATAACTTTCTACTTCTTGAGGAAGAATTTCCATCTAAGTGTGTTGACCTTTAGGCTTAAATATTGAGTTTGAAGCGTTTATTTTATTTTATTTTATTTTTTTTAATTGAAAAATTTTCTTTATCTGTTAATATACAATGTTATGCATGATTATATTATTTGTTAATATAATAAAATGGGAAATATTAGGCAAGGTCTTTATACCCCTAATATATAAATTTACTTGAAAATTGATTAATAAATATATTCTCATTCCACATAATTTGGGAGATGATTCCGAGCCTATCAAAGTTTCGATCTCAAATGTGTAGAAAGATAATATTTATTAATTGGATTTTGGATTAAATAAGAGAAAGATGTGCAAAATAACTAATAAGTCGACCTTTTTGTGAATTGAATGTAGAAATTATGGCAGCCAAAAATATAGTAGTTGATCTAACTAGGGCCGATAAATTAATTGGCAACAATTATGACATTTGGCATAGGAAGATTCAATATCTTCTCAATGAGCAAGAGCTCCTGCAAACCTTGCCTAGTAATATGACTAGACCAAAAGATGGGAATACGGCCCAACACAAACGTGACTTGGAAGCCTACCAGTCTTGGTTTAAAAAAGATCGTAGCACGCGCTTTACTATGTTAAGCAGAATACACGATGATTTGATTGGAGAGTATGAGGCTTTTCAAAATGCCAAAGACATGTGGGACCAACTTAAGTTTGACTTCGGTGGTATATCTACCACTAGGCTAAGGAGCCTAGTCCTTAAGTTTAAGGTGTACTGTAAGGATCCAAAGTGTACGATGACTGAACATCTTAGAATGATGTCTGGGATGATTCGTGACTTGAAGGCTACTGGAAATGTCCTTACTGATGAGCAACAAGTGCAATCTGTAATATGATCCCTGCCTGATTCATGGATTAGCATGAAACAAATCATGACCCATAATGAGAATATCAAAAACTTTGCTGATATATCTCGTCATGTGGAATTGGAAGCGGAGCACCAAGAGGCGATCAAATTTGTAGTCCTTATTGCCCATGGTGGGTAGCGCAAACCAAATGGGTTTAAGCGTAAAGACAAGGCAAGGTAGCAAGGCAGGGTGGGCCTAGCACCAGTGCTCCCAGAGTCAACAAGGGTACAAATCAGCACAAGCAGGGCAAACGTGGTGCAAAGAAAAATATATCCAAAGTGAAGTGCTACAACTGCAATAAACTAGGACACTTCGCTCATGATTGCATTGAGCTGAAAAAGGTATCCCTTTCACTCAATCTGAGTAGCATTTATGTATGCTATCCAAGTAGGTATTTGTTGCTAAATCTATTTCTGATTGGATTATAGATACAGGAGCAACAAGACATGTAGCTCGAGATCGAGCAGGGTTCGTAGATTTTAGAAAAATTCCAGCTGGGACCCATGTTGTGTACATGGGAAATGGAAGTTATGAAGAAGCATTAGGAGTAGGTTCATACCAACTTCACTTGCGCATAGGGTGCACACTACTTCTCCATGACGTCATTTATGTGTCTGGAATCCTTTATAATCTTTTATCTGTTTTTACATTGTTGTAGTTAGGATATGATTTTCATTTAAGTTGGAATGGTCTGGATATTTTGTTGGATGATGTCATTTTTGGACATGGGTCAATTTGTGAAAGTTTATTTAAAATTAACTTATTTGAATCTTCTACCTCAACTACTTTTGTAATTGATTGTAATATGACTATCAGTTCATCTACATGGCATGCCCGACTGGGGCACATAGGGAAAGATAGGATGATCAAGTTAGCTAGAAAAGGTCTTTTAGGCCCACTCACTAAGGTCAACCTACCTATATATGAGCCTTGTTTGGCAGGCAAGGCATGTAGAAAGCCTTTTGGTAAGGCTGTGAGAGTTACTCAATCGCTTGAGTTAATCCATTCAGATATTTGCGGACCTATGAATGTAAAGGCACGTCATGGTGCCTCATATTTTCTCACATTTATTGACGACTACACGCGATATGGTTACGTTCAGTTGATCGCTCACCGTTATGAAGCTTTGGATTGTTTCAATCGCTTTGTAGCAGAGGTTGAGAATCAACATGAAAAGAGCCTAAAAACTCTTCGAACTGACCGTGGGCGCGAATACTTGTCTGATTAATTTAAGGATCTATGTGAAGAAAAGGGGATATGTAGACAACTTACTATTTCAGACACTTTGCAACAAAATGGTGTAGCAGAGAGAAGGAATAGAACATTGTTAGATATGGTTAGATCTATGATGGCGCAAGCTAACCTACCAATATCTTTTTGGGGGGATGCACTTTTGACTGCTGCCTACATACTTAACTGTGTGCCTTCTCAGTTAGTTTCCTCCACCCCATACGAACTTTGGAAAGGCGAAAAGCCCAATTTGCAGAATTTACGCCCTTGGGGATCTGCTAGTTTTGTACACAGCACCACCCATAAGTATGAAAAATTGGGCCCTAGAGCTAGGAAGCATATCTTCATAAGATATTCTGATAGCTTAAAAGGATATGTCATGTATGGTGAACATACCAATGAAGGAATGACTGAAATAGAGTCGCGCGATATCGATTTCAGTGAGACTGATTTCCCTAGCATTGGCGATGCTAATAGAGATCTTGACCTCTATGAGTTAGAGGAAGATGAAGGCACCTTACCATCTTCAAGCGAGGGTGAGGGATTAGTTTCTCGTCCTGTAATCGTTGAAGATAGTCAGAGTGGTCTTCAACCTAGTGGGAGTATTATACTAGATCAAGATTCTCAAGCGCGCCGAGTTAGTAGCAGAGGCCACATTCCCTGTCGTCATTTTGAGATTGAGGGAAATGTTTTCCTATGCGATGCTAAGGATATGGATGAGCCTGCTTCTTTTAATGAAGCGCTTCATTCACCAGATAGGGATGAGTGGATGACTGCTATGCAAGAAGAGATGAGTTCTATGGACAAGAATAATATCTGGGAATTAGTTGATCTTTTGCCTAGGCCAAGATCATTGGAAACAAATGGGTTCTAAAAGTCAAATGCAAGGCAGATGGTTCAATTGACAGGTACAAGGCACGCCTCGTAGCGAAAGGTTATACCCAATGAGAGGGTATTGACTATGAGGATACATTCTCCCTAGTGGTGAGATTTGCCTCTATACGCCTGATCCTATCCATCGTAGCAAAACAGGATTTAGAGCTTTTCCAAATCGATGTTAAGACTGCATTTCTCAGTGGAGAACTAGATGAAGAGATCTATATGGCTCAACCAACGGGTTTTGAAGTCCAGGGACATGAGCGCAAAGTGTGTCGTCTCAAACATTCCATGTATGGTCTCAAACAGTCATCTAGGCAATGGTATTTGAGATTTCATGATTCCACCAAACCAAAAAGTCTATGGTTCGAGGGGTATGACCAGTATACAGAAAGAGAAAGAAGATAAATTAGTTTCACTTTTTTAAGTTTAACTTCTAATTAACATTGTCCAAAAGCTTTTTGAGTTTGAAAGCTTTGTCCACAATGGCTTTATAATATAGGTGTACATTCCAAGTTTATTCCAAAAGGAATACTCTAGAGCTTTTGTCCACATACTTACATCAAACTAGCGTAAATTAAGTAAAAAAGTAAATATATATATATATATATATATATATATATATATATATATATCATTTCTTCACTTTTTAATTTGACTCCATTTTGCAAATAATGGTTGCGTCATTCTTCAGCCATGCTACAAAGAAGTCCTTTTCTTTGCTCAATACAAAGAATTCCATTAGTCTAAATTGCATAATGTGTCTTATGGCCGCTATTCGATTGCTTAAACAAATATGCAATTTCTTTGTTTTTGATGAATATGCTTGCATGGACAGCGAGAATGGAGAAGAGCCTGTAGGTCCCTATTCTATTACAGTTGCCTATATATCTATGATACTTATATTTACTAAAATAATTTTATGAGGGGAATCGAATCACTTGTATGAGTAAAAAAAAAAAGTACAATTTTGAATGTTCTGCTTATGTAAAAAGTAACATCCAACCATTATATTTGGATCAGTGACTCATTTTCAGTCATTCATTGAATTATAAATAAAAAACGGAAAGATCGAATATTTAAAAATTGTAAAGCATACGCCATCCTTAAAAGGGAGATTATTTTATTCATTTATTTATTTTAAATAATAGCAAGCAAACGCCACTTGTGGGGGATAGAACTCTGGACGTCTCCCAAGGGAGACACCAGGAGGTACCACTAGGCCACTAGGACCAGGATTTAAAAGGAGCTATTTAGTGCAATCCGCAGAGCCTTAAAGCATTTTTTGAGATGACTGCAAAAAGCTTTTACGTCTTGAAAAAAGCTTTTAGCAAAGCTCAAATTTGGAGATTTATCCTTAAAGTTGTTTTGAGCATTGCTTAAGCTTATAAGCAAAAAAATATATATGAAGGATAAATTTTCCCAATACTTTTTATTTATTTTTTATTAAAGACAATCAATACATTTTTAGACACCTAATTTTGTACCTACCAATATCAAGAATCTTTGGTTATTCGGACAAGGATCACGCTTATTTAGTTATCTAGAACCTCATAGACTACCCTTTCTAAATAGATGATCCTAGGTTTGGTGACCTCACACTAAACTAAGAAGTCTAGCATTGATTGCCCAAGCTAAACTAAATAGAAGGACACGGCTGAGTTTTCCCCTCGCCTACCAAATTTATGCATCAATGATTGCACAATTTTATTCAATAGAGTATATGGGCAAACCAATGACATCGAAGTATTATATTTAATCATGGATTATACCAAACATGTGATTTTGGGTTTACAAATAATGTTGTAATCATAAAGAGCATATAGGGTGTGAGATGCCGCGTTGGTCACCTCTTCTTCTTAGAGGTCGTTCGTATTCTCAAACCTTTTTAGGTTTAGGAATAGAGGAACAAGGAGTCGCCACTTGGTTTATTGGTCCAAGAACCATAAATATGACTTCATGCACAAAAGGACTAGTCTTGAGCTAGGTTCGGAGCTAAGGTACGTCTTGGGAAGGTGTTAGGCACCCAAGAACGTCCAGCCTAATGGCTGGCCTTCCCTCTATATTACTTGATATTCTTGAAGGAGTTTATACTATAAATCTCTAAATATACAGAAAGCAATTAAACCTAAAACTATCACAATCAAGGAGCAATCAATGATGTAGGAATTAGGGCACAATATTCATAAGGAGTTGGAGGAATCTCACCTGAATCCAAGCTTATCACCAAATTGTAGGGAAACATCCCCACAATAATTAAATAATTATGAGCCTGAAAATCATAGATCAATTTAAAGAACATGCTTTGAAAACTATTATCATGGTATAATTCACTAAAGAACTGAGAAAAATGTTTTGAATATCTAAACCTAATGAAAATAATAATTTAATCAAAATAAACTTGAAAGAAAGATTAAAATATTCAAACTAAACCCAAATTAAACATAATAGCAATAAACAATTCAAGGAGGTTGATATGGACTATTTAGAAGATCCATACGTAGCCTCTAAGGAGCTTGTAGCAAGCTAGCAGATTATCACCGGTCTCTCAGATTGATCTCTTTGACATAATTATGTGTTGAACACCAAAGGAAAAGACTTCTTCTTTCTATCTCAGCAGGGCTTCGCTCCTCTAGGAATACCTCTTCCTACTTCTACTCTAAGCTTCTACTTTAGTAGAGTTTCGCTACTCTAGGACTACTTCTTCCTACTTCTACTAGACCAGCATTTCTTGGTAGTTTCAGGGATATTGGGTTCTCTACCCTTCTTTGTGTTTTGGAGACTCCCCAGTGTGTTTTGAATGTGAGGTGAAGACCACTTTATATAGTAGTAGGAGGCTACTAGGGTTTCTTGAAGAACAAGTTGGTTAGGGTTACAGGAGGCAACCCTAATTGTTGCTAGGCTCTTTAAAAATTAGGGTTTCTTACAGCGTTGGCGTAGATCCACTTTTAGAGGCGTACGTCTTTTCACTGCAGAAGTGTGCCTGAATAAATGAGGTACATGCCCCTTAGGTTAAGAGACAGCTTTTTAATCCTTTTCTAGAACTTTTGAAGTGGTTTTCAACACATATTTGCCTTATAAGAGATCTTAAATTATCATCATTGAGACCGGGGACCATGAGTCAAACTGGTACAAATTGGGGTGTCTACATAGGGTATATTCAAAACATCCAAGAATACGTACATGAACCTAGACATGTGATTCTAGGGTTTTATGTATGCCATAATCACAAAGAACACAGAAAAGGACATTTAAATTGTTCAAATACATGCGAATAAACCTAGACATGTGATTCAAGGGTTTACATGCACAATCATAAAAAGCATTTAAAATCATATTAAAAAACATTCAAGAACACTAACCTAGATATGTAATTCTAGGATTTATATGCACAAACATAATGAACATGCAAAATCATATTGAAGAACATTCAAGAACACTAATTGAGACATGTGATTCTAGGGTGTACATTGCAATCAAACATGTGATTTTAGGGTTGATGCACAACACTATAATCGCAAGCACAAATGGATGAGAAATGGTGAATTTGAAGCATGAAACTAGGGTTTTAGAGTTTACCTAGAGGGGGTATGGAAATTTAGGCCGTGCTTCCGCATAGTAGATGGAGTTTAGCCTCTCAGGTTTTGAGCAGCACTTATAATTCGTGGTTGGAAGTTGGAATCGACTTTCTAGAATTTGGGCAAAGCTCCGGCGTCAAAATGGAGTACTTGGACCAAACGGGTCCTAGATTCGAAATGGTTGAAATTCGGGAGAGTCTTTAATGGTGGATTTAGAGCGGGGGTTGGACTAGGGCAAGACGGACCCAATTTCACTTTTTTTTTTTTTTTTTTTTTTTTTTTTTTTTTTTTTTTTTTTTTTTTTTTTTTTTTTTTTTTTTTTTTTTTTTTTTTTCCGAATTCGGACGGTGTTTTCATGCAAATTTAGACCATTTTGTCCATTTCGATCGACCTTTTTTAGACTGAAGTTAGGAGGTCTTCCCGTGCTTGGATTAGGTCAAATTTGGTGTATATGGAAAGCTTGCATCGTCTTCTTTCCAACAAGACTGATTTTCACGCTTCAGAGTTCTGCGCAGGAAACTACAGCTCTGAGAAGTAAGGCACTTAACCTGGTTTCTGTTACTAGTAGTGTTTTTCCCAATTTTCAAGTGAAGATTTTGGTCGGCTTCGAGATGCTCTCCGTGAACTGGGACAACAAGGTTGTAGATAATCTTGTCATCTTCGAAAAGGTGCTTGCGTTTTGGATCACCTTAGTGTGGATTCTCAAGATTTTGTGCACAAAGATGGTGCACTGGACAGCCGTTGTAGGCGAATTTCCAACATTTGAGCTTATTTTCACAGTTTTTCTCGCTTTCGGTTGAACTAGCTCTTGATGTTGGATTCAGGCGATCTTGGTATTTTCGAAAAGGTTGTGTTGTCTAATTTCCAATAGAATAGAGTTTGCAGTCTTCGGAACAAAGGCATCTAGAGTGATTTCCTTATCGACGGACCGTTTTTCGACGAAGATTCCGGGCACCTCAGAGATGCCCTTGGCATACCAAGACAACAAAGTTGTAGAAAATCTTGCCTAGTTTGAAAAGGTGTTTACTTTTTGGACCACCTTGGTGTGTATCGGGAAGAATCTGTGCGCAAAGATTGATTCCAAGTGGGCCTTCTTTTGTCAAAAATACTTAGCAAAATTTTACTAAGTGTCGGGCTAGTTTGCGCAGTTTTGGTCATAACTTCTTCGATTCAAATCCGTTTTGGGTTCGTGAAGTAACAATCTAGAGGTTTTCATGTGCCCCTTCAAATGAAGGAAAATTTATCAACCAATTATTGACAGAGCTTGGTCACGGATCTGGTCAAACTTGGTATAAGTCCCTCCATCCTAGAAACGTGGCGGTGGATTGGCGAATTTTAGCATGTTCAGGTGATTCCGGTCGTTTTTCGGGCTGATCGGATTGCCTTATTTTACATTCCGAGTATCCAAAAAATCTTGATGGTCTAAATGGGGTTATGACATTTTCCCCTTCTTTGTTTGATGTTTCTTGAAGCATGAAGTGTCAAACAAAGAATATAATTGCTCTATTTTGGCCCGGTCGGATTTTTCTCGATTTACGTGTCAGTCGTCAGGGCTCTGGTGTCTTTGGAGACTTTCTCTATTCATGTGCTCACTATCAAATACGCCGTGTTTCCAAAGATCGCATTTCGGTCCGTCACGAGGGTCCAGATCTGGTTGCCTGCAAATAATGTGAGGCAATTTTTTGTATTTTTGTGAATGCATGTTGGCATGTAGATGCATGTTATAGGGCAAAATTGTTTATTGCATGTTTCCATGTGGATTGTCGACACCAGAAAATCTTTGCAATGATTCGACCCCGACCCCCATTAGGCTTGACAAAATCTCACTATTTATCGTGTGTGTGATGTGAACATATTGCAAAATTATGTGCATGTGTGTGTGTGCGCTCTGGCATATCCATAGATATGGCAATGGGGAGGAGAAAACACGAGATTTTGAGTCACCACCAATCATTGGGAAATTGAAGGTGTGATTGGTCACTTATGTCTAATTGGTTTCAATTATCTTGATTAAGGCATACTCAAAACTGGGTCTTGAACCAGAAATTGATTCGAGAATTTGATTATGCATGGGGAAGGTGTTAGGCACCCCATGACATTTGTTTGAAGATGGTTACCTCCCTCCAAGTGTTCATGATGTCTAATCAAACAAATATTGGTTTTAGTTAGGTACAAATGTCTCGACGTTGTCGGGCATGCATAAATTGGTGATGCATGCATTTCAACGCGGTCGGTTTTATTATACTTAGTTCCCCTTTGATTATCTTGTCTCTTTTAAGGTTTCATGTGAAATAATGGTAGAGTGCACTTGAAACCCTAACATTGTTCACCAGAACAAAGTTAATTTGTTTGGTCATGATCAATACATCATTTACCCTTGGGCTGCAAGGACAAAGTAGTTTGTCGTTGGGTTGTTTTTGTTGGGCTATTCCCCTTGGTTGTTCGGTCCTTGAATGCATCCGAGTTCCCTATTCATGTTTGCACATGCTAGGAATTCTCGAGATTCGTTGAAGGTACAACCAAGAGTAATAGTTTTGTTGAGTTTTCTTTTATCTTTTTAGTCATGATTCCATAAATAACACAACGTGCGGAATTTGCTACATGCGTCAATGACCGTGCATTTAAACATGTAGTGAACCCCTTTCCATGGTGCCCTAAAGCAAGACTCGGCCTTGAAATTTGGGTGGACCGATCCAAAGTTTTTTGTATTGTTTATGGAATCATGTTTTATGCTTTTAAAGTTTGCCTGGAAACGCTCATTTAAGTATTTTGCATAATAAATGATTGCACAATTTATTCAATAAAGCATTCAAGGCATATGGGCAAACCAATGACATGTGAACATTTGGATTAAATCAAGGATTAAGATAATCATTTTAACATGTGGGAAACCAAATGGCAAAAGAATATTAGAACCTAATCATGGATTTAGGGTTTTGTATGCACATTCATAAGGAAAATTCAAATATAATGAAAATGTCCAAGAATGCAAACCTAGACTTATGATTCTAGGGTTTTAAGCAAGAATAAAGCCCACTTCTGGCCCCCTAACTTAGAGGGTGCTTTCATTTTAGCCCTCTAACTTTAAAAGTTTCATTTGTGCCCTATAAGTCTGTTTAGCTGCCAAATGGGCCATTTTGTTCATTTAAGTTAGAGTCTCCTCCGTTAAGTGCCAACTAAGCACCCAATTACATGTCCACGTCACCATTTTTTGCCATGTGGTCTTACCATGTCGTATATATTATATAAAAATATATTAACAATAATAAAATGAAAAAAAAAATTATTAAATCAAATTTTATGTTGTTCCTCAAATCAATTTTCATAAAAAAAAATTGTAATTTTATTTTACTTTTAAGTAATTTTTGGATTTTTTAATAAAAAAATATTTTTAATAATTTTTAATTAAAAGCTTTTGAATTTAATTAAATATCAAGAAAAGATGCTGACTTGGATGGGTTATGTGGCACTTAATAGAATCTTGGTAACAGAGTTGGACGGAATGACTCTTTTGAAAACTACTCAAACCTATGGGACAAAAATGAAAACTTTTGAAGTTAGGGGGTCAAATGAAAACACCCCCTAATTAGGGGGCCAAAAGTGCACTTTATTCTTTAAGCAATGACATGTGAACATGCAAAATCATATTCTAGAACATAAACCTATACATGTGATTCTAGGGTTTTATGCAGTGACATAAAGAACATGTAAAATCATATTCAACATATTCCAAGACATGTAAATGGACCAAAACATGTGATTCTAGGATTCGTATGCACAAACATGCAAAATCATATTCGAGAGCATTCTAGAACACTAACCTCGACATATGATTCTAGGGTTTACATTACATTTGAACATGTGATTTTGGGGTTTATGCACAACACTATAACCACAAGCATCAATGGAGGAGAGATGTTACATTGGAAGCACAAACTAGGGTTTTAGAGCTTACCTAGTGAGAGTATAGAAATTTGGGCATTGCTTCTATGTAATGAATGGAGTTTAGCCTCTCGGGTTTTGAGCAACGCTTCCGTGTCATGGTTGGAAGTCGGAATCAGTATTCTGGAACTTGGGCAAAGCTTTAGCGTCAAGATAGTAGACTTGGGGTAAACGGGTCTTGGGTTCGGAATGGTTGGAACCCAGGAGAGTCTTCAACAATGGCTTTGGAGCCGAGCTAAGATTAAGGCAAAACGAACCCGACTTCGCTCTCGTTTTCTTTATTTGGATGACGTTTTAACTCAAATCGAGACTAACCAAAGCTTAAACCAACATTACCTCACTAAGAATTTAATTCTTTCTACCCCCTATGCCTCGAATTCATAGCCCATTTATAGATGTACCTCACGCAACATGGTGTTGTGTGACACATCATGGTGTTGCGTGAGTGGTTCTGGCTTCTTTTTGGTTGCTTCTTGCTCAAGTTTTCTTAAATTTCCCTACCTTTTTTGGACTGAAATTTGGAGGCCTTCCCGTGCTCTGATTTGGTCAAATTTGGTGCATATAGAAATCTTGCATTCTCTTCTTTCCAACAAGAATTCAGAGTTCTGTGCAAGAGACTATAGCTCTAAGAAGTAAGGCACTTAAGCTGATTTTTTTTATAAGGACTTTTTTTCCCAATTTTCCAGTGAAGATTTTGATCGGCTCGGAGATGCTCTCTGCGAACCGGAAAAACCAAGTCGTAGATAAACTTGTCGTCTTCGAAAAGGCACTTGCTTTTTGGATCAACTTGGTGTGGATTTGCAAGATTCTGTGCACAAAGGTGGTGTGCCAGATAGCGGTTGTTAGGGATCTTGGTATTTTGGAAAAGCTCACGACTGAGCTTACGGCGATTTGAGTTCAGATCATTAAACCACGGTCTTCAGAATAAGGGCAGCTGAAGTGATTTCCTTGTTGGAGATCCATTTTTCGATGAAAATTTTGAGATGCTTGGGGATGTTCTTGGTGAATTGAGACAACTAAATTGTAGGCAATCTTGCCTAGTTCGAAACGGTACTTGATTTTTGGACCACTGTGGTGCAGACTAGGAACATTAGATGCGCAAAGACTGCTTCCAAACGGGCCTTTTTTGTCAAAAATACTTAGAAAAATTTTACTAAAAAATACTTAGCAAAATTTTACTAAGTGTTGAACCAGTTTTTGTGGTTTTGGCCATAACTTTTTCGTTTCACGTCTGTTTTGGGTCCGTAAACTACCGATCTGAAGGTCTTCACATGCTCAATCATGGTTTCAGTCTAACTTGGTTGAACTTGGTCAAACTTGGCTAAACTTGATTAAACTTGGAAAATCCCTATATCCTCGAAACGTGGTCGTAGATTGGCTGATTTTAGCATGTTCAGGTGAATCCGGTCGGTTTTCAGGCTGATTGGGTTGCCTTGTTTTGCATGCCAAGTATCTGAAAAAATCCTAAAGGTCAAAATGGGGTTATGACATGGATAATGTGGGCTCTTGTACATAATGTGAGGTAATTTTTTTGTATATTTTATTTTTATTTTTTGTGAATGCATGCTGGTATGTAGATGCATGTAAATGACATGGATGGTTTTATTTAGGGCTTGGTTATGGTTTTATTTATTGTATTTTGCATGGCTTGGGCATAAGTATTTTTAGGGTTGCATAACATGCATAGCTTTCTCTGGTGGGTGCATAGCTTGGCATAGCTTTTTCTGGAGAATGGCTTGGCATGGCTTTTTCTGGAGGGTTGCATGGCTTGCCATGGCTTTCTTCGGAGGGTGCTTGGCTTGGCAGGCTTTCTCTGGAGGTTGCATGGCTTGACATGGCTTTCTTTGGAGGGTTGCATGGCTTGACATGGCTTTCTCTATAAGGTGCATGGCTTGGCATGCCTTTAGGGTATTCAATGTTGAGTCTTGTACCTCCATGATGCTCGATTCAACATAGTATCAGGTCTTACACCTCCACGAGGCCCAAAACATCAAAGGGTCGGGTCTTACATCTCCACGATGCCCAAAGAATTTGGGAGTCGGGTCTTACACCTACACGCGGCTCGAAACATCGAAGGGTCAAGTCTTACATCTCCATGATGCCCGAAGAATCTGAGTGTCTGGTCTTCCACCTACACGCGGCCTGAAATATTAAAAGGTCCGGTCTTACATCTCTACGATGCTCGAAGAATCTAGATGTTGGGTCTTACACCTACACGTGGCCCCAAACATCAAAGGGTCGGGTTTTACATCTACGTGATGCTCGAGGAATCTAGAAGTAGGGTCTGCACGTGGCCTAGAGAATCTAGATGTTGGGAAATCAGGGCCTACACCTTTACGAGGCCCGATTTAACAAATGTCGAAGAGTCAAGGCTTACACCTTCGCGAGGCCTGATGTATCTAAGGGTCGGGTCTTACATGTCCAAGAGGCTTGATGTATCAGAGTGTACAAGAGTCAAGGCTTACCTCTCCGCGAGGCCCAATTTAGAAAATGTTGAAGAGACAGGGCTTCCACCTCCGTGAAGCCCAATGTATCAGAGTGTCGAAGTGTCGGTGCTTACATCTCTGTGAGGCCTAGGTGTAACTTTCTCGATCATTATTTTACTATAATTTTTCCGGTCACGGAAAAATTGCCCTAGTGTAGGATAACGCCATGAATTTTTGCTATTTGGCCTCAAATAAGAAAAAATTTCCCTAGTGGCGTCATCTCTGTCGGTGAACACTCTAGGGTCGAACGACGATCTTCTCTTGATCTTCGGTCCATTAATGTTGACAATGTGTTCTCGATCATAGTTCATTCGGTCGGACCATATTCTCTCAATCGCCAGTGCATTCGGTCAAACCTTCGATGATCTTTACATAATCTTGATGGCAGTAGCATTTTCTTGTTCCTCGATTTGTCTTGTGATTTTTCCGGCCATGGAAAAATTGCCTTAGTGTGGAATTGCCTTGATTGGGAGGTCTGTCTACTTATCGACAGCCAGTTTCTCAGTTTTCTCAACTTTCGGTTCGTGTTTCTTCGAATATCAATTTGCTAGTTTCATATGCTTCCGTATCAAGTTTCATGTCCATGGTGAGACATTTTCAATCTAGAGCTCCTGGATACCACCCACGGTTTTGACAAAAGCTGTCACAATATCCTGGATTGGACTTGGCTTGGCTTTCACCCTATGCAAGATCTATGCTTGGACATTTTTAGTGAATTCTTAAGGAGGACAAATGGTTGTTCAAAGGTGAAACGATTTTCATATATTGTTGCAATTTTGAACAAAACCCCTCTTTTTGGGAATACTTTGGATGATCGTCAAAACTTTTTGAATTAGGAGGATTCAAAAGTTTTCTTGTGTGGAATTTTGAGGTCCATCCATTTTTCTTTGTCACAAATTCTTTTGCTCTTTTGGAAAATCTTTAAAGAGTTCAACCTTTTGCAAGTTCTTTTGAATGCACGCACTGTCTAAGAGAAGCTAGATAAAACCATGTTTCCTTTGGTGTTAATGAGTATCTTTGGTTGACAACCATCCATTAATGAGAATAAGGAGCATGATTTTGGTTCAGAATTATCTTGGGAGCTTTCTGAATGGGCTCATTTTTTTATTTTGAGTTGGGGTGAGGCTTCGAACATTGAAGTCACTCTTTGTGGGCCTTAAGGCCTTGGTGCAAAGTGGAGAGTGCCCTTATGAGATGTGATTTCTTAAAGGTGCGTGAGTTTAATTCCATCATTAACAGTGTTTAACGAAAAGTTCATTTCTTCATGACCAACCGATCATTAAAGATCAATGAGGTCTTTTGTCGGCTTGTAACGTGGCCCTGGGGTTTAGAAGGGTGCTTGAAATAAAGGATATTAGGCTCAAAATTTCTTTTCTTGAGGTTTCATTGGCACAACCTCTTTAGATTAAGTAGTTGCTACTAGTTAGGGCTTTGGTTGTCCTAAGGTTATAGAAGGATAATTTTGGCTCTGAAATTTCTTGAAAGGTTTTCCTAAAGTCAAGGATTACTTTTCATTAAAGTCCATTCAATTGGGCACTAACTTCTTAGCCTAGAGAGCTTCAGTGCCATTTCATAGATCCAGATGAGTTTTAAAACATATTTCTTGGATCAACGGGTTCACAAGCGGTATAATTGTTTGGATAGATGAAAAAATGCCTCATCAATTCATATCTGATTAGTTAATCAATGAAGCTTGAACCTTTGGTCACTTATTGGTTCACCATTTGGTCGTGAAATGTGGAAATTATGTGCAAAGGGTTAAGTGCTTCATGTGTTTGGGAAGAAGTGTTTTGGCATGAGTGTTTGAGGAACATATGCCACTTCTTCTCAATAGTCAATGATCATTTTACTTGGACACCTCATTCTCTAGGAGTGGAATTATGGTGTTGACTCGTCCATCTCAGATATGCATGCATTCCAAAGCAAAATCCTTTTTGTAATTTTTTTTAAACAGTTTTCGAACATTTTATTTTGACAAAGCATTTTCAAAATTTTGAACAAGATTGCAACAAACTATTCAATATGGATATGGGAAAGTTTGTAGGATCATGATCGAATCTCGAAAGTTTGTTGTGCTTCGTTTCCAAAGGGTGGCATCTAAAATTTTGAGTTCACTGGAGACGACAAAAGACCTCTAAATTCATGGGAAGCCCTGGTGTAAACGGATCTTCCTTCGACTTCCACGCTTGATGAGAAAATGCTTCGATCTTCGAGAAAGAGTCAAACAGTTTTCCCATCTTGACACTCGTTTGCACGCAACCATCGCAATTTAGGACAAGTTTTTTTTTTTTTGACATTTCGGTATCTGTTAACCTTCCTTCAACATGGTGCCCTTATGACTAGGGAAAGTCATTCAAATATTGTGTAACTTAGGAGTTAACAGACGAGCTATCACTTTGACAATTGTGTTCTTGTTGCTTTTCAGAGGGGGGGGGGGGGGGGGGGGGGAGCTTCCCTCCTTAAGTACTTGGTCATCAACCCATTTTCTCATTGCTGGCATAACTCAAAGCAATATGTCCTGGTGTACAATCTCGGCCCGATTTTACTTTTGAAAGCTACTCATGATGGGGGACACCGAGTGAACGACAGAATCACCTGATGACTTGTGAAGGATTCCCCTTTAGGACTTTATATAGGGTCTCATGATGTAGTCACAACCGAGAGTCACATCACCTTCCAAAACGGGAGCGGGATCATGCAAAAAGCTGCCGTAGTGTAGCGTTTTCTATGATCTCTTGATCATTTCAAACTTCTTACTACAATGGACTCCAAATCTCGGATAGTCATCTTACCTCTGACCCTTGCGTGGGTAATGAACTTCTCACGAGCTCTGCTCTTTACTTTTGACAAAATATTGCTCGGGCTATGGCGATAGATGACCTCATGACTGTTGCAATTGATAGGTATTCAAATTCGAAAAGTCTCGTCCTACCATGGTTCTTAGTATGAGGGGCTTGCTTTCTTTGGTTCGTCCTATTTCTACCACTAGGATTGGTCCGAAGGCTCACTCGAGTTACTTCAGTGCTTGCTTGATAAAGATATCGACTTGTCATTTTAATGGTTCCCATAATCGTGTGGTGATAGTTAGGGAGACATGGATTGCGAACCATCAGGAATTGAAGCACTTTTTTAAGATCGCACATGTTCCTCCTACAAATGTGGAAGGAAGGGAACCGTGTTAGGATAAAAAAGTCTTTCTTGAAGTAAAACAATATATTACTAAATGCAAGGTCATCATTGCGCGTAGCGCTCAAGAGGTTTGTTCTAGGCTCAAAGTGAGTCTCAGAACTTAAAGTTATAGATCATAACAATAATCCAAAATAGTCTTAAAGAAAATACAAACAAAGCTCAAAGTAAAATTAGGGTGATGTCTTGAAACTTCTTTCTAGGTGGTGCCAAATTATCAGGTTCGAGTGCCCTTTGAATAGATTCCTTAACGGATCACTTAGTTTGATTGTTTGATGGCCCACGGCTTTAAGAGTTAGGTTTCGACCTGGCTTTTTCGTAAGGATAGCATGGATGTTTGGCTTCCTCCGGATTGAAGGAGGAAGCTACTAGGTTCACATCTACTTAATAACAATGAGGGAGAATGCAGGTCTTAACGATATGAGGATGCATGGAGGTCTCCTCCAACTGGGTTGCCAACTATTGAGCTTATATCCATTGTGCTCATCTAACCTTTATGATGCTTTGGAGGCCATGTGGTGATCGTATCTGAACTCTCATAACTATAAGAAGCCCATGATCTATGAGATCCTGTATGCGCTGCCTTAATACTTTGTTACTCCCCACAGAGTGTCTCACTTCCCCAAGGTGATAATCACAAGTTAACATTGGGTCATATTCTCTTGGTTGTGGTCCCATAAGTTTTCTTGGGACGAAAAGGAAGATAAAATCTGTTTCCATCAGAATCTGGTATAGATGCACAACTGTCACAGGTAGCGGATGAAACTTTCTAGGTTCACACTTGAGGGGCCTAGCTATTGTGGGATCCTGTTCTACCAGCTTTGGAGATGTTGGGCTGGATAATCTTGTGCGAAGTATTGGAATTGCATTCCTTCGGTTGCCTTTAACACTTTTTACCATCGGAGGCCTTAAATTGGTTCGCCTCACAAGATAATAAGAAGCGGGGTAGTTGATGGTGCTTATGTTGGCTGAGTCTTTCAGAAGATTTCCAACAAGGATGATTAACTGACGCATTGATTGGATCATTTTATCAACTCGACTCTTTAGATGCTCCACTTATTTAGACATATCTCTAGATGCACGCTGCTCACAAGAAGTCACACAGTCATCAAGTTTCTTTGTCTCTTTCTCTCAGAAGACATCCCTATTAATCATTTACTCTTCATCGTTCCTTAAAAAATCCTGATTTGCATCGTGAAATGACTCATCTGTATCACTTTGCTCCTCATGCTCCAACAATTGTTTGAGAATGGAAGCTTCTCCAATCACTTTCACTTCACTATCACCATACATTAGTAAAGACTAGGGGCCTTCCAGGGTGTTCAAATTCCCTTTTGGTGGCAGGTTGCTTCTGATAGGGCAGTCTTCTCCTTCTACCGCCTCCCTCTTCTTGCAGTATTCTTCAAAATACCTTTACCCTTGCCATGTGGGCTTGAAAGTTTGTCTTCTTATGTGGCTTGAGCCTCAATTGGTTGATCATCATGCAATCTTCTGCTAGTTTTATCATCTTCCTTCTTATCACTCATCTGGCAGCTAGGCTAATGGCTTCTTTCTTGAATTCTTCATAAAACTCCAAGTTATTCCCTTAGGCCTCTTAGTGATACTCACAAACGTCTTCAAAAATTTCATCACCTTGTGCATCCAAAAGATTAAGATAACCTTGTGCCCTCAAAGCATGGAAAAGTCTTCTCCAGGGTACTTGAATGGTGGCGAGGTCAATCTTGTCATCCTTTTCAGCTTGGACGACACTCACATTCGTTTCTGAGTTATTTGTAACGGATTGGTCTTGATATTAGGCACGCCCTCGAACTTTAAAATTCTGTGGTTTATCAAGTCTTGGACACGGTGCTTCAATAACTTGCAATTTTCTATATAATGTCCTGCTGCTCCGAAATGGAAATCACATGTCAAGTTTGGATCGAAATCTCTCGGTGGCGGACCATCATATGACCTTGTCACAACAAGTGAGATCAGATTTCTCTCAATTAGGATTGGGTATAGCCGCATGATAGGCATAGGCAACTGGTGGAATCGTCTGGGCTCTTTCCTAAAAGACTGGGTGTTAGTAACCTGGTTCTCCTAGTCTGGGCTGGCTTCGACTGATTTTGAACAGGCTGAAAAGTAAAGGTTGGTAGGATTTGCTTCTTCTTTTTGCCATTCCTTCCTATCGTCTGCACCTCTCCTTATTTATTCTTTGCAAGTGCCAATAGGGCTTATGTGTCTACTATCTTTTTGCTATTCACAGGATCTTCAACCCTTTCTCCGATCGGGATTAGGTATGCAAAGAATTGTAGTTGTAATCCCAACGTTTCATCAAAGTAAGGGCTCTTTAGCGTGTCTATGAAAATATTGACCATCTCCTTCTCCTCAAGGGGAAGGCGGACCACGACGGCTCTTTCCCTCCAACAATGTGCATATTCTTGGAATGTTTCCCCGCTTTTGTTCACCATCCTTTGTAGATCGAAATGATCCAGAGCGGAATGGATGTTGTGACCATATTGGGCTAGGAAAGCATCAACCAGTTCTTTCCATCGAGTAAGCTTTTTCAATTGTGAGAACCATACAGCTGCCTGGCCAGTGAGGTTTTCCTTGAAAGTTTGAATCGATAAAGGCTCGTTGCCTGCGTACCAGGCCAATTTTATGCAATACATTTGGAAGTGAATCATGGGATCGCCAGTCCCATTATACTTCTCAAACTCTAAATCCTTGAATTTGTGTGGCACCTCCATGTTGGGGAACTAAAACATATTGGCAAAGTCAATGTTTTCGAAAGAGCTTAAACCCCAAATGACGTGGACCTTCTCCTCTAAGTCTTCAATCTTTCTATTGATCTGGGAAACCCTCTTGGCATACTGATTTTCGCTGTCTTCTGGCTTCAGTGGTGGTTGAGGTGGTGGATCCATGTTAGTGAATACTCGCCCTTCCGGATTGTTTCCATGTGTCTTGTTGTTGGTATCAAAGTCTGTGCCTCATTTTCTGTGTCTCATTTGGCCATGAGGTGTACCCAGTTGAGGAGTTCATTGAAACTCTCCTCTAGCATGGTCATACGGGCTTCTTGTGAATTGGATCTACTTGCTTTGGTTGCCATTTGCAGTGCACAGCATCAGGTTCTGATTGGGCTTCTTACACAGGCTAGTTCCTTTCTTTTTCTAGGACATATCCTTTCCTATAAAGTTGACAAGCAAAATGGGATAGAGAGGCTAGCGTAAAATCTAGTGGGACATGGGGGAAACAACAACAAGGTAAATAGTTAGTTTCCGAAATTGATTGATGATAATAAGGGGTACAATCCTGGTTCATTTCATGGGAGACCCTTGATTTAGGGGTTTATTTTTGCGAGTATCTAGATGATAATTAATGCAATACATTTGGGAAATTAGTTAGAATCTCGCATTTCATTGCTAAAAACCTTGTTTCAATGATAAACATGGTCTCCGTACAATTTTGAAAAAGAGAAAATTCATGATCTTGCCTTTTCAGGAGACCTCTATGGGCAAATGCGAGATTCATACTTCTTGTTTAAAGCAAAATAATTAAAGAATGCATGAATTCCCTTGTAGAGTTGCGGATTCTTAGGGTTTGGGTAGTTTATGCGGGCATGGACAACGCCGATGTCCTTTTCCTTTAAAGCTGCATGATATGCACAATTTTGGGTTGATCGAACCTGGACTCAGTACTCTTTTTTTGGCATGTTTATAAACCTGAAGAAATCAACATGACACTTTTCCCTTGACTCATTTTGAAAAGACAATTCCTGAATCGGGTTTCCTATCTTAGCTTGGATATCCACTCGGTTTCAGGCTCTACCTAGTCCTTATAGGGTGGTCCATCTACTCTATAGCTTCACTATATGAGACATGGTATGGACTGGATTCCAGAATCTATTCCTAAAAAGGGCCTTAGTCTTTCCAACATTGATCTTCAAGAGAAGTTCAAAGGGTATTGGATCAAGGGGAAACCACTATCCTACAAACCTTTTTCCCACGGGTTCGAGTGAAGGAGTGCATACTTTGTGGCTCTAGGTCCTAAGCTAAAGCTAGTGGTGGTACCGTCTCAAACAGGTAGTCACCAGGTCCGAGTTTGACCCAAAAGTCATGAGGGACATGTTATGATTTTGAAAACGAAGGGAAAATATTTTCACAAGATATAACATGATATATAACAGGTAATAATGCTGCTGAAATTAAATTTATATCTTATACTTGCAAAAAGATAGACATGCAAGATCATCCAAACATTATATCAAGAGAAACAAAGAGGGTAGAGAAACCCCCTAAATAGAATTCCAACATATGATAGGTACATGTGATCAAACAATCAATGAACACAAAGAAGACAACACACAAAATTTCTATCTTGTCTCTTTTAGGGTTTTCGGTGAAACAGTGGTAGTGTGCACTTGAAACCCTAACATTCCTCATTAGAACAAAGTTTGGTTTGTTTGGCCATGATCAAGACCTCATTGACCCTTGGGTTCCAAGGGTAAAATGGTCCGTCATATGGTGGCTTGGATTAACCATTTTATCTTTGGGGTTAATCCCCTCGATTGTACGTTACTCAAATGTGTCCGAGTTCCCCATCCATGATTGCACATGCTAGGAATTCTCTGGGTTCGATGTAGCTACACCCAAGGGTAATACCATTGTTACGTTTTTTTTTTTAAATCTTTTTTAATAATAATTCCATAAATAACATAAAGCGCGGGATCCCTTACATGTGTCAATGACCGGCATTTAAACATGTTGAGAATCTCGTGTCATGGTGTCCTAAAGTAAGGTTTGGCCTTGGTATTATAGGGGACTAATCCGTAGTTCATTGTATTGTTTATGGTACCATGTTTTGTGTTTTTAAAGCTTGTATGAGAAAATTCATTTAAATATTTTGCATAAATAAATGATTGCAAAATTTTATTCAATAAAGCATATGGGCAAACCAATGGCATAGAAGTATTGAGATTTAATCATGGATTATACCAAACATGTGATTTTGGGTTTACAAATAATGTTGTAACCATAAAGAGCATATAGGGTATATTCAACATGTCCAAGAATATGTACATGAACCTAGACTTGTGTTTTAGGGTTTTATGTATGCCATAATCGCAAAGAACACACAAAAGGACATTTAAAATGTTCAAAAACATGCGAATGAACCTAGACATGTGATTCCAGGGTTTTGAATGAGATAATCATGAAGAGCATGCAAAGACATAATCAAAGAGTGCAAACCTAGACATGTGATTCTAGGTTTACATGCAAAATCATAAAAAGCATGCAAAATCATATTGAAAACATTAAAGAACACTAACCTAGATATGTGATTCTAGGATTTATATGCACAAACATAAAGAACATTCAAAATCATTTCCAAGAACATTCAAGAACACTAACCTAGACATGTGATTCTAGGGTTTACATTACAATCAAACATGTGATTTCAAGGTTTATGCACAACACTATAATCGCAAGCACAAATAGATGAGAAATGGTGAATTTGAAGCATGCAAACTAGGGTTTTAGAGTTTACCTAGTGGGGGTATGGAAATTTAGGCGGTGCTTCCGCGTAATGGACGAAGTTTAGCCTCCCGGGTTTTTAGCAGTGCTTGTGCATAGTGGTTGGAAGCCAGAATCGGCTTTCTAGAATTTAGGCGGAGCGCTAGCGTCAAAATGGTGGACTTGGACCAAATAGGTACCAAATTCTGAATGGTCAGCATCTGAGAAAGTCTTCAATGGTGGCTTTGGAGACAAGCTCGAATTAGGGAAAGATGGACCCGATTTCACTCTCTTTTTCTCTATTCGAACGACGTTTTCACGCAAATTGAGATTGAATAAAGATTAAACAAGCATTACCTCACCAAGCATTTAATTCTCTATTTTGGTTGCTTCTTGCTCAAATCTTCTCCAATTTTTCGACAGTGTTGGCCATTTTAATCGATCTTTTTTGGACTAAAACTCAAAGGTCTTCCCGTGCTTTTATTTGGTCATATTTTGCATCTATGGAAAGCTTATATCGTCTTCCTTCCAACAAGACTGATTTTGCGTGATTCTGAGTTCTGTGCACGAAACAACAGCTTTGGAAAGTAAGACACTTGAGCTGATTTCTGTTACAAGTACTGTTTTTCCCAATTTTCCGGTGAAGATTCCGATCGGCTCGGAGATGCTCTCTGCCAACTAAGACAACCAGGTTGTAGATAATCTCACCATCTTCAAAAGGTGCTTTATTTTTGGACCACCTTGGTGTTGATTCGCAATATTCTTTGTGCAAAAACAGTGCATTGGACAGCCGTTGTAGGCGAATTTCCAAAATTTGAGTTTGTTTTGCCCTTTTTCCCACTTTCAATTGACCTAGCTCCCGATGTCGAAATTAGGCGATCTTGGTATTTACGGAAAGCTTGCAATGTCTAATTTCCAACGGCACAGATTTTGCGTTGATTTAAGTCCGTATAATCAACCCGCGGTATTGGGAATAAAGACAACTAGAATGATTTCCTTGTCGGCAGACCGTTTTCCTACAAAGGTTCCAGGCAGCTTGGAGATGCCCTTGGTGAACCAAGAAAACCAAGTTGAAGGCAATCTTGCCTAGTTTGAAAATGTGTTTTCTTTCTTTACCACCTGAGTGTGTACTGGGAAGAATCTATGTACAAAGATTTCTTCCAAGTGACGGGCCGGTTTTCGCAGTATCAGCCATAACGTCTTCGTTTCAAGTCCGTTTTGGGTCTGTGAACTACTGATCTTAAGGTATTCATGTTCCCCTTCAAATGACGGTATATCGATCGACCATTTATTGACATAACTCGGTCACTGTACCAGTCAAACTGGGTCAAACTTTGCCAAACTTGATAAAACTTGGTAAAATGCCTCCATCCTCGAAACACGACAGTGGATTGGAGGATTTTAGCATGCTCGGGTGCTTCCTATCGGTTTTTAGGTTGATCGGGTCGTCTTTTTTTGCATTCCGAATATCCAAAAAATCCTAAAGGTCAAAATGAAGTTATGACACTGAGGTGTCGCGTTAGTACCTTGCCTCTGCCCCACTCAAGCAATGTGGTTTGCTCAAGAAGATCACTATTTACCTAGAGATACAGCTCGAGACCCCACCTATGGAAAGCTCAAGCATTGAGCCCACTGTAGCAAGTCATTAACTCTCGCTAGAGTGAGCCCATCTTATCCTGAATTCCTGCATAGCTTCTACATCAATAATTTGATGGATTTTTCTTAATAGGTGTAACACACAAAATGAGATGGGACTGATGGAAGATTTAAGTAATTGTGGGTCATTTGATCAAAATTAAAAAGGGACGGCCATGATTTTATTGGGGGGTTGGTTGAGTCTAAAGAAAGTAGAGTTGGACATTTTGGGTTATTGATTCTCAAAGATTGAACAAAGAGAGAAAGAGTTTGAGATATTTTCTTGAGCTTTAACCATTTTGAGAAGTGTAGCCCGAGTTTCAAAGAGATTTAGAGCTAAAGAAAAAATCTTCCCATTTCCCTCATTTATTTGCTCTTGATCTTGCATTTATATTTCAATCTATTACTTAAGGCAAGATCATAAAACCTATTTTATTCACCCTACAAATATTCCAATACCATTTGTGAGCAAGTATGAGGTTGACACCATACAGAAAAAGTCCAGTAAGGTCATTACACAAAGGTTCTAGCTAAAGTTTGGGTTGCTGCCTGCAACCCTAATTACCCTCTTCTCTAAGAAACTATAAATTTACTTCTTCTCCAAGAAACCCTAGTATCCTCCTACTACTATATAAAGTGGTCTTCACATCACATTTAAAAGACACCGGGGGAGCCCCCAAAACTTAGAGAGAGAAATTAGAACTCTAAGAGTTTGCTGGAGTTTAGGAATAGAGAATGTCTAGGCAATTAGAGAGAATAAGTAGATGTATAATTTAGTAGTGGCGAAGCCCTAGGCATTTAGAAAGAAAAAAGGGGGGAGCGCCCGCGATCCTAGGGTTTCGAGGCCCTCCCCGGGGGGTCACTTGGTTCCTTTTTAGGCATATCGAACCACTTTGAAGTGGTGGGTTGAGTTTGCCCGGTGTGAGCCCATCCTACACATGAGCTTAGGAGTACGCATACTAGCCTTAAGGACTAGGGTAGAGAAAATGGAGTTGCCACCTAGTTTTTAGGTCCAAGAACCAACTTAGAATCCATGCACAAAAGTACTAACCTTGGACTAGGTTCGGAGCTTAGGTACATTCTTGGGAAGGTGTTAGGCACTCAAGACCACCCAGCCTTACGCTTGGCCTCCATTTGTATTACTTTTTGGATTAATTTGACAAAGACATTTATTAAGTAAACCCTTTACCATGCAAGTAACATATATCAAAGCAAATAACACACAGTGGAGAGATACAATAAGGAGAGATAGCACATGAAATAATATACAAGTAATGTAAATGCATGGGCATGTGAGATAGAGCTACGCATACAACATGGGGAAGTGTAATATGACAAGATGATATCAATATGTAAATGCATGGGCATGTGAGGCAAAGAGATATGATATTGACATGTAATATGGTGCATCGAGGGAATGATGTAAAATGAATATGGACAAGGAATGAGATAATCATCATCCTAGAACCTTTATCATTGACTCCCTATTGGGGGTTTGGAGAATTAGAGTCCTTTGAGGAAACAAGGTTCATCATCTAAATTGAAGAATGAAGGGAAGAATGAACATTGGATATGATCCAACAATCTATTCTATCATCTTCGCACAAAACTTGAGGGTCTTGGATAGATGTATGAATGAAGACTTATCATTGGATCTAAATGAAAAGGGGGGACAAATGTATAGACAGTTTATGTGACCCTAAAGTCCCTTCTATTACCCTTGCACAAAATCCAAAGATCTTGGATGGGTATTTGAATGGATGACTCATCATTGGATCTCATGATGCGTTTTAAGGAAACATGCATGAACAATTTATGTAGTCCTAGAGTCTATTCTATCATCTTCACACAAAACCCAAGGGTTTTGGATAGATGTGTGAATGAAGACTCATCCTTGGACTTTATGAATGTATACTATGATGAACAATCAAATGAGACCACTCAACTAAATCCTTGAGTTTACCTCATCAACTTTATGTGACACCCTAGGGTTTCTTGAGTTTGAGAGTTTAACTCTATAAGTTTCATAGTAGGTCCAATGGGACAAAGAAAAGAGAAGAAAATAGAGAAAACACATTTTTGGGCAAGTAGGCGTACACCTACTAAGAGGTGGCGTACGCCCAGTTGAAGGTGGTGTACGCACCTTGGCCTAGCAAGGAATGCAACAAAACAACAAAGTGCAGGAATCGAGATATTTGAATTAAAATATTAAAATAAACAATTAAATGATCATTTAATATAAGAAAGATGTTTCATAATGGGAGTGAAGTAGTTAGGGTGGAGAAAATGGACTATGAAGAAGATCCATTTCTCACCCTAGTGCCTACCTTCACGTAGGAAGCATTTTCTTAACCAGTCCCTCGGCTGTTTGTCTATCAAAACTTTGACTATGATGTGAGAAGAATATTTTTGAAAATGAGAAGTGATGTATTTTACTTCTTGAGAAAGAGGCTTGTTTTCTTGGTTAGAGAACTCAAGAAAATAGCCAAGCCCTCAATAAGTTTATTTAACCACTTATCTCTCGAGTTATTTGCCTATAGTTTCGACTAGGATTTTTTTTGAATATTTCAGTCTCTTGAAATGGTGAAATGGGGGTGTATATATAGGAAAATGGAGTGTGGGGGTTGGTGTGGCCGGAATTCATAAAGCCTAGTTGACCATTGTCAACTCTCCAATATGGCTAATTGAGATTGGTATGGAAATCGAGCAATTTTGGGGATTTGTCTCAACCTTGCATACGCTGCCTGAGAGGAGGTGTACACCTCTTTGAAGTGGCGTACGCCACTTAGAGGTGCACGGACCATCTTTGAGTGTGTCAAAGTGGCGTACGCATCCATAAAGGGTGCGTACGCCTCTTGGAGGGTGCATACTCCTTTTGGAAGGATGCATATGCTCACTTGGTCCGGTTTGGGCTTTTGGGCTTTGGTTTGAGTTTGGGCTTTTTCCAAATCTTCTCTCAGGCTCACTACTTAAAGTTGTTTTTTGATAGACAAGAGTAGTATTGTCATTGGGATCGGCGATTCCGGATATTGGTAGGTACAAAATGGGGTGTCTACAATAGTCATAACTCACACGGGGACCACTTGGTCCACTCACCACTGACCAATAAAAAAAGAAAGTGCCTTTCTGAATCAAACAAAAGGACTAAATTCTGTCTAAATGAGCATTGAATAATTCAAACCAAAATTCAAAGTGAGTGAGAGAGAGAGAGTCAAAGAGAGCGAAGGTGAAGGAGAGAGTCAAAGAGTAAGAGGGAAAAATTAAAATACCAATCGAGTCAGGCCACTAGCTGGTCTAGGTAGTGAGATCTAGAAAGGGAGGGAGCCACTGATCCAAGGGAGCTGCTGATTTGTGGTCGTCGCGCTGATTGGTGGACGTGGAATGGAAACCTAGTCATTGAGCGTCGATCTGTGGCCTGGAAGCGTCGATCTATGGCGTTCCAGTCACCACTCACACTCTTTATCTCTCTCTCTCTCTCTCTCTTTTGAATAGTAAGCGGTAGTTTTGGCAGCCCAATGATGATTAAAGTAAAGGTTTTTTAAAAGAAAAAAACTAATAGAACTGATTCTAATTCATTGTTATTTGGCTTGATGATAATGTTGTTGTGATTACTTTTTTGGGCTTTTGTGGATATTATTTGGGACTTTTTCTTGTGTTATTTGGATTTTCTTTGTGTTATTTGGGCTTTTTTGTGTTATTTGGGTTTTTGTTATGTTAGTAATTTTGATAGATTTATCTTTCTACAAATTTTTTTTGAAACGAAAAAAGGGTGGACACTCCATAAAATCCATATATATATATATATATATATATACCTAGTCATTTTTGTTTTAATTTGAGGGTTCGCACGTGCCCACCCTGGTCACACATTGGATAAGCCAGTGGGAAGGGTGTCCCTGTCGGAATAAGGAACCTTTCTAGAACCTAGATGGGCCTTACCCACACGTACTATGCCTTAGATCCAAATACCTATAGGTTGGTCCAATTGCATGTGTATGTTGTTTGCTTTTCCTTTCTATGAGGAAATAATTCAATATATATATATATTTTCTGTTGCATTTTTTTTTATGGTCTTTTCTTTTAAAAAAAAATCCAAAATATTTCTTCTTGCATTTTTTACGGTCTTTTATTTTTTCAAAAAAATAAAAATTCTTAACAATATTTTTTCTTGCAGTTTTTTTATGTTTTTTTTCCTTTTAAATAAAAAATTAAAAAATATATTTACTTGCATTTTTAATGGTCTTTTCTCATCAATTCAAAAAACAAAATTTCTCCCTCATATTTTTTTATCATGGTCTTCTCTAGGGGTACCTGGCCCACTTTGTCCTCTTTCTTAGGCCTCACACCCATGTCCATCATATTTAAGGGCTTTTTGTTCATTCCATCTTCCAATATTACTCCATCTGGAAACTCTAAACTTCTTCGCCTCTAAGCATGCCCATGATCATCCCTTCTCTTGGAATTTAAGTCCATTCTAGGGGCATCGTTTTCTTCCTTTCTCTAGGCCCACAAGCCTCTCCTCTGGATATTCATCTTTTAAAAATATGGTTAAGTGGGAATCAACATTGAACTTATTATGGATAATCCCTATGGAATGGTTTCTCATGAAAGGCCAACCTCTTTTGTAGAAAAGGCATCATAGTTCCACCAAAGATCCAATTGAACGCTCCTAACCTTGTTTGGATTCGTTCACCCACCTCAAGTCGATTGAAAAGGTCTGATATTCCAAGGCAAGAAGAAATGGCAGAGAGCTCTAATGCTAAGATCATTGAGATGATGGCTCAACTTATGGCCCAACAAGAAGAATTCATAAAAGATGTGAGAGCTCGCATGACCCGATTAAAGGAAGAGAAACTTAAGAAGCCATAAGTGGAGAACTTTGAGGATGAAGATAAGCCCATTTGGGATAAGGAAGATCAAAATGAATATGGGAAGAACAAGAAGACTATTGTTGATGAGATTGTTGCTGAGACCACAGATATAAAAGAGAAGATGCAGAAGATGCAGACTGCCTTCATGAAGGCCCAAGGGATGGAAAAAATTCTTTATAATATTGGAGATATTAACTCTACGTCTCGAGTTCAACTTCCACCTAAATTCAAGATGTGAGATGTAGAGAAGTTTGATGGGTCTGGAGATCCTAAGCAACATGTCCGACAATACCTGCGTCTTGCTAGGATGAAAGGGCTTGACGAAGAACAAACCATTTATGCATTTCCAATTTCCCTCACAGTGAGCGCATCAAGATGGTATTACTCTCTCAACCTAGGAAAGACTACCCTATGGGGAGAACTCATAGAAGCCTCTGTGGAACAATTCTCCTACAACGCTATGATTGATGTAACACTGAGAGATCTAGAGACTACCAAGTAGAAAAACGATGAAACATTCTCTATGTTCCAAGTTCGATGGAGAGGTAAGGCATCAAAGATGATTAAGTGGCCTATAGAGAAGGACCAAGTTAATCTGATTGTAAAGAATCTGTTGCCTATATACAACAATTGTTTGTTCTCTTTCCTTATCATGACTTTCAAGCAATTATGTGATTCTGGGATAAAGATAGAGGATGCCATCAACAATGGTCACCTAGACCGCAATGAAGGAAAACCTCGGCAAAAGAAAACATTCAGAGTAGCAAATGGTAGCTCAAAACCATCCAATCCTGCAAATATGGGTGCAGTTTTATCCACCATACAATCAAGCTCCCAAACCCAAAAGAAAATTCTCTAACCTAGGAGCACCTCTATCTCGTGTTCTTGAGCATCTTGCAAAGAGGGGTCATCTGAAACCATTGGATCCAACTCCTATACCCAATCCCATCCCTAGCAATTGGAATATGAATGAATTTTCTTACCACCAAAAGTCCGGACACAAGACTGATAGCTGCACATGACTCCCCCATCAAATTCAAGACTTGATAGATGGATATGTTATACCTGACCTAGAGACTGTCAGACCCAATACCCAAGGGAATCCTCTTCTAGCATACCATGTCGTACCCCTTCCTGCAAGGAACTAATTGATCAAGAAATTTAGTTTTTATTATTTCCCTTCAATGCACTTTCTATTCCATGTACTTTTCATTTATCAATGACAATGGTTTAAGTTCTATGACAAATTCTCAAAATTTCAAATTGATCCAATTATCAATACATTAAGTTACATGCTTGCTCACTGATGAAAAATGAAAATTGAGATGAAAAAAAGGCCATCATTCTGCTACCCTAAACACATTTCCCCTTGTTCACCCCTTTGAGCCTTCAAAATTAATTTTCTTCAAAAGCAACCCTTGTAACCGATTACCCCTACACTAGGGGCATGGTAGAAGAAATAAAGTAGTGATGTCAAATACCACGAAGAAAGAAAAAAGAATGAAAAAAAAAAGAAAAAGAAAACTAGATGAAAATTCCAAGTGAAATAATTGTTAGTAATCCTTGACACAATTTTGACCCTCAAAGGAAAATGAAAATAATTTTTTAGCCTTGAATATCCATTCGTTCTTGAACCCAAGAACCCAAGCCTACATTACAACCCTTTCAAAAGTCCTCTTTGATCAATCAATTTTTTTTTTTATATGAACTACGTTAGGCTTGATCCCTTTTGGGGTACGTAGACAATTTTCTAAGGTGCAACCACATCACATCAAATCAATATGCAAGGGGCATGACAAGAACTCATGTATGGAAGATTTGGATCAATAATATTTCTAGAGAATAAGTCATAGCAATTACTCATTTGTTTATCATTCAAAAGAAGAAAATAAAATAAGCCCGCTAGATTGAAAACCTGAAAGGGCGGTCTAGGAAAAAGTTTGGGAATTTGAAAAAAAAAAAAAACAAGAAAAAAAAGAAAAGAAAAGAAAAGAAATGTCTGCTGAGTTGAAAACCTGCAAGGGCTACCTAAGCAAAAGTTAGGGTGAAGAAAAGAAAAAAATAAAGCAAAGGGCATGACGGACCCACAAGGAAGATACACGTGAATGAGTGAACATTTCAAGTGTTATCTATGATAGATTCAAAGTTCAATTCTCATTTCTACCATGTTGATTGAGATAAAATTTCCTTTGATTCTTTATCAAAACTCTTTGACATTCTGATCATCACTCGTGCCATTTGTTTCTACCTGAGATTTCTACACCCCCTTTATGCATTTTGTTGAATCTTTGCTTACAATCTTTACACCTCTTGTGATCACTCAAGCCTTCGGCTACAATCTCAGTTCATTCTCATGATCATGGCTACAATCTCAATTCATTCTCTTGATCCCTTCAATTTATGCACCACCTTGTTGGTACTCATGCATCTCCCAAAACCCTACTTAATAGGTAATTTGATTTCAAAAAAAAAAAAAAAATTCCTCTTTCAAAAATGTTTTCAACACGATTCCAATGATATTTTTAAAATGTTTTTAAATCCGGGTGCAGACCCTTAAACTTTATTCCATGTCCTTATGAGTGGCCTTCCTTTGTTTCAGGTCCCTATGAGTGCCTTCCTTCTTTTCAAGTTCTTATGAGTGGCCTTCCTTCGTTTCAGGTCCTCATGAGTGACCTTCTTTTGAATTAAAACCTGGAGTGGTTAATATTCACTTCTTTTGAATTAACACCCGGAGTGGTTAATATTCACAAATTTTGAATTAACACATGGATAGGTTAAATTTCACCTTTGTTTTTTTTTAATTAACACCCAAAGCGGTAAATATTCACAATTTTGAATTAACACCTTAAATGGTTAATATTCACCTTTTTTAATTAACAACTGAAGTGGTTAATATTCACCTTTTTTGAATTAACACTTGGAACGGTTAATATTCACATCTTTTTGAATTAACACCTTAAACGGTTAATATTCATTTTTGTTTTAATTAACACCTTGAACAGTTAATATTCAATTTTTTTTTTTTTTTTAATTAACACCATGAACTGTTAATATTCTCCCTCTTTGAAACATTGAACGATTGAGTATTCCCTTCTTTTGAAGTAACACCTTAAATGGGTAACTATTCGCCTTTTGGATTAACACCTTAAGTGGGTAACTATTCACTTCTTCTGGATTAACACCTTGAATGCTTAATATTCACCTCTTTCTATTGAAACCTTTAATGGTTAAAATTCAAAATTCAATTTTTGAAATAACACTTTGAACAGTTAAAATTTCAAAATCCTTTTCTCTCCGTTGAACCTACTAATTCAAGTTCAGATAACTTATGCGTTTTCAATGCACACCCTTCATATGCACATGTGCACTCTCACCTACACCATTTTTCTGTACGTCCCATGTTTGCTTTGTTTTTGTTATGTGTGTATGAGTGGACCCAAGTTGTAAGTTGAAACAAAATGTGTTTTCTCTTTAAACTTTTGACTATCCCCATTTCACTAAGCATAGTCAAAAGAGGGACAACTGTAGACACTGCATTTCGTACCCCTTACAACTTGAGTCCCCAGTCCCAATAACAAAAATACTAATCTCTATCTATATGATAAAAATCTTGTGTTAAGAGTAAAAGATAAATTTTAGTGACTAAGGCCTAGGAAAGCAAGCCTATTTCCAAAAGCCTAGAGAGCTAAGTCCATCTTTTAGAGCCCAATGAACCAAAGAGCCCAAATTTTCAAATTCTAACCTAAGTAGTGTACGCCACTTTAATACAGACGTATACCAGTGAAATATCAACGTACGCCACTTAAATATAGGCATACGCCACTCTCGTAGAAAACCCTAAATTTTAAAGGTTCTAGCTACAGTTAGGGTTTCCTTCTACAACCCTAATTACCTTTTCTCCAAGAAACTCTAAATTTACCTCTTCTCCAAGAAACCCTAGTAGCCTCCTACTACTATAGAAAGAGGTCTTCACCTCACATTCAAAAGACACTGGGGGAGCCCCTAAAACATAGAGAGAGAAATTAGAACTCTAAGTGTTTTCTGAAGTTTAGGAATAGCGAATCTCTAGGCAATTAGAGAGAATAAGTAGAAGTAGAATTTAGTAGTGGCGAAACCCTAGTCATTTAGAAAGAAGAAGTTTATTCTCTAGTTCTTCATACTAGAAGGTTAACCTTTCTTGTCACAAGTTTTAGATCATCAACCTTAGTTCTACTAAGTTTTCTTTTATTATTCAACATAAAGATCAACAAGAGATTTGACCGAGGGACCGGTTAAATACTGTTATACTACCTTAAAGGAGAAGTTAAGGATCTTCTCAATGACCCATACTCTCCTCCTTAATTTGTGTTCTTTATTTATGTTCTTCTTTTCTCTATTTCTCAGTTATTTAATAGGGTAAATTACACTGACACTCTTTATTTTGGGGAAACTAGACTCACTACATCCTATTTTGGAGAAATGATACTTCGCTCCCAAATTTACAAATAATTAACACTTCGTCCCCTTTTTCTTTTCCTTTTTTTTTTTTTTAACCAATGCATAACTAACTAGAATCAAAAAGAAAAATTATATTCCAATATTTATTTTAAGTTTAAATGAAGAATATTCTTTTAAAAAGGGAAAAAAAAAGAGGCGGAGTGTTATTTATTTTGCAAATTTGGGAGTGAAGTGTCGTTTCTCAAAAATAGGGTGTAGCGAGTCTATTTTCCCCAAAAGAAAAGGATGTCAGTGTGATTTACCATATTTAATATATTTAAATTGCTTTGTTTTCTTTGATGCATTGATTTTCTTTCACTGCTTTTCAATTAACCCTTTTCAACAGTCCTTGATCAATACCATGGCCGACATTCTAAAGTAACAAATTCTTCTTGAAATATAAAGCCATATATGTACTGCTTAAGTGCTTATTAATTGTTAGGCTTTGCCGCATGGTTCATTAATTCTAATGCTTGCTTAGTAGACAATTGTGAATTTCATATAATACCTGTTGCGTGCTTAATGTTTGGCATTATTAGGAACTTGAATCTTGGCCGTGAATAATATTAATTGGGCATAGTTGACAAGATTAATTTCATGGCGTGTTTCACATGATTTTGACTTTCTCACATGCACAATTTTGGTTCATATAATTTTGGTATTTTATTCTCAATTGTTTGGTAATTAGCAAGCTTGGAGGCAGGTAAGAATTATTTTCCTCATCTTATATTATATTTTTCTGCACATGCTTTGGTTGTATAGTCTCAAGGTTTAAATTACTTTTATGTGTTTAGGTTTGATTTCCTTATTAAATATTTCTTTAGACATGGCCTAATAATATGAAAGAATGCCAGTCATTGGCTGGGTGGGCTTGGGTGCCTAACATCTTCTCAAGCATGTATCCTAATTCCAGACTCAAATCAGACCAGTAAATCTTAATTTTTATATGGAGTTTATAAATGGTTCCTGGACCTAAACCAGGTGATGACTCCTTTCTTTACCCTAACCTCAATGAGAATTTAGTGGCCCCCACAATTCCGAGAGGTACCTCGTAGGCCCCCCACAGATGGGTTTAAACCAATAATTTGCAAACCATATTTTTCAATAATAAGAAAAATAAACATTTACAAAGCACTTTTATTATTTGTATCTCTTGTCAATTTTCGCATTTAAAAAGTTTTTATCAATTTGGTTAGTAAACATGGGTTATAATTTTAATGCTAAAAGATACATTTGCTCCTTGAAATTGGTACCAGGTTCTATTTTTGTACTTGAAAATTGAAAATTTCTATTTTAGTCTCTGAAATTTATAAAGTGTCTCTAAAATAGTCTTTATTAGAGACTTTATAAATTTCAGGGACTAAAGTAAAACATGATACCAATTTCAGGGACTAAAGTAAAAGTTTTCAAATTTCAATGATTAAATAGAAGTTTATACCAATTTCAATGACTAAAATAGAAATTTTAAATTTCAAAGACTAAAATAGAACATGACGCCGATTTTAGGGATCAAATGTATATTTTAGCCAAACACTCTAAACAGTAAAGCTCTTTATTACTTTATTATTGCAGTTTATCAAATAATATAAACACTAAAACTTTTTATCTCTACAACTAAAATCTTTATAATTAAAGTTTTATTTCTTACAAAAATACCGAATGAACCCTTAATAACCATTATGAAGCAAAAAGTTTGGCCTTTAGCCTTTATTTTCTTGTCAACGATTGTTTCAAAATTTTCTAATCACTCTACACATGGTGCAAAATTTTATAATTATATATTCACTCTATATGATGGTTGGATTTATTAATAACTAGTGGATTACACGTGAAATGCATGAGAATGTTTAACATGATATGATTTTTTTTTTTTTTTTTTTTTTTTTAAATATGGAAAATTATAATTATGGTAATTATTAATAAGTATTTATTATTATTGTGTTGTAGATACAACTATAAGCCGCACTAGCCACCGCAAGCTTGATCGTGGTGATCGTTTGTGAGGTGGTAGTGTGGGTTTGGGTTGTGGTTGTTTGGTGGGTCTTGGCTAGTCGGTGGTGGCATGGGTTTATGGGTTTTGGTCGATCAGTGGTGGTGGTAAGATGAGGTGTATCTATGTGTGTGTGTGAAGTTTGGATTAAAATGAAACTGTTAGGGTTCCATCCAAATTAGCATATTTTGCATCTTTAGATAAACAAATTATCTCATTATGGTTTGACCCAATAACAATTTAGCCCTACAAGCTTCATTTTTTTTTTTGTAAATAAATAAAGATGTAAGCTTAAGTATCAATAGGTACAAGAAAGACACTAATGTCTTCTGATTTATGGAAATCAACAAAACTAAAAATGGAAATAGGAGGAGTCTCCATTAAAACAAAGTCCTTAGCTTGTGCTCTCCCCATGACAACCACGTTTTTTTTTACTGTTACATTTTAACCACTAACGTTTGGATTAAAATGATAGCATTTAGGGTATTTTGGACGGAAGGCTAAGGATTTCGTTTTAGTCAAAATTTTAAAGAGTCAAATATAAGTGTTGAAATTTTATAAATTAAATTATGATAAAAACCAAATTACAAGTGGGTAAATTGTAATTTTCTCATATATATATATATATATATATATATATATATATTAAAGGACTTACATTTAGAAAGATATCACCCTCCCAAACCTTGCCTATTGTCATTCCTATTGTTAGAAAATATTAGGATATTATTATAAATGTGTGTCGAAGCTGACAAAATGGGGTGATGACAATGTGTATACCATAAAATATACTATTAGGATATCATCATAAATTTGTAGATTATGGTTTTGTAGAATATTATGGACTACTGTGATTTTAGGGTTACCAACTATACTTAGTGTTTTCATATGTATACCCTACCTTATATGTTCTTTGTAATACACAATTCTAAATATAAAAAATATAGCTATTTAGGCTTTTTGCTTTGAACATAGTTAGATCACGTTAATTTTGTGCTTCTGCTTTATCTTCTTCTACATTTTGTTTTCTTCCTTTTATTTTAAGATCTATATTTAGAGTTTAGGTGTTGAATATCATCCCTGCTTTTAATATGATAATAATAAATACTACCCAAAAAAAAAAAGTGTGAAGAAAAGGGGGAAAAGGTGAAGATAAAGAATATGTACATAATCTCTGGCACCATATTCATGTCCACCACTATCTTCATTAGTAAAACCATCATTAACTATTATTGCTACTCGCAACTTACAACCTTTTTTTGAAGGAAAAAAAGACAGTCTAAGAAATCCAAGTTTTTATTCTTGGAGATCGCACGTAAATGGAAAGAAGGGAGGAAAAAAAAAACGACCATAATAATTTTAATACTGCATGGCCTAAGATAAGATGAATTTATTTTTTGTTAAAAATGTTGATAATGTAAGGCCTAGCAATGCCATATATGTTTGGTTGCACCAATGCAATCCGAATTGAATCCTGTGATTGGAAGTGTGCAAATATGCGCCATAAAGGTGCTGTGACTCGTGAGCGTTGTGTGCTAAGCATAATTTGGTGTCGTGTCTGTGTTGGATATTTTTGTTTAATGATAACATATTTATTTATATATAAAATTAAACGATGGTGGGGAATATGATAAGATGTCGTTTACTGAGTTTACAAATGGAGTTGGGAAGCTGACACGTAGCAAGCACTCCCAGTTTGTAGTGGAGAATTTTGGTGTCTCTTTAAGTTTGATCATTTAGTCATATTAATATAGATATAAGATATATATATCTATATATATATATAGACGATTACGTTTATACTTTATAAATACACGATCTTCCCCAAATTATTTGGCATTGGTGGATGTCTAATTTGGGTCCTACCCACTCAAAAATTCATTATCTGCTACCCCCACGTTCCTAACCCCACCCATTATTATTATTATTATTATTATTATTTTTATTATATATCTAGCTATGTGTCCAATCTCCAATTAATAATAATTGATTTCATCCCAAGTCGTGTCCTTTTACAACTTTATTAATTTTCATGTCTTCTGTTTTAGTCTCTAATGTTATTTCTTCTAATAATTGCAACTTTAACAACCTTATAATTGCCTCTTGACCCCTCCCAATTAGTACTTCTTCATCTATGCTAATGCTAATGCTAATGCTAAACGCAAATATCGATCAATCACTTTCTCTTTCGGCCAGGACCAATTATCACACCACCTCTTAATTTTGAAATTAATCAGTAATTCTTAATTAGTTATCAAATCTTTTAGTCTTCTAATTAATCTTTGGATCATCTACTTCTTGTCTGGTCTTTTTGCCCAATAATGTTTATGCCACATGAATTATCTTTACTATCAATATCAACTCGTTGGTCAGGTCCTACTTCGTACATCATGCGGATTACGGTGGGATGTGGGGTCTTACATTAATCATTTGCCCAGATTCATGTGCATTATATGGATTATGGACGACTAGTCGACTACTACTATTAGGCTTAGCCCCTGCTGCATATTCTAATTTTTAAATCTTTTATTTCCAGATTTTTACTTCATCTTAATGCCTTTATATATATATATATATATGTGCCAAATTAAAGCAATTGTATTACAAAACATATCCATGCAAATAATAATAAAAATAATTATTATTTTCCCATGTGGGGTGGAAAAATATGAAGAAAAGTCAACGGAGAGAAAGAATGGGTAAAATTTGACATTTTTGCCTTCTCTTTTACCGCTCACAACATCAACAAAGAAGACCAGCAGGGAGAAGGTGGTAGGGGGGTGATTTAGTGAGAGAGTCTCTCATGGATTTATCATGAAGATTATCCTTGTAACTACAATTCATTTATTATAAAATCTCTTCATAGACGTAGGCACAATTTGCCAAACCACGTAAACACTGTCTCAAACTTCTCTCTTTTGTCAATGATAACTGTTTTATTTTCATTAAAAAATGTTTACAATGAGCTCAAATTATCATGTTTTTGCCACACCAAGATCCTTGATGTGGTTCCATCTCTCATTCGAATTTTTGGACCTTACATCCGGCATTAGAAAGTATAAGATCATAAATTTGTCCATCCGACAAGAAAATAAGCAAAGTTAGTTATTTATTTATTTATTATTACTTTTTTTTGTTGTTGCTTATTTCTACTTTTTGTCTTATTTTTTAGTAAATAAGCAAATAAATTAACATTATTTGAAAAGACAATAACGGTGTTATATTACTTTATTTCACCACTTAAATGTGGATATATATATTTACAAAATTTGGATGTTGATGTCCACAATATGTGAACGCATATCTATAACTAGGGCTCACACTTAGGTCTCATTACGGGACCGGTATTGGTTTTGATAAAATGTGTGTTTTTTGCGGAACAATTTGTGTCAGTAGTAGTAATGTGTGTCTATTATTGTAAAAATAAAATGTATGAATTCCGGTAAAATAAGTGATATTTGTAGTAAACTCAGTTTTATTATAAATTATACACAATTTACTACAACTGACAAAATATTTATCAAAACACAAACACTTCTTACAGTTTTTGACACTCATAGCGGAACGGTAGTGGGACCTTAGAAACTCAATAATCTTTGGATTCGATAGCCTATAGTAACAGTAACAAGCAAAATTTGTACTTTGGTGCGCCAAATGATTGTAAAGTATTCAAAAGCATTAAGTAACTTATATAATTAAAATAAAGAAATTGAGATGAGATCATATTTCATCAACCACGTACGATCTTTCAGTGGGAATACTGAATGTTATCATTGAAGATGAGGGGACATAAATAATTATCTCCTCCCAAGCAATTAATTTCCAGTAATCAAAGATAAAGGAGTGCCTAGTGTATTATCATAATCACCAACTTGTTTTTGTACATATATATGGGATTTTCAAATTGAATATGTACTTGTAGCTAGGCTCTAAAGTAGTACTGCTGACCTGATATTGACAATGATTTTGAGGCCTAATAAGTAAGTGGCATAGAGATCCCAACTCAGGATCTCACTAAAACCTAATGTTTTGTCACTAGTGGAAGCTCATGCTTACGTGAGAATGAGAAGGGGATTGTGCATGCGCGTGCTTTATATGAGTACAAATATTATAGTTAAGTAGATACATTTTCAAGCCACATAATGATTCCAATCATCATTTTTCTTCCCACTTACAACAACCTAAGATCTGCATTAGGACACATGCTTTTCACTCACGCACAGACAGCACACACATTGACATGTACATTGCCACATTCGATTGGAAAACAAAACAAACAAACAAGCAAACAAACAAATCTCCCATCAACATCTACCACCACCACCATCCCTAGCTTAGCTGTTCGCTAGCTAGATTTATTAAGAGCAGCATCTGCTCCCTGACCCCATAAAGTTTTTATCCCTGTGCCGAATTTCAACATGAATTTGTCCGGCCCTAGCTAGCTCTCTCTCTCTTTTTCTTTTTCTTTTTTAAGTGTTTAATTTTTTTTTCCATATATAATTTTTGTACCAAATGAAGAATGTACTCAAAGTAAATGATGTAAATATAAAATTTGAATAAGGATAATATCTATATCAGATTTGTCATATTAATTCGTTCTTAATTTCCAAAATCAATGAAGAACATTGATGTTGAACCCAATCCCTTTCCGCATAAATATCAAGATAAAAGAAAAGAGATAAATAGATATATATATATAAAAAAGGAGGGAGCATAGCATAAATAAAAAACAAAATATTGACTGAGTTGAAGTGGGTGGGAGTACATGTGCAATAAGTAAAGCAGAAGAGTGGCACACGCGTGGTTTATAGGGTTCTGCTGTCTACAAAATCTTAATAAAATGAACTGATGATTCCTTTGCATATTGCATAAATTTCATTCTCCTCCAGTCCACATAGATATCCCACTTCTCTCTTGGATTGGTGGCAGGGCCATGATTTGGTATCTGCCACATGGGGACCGGTGTGTAAAAATATAATGTGTATCACACTAACTGGACTACTACTACTGTTACCTACATTTACTTGCTACAGTCTGAAGCATTCTTCCTCCACCCATCTCATGTGTATAGCCCAGAATCTAGCTATTCAACCCTCCTGTACCCTCTAGGCTATTCTAAGCCTTTCTTTTCTAACAAAAAAGAAAAGAAAAAAGCATGGGCATTATACCAATCACTTTTAGCATATCATTTCCATTATATATTTTCTACTTCTCATGTGCTCAAAAAGACAATATCTACCGGGTGTCCGTGTCCTCCTCATGCGCTCATAAAGACAATATGCTGAAGAGACGTCGTATATATCATTATTACCCAATGAACTTCCAGTACCAAAGTCATGCTTTCCGGCCTATAGAATCTGATATTGCTCATATCTCACTAAATAAAAAAATAAAGATAACATGCACATTGATTTTGGTATGCATAGAATAAGTGATTGTGTATAGATTTGAATCTGCGCTTAGACAACTTAGTGAATTATGTGGATCTAGAAGATAAATTTGGAAGAGCACCACATAAAATAAAACCATCATGAGAACCAAAATATATCTTTTCAAAGAAGTTGTTGTTTGAACGTCTTTAGTTTCAACTTTGTCATCTATTTCTTCTTTACAAGCATGCGACTTACATAAACCACAATCATCCATAATTATAGATTTAATAATTTCCTTTTTCTTGTCATCATTATGGAATAATTCCTATGAACTTCTTGGAAAAGACAACTATCGATCAGAGCTTTCTTTGCATGAGTTTAATATCAATACATGTTTTTTGTACATGCGCGCATTATACCGCATTTAGAGTTCTACGAGTGGATATAATGTTTCCGATTACAAAATTTCATTATATATATATATATATATTTCGTTTGTTCACTCATATATTCATATCACACAATTATTGCAAAATTTGCCTTCTCTCTTCACTTTTAAGTTCGCTTAAGTGGTTTACCAACTTAGCCTCAACATGTAAAATTTATGTGTCGTATAGTTATTACAATCTTACCTGAATTATGAGTAATTATTCAGTAGTTTAAGATTACAAATAATTACATAGTCCCCTATTCACATGAATGGTGAAATCCACCACATAAATGGTGGGTCCCAATAATTAAATTCATGGTAGGACCCACCACTTTGTAAGATAGGGGACTACTTATTTATTTATAGTCTGAGACTATTGAATAATTTTTCCCTAAATTATATGAAATGTTAAAGATATTACAAATGTTATTATATAATGCTGCCAACACTGTGAGAATCCACGATCCTAAAACCATCCCTTTTCAGATGAGGGTCTAAACATGGTTCCCAAAATGGAGATTTTCATTGTTTTCCATCCTAATCACTAGGGAAAATTACAAATGGAGTTGCCACCTAACTTTTGTACAAAAAGCTAAGAAAAAAAGTACAATCTTTTATATATTGATGAAATAAATAATACAATGTTTTGGGAAATAAACAAATTACATGATTTTTCCCTAGAATATTTTCCATTGTAAAATGTTTT
Organism: Fagus sylvatica; assembly: GCA_907173295.1. Classification (NCBI taxonomy): domain Eukaryota; kingdom Viridiplantae; phylum Streptophyta; class Magnoliopsida; order Fagales; family Fagaceae; genus Fagus; species Fagus sylvatica. Next base: position 2,236,444 of record OU015765.1, read on the forward strand.
CGAATAAAAATGATTTCAGGGAAAATGATTTTTTTTCCGTTTTTGGTTACATTACGGAAAATGTTCCGGAAAATATTTTACAATGTTGTGTGAAAGATAGAGTAGAAGGGGTGGGGGGTGAGGCATGCGTTTTTGGAAAATCCATTTTCCAAATTTTAACAAAGGATTTTCTGGTCAACGGAAATTATTTTCCGTTTGACCACCATTTTACAGCGAAACAAACACTCGCAAATCTGAAAATATTTTCCGAAAAATATTTTACAGCGAAACAAACGGAGCTTAAGAAAAAATAAAATTGCAAGGCTTTGTGTCCTAAATACAATCTAGAAAACAGAAGTAAAAGGATACATGGACTAATCTAACTTCCTAAGATTAGGGTTCAGGGGCTAGGGGATTGAGTGGGAAGGTGTTAGGCACCCACTCAACCTGACCTAGGTCAGTCTCTAAAGATTCCTATGCTACAGTTCACGACTCATCCAAACCACAACTCCCATTTTGACATCAATCAATCATAGTACATGCATACAAAGAAAATAAAAAGTGATCAATCAACAATTCCTAAAAACAATTCAAACAAACAATCCTAATTACATCTAAACAATCAAGCTGACATGTTAAGATTCAATCAAATCTAGAATAAATATGGCATAATCAATGATGGATGAATTTTTGTACAGAAAATTGAAAATAAATTTTGAGGTCCGATTAGCACTCAAGGATCACCCAATCGGGTCCCAAATAGGTCCAATCGGGTCCCAGAGAGACCCGATCGGTACTTTAGTAAAAATGGAGGCTCGATGACCTTTAATCCAAAAAATAGTTTTTGACTTGTCTTGAAACTGAAAACCTATGCCATTTTTATCATCTTTAAAGGTATAGTTTTCATCCTAACATGCTCCTAAGTCATATTTCAATTGATCAAATAAAGAAAAACATTTTGGAGCAAACAAGAATAACATAATCTTAAAATAAAATAAATAATCTAATAGTCATACATCCAAGGAAACACCGAAAGGTTGCAAACAAGGAAAGACGTAACTACATATGTTTGTGGAAGAAAGCTTCCTGATCCGAGTTGAATAGATCCAACCTGAAAATTGAATCTTGAGAAAAACCATTAAATTTGATTAAAAGAGATTAAAAACGGAATTGAAAGATTGGAAATAGAGATTACAAAAATGGCTTTTGTAATCTCTGGACTTGAATATAAGAACACACTTGTGTTCTTATTCCAAAGTCTAACCCTTTGCAAAAATTCTCTTGAATTTTGCTTAGGATTGCTCTGAGTAATTTTTCCAACCTCCCATTGAAAATGAGTATCATTTTTTATTTATATGGTAGCCCCAAAATGAATAATCCCGAGTTCTGGAACCCTAGGAGGCTTATTAGGTTTTAAAATCAAATTGGTGGCACAAGAGTTTGACTCTTGATAAAATTCTTATCTGGGTGCCAATCGGTACCCAAAGAGGTCCTGATTGGTGCCCAAAGAGACCCGATCGGTTCCCGGGTGAAATTTGAGTACCGATTGGCACTCAAGTGGATAATTTCGATTTCTTTCATTTTTAATCCACTTCTAGTCAAAATAGAAGTCTTTTATCAGCTGATTTCGAGATCACTTTATTTTAAATAATTAATTAATAAATAATTTGATAATTACTTGTCATAATAATTATCTCTTATATAAAAATTAATTAAATTTAAAATTATCCTCTGAATATTGTCTTGTGCACTAATACTTACCATATTAGAGTATTCTAACCAATAAGAATTAATTATTAATTAATTTAAGTTTAATCCTTTAAAGGATCAATCAAATTAATTTATAAATAATCCTATGCATGCATGCTCATGATAAGCATCATTTCAACCAATCGAATTTATTTCTTTAATAAAATCTTGGTTTTTTATTCGATTTCCAATCTAAAAAATGCATTCTCATTCTTAATTCAATTTTGATCACTTAAAATATGATTTTAAATTTATGGACCAACTTTGAATTTTCAAGCTTGTGAAATTACCATTTTACCCTTTATGCACTAAAGTGTAAAAAAGTAAAATTAATGGTTACAAAATGGGGTGTCAACAGATGCCCCTCATTGGTGGAATTTATGCAATAAATAAACACCAATGCAAATACAACATCTCATTTTGTGACCATTAATTTATTCATGCGAGGATATAATGTCCTAAGACATTTGTGGGAATACAACTTTGCAAAGTTGTCCCAAAAAAGAAAGTGTGAGAATACAATTCCACAGAATTGCCTCAAAAAGGAAGGTTTTGAGAATACAATTCAGTAGAATTGCCTTAAAGGAAGTGTTTTGAGAATACAATTCAGTAAAATTGCCTTAAAGGGAATATTTTAAGAATACAATTCCGCAGAATTGCATAAAAGGAAAGTATGGGAATACAACTCCTGAGAGTTGCCTCAAACGAAATATTTTGAGAATACAATTCTGCAGAATTGCCTCAAAGGGAATATTTTGAAAATACAATTCCGCAGAATTGCTTCAAATGAAATGTTTTGAGAATACAATTCCGTAGAATTGTCTCAAAGAGAAATTGTTGTGAGAATACAACTCTGCAGAGTAGCCTAAAATGAAAGTGTGGGAATACAACTCTGCAGAGTTACTTCAAAGGAAATGTTGTTGGGATGGAAACTCCGCAGAGTGTCCTAGGAAGAAATTTGGTTGGATGCAACCTCCTTAGAGTGCTTCAGGAAAAGATGTTGTTTTGATGACATTGACTTAGGGTTACAATTATAATCTTGGATTTTTTACTTAGTGTCAAGTTTGATTTTCCACTAGGGGTCGATTTTTTTTTTTTTTTTTTTTTTTTAATTTGGATGATGACTCAAGGTCAATTCTTGATTTTCGACTCAGGGTTGAATTTCTATTCTCTTGATGATGACTCAGTGTCAAGATTCATTTACGTTTGGCTTTCAATGGATGACTCTAGGTCAAGAATTTCAATTTTTTTTTTTACGATTCGAGGTCAAGGTTTAATATTTGACTGGTGACTTAGGGTCAGGAATTAATTTTGATTGAGGGATGGTTTGCTCGTCTTTGAGGCTTAAATGATTGATTTTGAAAATTGTTTTTTAAAGTGCCTATGAAGATTTGTCCATGAGGAAATTTTTCCATGAAGATTTTTTATTGTTAGCATATTTGGAGATTCTCATTGTGAAGAATTTTTTATTTTTGGAGATTTTCCGTGGAGGTTTTTTTTTTTATTTTTTTTATTTTATTTTTTTGTTCTTTGAAATTGTTCCATTGTGAAGATTTGTTCAATGCTCATCTTGAGGCTTAAAAATTGTTTTAGTTTGCTCATATTGAGGTTTAAAATCTTTGTGTTGGTTATTTGACTCAAGGTCATTGGCTTAGGGTCGGATTTCAAAATGGATGCTAACTCAAGATTAGAGCTTCGGAATTTTGATTGACTCAGGGTTAGATTTGAAGTTTGAAATGATTTTTCGACTTTAGCTATTTATTTGAGCTGGCTTTTTGCACAATTGAGTTGATTTTGTTATTTCTTAATGTGTCTCTGAAATTTTGAGTTTGGTGATTGCTTTGTGATCATGGGTATGATTGGGTTTGTTTGATTGAAATGGGTATGGCCAAATTGGTTTTGCTGAAATTTTGCAACTTTTGAGGCCAATGATACTTTTTTTTTTAAAGAACTTTGTTCTTTTGATTTTCTTGAGTTTGGTTGATTAAGTTTGAGATGGGTAGCCGTTTTGGATTGACTCCATTTGGTTGAGATTTTATGGTTTGTTAACTTGGCGCAGGGGTTTTGCTATGATGAATTGATTCAAATTTGGATGTTTAGCTTTGAATTTGTTTTCTTTGAATTGGAATTGCTCTTTGTGGTGATTTTTGTTGGTTGGTCAATTTCAAGTCTTTATTATGTTGAGTTAAGCTTGGTTGATTTTCTCATGATTATATGGTGGTGTTTGATGTGGTTTTCTATTTTTGTTTTGGTGGCTTCTTTGTTTATGTGCTCGTGGGTGTTTGAGGAGATTAATCCTAGGAAGCGGAAATTGGTTTGGTATGCTTTGGATGTCGAGGAAGTTGAGTTTGATTTGTCATAAGACCCTGAGTGTCATGCGTTTCGTTGTGTGAAAGTTGGGGTAAGTTTTGAATTTTTTTTATTTTTTATTTTTTTGTCTTGCTTAAGGCATGTGTGATTAGAAATACGTACCTTGGCTTTTCAATGCTTACCTGAGCTCCTTCTCTTTTGATGATGACAGCTTATTCCTTGGAGGATTGGGTTTTGTGCTTCCATTGGGGAATGGTATTTTGATGAAAATGTGGCAACATTTTTTTGAGTGGACTCTTGTTGATGGATGGTCCAATGAAGTGACTTTGATAACCTGTAAGAGACAACAAACAAACTCTTCTTTTGATTGTCAGTTGGGCGCATGCCCCTAGTTTGAGCATATTTGGAAAAGGTAGATCATGTTGACAAACAGAACAGATGAACCGATGCCCCTAGTGTAGCATGCTTGCATACAAAAATATTGGGCCAATGCCCATAATTTAGACATGTTGTAAAAACATTTTGTGCAAGTGAACTATTTTCAAGTCAATCACTTTGAGTTCTCCACTAGACCTAAGCTTAGGTCGTTTGTGTGCTTGGGACTGAGCCTTTGACAGATTGCCTATGTACCTCTTTTGAGAGGATCAGGTCCAGACGTAGTTCAAAAGTTGGACCTATCCGAAGGTCATGCAGATGATTAGGACCGAGTCTTTGATAGACTGCCTATGTACCTCTTTTGGGAGGATCAGGTCCAGACGTAGTTCAAGAAATTTAACCTATCCAAAGGTCATGCAGATGATTGGGACCGAGTCTTGATGGACTATCTACGTACCTCTTTTGGGAGGATCAGGTCTAGATGTAGTTCAAGAAATTGGACCTATCCAAAGGTCATTCAGATAATTGTGGACCGAGTCTTTGATGGACTGCCTACATACCTCTTTTGGGAGGATCAGGTTAAGACATAGTTCAAGAGTTTGACCTATCCGAAGGTCATGCAGATGATTGGGACTGAGTCTACAATAGACTGCCTACGTACCTCTTTTGGGAGGATCAGGTCTAGACGTAGTTGAAGAGTGTGACCTATCCATAAGGTCATTCAGATGATTGGGACCGAGTCTTTGATAGACTGCCCTACGTACCTCTTTTGGAAAGATCAGGTCAAGACGTAGTTCAAGAGATTGGACCTATCCATAAGGTCATGCAAATGATTAGGACCGAGTCTACAATAGACTGCCTACGTACCTCTTTTGGGAGAATCAGGTCCAAACGTAGTTCAAGAGTGGTTGGAAGACACTTGGTCAACCATGGTGATGATAGAAACCTCTGATCAAGTCTGCATGGTGATTTCAAAATGAGCTGAATTTTTCTTTTAAAACTTTGTGGTGTAGAAACCATTGTTTGCAATGAGGTGTTCTTGTCAGTTTTGAGAAAAATCATTTTTTTCCTTTTTCAAATGAGCAAAAGGTAGTCCCTTCAAATAGGTCTTTTGGCTGATCATGACATTTGATAGCCAAACCATTCTCTTTTATTAGGAAGGATCAAGGTCATTTGAATTCAAGTAAACAAACTTGTTTTTTTACTTTGAGCATTATGAGATTGATTCCTTAAAGACAATCAAAGAATGTGCATGAAAGTGCTTGAAGAATTAAGGGTATTCATTGAGAGCAAACAAAGGGAATACTTCTGATTTAGGAATTCTTTTCATTTGAGATTAAACAAGGGGAGTGCCCTTAATTTGAGAATTTTTCCTATTTGAAAGCAAACAAGGAGAGCGCCCCTAGTTTGAGAATTTTTATCTGAGGAAAAATAAGGGGAGTGCCCTTAATTTGGGAAGTCATTTTTGTTTGATGACAAACAAAGGGAGTCCCTTAATTTGGGAAGTCATTTTTGTGTGAGAGCAAATAAGGGGAGTGGCCCTAATTTAAGAATTTTCCTTTTTAAGATCTTTTACCAGTAGCGCTTGACTACCTCGGGCTTTCTTTCTTTTCAATCTAAGAGAAATCATCGCAAGAGTTGTGCCTAAAAACTACCAAGACTTCAAGGATGTCTTTATTCATAGGTTTTAATGTAGGCTGGGTTCAAGTATTTGAAATGAAGGATATATAAAAGGCTCAAAATCCCATTTTGGATATTTTCTCTAAGTGTGCATTACTTAAAACTTAGGCATTAGAGTAGCTTTCTCCCTTTTTATCAGTGTTTGCTTTTGAATCAGCTTCTTGAAAGTCTCTTTTCATTTGTCTCTCTTTATTTCATTCAAGTTGTTCCTTTGTGTGAACTCATTCTTTTTTTTCAAATCTCTTATTTAGCTCTTCAGCTTTGATGGACACTCATTTTTGGTTTTGAGGGAATTTCATCTTCCTTTCTCTCTTCAATTTTTCATATCTCTTTTTTTTAGTTTTTTTTTTTAATGAAATCCTAACTTTTACCTAGGCCGCCCTTTCAGGTCTTCAACCTAGCGGGTCTCTCTTCTTCTTTTTTGAAATTTTCTTTCACAATTATTTGCTTTTTCATACATTCATGTCGCTCCTTGTCGGATTTAGCTTGTTGGATTCTCATGTGAGTTTAACATGAATTTCTCCTAGTAAATGAGAATAAGGATTTCATATTTGACCTTTCTTCAATGTGGGTCTCGAGCATGCCCCAAATCACCACACTTTCTTTTCAATCTTTGGTACATTTGTACCTCCTTTATTGGTTCTTTTGCAGATGAGCATTGGGTTTGACTCCTCAGAATGAGTTTTGAGTATATACACACTTGATTTTTCCCACCCTTGGGTTCAAGTTTTTATTATTGGTTCTTGGAAAAAGGCTAACTGTATAGGCTCAAATGAGCTAGCAATGGATTAATTTGTGACAGGTTAATTCTGGGATGATGTGGTCTAGCCAAAGATGGCCTCCAATCCCTAGTAATGCTAGTTTATCGACACAAAGATATGACCTCTCTTGATAGACTTCTCTTAGAGTAAAAAGAAGCAACAACCTATTGTTGTGACATCAAAATTTCTTAAAACAAGATTTGGCACTTTAATCAAATGACATGTGATTTTTCCCTTGATTGCATTTAGGATCTCTTTCCCTTTTGTTCTAAATCATGAGCAAAGATCCTTACATGAATTAAATGAAGTTAATCCCTCTTTATGCAAATTAATCGGTAAGGCTATGGAATCTCATGATTTGCAAAAAGATTTTATCAAAGATACTTCCTTAAGCACAATTTGAAAATGTATTTTGAAAATTTTGAATTTTACTCACTCTAGAAGAAGAGCGATTCTTGATCTTGAAAGAACACCTTCTTTTGAAAAACAATCCACAAGATTTTTTTTTTTTTAATATGCACATTTTGAAAACCAACAGTGGTTGGAGATCATGCCCATTAAGTATTGGATGAATGGATGGGGTTTTAGGCTTTGGGCCTTGAGGAAATTGGGAGTCATTAGGAGCCCATGCCCCTAGCTCAGGACTCTTCATTGAAGGCAACTTAAGGGCCCATGCCCTTAGTTGGACAGAGAGATTTTTTTTTGGCTTTTTTTTTTTTTTTTTTAAGTGAAAAATGTAAACAATAAATTCAAACAAACATTTCTATGATGAGTTTACAATCAAAACCTAAGCAACATGTTCCTAAGAATTCAAATGAGCAAACATAATGAACTTAAACAAAAGAAAGATAGAAAAACTTCATGGATGAGATCTTGGCTTGGGAGCTTGTGGAATGATCACTTGGCTCAAGAGAAGTTGAATTTGCCGCCTGGTGAAGATGAAACAATGGTCTTTTGGTCAATGAGGTCTCGGATGGCATGACCGGTCCCTTGAGTTCTCCACGGCATTGTTGGAGTCTTCTTGGTCCATTGAGAAATTTGGGAATGAACAAACTGGGCTTTCTTCAAATTGATCCTTCGACAGTCAAGCTTGATTCTTGTTGTCCTTGGAGCAATGATCTTGGACTTTTGATTGCCTTTGTGAAACAAGCCCTTTCAATTTTGAGCACAATCTTATTGCATGTACTAAGACTCATTAGTTCAATGGACCGTGAGTTTCAAACTTGGGCCTTATTTCACAAAATATCATGGGTGAACCATTGGATTTTGGGCTTTGATTCAACGAGGTCCAAAATCAAAAGAGTTGGAAACAATGGACTTTGGGCTTTAATTCGAATAGGATCATGTGAAACTCAAGCATTGGGCTTAGACTTTCATTCAAGAAAAACGTCATGTGCGCCTCAAGATTTTGGGCTTGGGCCTTTTTGTTTTTCAAAATGATTGAATGGGTTCCAAGCGTTGGACTTAGGTTTTGAATTTATTAAAGTCATTTGGGTCTCAAATATTGGACTTAGGTCTTGATTCCAACAAGGTCATGAGAATCTCAAGAGTTGAACTCGAACTTCAATTTAAGCAAAGTGATGTAAACCTCAAGCCTTGGACTTGGGCTTTAATTCATGGAAGGTCAAGTGAGCCTCAAGCCTTGAGCTTGGGCTTCAATTCAAGTGAAGTCATGTTGGTCTTAAGCCTTGGGCTTGGACCTTTGATCCAATCAATGTCTTGTTAGGTTAGGTATCATTTTCTCAAAAATTGGACCCAAGCTTTGGACTTGGACTTTCACTTCATGTTATTTTGGATTCTTAAACCATTCTTTAAGCATAGGCCCAAGAGAGGAACTTGAACTCTTTCTTTTCAAAATGACCACATGGGCCTCAAGTACAGGACTTAGGCTTTTTTTTTTTTAAATGACCAAGTGGGCCTCAAGTAGAGGACTTGGGCTTTTCTTTTCAAAATGACCAAGTGGGATTCTAAGTTTTTGAATTTTGGCTTTGAATTTTCTTAGAATCATGTGACTTTTAATTTCCTTAAAGTCATGTGGGTCTGAAGCATTGGACTTCATTGATTTTTGCCTTCAAAAAGTGATTGGTTAAGAAATTTTTTCTTTTGGGCTTTTTATTCACTTCAATGATGGCTTTTAATTCCTTTAAGTTCATGTGGGCTTCAAGCATTGGATTTGAGCCTGGGTTCAAACAACATCCAAGTGGGCCTCAAGCATTGGACTTGGGCTTTAGGTTCAAACAAGAGCAAACAAGGCCTCAAGCGTTGGACTTAGGCCTAGGTTCAAACAAAAGCAATCATGAATACACGCTTTATTGGGTTGGGCCATCCTAGAGGAAAGATCTAAATGGGCTTTTACATGAGGGTGAAAGGTAGGCTAAAAGGTTCCCCACTACTTGGACTCAACATACCCACCAATCGCATGCGAGGGGCATCGATGGTTCTCAGTATGTTTTACCACTTTATACCAACTCGAGAGGGTCAAGGGTACATATTCGTGGGGTGGTAGGTCGGCCAAGGGTACCCGCATCCGAGGGGGACCGTGATCCAAGGCTACTACTACCGTGGCTTCCGGGCTAACCAACACACAATGCAAAATCACATGTGAATGCATGACATACAAAATGACAATTATCAAAGCGAGTAACAAATAATAGCAAACAACTCATGAACTGTAGACTAGGAATCCTATATTAGAGTTTAGCCCTCTAAGTCCCCACTGGAGTCGCCACTGTGAGAACCACGACCCTAAAACCATCTCATTTCAGATGAGGGTCTAAATATAGTTCCCAAAATAGGGATTTTTACTGTTTTCTATCCTAATCACTATGGGAAATTACAAATGGAGTCGCCACCTAACTTCTGTACAAAAAGCTAAGAAAAATAGTATAATCTTTTATATATTGATGAAATAAATAATACAATGTTTTGGGAAATAAACAAATTACATGGACTAAATATGGCATAATCAATGATGGATGAATTTATGTACAGAAAATTGAAAATAAATTTTGAGGCCCGATTGGCACTCAAGGATCACCCAATCGGGTCCAATTAGGTCCCGATCGTTACTTCAATAAAAATGGAGGCCTAATGACCTTTAATCTGAAAAATAGTTTCTGACTTGTCTTGAAATTGAAACCTATGCCATTTTTAATCTTTAAAGCTATAGTTTTCATCCTAACATGCTCCTAAGTCATATTACAATTTATCAAATAAAGAAAAACATTTTGGAGCAAACAAGAATAACATAATCTTAAAATAAAATAAATAATCTAATAGTCATACATACATGGAAACACCAAAAGGTTGCAAACAAGGAAAGACGTACCTGCATATGTTTGTGGAAGGGCTTCCTGATCCGAGTTGAATAGATCCAACCTGAAAATTAATTCTTGAGAAAAACCGTTAAATTTGATTAAAAGAGATTAAAAATGAAATTGAAAGATTGGAAATAAAGATTACAAAAAATAACTTTTTTAATCTCTGGACTTGAATATAAGAACACACTTGTGTTCTTATTCCAAAGTCTAACCCTTTGCAAAAATTCTCTTGAATTTTACTTAAGATTGCTTTGACTAATTTTTCCAACCTCCTTTTGAAAATGAGTATCATTTTCTATTTATATGGTAGCCCCAAAATGAATAATCCCAAATTCTAGAACCCTAGGAGACTTATTAGGGTTTTAAAATCAGATTGGTGACACAAGAGTTTGACTCTTGATACAATTCTTATCTAGGTGCCGATCAGTACCCAAAGAGACCCGATCGGTTCCCGCGTGAAATTTGAGTACCGATCAGCACTCAAGTGTATAATTTCAACTTCTTTCATTTTTAATCCATTCTAGTCAAAATAGAAGTCCTTTATTAGCTGATTTCGAGATCCCTTTATTTTAAATAATTAATTAATAAATAATTTGATAATTACTTGTCATAATAATTATCTATTATATAAAAATTAATTAAATTTAAAATTATCCATTGAATATTGTTTTGTGCACTAATACTTACCATATTAGGGTATTCTAACCAATAGGAATTAATTATTAATTAATTTAAGTTTAATCCTTTAAAGGATCAATCAAATTAATTTATAAATAATCATATACATGCATGCTCATGGTAAGCATCATTTCAACCAATCGAATTTATTTCTTTAATAAAATCTTGGTTTTTTATCCAATTTTCAATCCAAAAAATGCATTCTCATTCTTAATTCAATTTTGATCACTTAAAATATGATTTTAAATTTATGGACCAACTTTGAATTTTCAAGCTTGTGAAATTACCATTTTACCCTTTATGCACTAAAGTGTAAAAAAGTAAAATTAATTATTACAAAATGGAGTGTCAACAAGCACTTGCCGTGGTTGCTAGAGGTGAAGATGGTGAAGTAGTGAAAGCTTGGACTAAATTGTTTCAACTAGATGACCCTTTGGTTGCAGAAGCCTCCATTGTTCATTTGGCTCTTCGATTAGCTAAAGATTAAAATTTTCATTGTTATGGAAGGGGACTCTAAAATTTGTATGGACGCTTTAAATGGTGATGATACTTGCTACCCTTGGAAGATTGATTCAATTTGTTCTGATTTGAAGAGGCTAAGTTTAGCTTTTAATTTTTGTTCCTTTTGTTGGGCGAGGCGTGAAGCAAAAAATGTGGCTCATGGTTTGACCAAGTTTACTTCTTTGCATAATCAATCTTTATGTTGTACTCATAGCTCTCCCCCTCCCTCTGTTTTAGAAGCCTAGTTAAGTGATGCTTGTTCTGTTTCTGATTTTTGAATGAAAACTCATTTAACAAAAACAAATATTATATTGTCTTTATAAATTAATGTAATAATGAATATGATTGATAGATTTCAAAACATAATAAATAATGTCTGAGTTGTATTTTTATGATTAATGACACATCAGTTTGTAAAAGGGTATGTAGTATTATTTGTAATATCTCTAGCATTAGTCTAAATTATAAGATGTTTTCAAGGGACCATTATTAAATTAAAGATAAATTATAAATTATACTCTCTAAGTTTAGTCAAAATTCAATTTAGTCATCTAAGTTTTGAGCCGTTACAAATCCAAGGGCTTGCGCCTTAAAGTTCCTAATAAGATATTAAAAATAAAAGGCCACGTGACTTAAAAAGCCCGCACCAGATGAAAGCAAACATGTGGGAAAACAATAGATTGACACCTATCGTAGCTCGAGATAATGGGGACGTCAGACTAATCTGATACACAACTAGCTAATGTGATATTTTGGAAGTCTCTGTAGCAGCTTTGAAGGAAATTGTGGGATGGACATGCTTACCTTCGAAAAGAAACTGGCTCCTTGAATTCCAAATAGCCCACGCCACCATAGTCCAGATCTCAAAGTCTCTTTGTGAGGATGATGAGAGACACTCCAAGGTGAGCGCCCGGAAGTCCAAGTGTTCTGTATTGGCCCACTTTTGCGTTTTCCCCGGGACCAAAGCCCAAATATTTTGTCCCATAGGGCATGCCCAAAGAATGTGAGTGATGGTCTCCTCGTGTTAAAGGTAGAACTGACAAGTGGTTACCACAGGGACTCCTCGATTCTTCAGGTTAGTCTTTGGTGGGCAGAGAGTTAGTGCATGCCCGCCAAAGGAGGTGCTTACACTTGTTAGGAAATTTAAGGCGCCACAGAGACTTCCACAACCATCTAGTGACTCTGTAATTAGAGATCTCAGTTCGCTGCGAAATATTGGCACCAGAACTCAGCTACTTATAGGCAGAACAAACAGAAAACTCCCCATGACTACTATAGAGCCAAGATGATGTTCAGCTTGGTTCCAAGAATCTGCTTTGTATCAAAATCAGTGAAATCCTGTTGGAGGAACTGCACATCTCAGTTTCTGGTTACCAGATCTATAAGGTCACTTACCTTGTTGATAATAAAAGGTCCAGGCAGTTGAGTTGGAGTATGTTGGAGCCATGGATCATTCCACGCATTAATTAATCTCCACCGAGAACCTTTTTGCAGCACTTGTTGGGCAGACATGATGCTGGACCAAAAGAAGGAGGGTCGATTCCCTCTACTAGCATGGATGAAAGAAGTCCTGGGGAAACACGTAGCCTTGAACACTCAATAAAATGATGTGTGGGGTTGAGAAAGAAGGCGCCACCCCTGCTTAGCCAAGAAGGCCATATTGAACCTATGGAGGTCTCGGAATCCCAGCCCCCACTCCGCTTTAGGCTTACACAGAGTGGACCAATTAGACCAATGAATTTTCCTTTCCGAATTCTTTTGACCACACCAGAATCTTGCCACCATAGCTTGAAGGTCATCACACCATGATTTAGGAAGCTTAAAACAGGACATGGTATAAGCTAGCAGTGCCTGGGCTACAACTTTAATAAAGATTTCTCTACCAGCCTTAAAGGAATTTCTCCTTCCATCCCGATAGTTTATTGGCCACCCTTTCCTTCAGACCATTAAAAGATGTTTTTTACTTCCCTATCATGAGTGGGAGGTCAAGGTACTTCTCATGATTTGTTGTAGCCAAAAGTCCCAGCATGTTTAGAATAGCACAACCCGTACTAGCAGGTGTATTTTTACTTTGGTACATGGATGTCTTCTCACGATTTATTTTTTGGCCAAATGAATGCTTATACGTGTCAAGGGTACGGAGAACAGCACGACATTCTTGGGTAGTGGCCTTGGTGAACAAAAGGCTATCATCTGCGAATAACAAATGAGAGATTTGGGACTGTATCTGCTTGCCGAAGTTCCCTAGATTTGGCCATTCCTTTTTGCCTGGCGAAGTAAGTAGGACAAACCTACAACACAAATAATGAATAGGTAGGGAGATCGGAGGTCTCCTAGCCTTATACCACAGGTTGGCTTAATATAGCCATACGGGGTGTCATTCAAAAGTATTGAGTAGGAAGCAGTGGACACACATTCCATAACTAAATGAACCTATCGTGAAACAAAACCCATTGTTAACATTGCTGCCTTCAGATAGGGCCATTCCACTCAATCATAGGCTTCGCTAATGTCTAGTTTCATAGCCAACTGTTCCATCTTTCAACCTCTCTTCATTCTCATACCGTGCATCATCTCATATGCCACTACCACATTGTCAGTAATTGGTCTGCCAGGAAGGAATGCACTCTAGGAGTATGAAATAATAAAAGGGAGCACTTTTTGCAGACGGTTAGAAATAACTTTTGAGACAATCTTGTAGAGGGCATTACAAAGGCTAATAGGCCTAAACTCTAAAACCCGTTGAGGGTTCTTGATTTTTGGTATCAACACAATATGGGTGTAGTTAATCTTCTTTAAGAGATGACTTGTATTGAGAGTAGAAAGGACTGCCCTAGTAACATTATTGCCAATTACATGCCAATACTTTTGGAAGAAGAAAGGGGACATACCATCGGGCCCCGTTGACTTTGAGGGAGCCATTTGAAAAACCGCTACCTTCACTTCCTCAGCAGTGAATTACTCTAGTAAAGCCTGATTATGATTAGCATGGACCGTTTGCTCCAACGTATTAACCATCTCCTCAACCCTCTAAGGGTTGTCCAATGTGAAAATATTAGTGAAATAATCTTCAATATCTTTTACAACCACAGCTTCTTCCGACTGCCAGTGGCTGTGAGATTCCATGAGGCCTCCTATATAGTTTTTCTTGCTACGTTGTGAGGCTTTGTAATGGAAGAATTTTGTATTTTTATCCCCAGCTTCTAACCAAATGCTACGAGACCTCTGCCGCCAATGTAACTCATCCTGCAGCAAAACTTCATTCACTTCATCCTTTAGCCTTTGAATTTCAGCCATATTCATCCCTTCATTGTTTGTGACCATCATATGCTCAATATATTTCATTTTTTTAGACATTAACTTCCTGTTTTAACTGAATGTTACTCTGCTCCACCTAAGGAGGGCAAGGCAACACTTCTTGATCTATTCCGTGACTCTGAACATTGAACTCCCACCAGGCACTGTCTAATCCAAATCTCTTTGATTGAAGCTTCACATTCGGGTTTGTAAACCCACTTTTCCTAGAAACAAAACGGTGGCTTCCCCTTCTTTCGGTGAGAGGATAGGGTCTGGAGTACCACAAGGGTAATTGGGTGGTTAGACTTTGAGGTAGGAATATGGTGTGCTGGTCCCCTACCGAATAAACTCATCCATTCTTCATTAGCTATCACCTGATCAATCTGTTCTTGAACAAAAGCAGGCGGGTCCCTGTTATTGTGCCAGGTGAACGGAGGTCCTACATACCCCAGATGTTAGAGAACATTCTCCCAGAGCCTCACAGAATTGCAACATCTGTTGTAGAGATTGTTCTTGTACTCCTTGCTTTTCTTCCTGAACCAAAATCTCATTAAAATCCCTTACACACACCCAGGGGGATTGCGCTATATTTGCCAAGTGCTTCAAAAGTTTCCACGTTTCACGGCTCTTCGTAGTCTCAGGGTGAACCATAAAAGCTAGTAAGCCAGCACCGAGAGTTACTGTCCATATAAACATGGACATCAATGTGGTGTTGCGAATATGTTTGTACTCGAACCTGCATGTTGTCTTTCCACAAAAGTGCTAAGCCACCACTTCGATTCTTACTAGGTACTATAAAAGCATGCTGAAAGCCCATAACAACACAAATATTCTCCATTTTTTTAGTGTCAATTTTGGTCTCCATGAGAAACAAAAAGACGGGGTCCTTTGCTTCACCAAGTTGTGAATAATACGAATTGTTAAGGGGTTCCCAAGCCCCCTGCAATCCTAGCTTATGATACTCATAATACTTGGTAAGGCTGCTCACCAGCACCTGCCATCTCTGTGCAGACATCATGTCTACCTTCATCTTCTTTCTTCTGCTTCTTTGTGAATTGACCCAATCCCCCAATCACCTTCAAAACACTTGAGGAGCATTTACCACTAATATTGCCCTCTTCCTTAACCATAGGATGTATTTCCATGGGCCCTCCTCTACCAACCCTTTTCCATGATCTCAATTCTTTTGTTTTGGCCCGAATCTCCCTGATGGGGTCCCTCTTCTGACTAGTGGGCTCAAACACGGTGATAGGTATGTTGCTGAGATATGTTAGTGGGGCCCTAGTAGGTAAGACAATTGTTCTTTTTTTCTTGGATGACTCAGCTAGAAGAGGTTTATTGACAGTAAGCGGCTACTGTTTTTCAAACTTAAAAGTGACATGGGCCATGATATTTCCTTATCAGATACGAGAGATTTGTTGGATATTGATGGGTGTTTGACTTGAGAGTGGTGTCTCACATGTGCCTTAGTTAGAGTACCAGTCTTGGGTGTTGTCTCGAGGCATGCAGAGTTGGTGTGCTCTACAGGTATGGTGGCAGTGCTGGGGTCCTCAGAGATAACTGTGACCTTTGGGGGGATGTCTGGGGTTGCAGGGGAGCGGTGATCAAGATCACGATTAGGGGATCGTGGCCGTGGGGATTGGTGTCGGGGACTTTGAGAGACCTTGTTGCCTAGTCCCGCCCGGAGCCAATCCCCGTATGGTAAGGGTTCGTCCAAGGCTAATGAAGCCCTAGTATAGCACTATGTTAACAAGTGTCCCATGCAGCACACCCATGGCAGAAGGAGGGAAGCCTCTCGTACTTAAACTGAACCCACACCCGATACCCCTTAGGGCTTTGGACATGTCCCCCACAGCGAAGAGGATTCTCAATAGGCAGTTCAACCCTAATATGGAGGAAGCTTGCATTGTCTCCTGTCCAAGTACGGTGATCAACTTTTAGGAACCTACCGACCTTAGTTCCTATAGCTTCACTCACCTCTTTAGCCATAAGATCAAAAGGTACACCCCAAACTTGAATCCAAAACTCAGCTTTAGAGAACTTAGTATTAGTTGCTGTCAAACCTAGTTCCCAACGTCTGAGCAGGAGAAGATAGTTATCAAAGTTCCAAGGCCCATGGTCAAGAACCCATTGGAACTAAAATTCATTCCCGAACTTAATCTGGATCATTCCATTACCCACCTTGATTATTCGAATATCATCACCCAACATGCAAGCCGCTCGAAGAGTAGTCTTGGCCGCTTGAAGATTCGGCATTTTGGTGGACAGAAAACAGCCAATGAGGCTATTTTCACACTCCTCAAGGACTGACCCCTGGTTAGCGATCGTGATGATAATAATATCTTCTTCTTCTTTAGTAAGTCGAACATTTTGGAATCTTTCCAAGATGGAGATATCCATATTGAAAACACAAACTTAGTGATGGAAAATAGAAAAAGTGTATGGATAGCAAAGCAAAAAAAAAAAAGAGGCGGAGAATATCAAGGGGGATGGGAGTTAACTAAGTGAACAAGCTGTGGATATCACATTTTTCAACTTTAGCTGAAAAATTAGGAGAATCCGAAGGCAATAGGTGAGACTGTGGCACATTCACTAATTACTAATTTTTAAGTACTTAGCTTAAAACTGTCCTAAACACTTTAACAACCTCAAACAACATGTTCAAAACATTAAATCCAACCAACGTGGAAATTATCAATCAACACACAATTGCCTAACTTAAAACATTCCTTTGGTGTACGAAAGAGTAGAAACAAGACATACAAAATTTCACATAATAATATACATACTACATGCACCAAGAAAAATCCAACTTAAATCAATTAACCAATATCAAGAAACAATTCTCCAAAGTTCCATGATTTACAAATTACTGTCCACGTATCCCCTGTTATACAGCCCACTTGCAAGCATTGTATGACCAACCAAAATGTGTCCTAATGTCATGAATTTTATAGGGGAATACCTATATATGTTTATCATATGTCCCTAAATTTTCAGCTAAAGTTGACCCTTTTTTTATTTTTTTTTATTTTTTGATAAATAGCTCAAGTTGACGTTTCTACAATTCGTTAAAATTATTAGAAGTCAGTACACTCAATTCTGTCAAACAGCCCATTTCAGAACAGTACAACTAAATTATCAATTATATTTGAGTTATTAAAACACCTTAAAATCATATAAAAACTTACAGATAGCACTAAACATGTATCCTTCACACTCCATAAAAAATTCGAGGACAAATCATAAATCCTTAATTTATTAAAAATCACTTGAGCCAGTAAACTCAAATCTGTCAGCACAGTTTTGAAGGTGACTTTAAATTTGTACCCACAATACATTATTTATTGAAATGGTATGGGGTTAATTCCATAAATAACATATACATCATAGGGTTCCAGAAACATATTCCAATCACTCAAATTCTAAATAGTGGATTTATTATGTAATTTCAAACCGAAACCGATAAATACAGAATTTGTCAAATTGACAAATTTGCACAATTTTCTTGTAAAATAACAAATGATTATCAAAACTCATTATTTTTCTATGAAATTTCATATATATAACCTAGACATGTGATAGATCAATCCTCAATAAACGGTTTCTGAATTAATATTATAGGTAAGTACAGAATATTATATAACCCCAAAAATTTCAATACAAACATATTCATTGAAACAAATCATCAAACACTTGGAGTGCACAACCAATTCACACCCAATAATTCCAGCAACTACCCCATCAAACCCCACAAGCATCTCTACAATCTTTCCTTTTCCTCAACTCAAACAAATAATCCCATAAACTCAAAGAAAGAATCCACATGTAAACACATTGTCCACATCACACTTAAGAAACTATCATGAAAGGAAAATTCTTCATACCCAACCTAAAATTACAGCAAGGTACACATCAATTCCCACATTCATGTTCATGGATTTACATTTCCCTTAACCCACTAACATATTTTCACAAACCCAAAACCACATTGAACAAAAATCATGAAGTAAATTATGAATTTCTTGAGTTTGGGAGTAGAGCCCTCACCTAGCTTAGGGTTTCTTGATGGGGAAAGGGCTAGACTCTTTCTAGCATGAATTTTGGAGGAAGATGAGAAGAAACAAGGGGGGGTTTTTCCCTTTGGATGATGCTGGACCCGTGAGTGAGTGGGAGAGAAACGAGAGTTTTTGCTCTTCTATAGTTTTAGTGAGAATGAGTGAACAAAAAGGGTGGGGGTGGGTTTATTGCATATATGGCCGGCTAGGTGGGGGAATTAGTGGGGTTATGTGGGATATTTTTTACTTTTAACTCAACTATGACTAACCTTACCTTTTATCAAAAAAACTATGGCTAACCTTACCATAAATATGGTTAGTTTTAATTAATCACCTAATACACCTCTTTTATATATATATATATATATATATATAGTGAATTAATAATTAAACAAAGAAATTTTATATACTTATATTTGATTATATATATCAAATATTTAACTATAACATATTATAATTACAACGTTAATTTGGTTCAGGGCATCACATTAATGGTATATATGTAACACTTCGAATGACCTTTTTCAAAAATTTGTTTAGAAATTTTTTAGGAGTATGTTAGATCTGTTTTGTTTTGTTTTTTAAGTTTTTTTTTTTTTTAACGGAAAAGAGTAAGGTGGGTTACGGCTGCTAACGAATATAACCTCAAGTGGGTAAAGTGACATTTTTTAAACCACATGTAGGCAAAGTGTCAGAGCATATAAAATATATTATAATTATAATTCCAACTTTTACATTATAATATCAGAAAAATAGTGACCATTCAACTAAAAATTAATTTAAATTAATCTTTAAAAAAATAAAAAAATAAAAAAGAACAAAACATAAACTAAAAAAAAAAGTGGAAAATTGTACAAGAACCATGCCAAATGTATCAGCAGCACTCTACTAGACTATAAAATGCACCTTACAATTAAAGGTGTCCAACCCTCACCTAGACTCGACAGCCCCGTCCAACCCGAATGTACTCAAACCAAAGATCACCCAATCCAAGTGTCGAATCGGTCAACAACAGGTTCTTGTCGCTAAAACCTTACAATCTCGAGTCGAGTGATGGGTTTCCCATTAAAACCCCGATGAAACCAACCCACCACTTGGCTCAAGCTTCGTTGTGCGTCCATGGCAAGATCAATGCTAGAACCGACAAAATCTCCACCAAATCTAGCTAGCATCATCAAATCCACACCATCAACTAGCTAAAGCGGTTTTGACTTGATTCGACTGTTTTCATTTATATGATGTGGCAGTCGTCAACTCGCACGGTCGCGGTCGACAACAAGTTCATCTCTCTCATACCGTCGTTATCAAGTCAGTTTAGGGGTTGAAAGCAAATACAACTCCAACCGACTCATGCACACCCCACTAACAAGTGGTGGACTCATTAGTCTATGACGTGACTTAAATCCGAAGGTTTCAAGGTCAATCCACCACTATCGACTTATGGAGTTTTTGGAGTCTCTCATGGACAAAGAATGAATTTAACCTAACTAAAAGATAGAATACCATTTCTTTTTTTAAAAAAAAAATGCACAAGCCTCATTATCATTATTCAGACTTTCCTTCTTTTTTTCTTTTCTTTTTGTTCACAAGAGGCACAAGCCTCGACAACTTCAAGCACTGCCCATATCTTAAATTGATGGTGGCAATGAAGATCCCTCTATTCTTGAAGTCTCCGTACCCCCGTCACTTAGATTGTAGAATGCACCTACACTTGCGAATGTGTGATTGTTCTTTAAATTGACGGTGGCAAAACTTGGCAAATCTGGTAGTCGATCAAGGACTGCAACCATCCAACAGTGGGCATCCTAACCGAGCAAGGGGAACAAAATTAAACCTCCAAAACGTCCCATTTTTTGAAATATTGCATTTTACTCATTTGGAATGTACATCAAACGAAGTGTTATTTAAGGGGGAAAAACGTACAATTTATCCTTCATTCTGATTATATATATCCTGAACATAATACCATGTCACAATAAAGTATATATAGGTAATAATCAATTTGTTTCTATGTAAGTAGAATATTGTATATATTGGTAATAATCAATTTGTTTCTATGTAAGTAGAATATTGTATATATAGGTAATAATCAATTTGTTTCTATGTAAGTAGAATATTGTATATATTGGTAATAATCAATTTGTTTCTATGTAAGTAGAAAACCATACCCCAGGAAGGGACGAACCCAAAAAGCTTTAAGCATAGAAAGGCTTATTTGTTTACAGAAAAGCTGCAATCTCAAAAACTCTGGCAGTTCCATCAATTGAAACTGAAACAAGGAAATTGCGGTTGGCACTTACAGACAGGGTCTGAATCGCAACAGGATGCCCACTGAAGGTTCTTATACAATCACCAGAGCGACCATCCCATAATCGTACTTTCCCATCAACACAAACTGTAGCCAGGTAATTAGATGCTCCAACCCATGTCAAGCATGTCACTCCATCCTGTCAAAAGGTGTAAGCTCATCTGTTAGATTAGTGATACAAATCTTAAATTACAGAGTTTAGTCCGCCAAACACAACCAACTGAAGCAAAATAACTGGAACTTAATTAAAACATATAATGAGATTTTAAAAATTAAACTCAGATAAACCTCATGTTCGCAAGTGCTACGGGGCATTGAGTGCTGCAGATCCCAGATAACAAGTGTAGTGGGTAAGTTTTTGTGCTACAATTAATTTCTTAAAGTAGTAAAAAGTACTTTTGTCAAACTTTCCAAAAATAACCACCCCTTCTCATTAATGTTCACTTTTGAATTTATAGTACACAGTACTTCGTATTCTGTTCCCTTTCCTCAATGTGGGACAATTCTTTACACAATGAAGTACAGTAAAGTACAAAGTTTCTATTGAAAAGTACAATATTCTATTTGTCTCCTATTGTTCTTTAACCGCTATTTCCATCCTCTGATATAGGCTTGGGCCGAGCTTTACACTTTGACCTTTGATACAGGCTTGGGCCGAGCTTTATACTTTGGCCTCTGTCGTAGGCTTGGGCCGAGCTTTACACTTTGGCCTCTGATAAGCTTGGGCCGAGCCTTATACCTTGTTCCCTGATACAGGCTTGGGCCGACCTTTATACTTTGGCCTCTGTCGTAGGCTTGGGCCGAGCTTTATACTTTGGCCTCTGATAAGAGCTTGGGCCGAGCCTTATACCTTGTTCCCTGATATGGGCTATTCATTTATGGGCCTATTTTATATTTAGATTTCCCCACCTCCAATTGCCCCTCAAATCTTTACTCTTTATTGAAGAGAGAGATTTGACCGAAACAGTGGAGAAATATATAGCACTTATTCGAGGTTTTGAACGAAGTACGGTCAGGAATAGGGTTCGGTTTACGGGTTGATAACTCGGTTGCTATCCTTGGTAACAACCGTATGCCATAATTAAGGAAAGACGTTTGGCGTTCCCTAAGTCATTTCGTCTTTAATGTTTTATTGCGATTAGGACGACGTTTGGAGTTCCCAAGGATGTTTTGTTTCCAAGGATATATTGCAAACCGGAAAAATCATTTTCCCTCGTTATTATTTTTTATTTATTTTTCTTTTTCTTGCAGGTTTTTTACCGGCCCACGACTGGCTGGATTCCGGTTGCCTGTGGTTCCTTTGGCAGTATATAAGAAAGGGAGACCCCACATTACATTTTTACCTTTAAAACTATTCTCTGCCCCAAATCGTGAACTTTTTCACTGATTTGAATTTGGTTTCTTTCGTCTAGCTCATTTTTACTCAGAGCACAAGTAAAAAACATGCCTATCCAAAAGAGGACCGTCGACATACGATCGGTGCTCGGTACGCGTGCCCCAGAGTTGCCGAGAGTTCCTAACGCTCCCCTTGCTTCCGGGTTCTCTGAGGGAGAATCTGTTATAAAAAAGAGGAAAAAGGGAGAGGAGGAAGTTGAAGTAGCCAAAAAGCAACAGGTCGAGATTAACACCGAACCTTCCGCGGCCAAGTCCTCGTCCAAAAAGGGTAGAAGTAAGGATAGCCGAACTCTCCAAAAAGCCGTCGGTCATGTTTCACATAAACGCAAACATCAAAAAGAACTGCCAGCGCCCTGGCAGTGTGAATTCTATGTAAATGGTCGACCGGTGAATGAAGATGATTCGGTCTGGAAAAGTAAGGACGTCCGTGGTGGACAAATAGCTGATGCCCTTGGGAGTGCCCTTCTCCTTCCCAAAGACATGAAGAATTGGAAAGGAAATAACTCAACACAGATGATCGAAAATCTGAAGCGTGATTCGGTCGTGGTGAGTTTTGTTTTATATCCTTTCTTTTATTACGATAATCCGTCATTCTCATTACTCATTGTGACGATTATTTATAGGCCGTCCAAGGGGTTTTCGAGGCCGGGTATCGACTGATAGAAGCCGAACGTCTTCTTAACGAATCTCTCGCTGAAAACGATAGGTTGCGTGAAGTCGAAAAGGTGGCGTCTGCTAGAATTCGGGAGGTCGAGAGTCAACACAAAACTGCCGAAGAAGGGCTTCAGAAGGCTGAATGTCAACTGGTGGAGATGTCGGCTAAGTTGGAACGAGAATGTGAACGTTCCAGTGGATTTCAGGCGGAAATTGATAAACTTAAGGCCGAGTTGGCTGAAGCTCGGCAAGTGTCAAGCAATGCTGAGAATGAAGTTCAGGCCATCTACGACCGGGGTTTCGCGGATGCTGCAGGATCTTTGAGGCTTCAACTGCGTAGGGAGTGTAACATTCATTTCCTGAAAGGGTGGGCTTCGGCTCTTGAACAGGCTGCGGTTGATGATGAGTCTGAGCTTTACGTTTTGGGCCGGCGTTATCGACCCTATGATTCAGGAACCCCCGAGAATCTTGAAGAAACGAATGTTGAGGTTTTGGGAGATTGTGACGCCTTTGACGGTCCTACGGCCATGGAGAACGCCGAAGTTTTTGATCACCAAGAGCGGGCTCAGACCGAAGAGGTTCAAGATATGGAGAAAGGTGTCTCTGATAAAGAAGATAATGTAAACGTGGATGATTAAGGGGGATCTGCCTATGATCCTTGAATGCATCTATGACTGCATTATACATTTCATTTCTCCATTGAAGCAAATCGCACCAAACAGACATATTATCCCATTCATTTGGGGTTCTCGGTCTTCGAATCTCAAGAATGTCCTTGAGATCAGCATAAAGGTTTCCATGTACACCAACGACAGAACTTTTGGAGAGTTTGTTGCCACTGAGGGGAAATGGACGTTGACCGAAGGGGTTCAAGATTGTGGAGAAAGGCGTATCTGATAAAGAAGATAATGTAAACGTGGATGATTAAGGAGGGTTTGTCTATATAATTGTCCCCTCTTCCTTTTCTTTTCTTTTCCTTCTTCTCTTTTTTTTTTTTTTTTTTTTTTTTTTTTTTTTTTTTTTTTTTTTTTTTTTTAAGGAGGGGGGAGAAGTGCTACGATGTAATTGGTTGCCCCGTTTTGTTTATGGATAAAAGCTTTTGCTTCGTTATAGATCTGGATTGAGTTATGCATGAGTTTGTTTTATCTTTTGCTTTGTAAAGGCAAGTTCGTTTATCGCTAGGGCCGAGTTTATTTCGTTGCCCCGAACTATCCTCGGTCTATATAATTTGGGTGTATTTTGTTTGAATTGAGATAACTGGATCAAAACACGCTTCATTCCCATCATAAGGTCCTCCGCGCGAACGTTCGGTCTGATCAGACCGCCTTAAATAATGTAGTCCAAAGACCATAGGATTATTCACTAGGTCGGTCAGATTTTGAAATGATAAGTGAGAAGGCAGAGTTTCACCGTTTCAGTGTATAGCAACTCTTTTATTAATGGAGATCTGACATTGGTGTCTTTTCGATTTTCGGCTAATAAATGAACGACGGCTTGCGTTATTTATTACGCCGTTATGTGTTCCCTAGGCCATCAAATCATTATGAGGTTTTTTGTTTTTTTTTGTTTTTTGGGGGCCGAGAGAAGTTATTTTACTGGCTCTCCGGTTTTTACCGGCCCATGACCGGCTAAGTCCCGGTATCCGTAGCCTATCAACTCTCGTATAAAAAGGGGGGAGACCCCACTTCATTTTCACTCTTTACTTTCACTACCAGAGATAAAAAACATCTCCTTCAATCCTTTGAGTCAAACTTTCCTAACTCTTCTGTGCCGTCTTCACGTCAGTAAGTCTTTTTCTACTCTTGTATTTTCCTTCCGTCGTCCTAGTAGTACTCTTCGGTCCATTAGTTTTTTATGTTATGGGTAAATTTGCTAAACTCGTAAATACCGAAGAGAAAATCGTACATTTTAAAAATCGTTATGGTATTCCTGAGGACGTACATATTCGGTACGTTCCTTATGGTGATCTTGCACTTCTCCAGTATGAAGATCTCGTGCTTCCCATTGTAGCAATAGTCGAGGGAGGGGTTAGAATACCCATGCATACTTTCTTACTGCGGTTTTTAACTCATTTTAGGCTATCCCCCCTCCAGTGTGCCCCCAACGTTTTTAGGATAGTAATGGGGACGGCCGTTCTCATGGAGAAACTCGGCCTAAACCTTACTGTACATGATATAACATATGTGTATAGTCTCCAAGCGACCGGTAGGGATCAGTATACCTTATTTGCCCGTAATGTTGATAGAAAACTGGTGACCGGGCTTCCGGACTCTAGCAAGGGCCGAGATGAAGATTTCTTGGTGTTCACGGGGAACTGGCAAAACCCCCATATTAATTGCCCTTTGAGGCCCAGTGTACCAGGTTTTAACTGTTTCACGTCTTTTATGCAATGCATTTTTGTCTATTTTTGTCTATCTTGACTGTACGTTTCTTCCTTTTTTCAGACAAGGAATTTACAGCTAAGAAGATAGAACTCGTGGAAAGAAAGACGGTCGAACACCTCTTAAAAAAGCCGTGTTTCATTGACTCGGGTGGTCGTCCTCGTGCGGCTTCCGTTTTACTGGACTACGTGCCTTCGTACAAATCTTTCCAAAAAGGTCCCACCGTAAAACACTTTAGACAGGAAGAGGTTACGGTCGTGCGGCCTGGGAGGGATCAGGAGGACATCATCCAAGCGGTCCCTGTCACAATTAGAAGAGGAGTGCAAGTACCTCAGCTTGTGCCACCTCTTAGTAATCCCGACTTCATTCCTTCCCTTGAGTCTTCGGAAACCGGTCTTCCAATCATTCGGTTTACGTCTGTTTTTGACCCCGATTCCAAACCGACCGAAGAAATGCCGATCCAGAAAAGAACAGTCAATATAGCGAGCGTGCTTGGGATGTCGGCTCCAGAGACGTCACGGACTTCTCCATCTGCTTCTCCCCTCCCTCCTCCCCCTGGATTTTCTCAAGGAGAGGGTGTCATGAGGAAGAAAAGAAAGAGAGGAAAAGAACAGGATGATGACGGCTGCGGTCAGGAGGGGTCGTCTCCACCTCAACTTTCAAAGGCTAAGTCCCCTAAAAAGGCTAAGAGTAAGAATGACCGAGCTCCTCAGAAAGCCACGGGTCAAATTCCTCAAGGTCGTATGCGTCAAGACGACTTGAAACAACCGTGGAGCTGCTCTTTTCTTCTTGAGGATCGATAGGTCGATGAAGGAGACTCGGTCCTCAAGAGCGGAAGAGGAGTTCGAGGTGGACAAGTGGCCGAAGCGGTTGGAAAGGCTGTTCTCTTTCCAGAAGATATGAAGGTTTGGCAGGAGAAGAAGTCTAAGCATATGTTGGAGAATCTTAAGCGTGACTCTATCCTGGTAAGTTTTGTACTCCAATGTTTCACTATGCATGTTAAATGTAGTATTCAGACACACACTCGTATTTTACTTTATCTTATTCTTTTTTTTTTTTAGGCCGTTCAAGGCATATTTGAGGCCGGTAACCGACTTTTGGAGACCGAACGTCGCCTCAACCGGTCTGCAGAAGAGATCAAACGCCTTAAGGATCTTGAGAGCTCAGCCTCTGTGAAAATTCGTGCTGCTGAGAGTGCCCAAAAGAGTGCTGAGGCTGGTCTGCTAAATTTGCAGAATCAATTGGCCGAGCTTCAGAGAAAGCTGGACTCTGAACACAAATCTGCCTCTCAAGTCCGGATTGAGAATAGCCAGCTTAAAGATGCTCTGACCAAGGCCGAAGCGAAGGTCGTAAAGGTTGAGCAGCAGGCTCAGGCTTATTATGACGAAGGTTTTGACCAGGCATCCGAATCCTTATTAGCACAACTGAAAGGTGAGTGCAACAAGTATTTTGTCCAAGGATGGCATAAGGCCCTTGATAATGCCGGGGTTGATGATGACTCTGAATTATATGATTTGGCGTATACACGCCAACCTTACGAGGATCCTGTGCCAGAGGAAGGAAACGAGTTGGAGGCTGGAGAGGGTACCACTGGAGATCCCACAGTTCCTGGGTCCCATGAAGCCTTGAGTGAGCCCGCGCTGGCTGATGACCCTAAGGTGACCGAAGATAGGCCTGATGATCAAATCCATACTGCTGAATCTCAAGAAGGAGGAGAGGGTTCGGACGTTGATGAGACCATTGATGTGGTAGATTAATTTAATATGTAACTTTCAAACTCCGTTATTTTGTATTCCCCGTTTCCTTCATAAGAAGATACAATTTGGGGTTTCCTTCATAAGAATGATACAATTTGTTTTTGTGTTCCCTGTTTCCTTCATAAGAAGGGGGGAATGATACAATTTGTTATTTTATGACTAGTCCCTTATGTGAATCTCATATTTGTGTGATCATGTTTTCTACTTATATCCTTGCATACCGAATGGGTATTAGGGGATTGTTTAAATTTACTGAACTTTGAGTTGGTTTCTATTTTCAACTTGTCAGTTTTCTTGGACTATAGCACTTGGAATCCCTTAGGTTGAGCAAAGCCTAAGTCAAGTTGGTTTTTCTAACTTTCTCTTCTTTAAGGAGCTTAGTATTTGGAAAGCTTTGTTTTGGCCGAGGCCTAAGCCGGGTCGGTCATTCCAACTTTTAGCTTATTAGTCTTCGTGGGGCTTAGCACTTAGGAACCTTTAGGTTGACCGAAGCCTAAGTCAAATTATATTTTTAACTTTTAACTTGCCAGTCCCCCTGGGCCTCAGTGCTTGGGAACCGTTTCGGTGGACCGAAGCCTAAGTCAAGTTTATTTTTTAACTTTTAACTTGCCAGTCCCCCTGGGCCTCAGTGCTTGGGAACCGTTTCGGTTGACCGAAGCCTAAGTCAAGTTATTTTTTAACTTTTAACTTGCCAGTCCCCCTGGGCCTCAGTGCTTGGGAACCGTTTCGGTTGACCGAAGCCTAAGTCAAGTTATATTTTTAACTTTTAACTTGCCAGTCCCCCTGGGCCTCAGTGCTTGGGAACCGTTTCGGTTGACCGAAGCCTAAGTCAAGTTATATTTTTAACTTTTAACTTGCCAGTCCCCCTGGGCCTCAGTGCTTGGGAACCGTTTCGGTTGACCGAAGCCTAAGTCAAGTTATTTTTTAACTTTTAACTTGCCAACTTGCCAGTCCCCCTGGGCCTCAGTGCTTGGGAACCGTTTCGGTTGACCGAAGCCTAAGTCAAGTTATTTTTTATTTTTTAACTTTTAACTTGCCAGTCCCCCTGGGCCTCAGTGCTTGGGAACCGTTTCGGTTGACCGAAGCCTAAGTCAAGTTATTTTTGCTTTTGGTTGACCGAAGCCTTCAAGTTGTTTTTTTTTTTTTTTTTTTTTTTTTTTTTGGTGTTTATGAACAAAGATAGTGAAGTGGTAGGGACACCAGATTTACCGTGGTTCGGCCAATGGGGCCTACGTCCACCTAGTTGTTTTTCTTATTCATTATTGGTTTACAACTTGTGCTAAACATCTATCCCAAACCACCCCTTTTTTTTTTTTTTTTTTTTTGAAGGGAAGAAAGAGATATGAACTAATGGAAATACTTCCGAAGATTGCTGACATTCCATGGCCGGGGCAGGGGTAAGGAATTTAAGTCTTCTAGGTGATAGGCTCCTGTTCCTGTGACAAATCGCACCCGGTACGGTCCTTCCCAGTTTGGCCCAAGCTTACCGTCGGTCGGGTTTTTAGTGTTGCCCAAAACTTTTCTGAGGACCAGGTTTCCTTGTTGAAAGGACCTCGGTCGAATGTTCTTGTTGTATCCCTTTTTCAGTTGCTGCTGGTAGGAGGCTAACCTGATCATTGCTTGTTCTCTTCTTTCTTCTAGTAAGTCCAGAGCCTGGGATTGAGCCAGATCGTTCCTTGTCGGGTTCCCATTCCGACGTTCTGAGGGTGGGCAGTCCGATTTCTAATGGGATGACTGCTTCTGATCCATATGCTAATGAGAATGGGGTCTCCCCCGTTGATCTCCGTGGAGTGGTTCTGAAAGTCCATAGGACATTAGGTAATTCTTCCACCCATCTTCCCTTGGCATCTTCCAGTCCTTTTCTTGATTCCGTCTAACACGGTTTTGTTCGAGGCTTCGGCTTGTCCATTACTCTGAGGATATGCCGGTGAACTGTAAACGTTTTTTATACCAAGTTCTGAGCAATACTTCGTGAAAGGTTTACTGGTGAATTGTGTCCCATTATCAGAGATGATAGTCTTGGGTATTCCGAACCTGGTTATAATATTCTTCCAGACGAACTTAATTGAATCTCTGTCTCTGATGTTTGCCAGCGGTTCGGCCTCGACCCATTTTGTGAAATAATCTGTAGCGACAATCAGCCAGCGTCTATTACCTGTTGCTTTAGGTAAGGGTCCGACCAGGTCCATGCCCCACTGTGCGAATGGCCACGGACTTACTAATGGCTGCAGCTCTCCGGCCGGTTGATGAACTGAATGTGAGAATCTTTGACATTTATCGCACTTTCTTACGTAGTCCACAGCATCTTTCTGCATGTAAGGCCACCGATATCCCTGGGTAAGAGCTCGGTGTGCCAGAGATCTGCCCCCAGTATGACTTCCACAGATGCCTTCATGTATCTCGTATAATAAATCCTCGATGATGTCGGGGTGAACGCATAAAAGATAGGGTCCCGAGAAGGACCGTTTGTAGAGCTTCAAGTCCTTCGACAACCAAAACCTCGCGGCTTTCCTTTTGATGATCTCGGCTTCCTTTTTCTGTTCCGGTAGAACACCCTCTTTAAGGTAGGTGACGTAGGGATCCATCCAACATGGACCGACTGTAACAGTGTTTATGAAGTTCGCAGGTTGGTCGATGCTGGGCGTTGTGAGGGTCTCAATTGGTATGAATCGTTTAAAATCAGCACTCAGAACAGATGCCAGCGTTGCCAATGCATCCGCGTGATTATTCAAGTTTCGACCGATCTGTTCGACTCTTACTGTTTCGAAATCGGTCATGGCCGTCTGAACCTTCAACAGATAGGCTGACATACGCTCATCTCGAGCCATGTACTCCCCATTGATTTGACTTTCTACTAACAACGAATCGCAGTAGACGATCAGACGTCTGGCTTCCAACGTTTTTGTCGATTTCAATCCAGCCAGGACTGCTTCATATTCGGCCTCATTGTTAGAAGTTTTAAAATTAAGACGAATCGATTGTTCAATCACTGTTTCATCCGGTGTTATTATGACCACCCCGGTTCCTGACCCTTTGGCGTTGGAAGCTCCGTCTACATATACCTTCCACCAACCTGTATGCTCGGGCGAGTCTTCTCGGGGCGTTGATTCGCCTAAGTTATTTTGTTCCGAGGTCGGTGCGAATTCTGCAACAAAATCGGCCAGCACCTGCCCCTTTATGGCAGTCCTTGGGAGATATTTTACGCCTAAGGCACTAATCTTTGCTCCCCATTTCCAAATCCGTCCCGTGAAGTCGGCCTTGTTAAACATGGCTTGCACCGGGTATTGTGTTACCAAGTAAACGGTGTGTGCTTGAAAATATTGTGGTAGCTTATCGGCCGCTGTGATCAATGCTAGGCCGACCTTTTCTAGAGGGGGATAGCGCGTTTCTGCCTCCGTCATAGTTTTGCTTGCATAATATACCGGACACTGGACGGTATCTTTAATTCGAATCAATACGGCACTTACGGCTCGGTCAGACACGGCCAAATACAAAAAAAGTGGTTCACCTGGTGTGGGATTAGACAAAAGCAAGGAAGAAGAAAGATACCTCTTCAGATCTTCAAAGGCCGAAACGCATTTGTCGTCCCATTTGAAAGTAGTGCTCTTTTTCAGGAGCTGAAAGAAAGGCTGGCATCTGTCGGCGGATCTTGAGATGAATCTGCTCAAGGCTGCGGTCATACCTGTTAGCCGTTGGACTTCTTTGTGAGTTCGTGGTGCTTTTAATTCTTGGATGACCCTTGATTTGATCTGGGTTTACCTCAATACCTCTATGTGATACCATGAAACCTAGGAATTTTCCAGAGCCGACCCCGAATACGCATTTAGAAGCGTTCAATCGTAGCTTGTGCAGTCTTAATACCCGGAATGTCTCCGTCAAATCCTTTAAATGGTTTTGGGATAACCTGCTTTTTACCAACCATATCATCAATGTATATCTCCATTGTCCTCCCTATTTGATCTTTGAACATCTTGGTGACCATCCGCTGATATGTGGCGCCGGCGTTTTTTAGACCGAATGGCATTACTTTGTAGCAGTATATCCCCAGTGGGGTGATGAATGCGGTTTTTTCTCGATCTTCAGTTGACAGGGCAATCTGATGATACCCTTGGAAGGCGTCTAGAAAACTCATTCGGTCGTGCCCGGCTGTTGCGTCCACCAACTGATCGATCTTGGGTAAAGGGAAGGGGTCCTTTGGGCATGCTTGGTTGAGGTTTGTGAAATCTACACATACTCTCCACTTCCCGTTTTTCTTTTTTACTACCACCGTGTTAGAGAGCCACGTAGGATATTGGATTTCCCGTATTGCTCCAGCCTGCAATAGTTTCTCTACTTCCTTTTGTACTGCTTCAGCATGCACCGGAGCCGATCTCCTTGCCTTCTGTTGCACTGGTTTGGAGTGAGGATCTGTATTCAACCGATGTTCAATGTAATTGGGATCTACACCTGGTACTTCGTAGGGGTCCCAAGCGAACACGTCCACGTTGTTTACGAGGAAGTCTATAAGTTCGGTTCAGTCGACTGGACTGAGTTCTCGGCCGATTTTAAAATGCTTCTCAGGATCGGAAGAGAAAGTTACCGTTTCTAATTCTTCACAGGGCGAGTATGTTTCTGTGCAGGTATTCCTCGCCTTCTCTGACTGCTATAAGTCCTTGGAGCATTGTGACACCATTTTCCCCTTTTGTTTTGATTCTGGGGGATTCTGTTTGACAGCCGCCATGATGCACTGCTTGGAGGCAACTTGGTCACCCTTAATCTCCATTATACCGAAATCTGTTGGGAAACGGAGTTTTTGATGGAAAGAGGAAGGCACGGCTTTCAACCTGTGCAGCCATCTTCGTCCCATAATTGCCGTGTAGGGGGACGGCACGTCTATTACCACGAATTCGGTTTCCAAACTGATTGGTCCGGTATGGACTTTCAATGTGATCCGGCCCATTGGCCGAATGCTTTCTCCTGAAAATCCAAATAGAGGTGCGTCGTAAGGTTGGAGGTCGGACTGTTTGAGACCTAGTCCGTGAAACAAGTCTGGGTACATTATCTCAGAACAACTGCCTTGGTCTATTAGTACCCGTTTGACATCCGAGTCCCCAATCCTTAATTTGATCACTAATGGATCGTCGTGTGGGGTCTGGACATCTCTCAAATCCTCGTCGGAGAAGAAAATCTGCTGTTCATTTTTTGGGTAATCCATCCTCGGTTTTTTGGACATAACCGATCCTTCATGTACTTGAAAAACCTCTCGAAGGTGTTGAGCTT
This sequence comes from Fagus sylvatica, assembly GCA_907173295.1. NCBI lineage: Eukaryota > Viridiplantae > Streptophyta > Magnoliopsida > Fagales > Fagaceae > Fagus > Fagus sylvatica. Next base: position 2,268,906 of record OU015765.1, read on the forward strand.
TCTTTAGGTCGGACTTCAGTCGATCGTATGAATGCCCATTCGACCGAGAAGTATAGATTGTTTCTATGACCCTTGCAGCGGGTTTGGTGTTGTGGATGATCGTTGGTCCTTCATGGTAATGCTGGCTCTGGCCATCACTTATGTAGCGTCGTAGGTGTCCGGCTTTAGCCAGGTCATCTAGGTGCTTTTTCAATGTAAAACATTTCTCGGTCATATGCCCCTTTTCTCTGTGATAGGAACAGTATTTGTTGGGATCTCTTCTAGTTGGATCTCCAGCCAGGGGCGCAGGCCACATGAAGAAAGGTTCATTCTTTATGTCGCCCATGATACGATAAATTGGTTGATTAAAAACTGTATACACTCCGCCTGCTTCTTTTGGTCGCGGAAAACGGGCAGGATTCCTTGGCGGTATTTCGGCCCTTTTTTGCTCCGTATTGTTGGGCCTTCTTTGGGGTCGACTTTGTGTGGATAATGCCCCAGTTCTAGCTCTGTCTTCCTCCACCCGTACATATTGTTCAATTCGCGACATAAGATCTCGCATGCTTCTAGCCGATCTTTTGGAGAGACTGTGTCTTAACTCGGATTCGGGGTGCAAACCCTCTTTAAAGGTTTTCATGGCCATATCTTCTGTACCACCGTCTACCTCGTTATAGACTTCCCAGTATCGGGCAGAATAGTTCTTTAGTGATTCTGAGTCCTTCATTCTCATAGACATTAGGGAGGCAAACTCCTTAGGTTTCCGACTGTTGGTTATGAATCGGGAAACAAATGCCTCGGCTAATTCGTTCCAAGAGTAAATCGAGGAATGTGGGAGGCGGTTGAACCATCTAAGGGACATCGGTCCTAAGCTTGATGGGAACATTCGGCACATCAAAGCATTGTTGCCGAGGTGTAAAGCCATGCTTTGTCTATAATGGCTAATATGTCCGACAGGGTCGGCCTTGCCGTCGTACATTACGTAGGTCGGGGCTGAAAAGTTTCTTGGCAGGCGGGCGCTCTCTATTTCTTTCGAAAATGGAGAGTGTGATATTTGATGAAGGGCTTTCCACACTGTTTCCCGCCCTATTCTTTCTCCGTATGGTTGTCTTACGGTTGAGGGGGATTCGGACCAGTTGCCCCTGGACCCTCTATCCAGAGCTCTTCCCCCTTTATTTCTTCCGTCAGAGCTTTCTTCTTCATCAGTTTCCGCGGTTGACCTGCTGGAGCTATCGGATGACAAACATCTTGCATGTCTGGTTCTATTCTTCGGTCGGCTAGAATGCTGTGGTCTTCTGGACCGTTTATTTTTCTTTAACTTCTTCTTCAAGTCAAGAACCTGTTGTTGTAGTGCCTCCACTGTGTCTTCATTATATTCATCCCAGGTTCGGTCGCTAGTCGAACTACCCGCTCTTGGTTCTTCGGTTAGTCTCGTTCTTCTGTCCATTTTGGAGGGTTCACGATATCGGTGTGATGGTTCAGGCTTCTGTTCTCTCCTGACCTCCGATCTAATGATGATTCTTCGGCCTCGGAGTGCTTTTTCAAAAGGAGAACCTTCGGGCCACCTCTTGTCGTTGTTGGAGGAGAGGTCGGTTTCTATTAAGGGATTTTCATCTTCTGGGATCATTGTTTCTTTCCCTCGGTCTGGGTATCCGGTCACTTTTTCTATTCGGCTAGTCATTTTCTTCGGAATTCTGTATCTGTCAAAGTACTTTCCCACAGACGGCGCCAATTGTAGTGGGTAAGTTTTTGTGCTACAATTAATTTCTTAAAGTAGTAAAAAGTACTTTTGTCAGACTTTCCAAAAATAACCACCCCTTCTCATTAATGTTCACTTTTGAATTTATAGTACACAGTACTTCGTATTCTGTTCCCTTTCCTCAATGTGGGACAATTCTTTACACAATGAAGTACAGTAAAGTACAAAGTTTCTATTGAAAAGTACAGTATTCTATTTGTCTCCTATTGTTCTTTAACCGCTATTTCCATCCTCTGATATAGGCTTGGGCCGAGCTTTACACTTTGACCTTTGATACAGGCTTGGGCCGAGCTTTATACTTTGGCCTCTGTCGTAGGCTTGGGCCGAGCTTTATACTTTGGCCTCTGATAAGAGCTTGGGCCGAGCCTTATACCTTGTTCCCTGATACAGGCTTGGGCCGACCTTTATACTTTGGCCTCTGTCGTAGGCTTGGGCCGAGCTTTATACTTTGGCCTCTGATAAGAGCTTGGGCCGAGCCTTATACCTTGTTCCCTGATATGGGCTATTCATTTATGGGCCTATTTTATATTTAGATTTCCCCACCTCCAACAAGCTTCCGGTCCATGCCTCCAGTTACCTCCCAAAAAGAGCTGCCATGCACCATTCGAGCCAAAAAAGTGTGAATCATCAGTGTTACAACTATGCTACATCAATCAAGTTATATCAATTACAGATTTTTCCAACCAATATTTATATGGATTGAAAATTCAAAAAGTTATTATTTGTTCATCAATGAGCTTTCTTTTAGGAGAATAGGATCTTATGATTTTATCCCTTCATAGTTCCCTAATTTTTTAGTTCTTACTTGGTTGAAGCAGTCTTGCATATCTCAGCATTCTCTCAGCCCATTCATGAACAATTAATACTTGAGCTATTGAATTCAGAAACTTTAAAGCATCTATATTTAAACTAGCATAACATAACAAGGTCCAGAAAATGAATTATATGGCAAAGCCAGTCAAAACCCATGCTAACATCAAGCAGACCAGGGATCGGGTGCATTGATTTGATGGATTCCTATTGGAATACCCAATAGGCCCCTCAATTTAATAGAATTGCTTCAGTTTGAAAAATCATGTAATTCCTAATATTAGAGTATTAGGGTAAATTCCTAGAATGTGAGAAGACTCTTTTTCCAATAAACAATAGGTGTATTGATTAAAAATCGTCAATACAACATCTATATCCTTCACCAATGTCTTAGATTATCCGCCGTTAAGATTCTCCCCAAAGCAACTGTCCAAGAAAAGAAAGCAACCCATGGGGGAATCTTTGCCTTCCAAATGCTCTTCAAAGGGAAGCAATCTCCCCCATTGCTAGTAAGAGTTTTATAGTAAGATTTTACCTCAAAGATTTTAGACTGAGAGGGCTGCCAGCACACCTTATCTTCTCCAATACTTGTGACAGTGATTGAATAAAGGAGTTCCAAAAATGAAGAGAAGGATTCTATCTCCCGATCCTGAGCCAAACAAGAAAAAGTCACATCCCAGTGGATGGAATCGCCCCGACACTGAAAATTATCTACCACAAAAGCATCCTTAACTCTAGCAAGTCAAAATAATTCCGGATATGCAGCCTTCAGAGGACCGTCAGAACACCACACATCATCCCAAAAACGAATGCGAGTACCATCCCCCACCTCAAACTTCAACATCTGAGAAAATTTATTCCACCCATTATGAATAAATTTCCACAACTCTACTCCATAAAGACCCATTGGGCATTTTGGAAGTCCATCCACCCTCCAAACATCCATACTTCACCAGCACAACCTATCTCCAAAAAGCCTCCCTTTCCACCCCAAACCGACATAACCACTTCCCTAATAATGCTTCATTGAACCGTCTCAAATTGCAAATATTCAATCCACCATTCGAATAAGGAGGGCAAATATGATCCCAACTGACCAAATGGAAATTGATCATCTCTTCAAAATTCCCCCAAAGAAAATTCCCCTGAATTTTTTCAATTCTTTTAGCCACAACACAGGAATAGGAAAAAGAGAAATAATATGTTGGTAAGTTTGAAAGGGTGATTTTAATTAAGGTAAGACGACCACCTTTTGATAAATACAACCGCTTCCACCCCGCCAACCAGCGTTCCAATTTTTCCATTATCGGATTCCAAATGGATTGCATTTTGAAATTCGCCCCCAATGGAAGCCCCAAATATTTCATTGGGAATGTGGATGTTTTACAACCCAAAATATCCGCTAGCAACTCCAAATGAGGCACATCACCAACTTGAACCAGCTCAGATTTCCCCAAGTTCACTCAGAGCCCTAAAGTGGCTTCAAACCAAGTCAGAATAGCCTCAAATAAGTAAGATTATCCGGAGTCGCTTCATAAAAAATGAGGGTGACATCAGCAAACAATAGGTGAGATATCCTCAAAGGATTAGTCACCTCCCCACCCACAGATAAACCAGTTAAGAAACTAGCCCCACTAGCTTTATCAATTAGCCTACTCAAGGCCTCCATGACTATCACAAATAACAAAGGAGATGAAGGGTCCCCTTGGCGAATACCTCGAGAGTTCTGAAAAAAACCACACGAGCTGCCATTAACCAAAATGGAAAACCGAATAGTAGAAATACAAAAATAAATCCACCTCCTCCATTTCTCTGAAAAACCACAACTCTGAAGTAAATACAGCAGGAACTCCCAATTCACATGATCATAGGCTTTTTCCAAATCCAGTTTGCAAATCACACCTGGATCTTCCACTTTTAATCTGCTATCTAAGCACTCATTAGCGATAAGCACCGAATCAAGAATTTGTCTGCCCTTCACAAAAGCATTCTGAGATGGAGAGATTATCTTACCCAAAACTGAACTCAGCCTAATCGCCAATATCTTAGCAATGGTCTTATACATGCCTCCGACTAAGCTAATAGGACGAAAATCTTTAATCTCATCAGCCCCGTGCTTCTTAGGAATGAGCGATACGAAAGTTGCATTAAGACTTCTTTCAAAGTGACAATGCTCATGAAATTCTTGACACACAGCCAACACCTTGCTCCTCACAACACTCCAACACTGCTGAAAAAAAGCCAATGAGAACCCATCTGGACCCGGAGCCTTGTCCCCATTAAAGCCTTTCACCACATCATAAATCTCATTTTCATCAAACGGACGCTCTAACCACTCTTGCTTCCTCATCAGAAATAGAAGTGAACTGACTTCCATGTACAAATGCTCATAAAAAGAGGCGATGTGAACCCGAATTTCTTCTTCATTGGAAGAAAGAGTGCCATCAATACTCAACTGACCAATGGAATTGGCATTTCGATGTGAGTTTGCTAACCTGTGAAAAAACTTCGTGTTCTTGTCCCCTTTTTGAAGCCATAAAGCACAAGATTTTTGTCTCCAGTTGATTTCTTCCATTAGAATAAGCTGGTCCAGCCCTACACTGGTTAGCTCTTTCTTATCCTTTTCCTCAACCGATAAAGGCCAAGTTTCCTCCACCAGATCCAGCTCTCTCAATTCATCCATCAGAATATTCTTTTTCATATTGACATGCCCAAATTCATCTTCATTCCATTTTTTCAAGTCCCCCTTCAGAGCTTTTAGCTTGTTGGCAAACACAAAACTAGAAGAACCAGAGAATTGATAGGATCCCCACCAATTGCGAACCCGCTCTATAAATCCATCCGCTTTTAACCACATGTTTTCAAACCGAAATGTACGCCTTCCCCTTGGAATACTACCACACTCCACCATAACAGGGAAATTATCTGACGTTAGTTTAACCATTCTCTTTTGAGAAATAGTAATAAAACCCTCCTCCCAATCAGCTGTGTAAAGAAACCGATCAATTCTTGACATAGAAACCACCTCCCGATTGTTTGGCCAAGTAAAATTACCTCCTGACAACGAAGTATCAATCAAACCATTAACAGAAATAAAGTTAGAGAAGTCATACATTGCTGGGAAGAAGCCCACAGATCCCATCCTTTCCAGAGGGAAGCGCACCACATTAAAATCTCCTCCCACACACCAAGGCACCCCTGACCAACTTCGAATCCCTGCAAGCTCATCCCACATGAGACCCCTTTCTCTGTCTATATTAGGCCCATAAACTCCAGTATACATCCAAACTTTCTGATCTGCAACATTTTTGAATTTGCAAGAGATAGAATAAAACCCAAGAACATCCTCTATTTTTTCTACTAATCTTTTATCCTACATCAGTAGAATCCCACCCGAGGCCCCATTGGACCCTAGAAACATGCAGTCCACATGGTGGCATCTCCAAAGACTTCTTACAATCGCATTTGTGATCAACTCCAGCTTTGTCTCTTGTAAGCATATGATATTTGGCTTCCAAATCTTGAGCATGTGCTTAATACGAAGCCTTTTCCCCGGATCATTCAGCCCTCTTACATTCCAGGTCAGAATTTGCACACTCATTAATACACAATAATATCCCCCCCTTGCACCTTGTCTTTTCCCTTTGCCTCCCTATTGGCTTTGGCCTCATAGTTGACGGAGCTTACTAACCTTTTTAGCTTCCTGCAACCTTTTCTCCCTGAGCTAGAAAGCCTTCAAGTGCTAAGTATCTCATCTTTTTTCCGTTGGTGTCTAGCTTCAATATCCATTAATAATTTCGTAACTCGTTGTTCATATCCCTTAAATCTTGCTCCCAAAATTTTCCTAACCCCTTTCAGCTTCCTCAACACCTTTTCTGACGGTGTCCTCCCAGCTACCTGAACCTCCTTACCACTAAAACTCTCCATGTCAAGTGGGACAGCTACAGCTAGAGGCTCCACCAAAAGTGGCATCAACTCCTCATTCCCTACAACCTCTCCCCCAACAATGGAGGAATGATCTTCAGATTCCCCAACCCCTGACTCAAGCAACAAAGGCTCAATGTTCTCACCATTGTTCTTGACTACTAGAGAATTTAGAGTCTCAACCATCGCCTCCGAATCAATCCAAGGGATTTCTAACCCATCCTCCAACCTTTGTGACCCTCATGCAGAATCATATTCTTCACAACCTATATCAAACTTATCCCGGTGAGAGGAGACCCACTGAATAAGCTTTTGGGTGGTCTCGTCCTCATGATCGGCTACTGGAATACTCAAGTCCATCGGTATATGCACCTGCCGGCCATCTCTGAGATCGATATACAATTGCTTGAAGGATCCCAGGTTTTGTCCACCGATCCGATCCCTTGAAAAACCTTAGCAATGGGTGGAATCTGAGATGCCAGCATCAAACTTGACTCTAAGTGTAGTGATTCCGAATCCTCGTTGTGCACTGAAACATGCTCTAGATCTCGTGATCCTGAAGCAATGACATCACCCCTTGGAAATATCTGAGACCCACTACGAGGTTGCCATATGAGATTAGCTTTCAGGGCGGGCTTTGGCAAGCTGGGCTTAACTATAGTAACGGGTTTTATAATTGGGCTGGATTTGAGTACAGGATCAGGAGGGTGAGGCTTTAAAATAGAGCTAGGCCCATTCAAAGAGTTACTTACGGGCTTAGGGTCAGTTGGGTCATTATTTTGAATTGTTACCGAGTCTTCCACTCGGTTTATCCATCACCTCAGCCCACTTATTATCTAGTCCACACCCTAAGATGGCTTTCAAGAAAATCCCCAAGGAATCATTAACATACCCGTTACAGAATTCGCAGGAGTCAACTTGTGCTCCAGCACTGGCATGCAAAAAATTTGGGATTGAATTACTGAGAATCACAGCTTCCTTAAATGATCTTGAATCCCCATTTGCATTTGAATTAGGTTGTACCACAAATCCGTCAAGGACCGGCGATTGCCGCCGCTGATGATGCAACCTAGGAACCGCCAGTGTCAAGATACCAGTAAGTTCTTGACTGAACCCACGCCAACCACCTGCACCCTTTCCCTCAAGTATAATCACAGAACCTTTGCTTCTGGATTCTCCCAACATTGTCACAGAGGCGAACCAGCCCTTTCCATTCCTCTGTTTTTGAATAACAAAACTTTATTCCCCTCACGGAGAGATCTAAAAGCATTCTGATCAAGAGGCAGCGAAACAAGCTCTAACAAAGTGTCGCGAAACCACCGTGCCGTTACCAATCCCATCGTCACATGACTCAAATGATTCTTCCCTCGTTCTATAATGTGTAACTCATTAGCATAATGAACTATCTTGTAAGATTTTGATTCCACATGAAAAAAATCGATTTTCTCCCATGACTAAATCTAATGAACGTAACGTAAAAAAACTACCGCCCACTAAAGCCTATTGGACCTTCTCAGATTGTCGGAAACAGCAATATATATATATATAAGTTGGTTAAAAATAACCAAATAACCTGTTCAAACTTCTTAGAGTGACAACATAGTAAAAACATTCCATGTTATCTCCTTTCATATTACATCATCTAAACAAAATTTTAAAAAGCTAGCCGGGATTGCCGCCAAATTATTATTCTCTCTTCTTTTTTTCCATTGATAGGGATGACCTTTATTGCTGAAAAGAAAAGGAATAGTCGTTTAAGATGGTTTGGTCATAAGCGGAGAACAATTAATGTACCAATGAGAAAGAGTGAGTTGATTTAAGTGTAGGGAACAAAAAAAGGTAAAGGAAAACCAAAAATAACATTAATAGAAGTAGTAAAAAAATGGCCCATCTATTAAGGTAGTAACAGAGAGTATGACTTTGAATAAAATAGAATGGCGGAAAAAATACAGGTGGCCAACCTTGACTAATTTGTTGAAGATCCATAACCAACCTAAAAAGGAGTATGATCACACCAAAAAGGAAGCATCTAAACTTAACCAAAAAGAGGGGGGAGAGTTAATGAGTATGCTCACACCAAAAAATATACAACACAAAGAAGCTAGAGAAGATATTAGACTGCAAAAATTGTTAAGGCTGTGGGGCCAAGGTGCTTTTTGGATGAATAGGGCCAACATTTCCCTCATGAAAAAACTTTTGCATAAAATGGGCAACTAGAGCTAGGGTAGCAATTTGCTTGTGAGAATGTTTCTCCTTTCCCATGCAACAAGAAACATATATGTATTTGCATAATTCTTGTCACTTCTATTAGACAAACAAAAATTCATGGTTGGCCACCGCTTCTGTTTTGTTTGAGGTTGTTGTGCTCCATATAAAATAATAAATATGCTTCTGTAATAGTCTCTACAATTATGGTGAAAAGCATTGCACCTGCTAACTGGTCACGGGTACAATGGATGGGCAAAGCTTATTTACATTCTTCTTGAGGTGGCTTCAAAAATTTTGAGCTAATATTTCCAGTTTCTGCCAGGAAAATCCGTAGATCATCAAGGAATTTACCCATCATTACTTGGTTTCAGAGTTTGACGTTTCCTTTTCTACTATGCTAATCTCCAAGGGAAAAAAAGAAGATTTTAAGATAAAATTCAATTACATACCTCTTACCACATGAATGTTTTCACCACTTTTTGGATCTCATATCCTCAAAGTTGCATCATTAGAACCAGTACAGACTAGTTTACCTTAAGCAACGAGGAAGATGCAGAAAATTTAAAAATTAAATAAATTATAGAGTGAATAATAAAGGTTCTTTAACCAAAAAACACCGAGAACAAGAGTAAACTAGATACTATCAGGGGTAAAATCACCACAAGTGACACTACCACCATGTCCTGAAAATGTTTGGAGACAGGAACCTTTGTCAGCATTCCACATCCAAACAGTGCAATCCTCTAAGCCAACTAAGATCAAATGTCCTCTCAGATGCCAACTGATCCACTGAGAAGGAACATAATTCATAGTCAATTTTCAATAAATGACACTACAATTATAGTACATCTAAAGGAAAATAACAAATTCACCTCAATGCCCCCTCCAAGACCATCAAATGAGCATTTGAGATTTTCTAACTGTATGTCAAGGATCCAGATGCTAGCAACTGTTCATCAATGCTAAAGGTTAAACTACAAACAGAATCCTTATGACCTACACAGAAATTTACAAGAGGTTTAACACAAAAATAGATGATGAACAACCATAGATTCTAACTTGTGCATGTTCTACTACTTTAGTGACCAGCCATGGGCATAAGATAAATTTGGTACACTTGGAAAGCACTAGAGCAAACCATCATAACCAATGAAGAGAGAAAATTATGCAACTATCATGTCATGCACATACCTTGGAGTTCAAAAGCCCAATCTCCTCAACCAACCTCCAAAGAAACCCTTTGTCATGTCCACCCCCAGTTGCCACTAATGTAGCATCAGTTGGGCTGGAAGCAACTGTGTACAACTCACCTGTGCAGGAAAAAGGAATAAATGTACGTAATTCCATAGATTTTTCAGTAGCATAATACCTAGCGAATGTATTGAGTATCAAGCATTCTTTGCCACATCTTAAGTTCCTTTTCCTGCAAACTCTTTAAGAATGGAGTTCCCAATATTCTACTCTCTTCACCTTTTCTTTACTCGATTTTTTAGATGATTTATTTCTCCGCTGTTAATTTCTTGGCTCATATATTTTTAGTTTTGTTTTTTGTTTTCTTTTCCTAGCTTTATATATATAAGACTCCAGTATACTAGGAGTGCAAACAAATCAAGCTCCTAAAGAGCTAAACAACAGTGTTTTCTTTAAAGAATTTTGCAATATTAATAAATAAATAAAAATCAGTATCAACTATCAAGCATCAAGCTGTGAAAAACAAAGTCATATTGTGCCAAAAATCCACAAGGAGATCAAAATTCAATTAATGATACCCTATCATTTCACCTAAATGAAACGCCTTTCCATAGAAACTAGGTCAATCGCTCCAGTGTAATAAGACAATCACATCATAAACATAGTGGTTGTAGCCTCTAATTGTTCTAGCTATCACCTCTCTATTGTTATCACCGAAGTAATGAAGAAATTGGGTTTAAGTGCAGCTCTTAATCTCCTTAAAATTGTGTAAATTATATCGATTGAATATAGTAGATTATTAAGTAACTATGAGAAGAGCCATGGAGAAAGAAAGTTTAAACATAACTTCAATTTTAAGCTACAAGACATAATTTTTTTTATTTGTTGAGGATGAATTCATTAACCATATCTAAGATAGTTTCAAACTACTCATTTGAATTAAATTAGGGTAAATTACACTAACACCCATTTCTTTTGAGGAAACTAGACTCACTACACCCTAGTTTGGGAAAATGACTTATGCTGCTAAACAATCAGTGGGTGAGTCCAATGGGAAACAATAACCTCAAAGAGGTAAACAGTAACAATAGCTCATGAGCAATGATAACAATACAATGGCTCCGAAGAGCCATAATACAATACACCACACCACAATATATGATACCTCGGTCGAAGGCCAACACTTAACCCTATGTTGGCATAGGTTGCAGACAGTCTAGTTGACCATTTGAAAACATTTTTACTTTTCTTAAAGACTTCATAAATACAATTTATATAATACAATAATCAGTATAAGGAACTAACAATGATTTAAAATTATAAGTTTCACTCTTTGAAATCTATATATATATATATATTGAGAGATGTCATGATCCGAAGTCCACTTACCTTGAATAGCCAAGGCCAAGTTTTGCCTCCAATGTCTAGGGCGATATCAACTAGAACCTAAAGAAAGATTAGATGACCCAATAAGGATAGGTACAATACTTAACTATCAATCTAAGCAAAGATAAAACTCTAAGGAACATATAAGGATTTAATATTGATACCTAATTAATCCAGTTGTCAATTTTCTGCTAAACTATTTAAACTCATTAAGGCAGCCCTAAAAATATAACATAACAGTACCTAAAACCATAACATGGCAATGCCTAAATATTGTTTTAAATTACATCAAAACTCCTTTAATATTTAACCACCCACACTACCAGTATTTATCCATAACCAAACTAATATATAAACCTTACGTTAGCCACCAAACGGAATCCATATAATTATCGTATCAACCTACAATTCAAAACAAGCCTAATACTTCAACCTCTTATAAAACCCAAATGAAATTATTCTATATCTGCTTTACTATTGACATTGTGAAATCTTTGTTATTATATACATGGATTTACGGTAACTTATATATATACATTCAAATATAATACCATTGCTTCCTAGATATCACTAGTTCATTACCCTAGAATTATACATATATACATTCTAATATATTACATGTTTCTACGTTGAATCATGTTCATAGCCTCCATATGAATATTTCATCCCCTTAGGATTATAGCAATGAACCAATGTGATATGTATATACTATAATATGTAACTCCAGTGACTTACCTTCGACGCCAGAGAATAGGGCTCAACAAAAGCTAGAGAAGCAAACTAATTCTAATGGAATGGAAGTCTCTTTACGTGTAAACACTAAATAATGAGGGGAAGATGTATATATATATATATGTACACGGCAACCTTAGCTAGGGTTTAGGCCAATTTACTATAATAACCCTATTTAATATACTTATTGTCTAATTAACCCCTCCAAAATAAATAACTCTTATTTAAATTATTTTCTTTAATATCCAATCCAATTTAGCCTACTATTGGGCCTATTTATACAACTTCTAAATTAAATTTTAACTGTGTTGAAACTTAACCGGTTGAACAATACTAATTATGCTAAAAAAAATTGGGGCATTATATCCTTCTCCCCTTAAAAGAATTTCGTCCTCGAAATTATACGTACCTCCATTTTGGAAGAAATGGGGATATTTGGATTGCATTTCATCCTCACGCTCCCACGAGGCTTCTCCCGTGGAATGATTGCTCCATAAGACCTTCACCAAACGTATAGTCTTGTTACGTAACACTTGGTCTTTGCGATCCAAAATTTTCATTGGCATTTCTTCATATGACAAGTCCTCTTGAACTTGGAGTGGCTCATAACTCAGTATATGAGAGGGGTCAGAAACATATCTCCTCAACATGGATATATGGAACACATTATGTATCCCAGACAAAGCCGGTGGTAAAGCAAGCTTGTAAGCCACAGGGCCAACCCTTTCCAAGATCTCAAACTGTCCCACGTACCTAGGGCTTAACTTTCCTTTTTACCAAACCTCATAACTCCTTTCCTTGGTGCCACTCGTATGAAAACCATGTCTCCTATTTCAAACTCCAAGTCTCTTCTTCGTGTATCAGCATAACTCTTTTGCCTGTTTTGAGCTACACGCAATCTTTTCTGAATTAATTCTATTTTTTCACAAGTCCTTAGAACAATCTCAGGACCCAATATCTTCCTCTCACCAACCTCATCCCAACAGATTGGAGACTTACACCTTCTTCCATATAAAGCCTCATAAGGCGCCATCCCAATACTTGCTTGATAGCTATTATTATAAGCAAACTCCACTAAGGTCAAATGATCAATCCAGCTACCTTTGAAGTCTAAGACACAAGCTCTTAACATGTCTTCTAAGATCTGGTAGTCCTCTCAGACTGTCCGTTTATTTGAGGGTGGAAAGCAGTACTAAAGTTCAACTTAGTACCTAGTGCCTTTTGCAAGCTACCCCAGAACCGTGAAGTAAATCGCGGATCTCTATCAGAAACAATAGAAACTGGCACCCCATGCAACCTCACAATCTCGTTAACATATATCTCTGCAAGCTTGTCAAGAGAGTAGTTCATTCGGATTGGAATAAAGTGGGCAGATTTAGTCAACCGATCCACCACCACCCAAATAGCATCATGGTTCTTAGATGCCCTTGGTAACCCACACACAAAATCCATAGAGATATTTTCCCACTTCCACTCAGGTATAGGCAATGGTTGCAATAACCCCGAGGGCCTTTGGTGTTCCACTTTAACTTGTTGGCAAGTTAAGCATTGTTCCACAAAATGAGCTATCTCTCTTTTCATGTTATTCCACCAATAAACTTCTCGAAGATCACGATACATCTTGGTACTACTCGGATGAACTGTGTAAGGAGAATGGTGTGCTTCCTCCATAATCTCCCTTTTGATTGCTAAATCCTTAGGCACACAAAGTCTGTCGCCAAACCTCAAAGCACCGTCATTGGAGATATTAAATTCAAGTATATTTCAGCCACGCACTTCTTCCATGATTTTCATCAACTATGGATCACAACCTTGAGAAGCTTTAATTTTCTCAATTAAAGTTGGTTGTACACTTAAACTAGCCAAGTAAGATTGGGAGCCACCGATTAAAACCTCAACTCCAAGTCTCTCTAGATCAATAATGATATGCTTTTGAGTAATTAATAATGCGGCTGAGAAGCCATAGGACTTTCGATTGAGTGCATCTGCTACAACCTTGGCCTTACCAGGATGATAATTAATTGAGCAATCATAGTCCTTAATCAACTCAAGCCATCTCATTTGTCTCATATTCAACTCCTTCTGAGAAGAGATGTACTTTAGGCTCTTATGGTCTGTGTATATTTCACACCTCTCGCCATACAAGTAATGCCTCCATATTTTTAATGCAAAAACAACAGTAGCCAATTCTAGATCATGTGTTGGATAATTCTGTTCGTAACTCTTTAATTGTCGGGAGGCATAAGCAACCACCTTGCCATGTTGCATTAGTACACAACCAAGTCCCTTGTGGGACGTATCACTATATATAACAAAACCACTAGAACTCGAAGGAATAGTCAACAATGGAGCAGAAACCAACCGTTGCTTCAACTCTTGGAAACTCCTTTCACATTCATTTGTCCATTCAAACTTGGCATTTTTCCGAGTCAAATGAGTCAAAGGAGTTGCAATATGGGAAAATCCTTCCACAAACCTTTTGTAATAACCTGCAAGACCCAAGAAACTCCTGACCTCATTCACATTAGTCGGTCTAACCCAATTGACCACAGCTTCAATCTTGCTAGGATCCACAGTAATCCCATCCCTAGAGATCACATGCCCCAAGAACACCACATGATCCATCTAGAATTCACACTTCTTCAATTTAGCAAACAACTTCGTGTCCCTTAGAATTTGCAACACAATTCTTAAGTGCTCCTCATGCTCTTCCTAGCTTTTAGAGTAAACCAAGATATCATCAATAAACACAATAACAAAACTATCCAAGTACTCATGAAATACCCTATTCATCAAATCCATGAAAACAGCTAGCGTATTAGTCAAACCAAAAGGCATCACTGAGAACTCATAGTGACCATACCTAGTCCGAAAAGCTGTCTTTGGTATGTCTTCCTCTTTAACCCTCAACTGATGATAACCTGATCTTAAGTCAATCTTGGAGAAAACTTCAGAGCCTCAAAGTTGATCAAACAAATCATCAATTCATGGCAAGGGATACTTGTTTCTTATGGTTACCTTATTCAACTCCCTATAATCAATGCATAACCTCATGCTACCATCCTTCTTTTTAACAAACAATACCAGTGCACCCTAAGGGGAAGCACTGGGCCGAATAAAACCTTTGTCTAGCAAGTCTTGCAACTGTTCCTTCAACTCCTTGAGTTCAGCATAAGCCATTCTATATGGTGCCTTGGAAATTGGACCAGTTCTAGGAACTAGGTCCATAGTAAACTCAACCTCTCTCTTAGGGGGTAATCCAGGTAAGTCTTCTGAGAACATATTTGGAAATTCTTTCACTACCGAAATGTCTTTGGTCTTTAGCGTTGTTTCCTCACTCTTTAACACATAAGCCACGAACCCCTTACAACCCTTCCTAAGCAATCGCTTTACTTGCATAGCTGAAACTAATGGAGGTGGTCTCACCACACGATCTCCTTCAAATACATATTCAACTTGACTAGGAATTCTAAACACCACTTTCTTTCCAAAATAGTCAATGGAAGCATGGAAGGTAGATAACCAATCCATCCCTAATATTATTTCTCCTTGAACTAAATACTCACTCAAACCACACATCATGTGAGGTCTGGGCTCGGGGGGCTAAATGAAGAGGCCCGTTTTTTGCCACATCAGCCTAAACCCAAAGCATCAAGCTTTATTTTGAGGATCCAAGGCAAACGAAGCCCAGCGGATCTACAGTGACAGAAAACAAAGGGATGTGGCATTGGGCCATTATTCAAGCCCAACTTAAAGCCATCCCATTCAAGTTCAAAATCCCATGTGTGCTGATTTGCCGTGGGACCCACCAAAACTTAAATCAGGGAGCCAAAATTGCCACAGGTATAAAGCTCTCTTCTCTCCTTTTAGAGTAGCGCTCGAGGCACTGATAGAGTGCTTTGCCAATGCAAAAGCATAGTACTCCATGCCTTCATCATTACTCAAAACAGCTGGTCTTCTTCATTAACCTTCAGTTATGGCAGATATTTCATGATCATATCTGCTGCAACATAAATTATGATGGAAGAAGTGATGGAGAAGACAAGGTTAGGACAAATGAAGCCAAGGGAGCTGTCATGCCCACCAAGGCTGCCACCACTCAAGAGTAGAGACCATCGCATCCCAGCACTTCGGTGGTCCTTGTTCATCTTCAACATAGAACTCAGGAAGGTCGGTTTGGAGGTAAGGGGATTAATTCTCTAAATTTCGTTGGTCTGGCGTAACATAAAAGCATTACATCTGCTGGGAATACAATGCAACAATAAGATTAAACTAAATTGTAGAAAACGTGTATGGGTCAACTCAATTACTCCAACTCTTCTTGTCAAGCATTTAATGCTCACCAACCCTAACACTAGAAATGATAGATTATCTGTCTGTCGCAGCCCAAATCAGGTTTGCAAGAGATAAAGATTATCTTCTTAACCTAGATAAGATTAATTCAAATCCTAACTCTTTTATCTCTCAGATAAATAGTAAACATCATGATTAAGAGGACAATGGCTGAGACCACAAGATATTAACACCACTATAAAGAGGGGTTAGATATAAGAAAAGAAGGGTTGGTCTAATCTTGGTTGGTCTGATCTTAGTAGCTAAGACATTAAGCTTAAGACCAGAACATAATTAATTCTCAGAGCATTCTCTGAAGAATTAAACATGGAGTGAAACACTGTTGGTCTACCACAACCAAGAAACCTACCCTCACCTACCAAACACTTACACCACTTAATGATGTTGATTCATACACATTTTTGAGTAATTAATCCTCTTCCTGCTCACTGAACCCCTGAGTTCTATTGTTTACTATAAATTTCCTACGTGTTATCATCATTGTAAGTCCTGGTGAAAGTAAGGTTTCTTGTATTAGGTTCTAATCTATGGTATTGATTTTGTCTGTCTTATCGTGACTTTCTTTGTGAGTATTGTGGCCCAGCAGATCAGAGACTTCAGAGGGAAGCGCTATCAGCTCATTGGGCAGCCCAACAAGCCTAGTGTAGAGTTTTGGGCTCAACATCCCCATCAAACAAATCCAGTCCATGTTTAGCCATTCACAAGGCGACACGTGGTAAGCGAGAAATTTTGAGCATCCACAACTACATATAACAAAGAATATAATATATATATATATATATATATATATGATGCAATTAATCACAAGGGTGACCTCCCAGGATCACTTGAAAAAAAAAAAAAAAAAAAGATGGAAAACTCCTTAAGAGTGGGGTTTGCTGTGGGGATTCTCTGATGCCTAAGTCTCAAAGCTTATTGAAAACGTGTGTATTTTGTGTTTTTTGAAGTTAGGTGATGAGAATAAATTCAATAAGGTCCCCGTGTAAAACCCCACATTTACACCATCCAATAACACCTGGCCACATCGGCATTTTACTCAAATGAAAAAATTCGCACCCATACACAATCCGTCTTTCTCCTTCACCTTTTCTTTCACATGTTCTCTCTCCATACACAATCCGTCCTACACATAATCATACATTTCCCTTTTTGATTGCGAGATTTCTTCTACGACTCTAGCCTATGGTTTGAAATTCGAGTCTTAGTTATCCTTTGACTTTATGAATAGCATCTTGCAATTGTGACGATTTGATCCCGAGAACTTTGATAACTGGGACTTGAATTCATTTCCATGCATATAACTCATATAGCTATATCATTTTCTTGTCAATGGGAGCTTAAACTTGGCCGAGCTCACATCTTATTGCGGATGACTGAAGCTGCCAACTAGATGGGTCTGACGTCTGAGATGCTACGTCATCACCTCTCTTTGAGGTATCATGTCTGCACCATAATCATCAATAAATGAGATGGAAACAATTGAACTTTTAAAAACCTTACATGATAATGAAGAAGAAATAAACCATAAATCTCTTATTTCACAAACTTCAAATACAAAGTAATTGCAAGCCAAAGTCCCACCTTTGAAAGGAAGAGTATCATATATTACAAAGCTATGTGTTGGTTTATGTTATTAAAACAAGTAATATTATGAAAATTGTAGTTTGAAACTCACCTATAGTTTAGGTAAAAAAAATTTTAGCAAATTACATCAACCTTTTCTTAAAATTTTATGAAATGACACTCTTCCCTTGAGGTTTTTTATAAATGTGAAAGACAATGTAACACCCCAATACGTATGCTATCCTCAAATCTCTAATGTACTCAACTTCATCTTTGGGTATTATATCATCAAAGGATACTTGAAACTTACTTTGTGTTGAGGGATAGTTCTTTATTTTCATATAATGTTAAGTAAGTGGAAATGATAAGTGAAGGCATCTAATTAAATGATATTACATGTAGTAGGGGTGCATATGTATAAATCATAGACATGTGGGGCCTTAATATAGTTTGGGATGATAGTGGGGGCTGATTAGAAACTTAGCCATAAATATCTCATATATGACATCACATTCCACTATCTCCTTTCCCCTAGATAAGCTAGAACCCTCTAGAAACATGTCACCTCATATTCCACTATCTCCCAACCCTTAAAATCAGCCTAACACTAGAAGTTTCTCTAAAAAATCAAACTATATACCCTCTTAGTCAAGGATAAACGTGGGTAGCATAAAAGATAGGGGTTTGGGCTGATCTAGAAGGAGAAGTTCCTATTTTGGTTTTGAATCTTCAACTTTAAGGTAAGTAGCATCTCCATGGTTCTCTTAACTTAGTTAAACCATTATTTAGGTTCTTAGACATGTTTTCCATTTTTTGCTATTTGTCCTTGCTATTTATTCATGGAATTAACTAGAAATTGAAGTTACTCTCTTTTTAGTTAGAATCCATCTTGTATTTTGTTTTATGTTACAAATCCATTATATTTACAACTTGAATCTTGTTTCTAATTAAGGCTGTATTACAGAATCAAAAACCCTATTTAGCTTGATTTCTTGATTTTAATATATTCTTCTAAAGCCTTATTTCATGTATTACAAATTTAGTGTTTTCAAACTCAAGAAGCCATTGTTGTATCTCTAAGTTTAGGGTTGTAAGCACTAAGTTAACCCTTGTTTAAGTTTGTAATTGACTCAATCAGCTTTCCTATGTGTCTTTGGGGTAAAGTCCATTTTGCTTTTACCACTTTGCTGCCCAATGATGTTAATAAAGTTCCTTCTTGTTGTAAAATGAAATTTGTAATTTTATTCATATCCTACATATGTTTTTCGCATGTGAGACCTTTGAATTTTCAAATCTGTATTTTTACATGCTTTTTGGTAATCTAAGGCAGCTTGGAAAGGTTTATGTGATTTGTGACCCTTTTGGATTAATCAAAGGGAATTTGAATAAGATTTTGATATGTTTGGAACCCTGGCCAATGGTATTTGTTTTGGAACCCACTTGATATGAATTGTGGGTATTTGGATATGTATGCTTTGGAACTTGCCTAATTGAAAGGTGAGAATATCTGGACCATTTCCAAGCTTGCTATTAAGAACACCACTATGTAAACTTCCATCTTGTTGATAAATGCTCATTTGTCTTGAACTTGAATCTGCAAATAATTTTATTATCAACTCTTGTGCCACTCTATGCTATTCAATAATCTCCTTTCGTTTCGTTTGAGTCATGGTTATGTTACTTACTGAGTTGTGGAAAACTCACCCCTCTCCCTTAACATTTCAAATTAAATAGTGTTGACGTTTTGAAGCAAGTGAGAACAAGGATTAGTAGCTGGATCTTTTGGAGTGCTATTACTACCAGCTTGGGAAGGAAGATCTTAAGGAATCTTTTGTGTCTTTTGAAGGTATTTTGGTGTAATTAATCTGATGTATATGTGTATTAAGGTCATTTAGAGGAACAATGTAGATGAATCTATGTACATGGAATGTATATATAAAGAAAATGACTATAATGCTTTGATGGTGTTTTAGATTTTTGAAGTGCATAGTATGCTCTGATTTAACTACATTCTTTCCTTGGAGACATTTGTAATATATGATAGTATAGGACTCATAGGAAGATGTTAATTGTAAGGTTTTTGTCACAACTTGAGACTTCTTTTATTAGAAGTCTTGGGTCGTGACAGTATGGTATCAGAGCATTAGGTTATGATTTGTATACTTTAATAGTTGTTGGAATTTTGTTAGATCTTGGGTCGCTTCTAAGCTGTATAATTTTCATTGTAGGAAATATAAGATGTCACGTGTTGGTAAATCTAAACCCAAACATCGTGGGGAGATGTCAGATATTTTGAAAGCATTAAAGGATATGGCTGGAATTTTGCAACAACAAGAGTTACTACAACATTAGTTACAACAAGGAGTTGCACCACAACAAAGACAACGACAAGGTCAGCGGGGATGTAGGTTGAATGGTGATGGTGATGGGCAAGAACAAGCAGCCGTGGAAAATGATGCTAATCGTGGCCTTCATCAATTTGAGAAGTTAAATCCCCCTTCATTCAATGGTGAACTAGATCTGATGATAGCTGAAAAGTGGATCGTGAGAGTAGAGAAGATTTTTTAGGCTTTAGGATGCTTTAAAGAACAAAAAGTAGTTATGACAGTATTTAAACTTAAGGGTGAGGCTGAGCATTGGTGGAAGATTGCCAAGGCTAGTTTGGAGGCGAAAGGAAAACCATTGACATGGACAAATTTTCTTGAGGCTTTCTATGAAAAATACTTTCTTGATAGTGTGCGAGATAAAAAGAGTTGGAGTTCCAGCAGCTAGAACAAAGGGACTTAACAATAGGACAATATGAAGCAAAGTTTATTGAGTTGGCTAGGTTTGCACCACATCTAATTGAGGAGGATTCAAAGAAGGTGAGGAAATTCCTATGAGGGTTGCGCCTTCCTATTCGAAGTGAATTAGTTCCTCTTCTATTAGATAGCTATAGTGAGGTGGTGAGATGAGCTATAGCTATAGAGAAGGACTGGGAGGAGAATCAAAAGCAGAAAAATCAGCAAGGTGGAACACGGGGAAACATGCCTAAGGGTCGAAGAGAATTTGAGCTAAGAGATGGTAACAAAAAAGCAAAGAAAGCTGAGCCTGAGAAAGTACCTCCACTAAAAACGGTGGGACCTTGCTGGAAAATGTGGCAAGAATCATGACACTAAGGATTGTCGCCGTGTAAGTGGAGCTTGTTTTGGGTGTGGAAAGATGGGGCACTTGATCAAATATTGCCCTATGCAAGCACAATAGCAGCAAGAGAAGCCAAAAGTCCATGGGAGAGTCTTTGCCATTACCCAACAAGATGCTCAAGCTTCTCTATCAGTGATTCAAGGTAATCTTAGAATTTCTAAGATGATGGCTAGAATTCTAATTGATCCTGGTTCTACACACTCTTTTGTTTCACCAAGCTTTGCATGTCATTTAGGGAAAGAACCAGAATTATTAGATTTTCTAATGATGGTAGATATTCCAATTGGTGATTCTCTAGTTACTGATTTGGTATATAGATCTTGTGTTGTGCAAGTAGCAGATCGAGAACTCCTTATAGATTTAATCCTTTTAGATATCCAAGATTTTGATGTCATTCTAGGGATGGATTGGCTCTCACCTTATCATGCTAGTGTTGATTGTTATTCAAAACGTGTTACTTTTCATATACCAAATCAATCTGAATTCCATTTTGAGGGTATTAAGGAAGCTTCTCTACCTTTAATATCTGCCATGCGAGCTTATCGTCTACTTAGGAAAGGGTGTCATGACTATCTCGCTTATGTCTTCAATAGTAAATCAGAGTTACTGGAGCTTGATAGAATTCGGGAGGTTAAGGAATTTCCTGATGTATTCCCTGAGGATTTGCCGAGGCTGCCACCAGATCGGGAGATTGAATTTTCCATTGATCTACTTTCGGGGACGACCCCAATTTCTAAAGCACCCTATCGGATGGCACCGGTGGAGTTGGAAGAACTTAAAAGGCAACAAAAGGAACTCTTAGATAAGGGTTTCATTAGGCCTAGTGTATCACCTTGGGGTGCTCCTGTACTATTTGTCAAGAAGGATGGGACCATGAGGCTGTGTATTGATTATAGGCAATTGAATCGTGTGACTATGAAAAATAAGTACCCATTGCCTAGAATTGATGATTTGTTTGATCAACTTCAAGGGGCAAAGGTGTTTTCCAAGATTGATCTTCGGTCGAGATATCATCAACTGAAGATCAAGGGTGATGACATTCCCAAGACTGCCTTTCGGACACGAGTTCTTAGTCATGCCATTTGGTTTGACCAATGCACCTACAACATTTATGGATTTAATGAATCGAGTGTTCAGACCATTTCTAGATAAATTTGTTATTGTTTTTATTGATGCTATCTTAGTGTATTCTAAAAGTTGGGAGAAGCATGAACAGAATTTAAGAGTTGTCCTACAAACTCTAAGAGAGAACCAATTGTATGGGAAGCTAAGCAAATGTGAATTCTGGCTAGCTAAAGTAACTTTCCTAGGCCATGTGATCTCTAGAGAAGGCATTTCTGTTGACCCTAACAAGGTGGAAGCAGTAATGAAGTGGGAAAGGCCAACAAATGTCACTGATGTGAGGAGTTTCTTAGGGCTTGCCGATTACTATAGACGGTTTGTGGAAGGATTCTCAAGACTTGTGATGCCATTAACTCATTTGACATAAAAGAATGTGAAGTTTGAATGGACAGAAGAGTGTGAAAGGAGTTTCCAGGAGTTAAAGTCTAGATTGACTTCTACCCCTATCTTGATCATTCCTACTAATACCAGTGGGTTTGTGGTGTTTAGTGATGCCTCTCGTAAGGGGTTAGGGTGTGTATTAATGCAAAATGGTAAAGTTGTGGCATATGCTTCGAGGCAATTGAAAACCTATGAGCAGAACTACCCAACACACGACTTGGAATTAGCTGCTGTGATCTTTGCTTGAAGATTTGGAGACACTATTTATATGGTGAATCATTTGAAATTTACACAAATCATAAAAGCTTGAAGTATCTATTTTCACAAAAGGAGTTGAATATGAGGCAGAGAAGATGGTTGGATCTCTTGAAAGATTATGATTGTACTATTCAATACCACCCTGGGAAGGCAAATGTTGTGGTAGACGCATTAAGTAGGAAGTCAGCCGGGTTTTTGGCCCATTTGAGGGCAAAAGAATGGAGATTGCTCGAGGAGCTTAAAGATTTAAATGTTGAATTGAGCTTGAATAGTTTGGGTGTATTAATTGCAAATATGAGAGTGGAACCCATCATTAAGAAGAAGATCTATGAAGCACAACAAATCGATCCCCAAATACTCCATTGGGTGGAGGAAGCTAAAAAGGGATCGCAATCTGAATTCAAGGTTAGTAAGGATGGGATCTTGAGGTTTAGAGGTAGAATTTGTGTCCCTGATGACCTAAAGGTGAAGAATCAACTACTAGAGGAAGCACATCGATCTAAATACACTATGCATCCCAGAAGCACAAAGATGTATCAAAATCTTCGTGGAGAGTATTGGTGGAATAATATGATGAGGGAGATTGCCCAATTTGTTTCGAGGTGCTTTGTATGTCAGCAAGTGAAGGCTGAGCATCAAAAGCCAGCGGGGACATTGCAACCTTTACCTCTCCTGGAATGGAAATGGGAGCATATCACTATAGATTTTGTTTTAGGGTTACCTAGGACTTCTAGGAAGCATGATGTAGAACGAGTGGTTGTGGATAGACTCACTAAATCTGCACATTTTCTACCTATTAAGATGACTCAATCCTTAGAAAACCTGGCTCAGTTATACATTCGAGAGATTGTCAGATTGCATGGAGTTCCTGTTAGCATTGTATCGGATAGAGATCCCAGATTTACAGCTCGATTTTGGAAGAGTTTGTGTCACGACCCAAATCTGTAATATGATTCAGAGTTGGACCGGCATACTAATACCAAGCCTATGCCTAATATTAACACGAACCAACTAAAAGGAGTATAAAAAAATTCTCTTCTTTTCTCTCTTCTCTCATCCTGATTCTTTAACTTCTTCTAGGGTTGGGAACTCCCATAATATAATAACGTACTCCTTTGCAAAATAATTGAATATACTAGTCCACCTAAAGGAAGTGATAGTAGTCAGAACATTTATAACTGTTTATACAAAATACATCAGTATGTGGACGTAATAACTCTAATACAGCGGAAGACTATTTAAACATATACATCACTTCTGCTTTATGTACACAAAAACTCAAAACGTCTAAGACTAGTTCTAGATACAACAAAATTGCTCCTCCATGTTGAGACTCTTGGCTGCACTATAGGATGTTCCTGCAATCTGAGCAACCCACTTTACTCAGTAAGGGAGGCGTGATATGAAGATTTAACAGTATGCATAAATGCATGATAAATAGAATAATCTTTGTGGATATGACTTGCGTATAAACAGTTCATGCTAAAATGATTTCATGAGTTTCTTAAACATATATGTTTCATACTGATGAACATAATATCTGATAACTTGTAAAGCATAATATAACTGTTGAAATCTAAACATATAGCATGATTCCTTTATATGTAAACAAAACATGTTCCTTTAAACTGTTCTGAAGAGAAAACTTATCTCATACTATTGCATAATATAGCAAAACTATATGGAACATGTAACTATACTGTATCTTTAAGACTTGGCCCCTTGTGACCTTACTTGTGCCATGTCTACAGGGAAACTATCCCCTCGTGGCCTTCCTACTTGCCAATCTACAGGGTATGAAAACCCCTCGTGACCTTTCTGCTACCAGTCTGCAGGGAATACTGCCCTTCGTGGCCTTACTTGTTACCAATCTACAGGGAATAAAACCCCTCGAGGCCTTCCTGCTGTCACAAGGCACTCACATTGAAAACTGTTTTAGATGTTCATAAAACATATCATGCTTGTTTATTTTTCAATCTCTCTCTTGCCTTACTAAGCCTAAATTCATAGCATATCCACAGCTTGCTTCTAAAATCTGTCTTAACTGTACCAACTCAAAACTGTTTCTAAATCAATCCACGTTTTCTTTAAAAACAAGTATGAAATTGAGTTTACTGAAAGTATTGATAAAACATATATAGATATATTCTTAAAACATAGACTATTAAATTTTCATGGCACATTCCCTTACCTGTACACCGTAGCAGAACCCGAACCAGAGTCTCAAGCAAGCCTGCAGTCTCACCTATTGTCTCCGGATTCTCCTAAACCAAGGGAAATACTAATTACTAATTTTTCCAATACTTAGCTTAAAACTGTCCTAAACCCTTTCGCAACCCCAATCAACATATTGAAGGCATCCAAGGCTAACCAACCTCATAATTATAATACCAAACAGTGAAATCAATGCATAATAAAATTCGCCTAGACAATAAACATGCAATTGGCCCTACACATAAAATATCAACTCAAATAAATCATCCAATTGCAAGAGTAAATTTGTTAAAGTCTCATTCTTTCAGGAAATAAAGGTCTGTCCCACTACAGGGCAGACCATTTGAACAATGAATTTAACTATCCATTCACTATCCAATTTCCTTGATATTTCAGTTACTTGTTCTATTATATGTATAGTACTTTACTTTAAAATTTCAGCTCTATTTGAGCTTTATACAAAATTATAAAATTCAACCAAGACAGAAGACTCAAATCTGCCAGCACAGTTTTGAAGGTAACTTTAAATCAGTACGCACATTTCCTTATTTACTAAAATTGCATGGAGTTAATTCCATAAATAACATATGCATCCTAGGGTTCCAGAAACATATTCCAATCACTTAACTTCTAAATATTGGATTTATTATGCAATTTCAAACCGACAAACACAGAATCTATCAAATTGACAGATTTGCACAGTTTTCTCGTAAAATCACAAATAATTATCAAACAACCTTGTTCTCAAGTGAAATTTAATATATGAGCAGTAGACATGTGATATAATAAGCTAAAGAAAACCGTTTATTAATTTCTCTTCTCAGAAATTCCAAAATTTATGCAACCCACTGATCACTGCAGAAACAGCAGTAGATCGTGTTTATGCTCAAGCACCCTAACAACTTTCAACCATTAGCCAACAATCCTCCTAAATCCAACACATGCAGCACCTACTTAAGCTTAATCTCATTATACACAGTCCATAGAACTCATAAAAATCAACATGCAAGTCATACAATCCACATCCAAGACATATTTCATCATCAATTGCAAGAAACTAACATGAAATCACCAAACCTCATGCTCAATCTAAAATTCCAGCAACTACCACTTCAAATCCCACATGCATGTTCAAAATCTTTCATTTTCCTTAACCCAAAATCATATTTCTACAAACCCATAACCTCAAAGTGTATGAATCATGAAGATCAACCAACAATTTCAACTATACCCATTTCAAAACTTGACTAAAATCATAAACTCTTACCTTGATTTGGCTATAGGTCTAGGCCTAGGTGAGAAGATGATGATTCCTTAGAGAAATTAAGATATTTGAGAGGAATTTGGGCAAGTGATTTTCGGGTGGGGCTTGGCTTCTTGAGAGGAAATGAGTTGTAGTCATGGCATTGTGCAAGAAATGAAACCAAATGAAATGGGAAAGTGAATGGCCAGTTCTAGAGGAAAGAATTAGGCTAGTGCATTACACATGTCACCTTGCAAGAGTGTAAGATTTAATTAGTGGAGTCCAAGTGTCAATTATAAGAAGGTGGAGGTTTGCTAGTGGATTCCATGTGTCTAACTCTTATTGGCTCTCTCTTTGTTAGTGACTTACATGTTTTCTAATCCAATTTAATTACAATTTACCATGTAAATTATTAAACCTATAATCCTTTTGTGACTTAATATTAATATAATTAATTTATAATGCTAGGTGGTGCGGGGCATCACAATCTCCCCTCCTTATAAAATTTTCGTCCCCGAAAATTAGGCATACCTGAACTAAATAATTAGGGATACTTCTTCATCTCTTCCTCGCTTTCCCAAGTAGCTTCTTCCCTTGCATGGTTTCTCCATAAGACTTTCACCAAGGCTACAATCTTGGTACGAAGTACTTACTCTTTCCGATCCAAGATTTCTACAGGAATTTCTTCATATGTCAAGTTTCCCTGAATCAGCATAGGAATCTGCTTCAACACATGAGATGGATGGGGAATGTACTTTCTCAATGCCGAAACGTGAAAAACGTCATGAATCTTAGACAAAGCTGGAGGCAAGGCTAATCGGTACGCAACTGGACCAACCCTCTCTAGGATCTCAAATGGTCCCACATACCTCGGACTAAGCTTGCCTTTCTTTCCAAATCTTGCAACACCCTTCCATGGGGATACCTTCAAAAATACATGATCACCAACCTCAAGCTCCAGTTTCCTTCGTTTTTTGTCAGCATAACTTTTCTGCCTACTTTGTTCTACCTTCATACGCCCTCAGATCAACTTGATCTTGTTTACTGTAATCTGTACAATCTCTGGCCCTAACAGTTTCCTTTCTCCAACTTCATCCCAACAAATGGAAGATCTGCACTTACGAACATACAAGGCTTCATAAGGAGCCATCTCAATACTAGAATGGTAACTGTTATTGTAAGCGAATTCAACTAGTGGTAAATGATCATCCCATCTACCTCCAAGATCTAAGATACAGGTCCTCAACATGTTCTCAAGTGTCTGAATGGTTCGCTCAGATTGACCATCAGATTGAGGATGGAAAGCTATACTGAAGTTCAATGTGGTCCTCATAGTTGCTTGCAAGCTCTTCCAAAAACGAGCAGTGAATCGGGGATCCCTATCAGATACAATCGATAAAGGAGCTCCATTCAACCTAACAATCTCCTGAATGTATAACCAGGCTAGCTTATCTAGTGTAAAGTTCACCTTGATAGGAAGGAAATGAGCAGACTTAGTCAGTCAATCAACAATGACCCAAATGGCATCATGCCCCTTTAGGGACCTAGGTAATCCCACGACAAAATCCATGGTCACATGCTCCCACTTCCATTCAAGAATAGGGAGAAGGCTGCAACAATCCTCCTGGTCTCTAATGCTCGGCCTTCACTTGTTGACAGGTCAAACACTCAGCCACAAACTTGGCAATATCGTTTTTCATGCCAATCCACCAGAACACTGCTTTCACATCTCTATACATCTTGGTGGCACCTGGATGAACAGTATAAGGAGTACTATGAGCTTCCTCCATGATTCTTTTCCTGAAATCTCCGTAAGTAGGCACACATAGCCTATTACCATGTCTCAACACTCCCTTCTCATCTATCTGAAAACCAATAACTCTTTTGGCCTTAACCCTATCACGCAGCTTGTACAACTCCGAGTCTTCGAACTGTTGGGCTATGATCTCATCCATTAACATTGGTTTCACTGACAGATAGGCACAAGTACCACCTGTACCACTTGCTCTCACTTCAATCTCCAACTTCTCCAAGTCAGCAAGGATATGTTTTTGGGTGGTCAACAAACAAGTTAACTGCCCTAACGGTTTTCTACTCAAAGCATCAGCCACCACATTGGCTTTTCTCGGATGATATTCGATGGAGCAATTGAAATCATTTATCAATTCAATCCCCCTCCTCTACCTCAGGTTCAAATCCTTTTGGGTGAATAGATACTTTAAGCTCTTGTGATCTGTAAAAACCTTGCATGGCTCACCGTACAGATGGTGTCTCCAGGTCTTGAGAGTAAAGATAATGGCTGCTAGTTCCAAGTCATGGGTCGGGTAATTCTGCTCAGAAGGCTTCAACTGCCTCAAAGCATAGGCTATAACCTTCCCATTTTGCATTAATACACACCCTAGACCATTACGAGAAGCATCACTATAGATAACAAACTCTTCAGCACTACTGGGCAAAGTGAGAACCGGAGCAGTGGTCAGTCTCCGCTTCAACTCTTGAAAACTATCCTCACACTCAGTAGTCCATTCAAAGGTAGCTCCCTTTCGAGTCAACCTGGTCATGGGTAATGAAAGTTTTGAAAAGCCCTCAATAAACCTCCTATAGTA
This sequence comes from Fagus sylvatica, assembly GCA_907173295.1. Lineage (NCBI taxonomy): Eukaryota > Viridiplantae > Streptophyta > Magnoliopsida > Fagales > Fagaceae > Fagus > Fagus sylvatica. The sequence goes on from OU015765.1 coordinate 2,297,815, forward strand.
ACCCGTTAGGCCCAAGAAACTACGAATTTCCCTAACATCCTTAGGTCTTTCCCAATTCACAATGGCCTCCACCTTCTTTGGATCTACCAAGATACCATCCTTGGATATCACATGCCCAAGGAATGCATCACTTTCTAGCCAAAACTCGCACTTCTTCAGCTTGACATATAGTTTATGATCTCTGAGGGTTTGGAGCACAACCCTTAAGTGTTGTTCATGCTTTTCAAGACTCTTGGAGTAGATCAATATATCATCAATGAATACAACCACAAATTGATCCAAGTAGGGCTGAAACACCCTATTCATAAGGTCCATAAACACAGCTGGGGCATTGGTCAACCCAAATGGCATCACAAGGAACTCGTAATGCCCGTACCTAATGCGAAAAGCAGTTTTTGGCACATCATCTTTCTTGACCTTCAACTAGTGATAACCTGAACTTAAATCTATTTTAGAAAATTTCTTAGCACCTTGTAGCTGATTAAATAAGTCGTCAATTCTTGGAAGTGGATACTTGTTCCTCACAATCACCTTGTTCAACCCTCTATAATCTATACATAATCTCATACTTCCATCTTTCTTCTTGAAAAACAAAACTGGTGCACCCCATGGGGAGACACTTGGCCTAATAAACCCTTTGTCCAGCAATTCTTGAATTGCATGAGTTCCTTATCAGTTGGAGCCACAAAGGAGCCTTGGAAATAGCCCGTGCCATGCAATAGAAAATACTCCCTACGGGTAGTAACAGGTAACTCTTTTGGAAAGACCTGGACCAACAGGGATATCCTTTACTGACTTCACATGCCTTTGTGTCAATCACATAAGTAGATAACCCACAGCATCCCCGTATATCATTTTTGCTTGAATGCTATACTATTTGAGTGGTTTAACCCCGCTCTCCCTTAAAACACAACTTAGTTTGCCACAAATATAACTCTCTTTTTAAAACAATCCACCCAAGCATGTTGGAGCAACCAATCCATACCTAGGATAACGTCAGTCTGGCATTTTTAACTACCAAATCTGTTGTACTTATATCATACCACAACTCGCCTGAGTGGTTTCCACATTTTGCACATTGATTTTTCCGTGGTGTAGCTAGGGCTTTTCTGATTCTTCTAAAGAGGACTCACCACTCTTACCAACCACTGGGCAGTCTCCCATGAAATGACCTTATTTGCCACAACGGTAGCATGCAATACTACCACTCCCACCAACCACTGGGCAGTCTCCCATGAAATGACCCTGTTTGCCACAACGGTAGCATGCAGTCCCACTCTTACATTCGCCTGAGTGGAACTTTCCACATTTTGCACATTGATTTTTCCATGGTGTAGCTAGGGCATTCTTCTTGAAGGAGCTAGGATGGGAATTAACTTTCCCAGGCTAATTATTCTGGAACTTCTTTCCCTTATTAGCTTTATTTTGGGTTCTCCGACCAGCTAACTCATAAACATCACGTTCTACCCGTTCAGCTATATGTACCAAGTTTTTAATACTCAGTAATGTTTGCAGTAGTCAACCTTTCCTTGAAATTGAAGTTCAAACCATCAAATAATTTATCAACTTTATGCTCCTCAGTATCAACCATATGGGGAGAAAACCTAGACAACTCAGTAAACTTGGCCTCATACTCAACCACACTCAAACTGCCTTGTTGAAAACCCATAAACAACTTAGCTTGTTTTGCTCTGAAGGTCTTAGTGAAATAATGCTCATAGAAACTCTCCACAAATTTGTCCCAAGTGATGGGGGCCTCAATCTTAGTACGACCCCCAAGTAGAAGTCTTTTCTCTGACTTCCACCAAAATTCTGCAAGGCCTTCTAGCATATAAGTAGCAAACTTAACCTTCTGCTCATCTGTACAACCCAGAAATTCGAAGATTTTCTCTAGCTTCTGGATCCAACCCTCTGCCTCTAAAGGATTAAGGCCACCTGCAAAACTTGGAGGCCTTTGCTTGAGGAAGATCTCTTGGGTCACTCCTTGTACAGTTTGCTCCCTCCTAGGAGTATTGGTAGCTCACTGAGCAATACCCTCAAGGATCTTACTATAAAAAGCATCCAATGAGTCCCCTGGCTACTCAGGAGGAGGTCGCCCGCGTGGTCTACCTCTCCTATTCATCCTATAAGGTACTCGGTCATTCTCTTGAAATATAACATAATTTCAAGTATAAATATTATATCTCAATCAACGACAGTCTCAGTATATTTCTATCAAATTCATACAAGCATGAAGTAAACAATCAGTCACCATACAAATGCTGCATCATCATTAAGCAAACAAGTCCTACATCTCGACTACCCTTCTACCTTACTATGATTCTCAAGTTAAAGCCTAACTTCTAAAAATCACTTCCTATTGATATGATACCACATCTGTCACGACCCAAATCTGTAATATGATTTGGAGTCGGACCGGCATGCTAATATCAAGCCTATGCTTGATATTAACACGAACCAACTAAAAGGAGTATAAAAAAATTCTCTTCTTTTCTCTCTTCTCTCATCCTGATTCTTTAAATTCTTCTTGGGTTGGGAACTCCCATAATATAATAACGTACTCCTTTGCAAAATAACTGAATATACTAATCCACCAAAAGGAAGTGATAGTAATCAGAGCATTTATAATTGTTTATACAAAATACATCAGTATGTGGACGTAATAACTCTAATACAGTGGAAGACTATTTAAACATATAAATCACTTATGCTTTATATACATAAAAACTCAAAACGTCGAAGACTAATTCTAGATACAACAAAATTGCTCCTCCATGCTGAGACTCTTGGCTGCACTATAGGATGTTCCTACAATCTGAGCAATCCACTTTGCTCAGTAAGGGAGGTGTGACATGAAGATTTAACAGTATACATGAATGCATGATAAATAGAATAATCTTTGTGGATATGAGTTGCGTATAAACAGTTCATACTAAAATGATTTCATGAGTTTCTTAAACATATATGTTTCATACTGATGAACATAATATCTGATAACTTGTAAGGCATAATATAACTGTTGAAATCTGAACATATAGCATGATTCCTTTATATGTAAACAAAACATGTTCCCTTAAACTGTTCTGAAGAGAAAACTTACCTCATACTATTGCATAATATAGCAAAACTATATGGAACATGTAACTATACTGTATCTTTAAGACTTGGCCCCTTGTGACCTTACACTTGTGCCATGTCTACAGGGAAACTATCCCATCTTGGCCTTCCTACTTGCCAGTCTACAGGGTATGAAAACCCCTCGTGACCTTCCTGCTACCAATCTACAGGGAATAAAACCCCTCGAGGCCATCCTGCAATCACAAGGCCCTCATACTGAAAACTGTTTTAGGTGTTCATAAAACATATCATGCTTGTTTATTTTTCAATCTCTCTCTTGCCTTACTAAGCCCAAATTCATAGCATATCCATAGATTGCTTCTAAAATCTGTCTTAACTGTACCAACTCAAAACTGTTTCTAAATCAATGCACGTTTTCTTTATAAACAAGTATCAAACTGAGTTTACTGAAAGTATTGATAAAACATATATAGATATATTCTTAAAACATAGACTATTAAATTTTCATGGCACATTCCCTTACCTGTACACCGTAGCAGAACCCAAACCAGAACCAGAGTCTCAAGCAAGCCTGCAATCTCACCTATTGTCTCTAGATTCTCCTAAACCAAGGGAAATACTAATTACTAATTTTTCCAATACTTAGCTTAAAACCGTCCTAAACCCTTTCGCAACCCCAATCAACATATTGAAGGCATCCAAGGCTAACCAACCTCATAATTATAATACCAAACAGTGAAATCAATGCATAATAAAATTCGCCTAGACAATAAACATGCAATTGGCCCTGCACATAAAATATCAACTCAAATAAATCATCCAATTGCAAGAGTAAATTTGTCAAAGTCTCATTCTTTCAGGAAATAAAGGTTTTGTCCCACTACAGGGCATACCATTTGAATAGTGAATTTAACTATCCATTCACTATCCTATTTCCTTGATATTTCATTTACATGTTCTATTATATGTCTAGTAATTTACTTAAAAATTTCAGCTCTATTTGAGTTTTATACAAAATTATAAAATTCAACCAAGACAGAAGACTCAAATCTGCCAGCACAGTTTTGAAGGTAATTTTAAATCAGTACGCACAATTCCTTATTTACTAAAATTGCATGGGATTAATTCCATAAATAACATATGTATCCTAGGGTTCCAGAAACATATTCCAATCACTTAACTTCCAAATATTGGATTTATTATGCAATTTCAAACCGACAAACACAGAATCTGTCAAATTGACAAATTTGCACAGTTTTCTCGTAAAATCACAAATAATTATCAAACAACCTTGTTCTCAAGTGAAATTTAATATATGAGCAGTAGACATGTGATATAATAAGCTAAAGAAAACCGTTTATTAATTTCTCTTCTCAGAAATTCCAGAATTTATGCAACCCACTGATCACTGCAGAAACAGCAGCAGATCGAGTTTATGCTTAAGCACCCTAACCACTAACTAAGAGCTTGTGAGTGGGCTTAGTATGAATCCTCCCTAAGCAAGATAGTAGCACCTCTCCTAGGTATTCCTTAGCTTTTCTATTGTTATCTCGTTCGTGCCCAATACCCATAGGTCACTTCACTTCCTTAAGAGTTAATTCAACAATGAGTAGCTTGAACTCATTAATGGAACTCAATCTTATTAATTGCTATGGGCCACTCTTATTGCACTGAATGACCGGGTGGATCATGGCTACGTTGTTCAGAGCCGGGCTTCTCATTCCTCCACTTCTCTCATCTCGCTTGTCCGAGAGTGCTTCAGATGCTTGTATTCGACTTGATTAATGCTTTGAATAGCGCAATTTCTTTTGTACCCAGAATCTTTAGAGATCCCATTAGCCAACAATCCTCCTAAATCCAACACATGAAACACCTACTTAAGCTTAATCTCATCATACACAGTCCATAGAACTCATAAAAATCAACATGCAAGTCATACAATCCACATCCAAGACATATTTCATCATCTATTGCAAGAAACTAACATGAAATCACCAAACCTCATGCTCAATCTAAAATTCCAGCAACTACCACTTCAAATCCCACATGCATGTTCAAAATCTTTCATTTTCCTTAACCCAAAATCATATTTCTACAAACCCATAACCTCAAAGTGTATGAATCATGAAGATCAACTAACAATTTCAACTATACCCATTTCAAAACTTGACTAAAATCATAAACTCTTACCTTGATTTGGCTATAGGTCTAGGCCTAGGTGAGAAAATGATGATTCCTTAGAGAAATTAAGATATTTGAGAGGAATTTGGGCAAGTGATTTTCGGGTGAGGCTTAGCTTCTTGAGAGGAAATGAGTTGTAGTCATGGCATTGTGCAAGAAATGAAACCAAATGAAATGGGAAAGTGAATGGCCAGTTCTAAAGGAAAGAATTAGGCTAGTGCATTACACATGTCACCTTGCAAGAGTGTAAGATTTAATTAGTGGAGTCCAAGTGTCAATTATAAAAGGGTGGAGGTTTGCTAGTGGATTCCATGTGTCTAACTCTTATTGGCTCTCTCTTTGTTAGTGACTTACATGTGTTCTAATCCAATTTAATTACAATTTACCATGTAAATTATTAAACCTATAATCCTTTTGTGACTTAATATTAATATAATTAATTTATAATGCTAGGTGGTGCGGGGCATCACAATTTGCAAGATGCTTTGGGCACCAAGCTTGATCTCAGTACTACCTTTCACCGCCTAAAGTGATGTGCAAACAGAAAGGACAATTCTGACATTGGAGGACATGCTTAGAGCTTGTGCAATGGATATGAAAGGGAATTGGGATGACCACTTACCTCTAATAGAATTTGCTTACAATAATAGCTATCATTCCAGTATTCAGATGGCTTCGTATGAAGCATTATATGGTCGGAAATGTCGATCTCCAATATGTTGGGAGGAAGTAGGTGAAAGAAAGCTACTTGGGCCTAAATTGGTTCAAATGACCACAGAGAAGATTAAGCTAATCCGTGAACGGTTAAGGACTGCCTAGAGTCGACAAAAAAGTTATGCAGATAGAAGGAGAAGGGACCTTGAATTTCAGATTGGAGATTTTGTACTTTTGAAAGTTTCCCTTTTTTCTAGAGTGAAAAGATTTGGAAAGAAAGGAAAATTGAGTCCAAGGTTTGTCGGACCTTTTGAGATACTTGAAAGGATTGGAATGGTGGCCTATAGAATTGCTTTGCCCTCGGAGCTTTCTAACATTCATAATGTCTTCCATGTGTTGATGTTCAGAAAATATATATCGGATCCATCTCATGTTGTAAAGTATGAATCTTTGCAAATTGGAGGAGATTTATCTTATCAGGAGCAACCAGTCCAGATCCTTGATCGTAGGGAGCAAGTTCTTCGTTCGAAAACGATTCCCTTAGTAAAGGTTCTATGGAGAAATCATTTACATGAGGACGCCACTTGGGAAACTGAAAAAGAAATGAAAGATAGATGTCCACAGTTATTTGAGGAAAAAGGTACGTCAAATTTAGGGGACTAAATTTCTTTTAAGGGTGGGGGGGTGGGGGGGGGGAAGAATGTAACACCCCAATACATATGCTATCCTCAAATCTCTAATGTACTCAACTTCATCTTTGGGTATTATATCATCATAGGATACTTGAAACTTACTTTGTGTTGGGGGATAGTTCTTTATTTTCATATAATGCTAAGTGGAAATGATAAGTGAAGGCATCTAATTAAATGATATTACGTGTAGTAGGGGTGCATAAGTATAAATCATTGACATGTGGGGCCTTAATATAGTTTGGGCTGATAGTGGGGGCTGTTTTGTAAATTCAAAAACTTAGCCACAAATATCTCATATATGACATCACATTCCACTATCTCATTTCCTTTAGATAAGCTAGAACCCTCTAGAAACATGCCACCTCATATTCCACTATCTCCCAACCCTTAAAATCAGCCTAACACTAGAAGTTTCTCTAAAAAATCAAACCATATACCCTCTTAGTCAAGGAAAAACGTGGGTAGCATAGAAGATAGGAGTTTTGGCTGATCTAGAAGGAGAAGTTCATATTTTGGTTTTGAATCTTCAACTTTAAGGTAAATAGCATCTCCATGGTTCTCTTAAATTAGTTAAAATCATAAACTTAGCCACAAATATCTCATATATGACATCACATTCCACTATCTCATTTCCTTTAGATAAGCTAGAACCCTCTAGAAACATGCCACCTCATATTCCACTATCTCCCAACCCTTAAAATCAGTCTAACACTAGAAGTTTCTCTGAAAAATGAAACCATATACCCTCTTAGTCAAGGAAAAACGTGGGTAGCATAGAAGATAGGAGTTGTGGCTGATCTAGAAGGAGAAGTTCCTATTTTGGTTTTGAATCTTCAACTTTAAGGTAAGTAGCATCTCCATGGTTCTCTTAACTTAGTTAAACCACAATTTAGGTTCTTAGACATGTTTTCCATTCCTTGCTATTTGTCCTTGCTGTTTTATTCATGGAATTAACTAGAAATTGAAGTTAGTCTCTTTTTAGTTAGAATCCATTTTGTATTTTGTTTTATGTTACAAATCCTTTATATTTACAACTTGAATCTTGTTTCTAATTAAGGCTATATTATAGAATCAAAAGCCCTATTTAGCTTGATTTCTTGATGTTTAATATATTCCTCTAAAGCCTTATTTCATGTATTACAAATTTAGTGTTTTCAAACTCAAGGAGCCATTGTTGCATCTCTAAGTTTAGGGTTGTAAGCACTAAGTTAACCCTTGTTTAAGTTTGTAATTGACTCAATCAGCTTTCCTATGTCTCTTTGGGGTAAAGTCCATTTTGCTTTTACCACTTTACTGCCTAATCATGTTAATAAAGTCCCTTCTTGTTGTAAAATGAAATTTGTAACTTTATTCATATCCTACATATGTTTTTCGCGTGTGAGACCTTTGAATTTTCAAATTTGTATTTTTACATGCTTTTTGGTAATCTAAGGCAGCTTAGAAAGGTTTATGTGATTTGTGACCCTTTTGGATTAACCAAAGGGAATTCGAATAAGATTTTGATATGTTTGGAACCCTGGCCAGTGGTATTTGTTTTGGAACCCACTTGATATGAATTGTGGATATTTGGATATGTATGCTTTGGAACTTGCCTAATTGAAAGGTGAGAATATCTAGACCATTTCCAAGCTTGCTATTAAGAACACCACTATGTAAACTGCCATCTTGTTGATAGATGCTCATTTGTCTTGAACTTGAATCTGCGAATAATTTTATTATCAACTCTAGTGCCACTCTATGCTATTCAATAATCCCCTTTTGTTTCGTTTGAGTCATGGTTTTGTTACTTACTGAGTTGTGGAAAACTCACCCCTCCCCCTTAACATTTCAGATTAAGTAGTGTTGATGTTTTGAAGCAAGTGGGAACAAGGATTAGATAGTTATATCTTTTGGAGTGCTATTACTGCCAGCTTGGGAAGGAAGATCTTAAGGAATCTTTTGTGTTTTTTGAAGGTTATTTTGGTGTAATTAATCTGATGTATATGTGTATTAAGGTCATTTAGAGGAACAATGTAGATGAATCTATGTACATAGAATGTATATATAAAGAAAATGACTATAATACTTTGATAGTGTTTTAGATTTTTGAAGTGCATAGTATGCTCTGATTTAACTACATTCTTTCCTTGGAGACATTTGTAGAATATGATAGTATAGGACTCATAGGAAGATGTTAATTGTAAGGTTTTTGTCACAACTTGAGACTTCTTTTATTAGAATTCTTGGGTCGTGATAGATAAGTCCATGTTTGACTTTCGTAATGGAATATTCAAATTTATTTTATTTTAAAAAAAAAAAAAACTCAAACCCAAACTATGGATAAAATGACACTCTTCATTAAGGTTTGTGTAATAATTTTTTTAAAGAATATTCCATTAGAGAATTTATGGTGTGAGAGGCATAAACTTATTTGTTGTTATTACAAACCTCAAAAAGGGGTATCATTTCGTCCATAATTTGAGGGCAATGTTGTTTCGTGAAACATCACGAGTTTGCAGTAAGAGCATTCAAATCCAATTGTCTACATCCCACTTTGCTTCTCATCTTTGTTTGTTTGTTTGGTTTTTTTTTTTTTTTTATTGTTACATTTTACATTTGTCATTTTGTTTTAAATGTTTTCTCTAATTTTTTTATTAAAAAAAAAAAAAAAAAAAAAAAAGAAGAAGAAAATTCTAAGATTACTCTCTCACTTTCTCTTCAGAACATTTTACAAGCCTTGATATCTTGTTTCTTCCATAATAGGAGGTGGCACCCGGGGGTGTCTTTGCTGGTCAATTTGGCCATTGGGTGGCCGATTTGGTCATGTGGTGAGTGTTATTTAATTCTTTAAATAAAAAGTAGAGGTGTTTTGGGAGAGAAAGAAAAAGAATAAAATATGAAATTGAAAAGAAATATTTTAATAAATTTCCCTAAAAAATAGAAAATGAAAATGAGAAGCTTAAGGGTAAGGTGGAGAGGAGGGATCGGGCAGTAATGAATTGCAATTTGTGGGGCTTAAATTTGGTTTGGAACTTAAAAAAGAAAAAAGAAAAGGAGTTATTGAGAAGGATTACGATTTATGAAAATATTATGGAAAGCACGTTTGCTTTCAATATGTTGTCTTAAAAACCAAGAAAGAGAGGAAGAGAGAGTTAGGAAGAGAGAGTTGTTGAGTTGAATTGAGTCTTTCGCAAGTTTCGAAAGAAAAGAGTTATGGCGGTGGTGACATCATCAGTCGGAGTCGGAGTCGGATGGAGATATGGAAAGCACACGCTGGCATGGCAATGGTTCAGCTATTCAACGGAGGCTACCATGTCATTACAAAAGTTGCCCTCAATGTTGGAATCAATCAACTCGTTTTCTGTGTCTTCCGTGACCTCCTTGCCCTTTCCATCCTTGCCCCCATTGCCTATGTTCGTGAAAAGTAATTTTTCTTTCTCTCTCTCTCTCTCTCTGTGTTTTTCTTTATACATTTCCATTTCGATCTGTTCATTAAAATTACTGATTCGATATTTTCATCTGAATTGATAAAAACACAACATTCTTGTCTTGTCTTGTCTTGTAGACGAATTAGACCACCGATGACTAGACAGCTCCTCATGTCATTTTTCTTCCTTGGCTTAACTGGGTATGTTAGAATCATCATGTTATTATTTATTTATGATGCAAATCTAACATCCTATTATTATTGATCAATTTAAATTCAATTAGGATATTTGGCAATCAGCTTTTGTTTCTCATTGGTCTTGGCTACACAAATCCAACTTATGCTGCTGCAATACAGCCTTCAATTCCAGTCTTCACTTTTTTATTGGCTGTAATGATGGGGTCAGTTTCACAAATACCCAGATGCATCTTTCATTTTTAATTGGATTTTACTTCTTCAATATCATATTTGGACTTGTTCATGCAGCACAGAAAGAGTGAACTTGCTCAGAACTGAAGGTCAGGCCAAGGTTGGAGGTACACTCGTCTGTGTTTCCGGTGCCATAATAATGGTTCTATTCCGTGGCCCGGCTTTGATTGGATATGCAGAACCAGACTTTGCAGCACAAAATGAAATAAGTGCCAGGGGTCAGCCAGAGCCTGCTGGATGGTTAATGTCCAGTTTTCTTGAATTTGGGCTTGACCATTTTCACCTTGGAGTTTTATGCTTACTAGGGAACTGTATGTGCATGGCTGCATTTCTAGCCATTCAGGTACAGGAATATATATATATATATATCTTTGTTTTTAACTAATTATTTACAGTCGTTGATGGAACAAGAAAAACACAGATAACTAAGATGAGAATATTATTTACACTTATATAAGGTTCTCTTCGTTTTTCGTTTGCCAAATGCATTTACTAGTACTAGGTTTGCTTGTTCTACAAGTACATGGATCTACATTAGGTTTGGGCCTCATCGGCCAATATATCTCTAACACTTTTAATAACATATGAGAAACAATAGATACATTCTGACAGGTTACTGACGTTTGACTACCAGCCAATCTAGAGGAGAAAAAATCCCTTTCTATGCCACATTTTTGACAGGGGGGGTCATAATCCACAATTACTTTCAATTGGACTCCCAATAAAATTTTGAGTTAGGATCCTTGTTCATGCAGGACAGCCAGGGAGTTCTTGTAACTATGGGTGTCTTGCTAGTATGGTGCTGAGCACCAAGTAGGGAAAATTTAGAAAAGATGAACAAAAGTTTGGATGGCTACATATAGGGGAAAATAGCCTGATTTTGTTGGAGATCACATTATGAAAGATTATGAGCTGGGAACACTGAGAATTTCTGTAAGGGGAAGGAAATAACTCGTGAGACTATCAGTAACCAAGGGAGAAAAATCTGCTGAAAATTAATACCATTACTCTTACTTATCAAAAAAATATATAGAAAAAGACGAGAAAGGAAGAGACAGAGGGGGAGGGAGGGTGATTCCAAGTAAAACTTAAACAGAATTGACTTCAATTCATGTCATCACCTCCAAAAGAATATAAGTTATATCCTTTTATAGCCAAGATTACTTCCCGAGGAAGTATTCACACATTCCAATGAAAAACAGTTAAGACAACTCACTAGAATTCAAAGTATGGCAGCTGACAGCTAGAGGCAGCACCCTTCTTCTCCGTTAAGTTGCGAACTACTTTTATTATGAGTAACTCACTGCTAATTTATGTAATCTAGAAAACTATCAGTACAAAAGATCCAGTACTTAGCTAATAGTTAAGCTCACAAGAATTTCAAGCACCAGCTGCTGGTTGTTCTGTGTGTCCTTGTATGGCTGGTTGGCTTTGTCCATAACATGCTTTGTCCAGCCATATGACGGCTGCTGTTTCACTTGGTTTCTAGGCTAGTGACTCGCTACTAGTAAATCATCTTGGCTTTTTATAAAGACGCTATGGGTAAGCTGCAAACCTACAACTAGATTTCCACTTGGCTTTGATGGTGGTTTCATAGGTTGAACGGCCTTGGCTAGGTGAGTTTGTCTTAATAGTTCTTGAACTTGTTTCACTTTTTCTCATTCATGATCTAGTGAGGGTGAACTTTTCTTTTTTAGCATGAATTAGAAGTGGGTCTCAAGGAAAAGATGTGAGCCTGTTAATTTGAGGATTGCATGTAACAAATTTAGATGATAAGAAAGACATTAAATGATGGAGTTGACTTTTTTTTTTTTAGAGATGGAATTTGGGAAATGTGATAATTTGGTATATTAACCGTCAAGGTGCAACTTAGTAGTCGAAGGCTTGGGATGAGCTGTAGACTCAGACATCCTGGGTTCAATGCCTACTAGAAGCTTCCCTTGGATTACGCAACACACGGTTTTAGCAGATGGGGTCGTGTACCTAGGGTTTTACTATCCAAGGGTGGGTCTAAAAGGCCTTGCCTTGGTAGGTTCCTCGTCATAAAAATAAAAAATAAAAAATAAAAACCCAAACACTACCACCCACTCATGCAAATTTTGTAAAAAATAACAGTTTCAATGCCAGAATGAGGATTCTTAAAGGACCATTCCAATGTTGAAATTGTTATTTTTACAAACTTTATATGACTGGGTGGTAGCGTTAGGGTTGTTTTCTATTTCTTCCCTTGTGGAGCTAATTGATCTTTTTACTTCTCAAGATCCTTTTTGATGTCCTTAGTTAACTTCTAGTATGCTTGGGCTGTTTTCAATAAAATTTCTTACTTATCGAAAAAGAAAAATAATTCAAGATGTAGTGGCTATTTGTTATTATATTTGTAGGTCATGTGTTTGTGGGTCCAAGTGGGTTTCTGATTTAAATCTTTGATAAAGAAGTTGACCGCAAAGTAAACCTGGTCACCAAATTTCTTGAGTTCATTCGGCTTGCAGTAACAAGAAACTTTGTAGAAGTTTTGGAATGAAGTAAAGCATAACGTTTGGTAGTTTATATCATCATTTTGGGGATTTTAAAAATATCACCCTTGGGCTTTGACATGAGTGTCAATTTGGTCCTTAGACTTTTGAATTGAATAATTAATCCCTTGCAAATTAGGTTAGTGACAAATTAAATCTTCTATTACTATTTTCCGTTAAATTCTAATGGATTTAATCACATAATGTGTACATGAAAAATAATTGATGATGTGGCAGAAATAAACTATGTGCACATCATGTGATTAAATTTGCTAGTCTTTAACGAAAAATACTAGTAGAAGTGATGCGGAGTTCTGATTATCACAAATATAATTTGTTGGGGGTTAATTGTTCCAATGACCAATTTGACATTCACCTTAAAGTCCAAGGGTGATATTTGTAGAAACCCATTATTTTTACGGTTTCAACTTTCAATAGGGTGTCCACTGTCCTGTAGATCAGGTTTTTGAACCATTCTAGTTGGAATTGCAGTAAATCTGAATTAATTCAGATTTGTAAAGTTCATAAGTTTATTAACTATCGGTTCATTCAATGGGCTATATCACATGCACATACACATATGATAAGAAACTAACAGGGTAAGATTTTAGATGGCCACATCTATTCAACTTACATGACTTAGAATAAAAATAAATATCATCAAGAACCTATCACAAATTGAAGGCATTCCTAGAATTGCTTGCTCATAGTCGTGATGTTGATTGAAACTGTTACCAGCCTAGTCTTGCTGTATTTGAACCATTCTGATGCACTTCCACTCTTTCAAGGGTGGCCTTAAGCATGTTATTATCAGTTCCTCTCTGCCTCCCTTCCCCCACCCCCCCAAAAAAAAAAAAAAAAATCAGTTCTTATCACTGTCCTACTACACTACATCTCATCAACACCTTCACATGTGAGAGGAAAATAGGCAATGGGTGCCAGATAGGGGTTAAAAGAGGCCTGAAGGGATTTTTTTATTTTGTTTTCATTTATTTCAAGATTAACATTGCTGCTTCAACTCTTAAAAACTGTTATATTCTAGTCTTATATGTCTTTTGGTTATTTTATGTCTGTGTATGTCCAATCTAATGCTGTGAAAACTTTCAGGCTCCACTTCTAGCCAAGTATCCTGCCAGCCTATCAGTGACAGCATATTCATACCTTTTTGGTGCTCTGTTGATGGTGATAACAGCATTCTTTATGACCAGTGAGTCGACAGACTGGAGTTTGACAAACTCTGAGTTTTTGGCAGTCATTTATGCTGTAAGTTTCTTACCAATCTCTTGCATCTGACATTTCTCTATGCCAATCTGTTGCCAGTCTAAGCTATAATTTTATCTCACTTCAAAGAACTTTTTGTTGTTTTTTTTAGTAAGTAAATATTTTATTAATGAAAAAACAAAGGCATCGCCCATCTGCTAGACGTATACAACATGGATACTAACATTAAGCACAAAGCAGACAACTATCAAGTAAATCAGACAAAGAATCACAAGAAAATAAGCCCGAAGCATTCAACCACTCAAACATAGTCTTGAGGATTGACAGCTTCAAATCAGAAACAAAAGATTCTTGCCCTTCAAACTTCCTTGCATTTCTCTCCCTCCAAATTTCCTACATGATGCAAGGGGGATAATTCTCCATATCTCCACACTCTGACAACGACCAAACTTGTCTTGCCAACTCACTAAAAGATTCTCAATGCCCTTCAGCATGACCCAAGAAACACCAAACAGGGAAAACACCATATTCCAAAGGTCCCAAGCTACTGGGCAATGAAGGAGTAAATGATCAACCGTCTCTCTGGCCGTTTTACACATACAAAACCAATCAACGACGCATCTGAAGATTATCCACTGTAAGCATATTCCCTAAAGCCACAGTCCAAAGAAAAAGCTAACCTTAATTGGTTCTTTGGGCTTCTGATGCAGGACAACAATGGGGAAATAGGATAAATGGGAAAAGGAAGATAGGAACAACAGAACAAACCCTAGAAATCACCACCTAGAATCTGCTTGCAAAACCTTAGGCATCACCACCTTAGGGGTGTTCGGCATCACCACCAAATAAAGAAGAGAGACGCATCTCAAATCATAGAAATTTTCATTAATCATCAAGTTTCTTGAAAATGAGTACAAGCTTTGCTTAAATAGGCTACTAAGCCTTAACATAAGAAACCCTAATTCTAATGGGCTCAGCCCAATTATTGGAATTAAAATACTAATAAACTTGATTAGATACTAAGACCTAAAATAAACATACAATCAACTTGAAATTAAAGATAAAAATAAAATAAATATTCTGCTCCCGTATCATACTCCTTTGGTTGGAGAAAACTCAACCTCAAGTTTTATAATGTTGAAGGAGCAAAAGTCTGACATGGAACACTTGCTTCAACTCTGGAACAACAATTGGGAGGATGGGAACAAAGGAGCCTTGGATTCCATCACATCATTAAACTTGTCAGGAATTATAAATTCAATGTGTGGAATCGGTGAGGAAAATGAAACCACCTTGTCTTCCTCAAGTATAGTAGAGTCTTCAACTAACTTGAAAGTAGCATCCACAGCTTGGAGACAAGGTTGAAGCTTGAAGGGCAACACCTATAGAGCACACTGCTTCTTGGAGACAAGGTGAAGCTTAACAGCACAATTAGTGACCACTTTCTTCCCAAATTTCCATGAAATGGGTGAAACAGTCTCATTTTCTTGTTGTACACTAGCTAATAGCAGACTAAGAAGATCCAAGGAAATGTCGTCACTTTCATCTATGACCATTGTCATAATTGTTTCCATGGCTGAAAAAATAATAGGTGAATGGTTGGACCTAATGATCTTTAAGAAAGTTTGAAACATTTTGACAACCAATGCATCACACTCAAGGTCCAGCATCACCAAGCACGACTTGACCTTTGCAATAGTATCAAGAATGAAAACAACCTTGTATAATAGCGACTGAACACATGAGACAAATTTTCAAATGCTGCTACAGTGCTGAAATATTTCCTTCATTTTCTCATCACCATATGGGACATCTGGTGTTGTTATCCTCGTAATCTCCGTAATGCAAGATAAAACTGAAATCTTCACATCCATTTCAGCATGCCTCAAAAGTTCATTAGTGATCAGTGCTTTCATTGAGGGTAAAAGTGCATCATGCATTGATTTGGATGGTTCTTGCTCCACATTTGCTAACAAATTTTTAACTTTATCAAGAAGAGTGAGGAGGTCATCAATGGAGGAAGGAAGGTTAAGGAGGTTATTCCCAGCATCCTTAAGCTGGTCATCAAGGGCTGTCTGAATGGTTGAGTTTGTTGTCTGATTCATTTGCTCTGGATTGATCAAAATGTGGGCATGACACTGCCAAGAGCTCAATGAACTGCTTCACGGGTTGGGTTAGGGGCTGCCAAACAATATATATATGGACAATTTGGTTGTGATTAAGGGGTTGTAAACAGGTCAGTGAATAATGGGGAATGGGCTGGTGTTTCAATTGGCTAAACTGGGCTGGGTTATGTGTTATTTGTTGGGTTTTTTTTGGATTCGGGTTGGGTAAAAGAATGTGGTTAAGGTTGCGGATTTGGATTCGGGTTGGGTAAAAGAATGTGGTTAAGGTTGAGGGTGGGAGGGTTACGGTATTCACAACAAAAGGTGAGTTGAGTGGGGTTACCTTCACAGGTTGGGGCTGCTGGTTTGGTGGCGTCACGCGAGAGCGAGGGTAGCTGGTGGGTTATGGCGGCGTGACACGGGGCAGGTGAAGGCGCAAGGAGACTTGATGGTTGCTGCTGGGGTAGTGTTGCGGTGGTTCTCGTCTACTGGTGGTTGAAGTGTGTGGTGTTCCGCTAGGGTTGTGGTGGTGGCGCGGTGCAGGAGAGCAGCGACGTACAGTGAGGCTGTGTGGGTTAGTTGAGGGGTTGCTGGTGTGAGAGAGGCTCGAGGTCACTGATCTTGCTGCTTATGGCCAATAGAGCTCACTGACGGCAGAGTGGGTTTTGTTTAGGAGTTTCTGATTTGGTGGGTTATGGGTTTTTTTTTTTTTTGGGTTGATGGATTTTGGGCTTGTAACTTGTGTTGGCTGAATGGTTGTTACGGTGAAGGCTTTATGATGGCTGAATGGTTGTTTGGGGAGTTTTGTGGATTTTTGTGTTTGGGTTTGAAAGCTGGGTGATTCGGTGGGTAGGAAAATGATAGTGGCAAAGATTTTTTTTTTTTTTTTTTTTTTTTTCTGGTGGGTAGGAAATATAGGATGGTGGCTCTTTGGCTGTTAGTTTTGTGATGGTGCCGAAATGGCAAAGGAGGAAGGGGTGCTGGAATGAGGTTTGAGTAATGGCGTAGGGATCGGAGTTTGCTCTAATACCAAGTTGATGCAGGACAACAATGGGGAAATAGGATAAATGGGTAAGGGAAGATAGGAATAACAGAACAAACCCTAGGAATTACCACCTAGAATCTGCTTGCAAAACCCTAGGCATCACCACCTTACCACCTTAGGGGTGTTCGGCATCACTACCAAACAAAGAAGAGAGACACATCTCAAATCATAGAAATTTTCATTAATCATCAAGTTTCTTGAAAATGAGTACAAACTTTGCTTAAATAGGCTATTAAGCCTTAACATAAGAAACTCTAATTCTAATGGGCTTGGCCCAATTATTGGAATTAAAATACTAATAAACTTGATTAGATACTAAGACCTAAAATAAACATACAATCAACTTTGAAATTAAAGATAAAAATAAAATAAATATTCTGCTCCCGTATCAGCTTCCACATACTCTTCCAAGGGAAGGGAGAAGGGATTGTGGGGCATATTCCCTAAAGCCACAGTCCAAAGAAAAAGCTAACCTTAATTGGTTCTTTGGGCTTCCACACACTCTTCCAAGGGAATGGAGAAGGGTTGTGGGAAGTAACAAACAATACAGGGATTTAACTTCAAAAATCTTCCAAGATGAGGGATTCCAACAAATGCTATCCACCTGACCACTCCTGACCAAACCAGAATAGAGTAAATCCAAGAATGTAGCAACAAATTCTAACTCGCAATCATGGACCAACGGGACAAAACTGACATCCCAATGGTAACGGGAGTCCGCTACAGAGGCATCCTTATTTCTGGCTACCTTTAAAACTTATGAAACGTTGAAAACCCTCCCAACCTTTCCTAATGGTCTTCCAAAAGGCTTACCCCATACAGTCCTTGAGGGATGTTAGAACACCAGCCGCACCCCCCCCCCGGTGTATGCTTCCATATTTAGATTCCACCGCCCTCCTCCAAGAAGCAATTTACCCAACAATGCCTGATTAAACAGAGCTAAGTTCTGGATACCCAAGTTGCCACATGGGAGGGGTGACTCACATGACTCCAGTTAACCAGATGAAACTTGAACTTGTTACCCATGCCACCCTACAAAAAAATCCCTTGGTGGTTTTTGAGCCTCTAAGTCCATGTTTGATGGTAATTATTCTATTTTTAAAAAGGCGTCCTCACTTTGTGGATATTATAGTCATTTGTAATGGTAGACCTTTCACCAATCATGTAAAGTTGAGTGCAGGCTCTTTATTTTCCTTGAGATTGATTAGATTTAGCTGTGCACTCTATGTCAAAATAATCATCCATTAAATAGGTGTGAAATTTTAGTACAATAGCAAAGGCTTAGTCCCAAAACTGAGGTTGGTTATGAATCCTCAATAAACTAATCAGAGTCGGTCATATGTATTCTTCTCTACCATTCTATCCTATCTAAAATCATACTCTCTGACTTTTCGTCACCTTAATTAAAATGTCATTTTATGAAGGACACAGATTGGTTACAAACTGATTTATAGCCATCTTGCTACAACCCATTACGTGACAATTCACAAGGCTATCTATGTGTACTTTTAGTCACATGACTTATTTAATAAGTCATGTGACTTTGTTAAATAATACATGTGAATGGTCTTATGAGTTGCCACATAATGATTTGTTTTTATGAATGAGGAGTTGTCGCGGGGTGAAAGAGAGGGGTTCTTAGTTTCTAGGGATTTCATTACAAAATCTCCAATGTTGATCCCCACATGCATCGCACGTGAGGTTAATTACAGTTCTGTCAATTTTATTTTTATTTTATTTATTTATTTATTTATTTTATCTAACTTGACTTCCATATCATAATTTTATCATTATTTTAAAAGTTTTGTTAGTGACATCAGGTTTTTGCATCCTAAGTGGCAAGAACTAAAATGACATAGTGTGATAGTGATGAAAGATCAAGGACTAAAAGGACACGTTTAAAACATTGAAGACCATTTTGACACTTAGGGCAAACGTTGAGGACCAAAAATGTAATTAAACCTAAAATTTATTAAATAGCTTCCAACCTCTATCTTCAAGTCTTAAGATTAAAACTCTGTAAAGTCGTATTTGGTCTAGTGGAATGCTTGGCCACAAACTAAATTGGTCTTTTGTGGAGCTACAACGGATGGGACCAAAGATTCGGATCCAGTGCCAATTCATTGCAATTAAGATTCTAATGCCAAACCAAATGGATCCACCAGTTCAAATTTGAAAATCTGGGATTTTATGTTTGATTATAATTGGTTAGATTTTCCTATTGGTGTAATTTGATCTGATTAAGATCTGAAGCTGATTAGAAATTAAATTAAGAAGATTTAAGTAAAATTATTTTTAAAAAAATGAAATTAAATTCCTGCATTTTATATTTTTTTTATTGAAATCAAATAATTCCTAATCCACACCGATATGTAACCACCAAACTAATTGCAACCTTAATGTTACTTACTCTCATTGAGCTAGATAAAACCTTATGCACATACTCGGCAAGACTTGCAACACTTGTTACCGCCAAAAGTATTTTGTAAATTTGGATTATTATAGTGATCTAGGACAACAACTTCGATTGCAAATCTGGTGTAGGATATTTATTTAATTCAGCATCAAAGCCACCAATAAGATAGTTCTGGGAACAAGGTTAGGATTTTTTAGTAAATACTCAAGTTTAGGCTTTTATTTGTGTTTGGTGGTGGAAATACTGATTGGAAGCTAAATTCAGGTAGAAAGTAAAGAAAATGGGATTGAAAAAAGAAGAGGATAAAAAGAACCTAGCATCATGCTGGGGTGCCCGGGCTTAAGATCTCAGATTTGTAGATGTCACTCATGGAGACACCAGCTTTTAGCTGCAAATACTTAATGTTTCTTCACTATAGACAAACACATAAATTATACAGAAAGACTGAGAGCTTCAACTAAATTTGGCAATATTATTGTATGCTTTGTTTATATTTTTATGAATCCTTGGATACTGGACAACAGAAGCCATCAATCACTGATAGATGCCTATTTAGCTAACAGAGTAGATACCAGAGTTTAAACTTAATAGCAGTGTTATTGTAAGTTTTGTTATTTATATTTTAGCTTACCTAATGAATAGCTGATGCAGGACAACAATTGAGAAATAGGATAAATGGGAAAAGGAAGAGAACAAACAAAACAAATCCTAGGAATCACCACCTAGAATCTGCCTGCAAAACCCTACATATCACCACCTAAGGGGTGTATGGCATCACCACCAAACAAAGAAGAGAGACGCATCTCTAATCATCAAAATTTTCATTAATCATCAAGTTCCTTGAAAATGAGTACAAGCTTTGCTTAAATAGACTACTAAGCCTTAAATCAAATTAAATAGATCCCTAATTCTAATGGGCTTGGGCCCAATAGCAAGGCATAATTCTATAGAAATGTTGGTAGGATGGAATTTTTCTCCAAAATAAGGATGACAATTTTTGCCTGAACTGCATGGAATTGTGCTGCACTTCCCTGACAAAGGGATGGCGGTGGGGGCATTTTTTTAACCTTGGGTTCATGGCAGGGGCAGGTTTTGGGCTTTTGGCATCCCTGCCCTGAACCCGACCTGGGTATATTAAAATATATATATCTTTGTATTTAGTATTTTAATTATATAAATAAAAAAATTAAATCCCACATTTTGAAGCCCTAGCCCTTAAGCTCTCTTCCTCAGACTGTCCTAGGAATTCTCTTAACACATCGTTGATGACGTTGATCTCTAGTTGAAGTCGAGGCTTGGGGCAGTACCTTGTACCAGTCTTTGACTCCTTGAAGGAGATACTCATAATGAAAGGTTTCTGAGAAATTGAGGTCTAAGGGTGGTGTTTGCTGCCACTGCCATGGAAGAATTGCTAAGGTATTTGCAGGTTGCAATCCCCGTTCTTTGAATCTCTCTCTCTCTCTCTCTCTCTCTCAAAGGTACACTTATTGGTATTAGAGTTTTGACTTTTGAGTGGTGGAGGTGTCAATTGGGGTTTGTCTGATAATGGTTTTGAGGGTGGTTCTTGTGGCAGTGATGTGTTTGGGAATTTGGGGTCAGTGTGGTTCGAGTTAGATAGTCATTGCTTGGGTGTAGCTATTGAATGCTGGTTGATCATCATTGTGGAATGACAACGATCGGTGATTTATGGGATTGTGGGTGTTGTTATGCAAGAGGATTTGAAATTTTCAGATGGTGTAATGGGATTGCAAGTGACATTGGGAGTTGAAAGTGTGTGTTGTGGAGGTTTTGGTTTGTCTGGGCATTTTGGGCTGTGGGTATTTCTTTTCTGTTCTTTGCTTGTACTTTTGTTTTTATTTTCCTCTTTCTTCGTTTGCTTGGGTTTGAACAAGAGATTCAACACATTGTTCTTTGCTTCTAGATGTAGCTCTAGCTGGCTCACATTTGTTGTAATTGTGTTGGGGATCGAGTTTGCTTGGATTGTGTTCAATGAAAAGCCAAAGTGGGTTTGTGTTTCTTGGAGTGCAATGATTGGTGGATGTGTGTGGTTAGAAAGGTTGACAGAAGCGATTCATATGTTCAGGAAATTGTAGACGGTAAGAATTCCACTGGAGAAGTGGAGTCCTATGAGGTTATTCTAGAGAAGGAGAAGAGGTTTACACCGGAGAAGGAAAGGTGGGGGTGATCAGTTTGGATTTTTCTGTTAATTATTTTTATTTTATTTTCCTCTCCTATCGTAAAAATTTCTTTTAAGGAGAGGATGACATTTCATCATAACAGTCAGAAAACAAAAGAGGAACTGCCTGAGGGCATCGTTGATGACAGGAACTCTCAATTTTTATGCTTCACCATGACAGAAAATCTCAAAATCTGACCTCATCTTCATACACCATGCCCTCATTTCTAAACTCAATTTCACGAACTCAAGTGATTTGTAATGGCAAGTCATGAGAATCAAACACCCCCAAATGGTCCTCTTCTTAGCCCTAATTCCAATTCTCAGCATTTGGTATCTGATTTGCCTCTTCATGAGGTATAACTATTGAGCAGTGCTTGGGGTATAACCTTTTGCACAACTTATTTCATAATTTGCTTAGGTGTTTGTGAATGGTGTAACATCACTTTCTCAATGGACTAACATCACTTGACATCACTTTTATTTTGCACCAATCCTAATATGCCACCTAAACAGTTATGAAAAAAGTTGTGAAAATCTTTGTGATTTATTGTACACAATTTGATTATGAAGTCACGTGGGTGCTGATGTGGCTTAATTTTTGGATGGGGTTGTTGACTTGGATCACTTTTGGCTTTGGGATTCTGATGTTGCTCAGTTCTTTCAATTTCAATACTTTACAACATCAACATGCATGTCAGCATTTATTATGACAGGGCAAAATAATGTTAGCCAGGGGCGGGACATGGGCCATTGACAGTCAGGCAATCCAAATATTATATTGAAGTGTTTTTAAAACTCTAATTACTAAACTGACACAACTGATAGTTCAATGATGAAATTAAAATTTGACACTGAAGCAGGAGCTTGTTTAAGATTTTAAAATACATCAAAAGACATGTTTTAGAAAAATATTTTCAAAACATATCAAAACCCTTTTTGAAAACACATTTTAAAAATATTCAGCCAAACAGGCTCTACTCTTCCTTAGATCTCAAACTAAGGCACCAAACGGCATTAATTATTGATGCTGACTCTGTTGCATGCGTATTTGTATGGTGGTCACTGTAAACTTCTTGCAAGTAAAGGAATGATAGAAATTTGCCATGAGTGTCCTACAATTTTCTTTTTGGTATACAAGTGACTTTGTTGATAATCTGAGATCGCGCGCGCGCGCACATACATGTTTGTATATATGTATTTCACTTTGCAAACTTTACATTTTTTTTATTATCTATTATTGGAAGGGGGAAAGTATGTTTCAGAGCATTACTCGTTTTTTTTCTCAGGGAATTGTTGCATCTGCCCTTAATTATGGACTCCTTACATGGAGCAATAAGATCTTGGGCCCTGCTTTGGTTGCTCTCTACAATCCACTCCAACCTGCAGCTTCTGCCTTCCTGTCAAGAATTTTCCTTGGAAGCCCCATCTATTTGGGAAGGTTTTGCTCCGAATCACTACCATTAAAATTTTTACTTAATTTATCTGTTGATCCACTGTGGATGCAATCTTGATTTGCTTAATCAAATCATGTTGCATTCCACCACACCCCCCCCCCCCCCCCCAAAAAAAAAAAAAATATATATATATATACCTATGTTTTTGTTAATATTGTATCATGAAATATCCTTTTGCAGTAAATTTTAGAATAATACTGTTCCAATTTCTGTAGCAGTTGAAGTTGGCATTTTGTAAGAATGATGCTTACTTGGTGTTTTTACCTGTGGAAACAGTGTTTTAGGGGGATTTTTAATTATTGCCGGTCTTTATTTGGTCACCTGGGCATCTTATAGAGAAAGACAAGCAGCCATGGGGATTATTCCTCGTGTTTCTGAGCCGCTCATTCACATAGATGCATCGATCAACAAGATCCCTTACCAGAGGGGTCACATTTTCTCAGGGCCCTCCATCACATTGCCAAAATCTTCAGATTAAGCCAACGAATGATGTAAAGTTCTCATAATTCTATCTTTTCTATTGTATACTTTGTTCAGATAAAACAGCGCATCAACTGTCATATCTTTTCTAGGTCACACTTAGGTCCCGTTATGAGACCGGTGTTGATTTTAGTAAAAATATGTGTTTTATGGTAAATGTTGTGTCCGTAGAGATAAATGTGTCTATTGTCGTAAAAATAAAATGTGTGAATTCTGGTAATATGAGTTTTGTGATAAACATAACTTTATTACAAATTACACACATTTTATAACAACTGACACACCTTTTACAATAGCTGACACATTTTATCAAAAAAACACACAAATATTACCATTTTTGACACCTGCGACGGGACCTAAGTATTTCCGGTCTTTTCTAGTCTCTTTAAAAAGTTAAAAGAAAACATGTTGTTCTATCATCATCATCATCATCATCTATGTTTTCTTTTGTTTTTATACCGTTTTTACCTTTCAAAAATTCAATTGTCTGCGCAGTGATGACCATTTTGGCTACTTTGGAAATGGGAGAATCCTCAAGGTTAGCTTCAGCTCCATGTGCATGGTTGTCTAATATCCATGAAGCTCATCATTCTTAGTTAAACAAGTTAGCTTCTCAAATTTATCATTATACAAAAGTATAAACTACAAATAATGCCAACCTTGGTGGCCAAAACTTTACTACAGTCTCTACCCTCCTTGATCTTCAAAGATCTGTGAAAGATTTTGATCCTAGATCATTTTTAGTATGTCAAATGACTTTGCCAGCTATCTAGTACCTTTTGTTGTATCAGTATGGACTATGGAGTACGATTAAAATCTCAACTCTACCATTACGCTCTGGAGTGACCTACAGCCCCGTGTGTCCTGCAAAGTTCAAGATATCATGATGAGATCTTTTTTTTTGCTCAAAATCATGATGAGATCTTGGTATGGAGAGATGGTATCAATATCTGAAAATAATCATTTAGAAATATCACGGTTGAGAAATTTTCAGGACACGAACTATTGACAAATATTCTCAATAATATCATAGATGTTACAAATTTTATGAAAAAATCAAAAAGTGGGGGACCTAACAATTGATAATATATTAGATATCTCAAATTTGTCCACCTATATATTGGAAAATATAAAAATATTGAACTAATGAAGCAATAAATATTGGTTGTCACAATCCCAAGGGGTTGGCCCAAGTGGTGAAGGTCTTGGTCTTGGAGGTATGCTTCCTTCAAACTCTAGGTTCAACAC
Organism: Fagus sylvatica; assembly: GCA_907173295.1. Classification (NCBI taxonomy): domain Eukaryota; kingdom Viridiplantae; phylum Streptophyta; class Magnoliopsida; order Fagales; family Fagaceae; genus Fagus; species Fagus sylvatica. The sequence goes on from OU015765.1 coordinate 2,322,916, forward strand.
CTCTTAGGTAAAACCAGCGTTTTATCCTGATCCGTGGAGGGAAACTTCCTAAGGTACGGTGCACAGATCTCGTGAGATTATGTTTAATTTTTTACTTTTAGAAATTCTAGGGTTTAATTTTGTAATTTTTGAAATTATAGAATTCAATTTGTTACTACCCTTAAATTGTAGGATTTGAAATGTGATTCTAAGTAGAAATCTTCTTCTTCTTCTTTTTTTTTTTTTTTTTCCACCTAAAATAGTCTTTCAATCTTACTATCAAATGTCTTTTCTTCCACTTTCTTTCAAAAAAGAACTTCGATAACCAATCACCATCAATTCACATAGTTTATATCTCTCACGAAGCATGTTTTGATAATTAATAACTATCAAACTACTCTTTCTTGTCGTGACCTTATTTTTATGAAATTATATTTAAGATAAATAAATTATATATATTTAGGGTAAAATGCATTTACATATCTTGAACTTTGCAAGTGTTGCACTTAGACCCTCTTTACTTTGAGTTTTGCCGATCTTACCCAAACTTTGGATATGTGTCAAATAGGCTCATCTGATAATTTTTTTTTGCTCAAAATGCCTTAAGTGGCTAAAAAAAACCACTTAACTATTGAAGAGAGAGAGAGCAACTCAAGTAGATAATTTTTTTTTTTTTTTTTTTTTTCATGTGAGCCACTTAAGGGCATTTTGGACCCAAAAAAAATTAACAAATTAGTATATTTGGCACATATCCAAAGTTTGAGTAGTAAATTGACTAAACTTAAAGTACATGGGGTTTAAGTGCAACCCTTTCAAAATTTATGGGGTGTAGATGCATTTTACTTAGAATTAATCAGAAATTCTATTATTAATTTAAATAGAAGCTATAGAGCAGTGGAGAAGAATAAACGAACAGGCTATATGATTAATTATATTTAAAGCATCACCTTCCAAATAAAATTGATAAAACCTTCTTCAAGCATTCTTTCAACATAAAAAAGAGGGGCTAGCTTCTACCCATAAAGAGATAGTCATAGACCATAAGAAGAAAATTTCAATTTATGGTTGCAACATACAACTGAAAGTAGCAGTAGGATATATTAGATGTAAATTTGTAATCATGTAATACCTTAAGCCCCTGGCTATTAGGTTTGCGATATATATATATTCTCTAATATTTTCCATTAAGGTCTAACAAATGTACATACAATTTCGGTCACATCATTAATAATTTTGAAATTTCATTATTATTATTACTAGTCGCAAACCTGTGCAATGCACGAGAAAGCTGTTGAAAGTGAAATATAAAGAAAAAATTGTAGTAATATTTCCAATCAAATTGTTACTCTCTCACAAATTTTTGATCCAAAAATTTTGATCATATATCCTAGAAAATCAAATTATCTCATTTATTAGTTGTATAGTATATATTCATTCTAGAACCATCATATTTTGTCCTTTTATTGGCAAACTTTTGCTTCTTCTTTTCTTTGGTTTCCAATGTAGAGACAAAGGTGAATGCTCATGTGCAAACATAAGCTGGACATATAACAAAATATATGCACTAATTCATACTAAAAAAACGTAAGAGGTTGGTGAAACCAATTTCTCTTCACTCTTAGTTTCATCTCTACATTTATGTGGTTTACATGCAAACATTGAGCTCTCGGTTTTATCCTATGTTGCTTATTTTCACAATTTTAGAACCAACTATATATTGGCATTCTCTCTAGACAGTGGCCATGTTGAACTTATGGTAAAATAAATTGCCATTAGCTTACTATCCATACCTTACAATGAGTATTTCTATGTTGAAAGTTACTCCAATTACACTTAGCAACATGAGTTCTTTGTCAATTGTTAACACCGTATCTGATTGGTTGGCTAACACTCTACAAATGAACTTCTAAAGCTTGACATTTTTCGTCTAAGATAAACTACAACCTCTTTACCTATCTAAAAAATAACTTGTAAGCACCCTTTTTAATTATCATTGTTTAGGTTTTTATCTTATTGATTGGGTTCAACTTTTATGAAAATGTACGCATAAAAATTTCAAGTTGATGTTAATCTTTACCCAAATGAACTGAAAAATAGTCCAACTCTATACAACATTTGCTACGGACCGTACATGAAAATAAACTCATTTATGGAAGTGTCTACTTGCCAAGTCAATTGAGTTGAATGGGATATGCTTTGTTGTTGCAAAGTAATATTAAATTTTTTTTTTTGGCTAAAAGCAAAGTAATATTATGAGTTTGGAGGTGGAGAGTTTAACTTAGACATTTCATCAAACATATGGGGATGATTGAGTTGTATGAACCAAATCTTTTCCCACAAACCCACGCAACAAATCTTTATTCTTAACACTTTATAAATTCACGGCTCAGGCCCCCTCAAATTGAACATACTTAAAAAAGGGAGATTATATAGTAGTCCGGGAGCACAAGGTCAGCAAGCTGACCTTGTACTCCCATCCTATTAAAACAAACCGCGTGGCAAAAACAATCTGACATAATATAAAGACAACCAATTCATCCAAGAAAATTAATTGCCGTTAGTGTTGAAATTGTTCCAGCAGTTTCATTTGAAAATAGTGTGGACCCCACATCAATTAAAAAATTAGAAAAAAAGAGACAAACAAAATGTCAGCAAAGCTATCTGAGTAGCTGTTAGTCTAGGAAAAAAAGAAGATGGTCTGACTAGTCTCTGTGGGTGGGTTGGGATTTTAATTCGAGATTCTGCAGGTCTTGTAATGGCTGCAATATGTGCTTCTCTTCCTTTTTCTTCCCGTGGAGAGTACTTCTGGTATAGTGGTGCTTTGGTGGCAGCTCAGTTTGCGTTGGAGTTGGGGTTTTTTGATATCCTTTTTGAAGGATCTTGCTCTTTGTTTCTCTCACAATTATGTAGGCAGGTGAGGGGTGAGACTATTTAGGATATGTGGCTGGAGGATATTTGGGCTTTGATTCCTAAATTTCGGTCTTGGGAAGTCTTGTCTGTTTTTAGAGATCAGAATATTGCTGCTATGTGTTTAGCAAAGTTGGGATCTAAGATTAGGCAGACTACTGTTTGGCTGGAAGATTATCCAGTTGAGTTACAGAATGTGCTGGAATCTTTGTAATTTTGTTTCTTTTTCAATAAAATTCTACTATCTTTATTCAAAAAAACAAAATCTTACACGTATAAAGTAAAAACAAGCAATATTAATATTAATTGAAGTACAAAAGAACTTTACCTTTGTAGATGCCCACTTTTTTACCAAACTATGGCAGATAGAAAGGGCCCGTTGGGACCATCTGCCGTGAGCCCAAAAAGGGCAAGTAATGGTGCAACGCAAGAAAAGCCCAAGATAGAGCAACCCACAATGGGCCCAGAGAACATTGAGTCATTCCAGAGAAAGGCAATCTGCTGTAAAGCCCAGAAGTCATGGGTAATCTGCTGTAAATTAGACACAATGGGACCAGCCTACAAGAGCCCAAGGAAGAGCTCAGATATTAAACGCCAAAGGATAATCTCATCCCTCACAAGTGGGGCCATTACCTCATCCCTCAAAAGAATAGAATAAGCTGGAATTCAGAAGACCCAAGGCAAAATCCTCTAAAGCAAATCTTGAGGTTACTGTTCATCATCCCCTAGGACGGCGGATTCATATCTGACAACAGGAGTTGTTCATTCTGCTACACGGCAGACAAGAAATGGGCAGCGGCAGATTCACCAAAGAGGAACGGTCTCAACCCAAGGTAGAAAGGAAGCCTAGGAGGTAACGCAAGAAAGGAAAGGTAGCCTGACCTTTGGTGGCCGTTACTCTTTTCTCACGGCAGATGTGCAACAAACGGCAGATAAAGGGATGAGCAGCGGCAGATTCACCAAAAAGGAAGAGTCTCAGCCAAAGGCAAAAAGGCAACTTGAAGGCAACCTGAACAGAGGCAGTTGCCACTCCTTCTACACAGCAGACTTGTCAGAAAATCGGGAACAAGACACAGCAGAAACTTAGGAAAATGGAATTCAATTATGATTTCTCATTTTTTCCATCAAGAACAGGATTAGATTTGGTTCCATGCAAACCAAGGGCAGTAACCACCATGGCCCAGATCCATGGTGGTCATTGTTTATCATCATTAAAGACTTAGGGAGTTTTGGTTTGGAGGTAGGGGAGTTAACTCTCAAAGGTTGATGGTCTGCCGTGAAACCAGCATGTATCTACTGGGAGATACAAGTTACGGTAAGCCTCACCTAAAACTTAGGAAACGTGTATGATTCAACCAACCCACTGAACCATCTCCAGCAGTATTAAATTCCCATATATCCCCACCACCATGAATGAGTGAGCCCTCTGATCGAGGTCTGCCGTAACCTCTAATAACCTTAGGTAATAAGAATGATTTTCTTTTTACAGTAAGGTCAGCCAACCCTTTTTTCCTGATCCACCAAAAATGGTTTCAAGCTTCCAAGTATCCCATAGATTAAATGAGGTCATGGGTATTATCCCTAACCTCTAAGAACACTTGATCCCACTATAAAAGGGAGAAACTTAGACCATGAAAGGGGTCCATCTGAAAATCACAACTCCATTACTCTCTACAGAGAAAAACACTCACTGAAGTTTCATCTTCAACCTCTTCAACCTTTAGATTCAAAACCTATCTCTCTCCATTCATAACTACACAGTAGTCTGCCATACTCGTTTTTTGGCATAACTCAAAAATACCTTTCACAAAAGAAATACCTATCACAAAAGTATAAAGAAACTCTCTCTTATTTTTCACTCTTTGTACTGAGAAACTCTCTCTTACAATAACTCTCTCCCACATAATCAAACTCCTCTAAGTCTTTTATAATTTCACGTTTCCTGGAGTGAAAGGGCCTCTCTCCCACATAATCAAACATCTCTAAGTCTTTTATAATTTCATTGGAGTGATTTCAAGGGCCTGTTTTGGCTCAGACAAAAGGGAAGTGTTTATGATTTCTATTAAATTTACAAAATATTTTCCTTCTTTAAATTATGAGTTGTGGTTTAAATATTGCAAATCACAAAAGGGAAGTGTTTATGATTTCTGAGTTGTGGTTTAAATATTGCAAATCATTTTCCTTGATTTTGAGTTCCTTTCAACATGCAAAGGATTACATACTGGTTCTCAACAAAATCTTTATTAACAAAAAACTATCTTTTGGCTGTAGTGTTGAGCTCCACTTGGATTTTGGTATGGCAGACTGGTTCTCATGTCTGGCAGATACAAAATCTCGAGTTTCTTGTTTCACCGCAGACCTCTTAGCAGATGCAACATGGCAGAATCAGACTCAAGGGAAGTGCACCATCAGCCAGGCAACCGACTAGGGGAGTTTTGGACTCAACACCCCATCAAACAATACAAGTCAACCCATCTCCATCTAATCACAAGGCGACACCTGGCAGGCATCTGCACATTTTGGCGACTCCACTGGGGAGAGCAGCACTCTTCTCTATGAACTAGATCTGCAGTAATGCCACCCAAGTCCAGGAGTCTGCAGTAAGGCACAACCTATATCATGTCTTCTCTGGTAGAATCTCAAACATATCTCAGCAAAAGCAACCTGAAGTCAAGCAAAGGCTACTGTGTTACAATCCGTTGTAGATTCTGTAGCAGACACGAAATGTGTTAGTTGAGTCTGCAGACAAGCGAGATGCTTCCCAACAGACTTCAACCAGCAAGAGCTTTAGCAGCAGATGTCAAATCTTCTGCAAAACAACAACGCAATGTGTCACGTTGGGAGACGTGGCAGACTTGCTCAAAAATGAAAGGAAAGAGGAATCTGGACATTTCGCGAGAAGGCCTCTATATCCCACTAAGTCATTCACAAGTACTTTACCTGGAAAGACCTATTGAACTGTGGTATTTTCATGTGGAGGAAAAGTTTACTTTTCTTAGTCTCTACAATGCAAAACAAGAACAATGGCGTAGATTTGCTGCTGTACATTCAGATCTGCTGCTGCTATACATTCAGATTTGTTGCAGTACATCCATCGCTTCCGCGGTATAACCCTAGACTGTCATGTCAAATATGAGGAATGTGAGCCAGCAAAGTTTTGCATAGATAATATGCCAGCTGAGAACCGTGCTCACTGCAAGAATGCAAACATCATTAAGTTTGTTTAACTCTTCCAAAAGGCGCAAAATATGACTCTCTCAATTTAGCCTTATTCCAAGAAGGCCTAAAGAGACGAAGAATGCACCACAAGCACTCACCATGTGAGAAACCTACTAGTGGTAGCAAACACAAGAAAGATCTCAAGTCCTGCCACCACTGATCTATTCATCATGCTACCGCAGATTACAAATTACTCTTGGAGGTCCACCGTAGTCTGCAAATCCGAAGACTACTGAACCAGCGGCAGACTGAAACCTTAGAGTAGCTCTCACAAGCTCAACACAAATTTCAATGAAATCTTTATCATTGAAGTCCATGGCACGATAAAGGTTGATATGAAGCTTATTTGCCGTAAATCCAAACTTGTGAGAACAAGTCAGGTTGATCTGAATTAATACCGTTATACCAAACTGAATAAGTCTGCTATATGGACTGACAGAACAACAAACCATTTGCCGTAACACCAGCAGCAATTACAATCCAATAGCCAGACTTGTAACTTGTCAATTCAAACTAATCTGAATCTCGGTCTCCATTGCTCATAACTCCGGCAGAGACATCCCATCAAGACGACATCACATCCACAAACACATCATCACAAGGTTGAGCATTATTAAATCAAGCATTGTTGTTCTATACATTTGTCAAGACCACCAATCACATGTTGCGTATTTTGATCAAGACGACATCACAACTATCAAGGGACTTCAACCATGTCCTCCATGTCTGCCATATAAGCATCCTCAAATTGAATTTTGGGCATAAGTTCCTTCTATGACGGGAATCTCAGCTCCAACCAAAAATGCTTCCATATGGCAGACCAAAATCATCCACAATTGAAATCTCTTTTGAAGTGGAAACATCCACAACAATATTATTATATCTACAGCATCTGCTGTAACTTCCACTAGAAATATCAGCTACTACAGCTGCAGTATTATCATTATCAAGATCTGCTACAATATCAGTAGCATCTGCAGTAATTTCACTAATAGCATATGCTACAACGACTTCAACAAAATTAGTAGCCTTTGCTACGACACCCAAGTAGCATCTGAGGCAAACACCATTCCCCAAGTTGGAATTTCATCCGCGGTGGGACTAACACGATTAGCAGCCTTTGCTACGACACCCCAAGTAGCATCTGTCGCAGACATCGTTCCCCAAGCCGGAATTTCATCCGCGATAGGACTAACACAATTAGCAGCCTTTGCTACAACACCCAAGTAGCATCTGCCGCAGACATCATTCCTCGAGTCGGAATCTCATATGCGGTGAGAATAACAAAAAATTTAAGCAGTCTGCTGCAACATCCAAATAGCTCATGTTGCAACAACATCATCCAAAGCCGGAATTTCTTCCGCAGTGGGAACAACAAAATTAGCAGCTACAACATCCAAGTAGCCTCCACTTTAATAACATTATTCCCCAAGCCAGAGTCTTATCTGCGGTGGGAACACAAAATCAGTACCATCTGCTGCAACTTCACTTGCAGCATTTACTGCAACATCATTTCCCCAACTGGAATCTCTTCCGTAGCGGGAACATCATCCCAAGCCGGAATTTCTTCCGCAGTGGGAATAACAAATTATTAACAGTCAGCTACAACATCCAAGTAGCTTCTGCCACAACATCATTCCCCAAGTCGGAATTTCATCCGCAGTGGGAATAACAAAAATTTAGCAGCATATGCTACAATATCCAAGTAGCTACAACATATCCTTAAGCCAGAATTTCATCTGCGGTTAACAAAATTATCAACATATGCACAACATCAAGTAGCTTCTGCCGCAGCAACATATTCCCCACCAGGAATCTCTTCCGTAGTGGGAACATCATTCCTAAGCCGGAAATCTCTTCTGCAATGGAAATAATACATCATTTACATATGCTGTAACATCATTGGCAGCATCTGCTGTAACTTCTGCAACAATAGCATCTGCTGCAACACCAGCATCTGCTACAACATCATCCCACTTTGGAATTTCATCCGCGGTGAGACCAACATCAATCATTAACAGCATCAATTTGCTGCTGCACTTTCAAAGTGTAAACTTGTTCAGCAGCATCAATCATCTGTTGCAACGTCAGCAACATGCTACGATATCATCAGCAACATCTGCTGTAACAAAACATGAGCTTCTTCCATCAAAGAAGAAATACTCTCTACAATTTACCAACACTCCTTTACATCCAAGGGGCTGCCGAAATAGGAAGTGCAACTAAAATTTCTAAAATACTCTTCCTAAAGACAGCAGATAGTAAACTATCTCCGCAGACTTCAACAACAGTTCTCATGACACATGACACATGGTGCCAAATTCAAGTCAGGCACCTCTAAAGCAATCTTAGTAGAGTCACTGTCTTTAAGAGACTCACTTTGAGCATACTCAACTTCATCTTCGAAGTCTGCGGTAATATCACAAGCATCATCTGCTGCAACTTCATCACCAAAGTCTGCTGTGATATCACCAACAGATTCTGCAGTAACTTCGTCAACAATGCGTTTGATCTGCAGCAATCGAAATGAAATCATTTTCCTACATAAAGAGGTCTGTACCTATACTAGCATCTCTAACTTATGCCTTTACTATACTTTTGAAGAAATAAGTATCTTTTTATTGGTCTACTGAATGCCAATACAATAAATCATGCCTAAGCTGCCCATTATATTTACACCAATACTTGGAAAAGCCTTTATGGTTTTTATTTGGTTTCAAACAATCAAGCAACAAAAGCCTTTCTAACTCAAGAAGGCAACTATGAGGTCGAACAACCCGTTTACTATGTCAATCATACATTTAAAGACGTCGAGACTTGCTACTTGGGGGCTAAATGACCATGTCTAGTATCGATTTATGTCGTTCAATGGCTCCAAAACTATTTATGGGTTCATCAACTCTATATGATGACAAGATCTCATCTAATCAGTAGTCTGCTGCAATGTCTCATTCATTCTGGTAGACTTACACAATGTCTGCTACAGTATCGGAAAATGAGATTATCTTCAAATCTCCAAAATTAGTAAAGAGTTTGGCCATAACCAATCTCTTTATTCAATTTCCTTGAGAGATCTACTGTTCCATTCTAGACAAGTGTCAAGTAAGTGAAATACTCTTGGCAGACTTGACAAATTTAATTCGGATTTTGAACTTTGGTCTGCTGTTGCCTCAAGCGAGGCAAGAATTGTGCTCTGCAATGTTCGAAGCAATACCGCAGGAATATGAAGCATACCTCACCAATCTAGCTATCACGCATGTGATTAACACAATGCATTTGAAGATTGAGGATGCGCAAAGACATGAAGACCGCTATGCAAGAGGTTTTAAAACTTTGTGTTCTCAAGTCATCAATAAAAAAAAAAATAGAAAAAAATAGATGCACCCATTATTGATTTGCTAAGAAAAGAGTTTGAAGAACTCTCATCCGATCATGAAGATTGAATAACACCATTGCAGGCTAAGTTTATATCTCCTAAAGGTATGGCAGACTTAAAAGAACTCAAAGATTATGTCTTATTATCTTGAGATCTTTATGGCAGACCACCAAGGGAGTCTTAGCAAGGTGTATAAGTATTCAAATCATTTTCTGGAAGTATATAAACAAATTTGCAAAAGTCAGCGAAGGAACATGTCTCTACGGCAGACTCCAGCTACTGGGTTACTTTTAGCCCAACATGAGCAAAGAAGCAGTAGACTTCCAAAGCCAATGTGTATAGCACCAACATGATCTTGAAGAAATTTTACAAATTTTGCCTTCACTGATTGACAAATCCCTGCTCTAGAGTATCTCTTGAAAGCACCATGTTGCAGACTCGCAAAGAGATTCTACCAACGATTCTCACCATTTGGCTATTATTGGCAACTATGAGGAATGCTACAGCAAACTACATCAAAGTGTCACACTTCTACAAGTACAAGCCAACTTGATCCACACATCTAGCAAGTCTCCAAAACATGACTATCTCAAAGTCTCTTCATACATGGGGGCTAGGTCTTGTTAATTCCATCAATTCATCATTCATGGGCTTACCAAAATCTGCTGCTGAAATGAGTTGCTGAGTCTTACCGCAGATCAATTGACAACATTACTGAAGAATAAGAAGGTTACTATAGATCTGTAAAGAACGTTACCGCATATCAGTGAACAACGTTGCTGCAGAATCAGGTAACAACGTTACCGCAGAATCTATTAGCATCCTTATTTTGGTCTGCTGGAAGCAAAGCTGTCAAAAGCTTGAAGGTTAGCCGACCTATTATTACAATAATTCTTATCCATACTTAGCTCATGAATTTTGTTTATGATGAACTCTAAAATCCACTTGAAAAGTCCTCCTATTTGATTAAGCTCATAATTACTACCACAACACCTCTTTCCTCACTTGATCACACTTTCTTTCATGAATAAGCATTGTTGTAAAATGTTTCTTTAATCACCCAACCCTATAGTTCTTCATCCCATATATGTTATGAACTATCTTCACCTTTACATCAAGTCAAATTGTGGTTCTTAGCCCAATGACTCATGAATTGTGTTCTCTAAACAATTTCTTATGACATTTTTGAAAGTTGAACTACTATTGAACTACTATTGATGCAATCTTGCATTACTTTTGTTGGCTTTCTCAATACACTACTATTAAAGGTTTTCTTATCGCTAAATAAGCCAATATCAAGATTTGTTTGCAGCCAAGTGAGCTTTCAAAAAAAAAAAAAATCTTTTTTTTGAAGAGTCTGCCATAAGAGCAGAAGTTGAATCAGCAGCAAAAATGTCATTCTTGGCTTGCTCCATCATCAACACATCCCTTACTAACCTTGTGAGCACTCATGAGGATTAAAGTTGTACATGAATTTCTCAAAACTACAATTCGATGAGTTATTTTCATTGTAGAGATTTCTCATTGATTTTAAAGTTCCAAAACAAATGCAACTTACATTCAGCAATGCAGCAACTCTGCGGTAGACTACTGAATGCAATCCAAAGGTATTCACTTGTAATATGAAGAGTCAAACTACCATGAGAAGATTATTGCAATCATAAAACAAATACACATCAAAAGAAAGCGCTTGGGGGCTTTTATCATTTGAAGATCCATCAACACGCATGCATTTTTCTTACCGGCAATGGTCTGCTATAGAAACTACATACCGCAGACACAACAATGGAATTTTCTCTACATTCCTTCACCAAATCAGCCACACGACTCATGCTAGTATCAATGCACAAGATGAGATTGCCTTTTCAACCCCATCTCTTACACTTTGAAGATTCATGAGAGCATTCATAATTCCCAAACACTTGGGTCATGCATTCAGGAATTCAATAATATCCTTGCCCCCAAAAGGAAAACTCACTACCAATAAAGAAGCACTAGCAATCCATGATTCTTCACATCTTGCTACGGGTGCTGCTGTGGCAGACTTCACTACCAAAAGCAAGCATCACCGCCCCACACCTTCCTATCTGCAAGGCAATGAGCAAACATATGCTACAAGTCAAATGCTCCTACACATCCTAAGCATCCTCTTATGGCAGAAGTTGGAGCTCTCATTTGATAAACACTTTATGGACTTACCATAGTCCACCGAAGACAACAACAGGTTTTGTTCACTTCTTCACTTGTATATGGAACTAACACTATTGGTCTTGCAGAAATACATTTCACTCAAAGTCATGGCAGACCCATGCCCCATTATATCTCACTTGAAGTCGTAGCAGACCTACGGACTCAAATCCATGGAACCTCGAGGATAAATAAGCCCACTATCTGCGGTATTAACAAAAAAAAAATGACAAGAAAATATGGCAGATAAAAAAACGTGGTCTTGTTTACAGCAGACTAAACATGAAGGAAACAAAGGATTTCCACAGATTAACAATTTACTGATTCATTACAAAACTCTTTTTGTCAGAAGAATGCATGAAGTACACAATGGTTCAATCCCTTCAAGAGAATAGTAATCGCAGACTCAAAGGGAGCAATGGTTACCTTATCTACAAATCAATCCAACTTCATGATCTACGAGTTGAACTGCACTACTCACCCGCACCCCACATCACGTGAGGCGCGGGCTCGGGGGGCTAATGTAGATGCCCACTTTTTTACCAAACTATGGCAGATAGAAAGGGCCCGTTGGGACCATCTGCCGTGAGCCCAAAAAGGGCAAGTAATGGTGCAACGCAAGAAAAGCCCAAGATAGAGCAACCCACAATGGGCCCAGAGAACATTGAGTCATTCCAGAGAAAGGCAATCTGCTGTAAAGCCCAGAAGTCATGGGTAATCTGCTGTAAATTAGACACAATGGGACCAGCCTACAAGAGCCCAAGGAAGAGCTCAGATATTAAACGCCAAAGGATAATCTCATCCCTCACAAGTGGGGCCATTACCTCATCCCTCAAAAGAATAGAATAAGCTGGAATTCAGAAGACCCAAGGCAAAATCCTCTAAAGCAAATCTTGAGGTTACTGTTCATCATCCCCTAGGACGGCGGATTCATATCTGACAACAGGAGTTGTTCATTCTGCTACACGGCAGACAAGAAATGGGCAGCGGCAGATTCACCAAAGAGGAACGGTCTCAACCCAAGGTAGAAAGGAAGCCTAGAGGTAACGCAAGAAAGGAAAGGTAGCCTGACCTTTGGTGGCCGTTACTCTTTTCTCACGGCAGATGTGCAACAAACGGCAGATAAAGGGATGAGCAGCGGCAGATTCACCAAAAAGGAAGAGTCTCAGCCAAAGGCAAAAAGGCAACTTGAAGGCAACCTGAACAGAGGCAGTTGCCACTCCTTCTACACAGCAGACTTGTCAGAAAATCGGGAACAAACACAGCAGAAACTTAGGAAAATGGAATTCAATTATGATTTCTCATTTTTTCCATCAAGAACAGGATTAGATTTGGTTCCATGCAAACCAAGGGCAGTAACCACCATGGCCCAGATCCATGGTGGTCATTGTTTATCATTCATTAAAGACTTAGGGAGTTTTGGTTTGGAGGTAGGGGAGTTAACTCTCAAAGGTTGATGGTCTGCCGTGAAACCAGCATGTATCTACTGGGAGATACAAGTTACGGTAAGTCTCACCTAAAACTTAGGAAACGTGTATGATTCAACCAACCCACTGAACCATCTCCAGCAGTATTAAATTCCCATATATCCCCACCACCATGAATGAGTGAGCCCTCTGATCGAGGTCTGCCGTAACCTCTAATAACCTTAGGTAATAAGAATGATTTTCTTTTTACAGTAAGGTCAGCCAACCCTTTTTTCCTGATCCACCAAAAATGGTTTCAAGCTTCCAAGTATCCCATAGATTAAATGAGGTCATGGGTATTATCCCTAACCTCTAAGAACACTTGATCCCACTATAAAAGGGAGAAACTTAGACCATGAAAGGGGTCAGAGAAATCTGAAAATCACAACTCCATTACTCTCTACAGAAACACTCTAAGAGAAGAAACACTCACTGAAGTTTCATCTTCAACCTTTAGATTCAAAACCTATCTCTCTCCATTCATAACTACACAGTAGTCTGCCATACTCGTTTTTCAGCATAACTCAGAAATACCTATCACAAAAGCCTATTTTTTCACTCTCTTGTACTGAGAAACTCTCTCTTACAATCCTTGATCATGCACGTTTCCTGGAGCTAACTCTCTCCCACATAATCAAACTCCTCTAAGTCTTTTATAATTTCATTGGAGTGAAAGGGCCTCCATGGCGTGGCAGACATCATTTCACAGCAGAAGTGTTTTGGCTCACAAAAGGGAAGTGTTTATGATTTCTATTAAATTTACTAAAATATTTTCCTTCTTTAAATTATGAGTTGTGGTTTAAATATTGCAAATCATTTTCCTTGATTTTGAGTTCCTTTCAACATGCAAAGGATTACATACTAATATTTCTGTTTAGCCTTTATTAACAAAAAACTATCTTTTGGCTGTAGTGTTGAGCTCCACTTGGATTTTGGTATGGCAGACTGGTTCTCATGTCTAGCAGATACAAAATCTCGAGTTTCTTGTTTCACCGCAGACCTAGACTTAGCAGATGCGAACATGGCAGAATCAGACTCAAGGGAAGTGCACCATCAGCCACTAGGCAGACCACCAGCCTAGTGTGGAGTTTTGGACTCAACACCCCATCAAACAATACAAGTTCAACCCATCTCCATCTAATCACAAGGCGACACCTGGCGCTTAGTGAATTTTGAGCATTTACAACCTTCAAAGTTCAAAGGTAAAAACCCTCACTCTAGTCTTTCTCTCTCTCTGTATCTGGTTTCCTAGTAGACCTGCATTCCCTTTCTCAACCATTTTCAACAATTTCAGTTCTAAAAAAGCTCCCTTTAGTCTCATAATAATATATATGTAACTCTATAGTGTTACGTGTGTTTGTATATATATATTTATATATAATTTCTTAATCTCTGTTTTTTTAATTAATTTTTTATCTGGATCTAGGAATTGGGTTTTACTGGGTATTTGGGGTTTGGAATTGAAAATTTTCTTATGGGGTTTTGGGATTTCAAAAGCTTTTGGGAGTTTTGGATGGCAAACCCATCTGAGACTCATCAAGAAATGTCTTATTCGTTCAACGGACACGTGGCAGCAGTCGGAGAAAACCCAAACAACTGGGACTTAGGAGCAGCGCCAAAGAGCTCGGCCTTGAAGCACAAATCGGGTATTTCCTTGGACTGGACCTTGGAGGAGCAAGCCATACTTGAAGATGGGCTAGCCAACTGAGTAAAGATTGAGTGTCTAAATTTTTAATTGATATCTATTTTCAAATGTTACTGCTTAACGGAACAACTTTTACACTAACGCCGTTTAGCTTTCTTTAATGAATTGCTTACCTTTTAAATGATGTCAGATTGTTTTGGCAAATGGTTTGTTTTAATAGGACGGGAGTACAAGGTCAGCAAGCTGACCTTGTGCTCCCGGACTACACGAAATTAAAACTGAATACAACCAAAAGTCAATGAAAGATGATGACAGAATCTAGGGGCAGCGCTCAGTTTAACAACTACGGCGACAAACCCACCCATCAAAGACCATGCCGTCAAAATTTCTTCTTTGCCATCAATCCGTACAAGTTTGACTCATTCAATAGTTCTTTCAATACCTTGTTTTGTTTGTAGAAAAAATGTGGGAAACTTAGGAAATCTGAACCAACTCAAAAAATTTAACCTTGATTCACTGAATTTGTTTAACTTTCTGCAAGAGTATTGGAAAGGGGTTCTGTGAATTTTGCTTTGGATGTAGTCTTAGAAGGGAGGCGGTGGTTTGTCGTCGAAGTTTGTTGCACGAACGCTGACTGAATGGAAGCAGATTTGATAAGTGGGTAAGAGAAGTTGCTAGAAAGAGTTTACAAAGTATCGTGAAAACAAAGTGTTAAAAAAAATATTAAACAAAAATTGTGAGGTTCAAAAGCTTATGTGTCCAAATTTTCAATTTTATATTATAGTATAGATATAAATTATGTGCACATTTGTTAAGTTTTAATTAAAAAATATATATATATTTAATTTATTAGGAACCTAATGTCTAGGGATTAATTGTTCAAATAAAAAGTGTTAAGGATCAAATTCAAGATCACATCAAAATCCAAGATGATATTAAAATAATAAAAAAATAAAAAAGTAAGAGGAAGAAGATGAAAGGATTAAGAGAGAGGGACGTAGATACATCATGGTTTATTAACATGCTGTTATATCATCATTTTTATTCCTTTTTTATTTTTATTTTTTTTTAAGAAAATATTTGTGCAATTTTTCCTAAAAATTATAAATTTCACAAGTACTGTAGTAAATTGTGATTGATATAAAATAAAGTGATATTAATGTGAAAGTAACAGCACTGATCACAATCTATCATCATCAAACCACCAAGGCACCAGCCAACGTCGCACGCCTCATCGTCGATATCAGGCTTGGCGCCGATCGCCCCCTTGAAGCACTCTTCGTTGCTGCACAGTCTCACTAGAGCACCAAGCCTCTCCACTTGTTCCTCAAAGAAGACTCCTCTAGGCGCCAACGCCTCCAAGACCTCTGCTCCATCTGTACACATTTGAATTTTTTTGATTCCTTTCTCTCAATTTCTAGGGTTTGGGTTTCGTCAATTTTGTTTTAAATAATAGTGTAGCGTAAAATTTTGAAAATGTATACGATTTTGGTAGGAAGGAAGTTAGATGAATCTGGGGTTTTGAAGTGACTTACTCTTATAGGAAGGCAGAGAGTTGTTGCGAGAGAGAGAGAGAGAGAGAGAGAGAGAGAGAGAGAGAGAGAGAGAGAGAGAGAGAGAGAGAGAGAGAGAGAGAGAGAGAGAGATTTGCTTTTTGAATATAAAAATGAGAAAAAAGAGGATGTTGATGAACACCTCGCTCCATTGAGCAAGACATTGTTCATTGTTAAGGATTTGGGATAGAAATATTGAGACTGATGCACAGATTAGAATTTAGCAAACTGTGGAGTTTGGCTATACTGATGCAAATGCTTTATGGGCCTAAATTTGTTAAAATGGCCAAATTTTGCGTTCATGGTGATTAAACA
Source organism: Fagus sylvatica (assembly GCA_907173295.1). Lineage (NCBI taxonomy): Eukaryota > Viridiplantae > Streptophyta > Magnoliopsida > Fagales > Fagaceae > Fagus > Fagus sylvatica. Next base: position 2,339,563 of record OU015765.1, read on the forward strand.
AAGTTCCTCAGAATTGGGTACAAACCCTCAAGGCCCGTGAGGACCCAGCCCATTAATTTGAAGAAGTTGCAGCCAGCCAATGTCAATCAAAGAAGCACTCCAATCGGGCCCAAGCCCTCTAGGCCAACATGATTAAAATAGTTTCAATAGGATCCAGACTTGATCTTTGTTTCTTTGGCCTCACTAAAGCAGCCCAAGCCCATATGTGAGAAACAACCAATAAATGGGATAGTCATAAGCAACATGGAGACTAAAAGAGACGGATTAGGATTTATCCATTTGAAATGAAATGGAGAGAGTTCATTTTATGATCAATATTAAATATTATAGATCTAACAGTGTATATACTGTCACATCATTTAAAATTTTAAAGAACATGACAGTATATACACTATTAGATCTATGAGATAAAATCTGAACCATGAAATGAACAAATGGAGAGGTTTCTAAATGGAAAAGATCGTATTCCAAAAGAGACATTTTACAACTTGCCTTGAGCTTAGTAAAAAGCTCAAGCATGGGCTGGGGCTTGGGAGCATTCCTAAAGTCCATGAGCCTTGATAAAATGCAACGTGCAAGGCTCAATTACTTGTAAGAAATCCACATGGATAGAAATTAACACCCAAAATGAAACCCCCTCTAAAAAAATGCAGGCCGAAAATCACCATTAAATCTGATTTTCAGGATCCCATAGATCAAGCCGTACCAATAGTGGAGATTCCCTTTAAGGAAGCCAACTAGGCCATCTTTTGGTTAAAAAACATGGTTGGCCCGTTTTTTCAATAGTTTACTGCACAAAAGTGCCGCATGTTGTTATCCATTTGTTATAAATAGAGTTTCTCTTGTTAGCCAGAATTTTATCATGGCGTTCATGGCACTATAAAATTAAGGGTAAACTATGGTTTTTGTTCTTAAACTTTGCATGAAATTCGTTTTTCGTCCCTGAATTTTGAAAAGTTTGTTTTTACACATAAATTTCATCCTTAAACTTTTTTTTAAAAGGACGAAATTTATGTGTAAAAACTAAAAACGAACTTTTTTAAAATTTAGGGATAAAAACAATAGTTTAACCTAAAATTAATGGCAAAGGCCATCACAAGGGGAGCAAAGATGAAACAAATCTAATTCAACAAATACATAAACTACCCTTTTTGTAATTGTTGAATGTATAAATGAGAATTTTCTTTTTTTCCTTCATTATTGCTCTCTTAATTTTTCTGCTCCTACAATTTAATTTTACATGTTTCTGCCAATGTAAATTATCTTGGAGAAATAAAGAAAATCATGCTAAAGCACATCCAAAAAGTTCGAAATACATCCAACAGATCAAATGGTTGGATTTCTTCAAACGCACCACTAGCCTTTCCCATTACTGTGATGACGCGAGCAACGGACTCAACTTCCCAAGTTGAACCCAAGTTAATAAAACTGCCCGAAGGAACTTGACGCGTCGCACAACGAGAAAAATGACACCAACTGGTGTTAAGGTGTGCTTTTCACTTAGGGGGAAAATTGAATATTTTTAAAAAATATTGATAGTTTGTATCATTAGTTCAAATCTCAGGGATAATATTTACATTTTATTATTTTAAATATACTTTTTGTTTTTAAAACATGTTCAATTTTTGTCATTTTCAAAATTAAGAGAGGCACAGTTATTTCACAAACCTTAAGGGAGGTTGTTGTAATTTTTCAAATTTTAAAAATTAAAAAGTTACCCAAAAAAGTTTTTAAAATCATGAATTTACCCAAAAAGTTTTCAAAATTTTGGAGTTGCCCCAAAATAGAAATTTCTTTATAAATATACCCCTAGCCCCATAAAAAATGAAAAAAAAAAAAAAAAATACCCCTAAAAATAATAAAATAAACTCATACGAAATGCTACTATCTCAAAACAATTAATTTTCATGGGATTTACTTGTATTTTCATCAAAGAAAATTAGAGAAAAGAAAGTGAAATACCTTGGTGGAAGTTACTAAAAAATGTGCAAAAATTCGTCAAAAACAATCGGTTAAAGGCTTGAGAAATGCTACCAAAGACTCCCAAATAATAAAATCCAAGCAAATAATAGGTTGAAATCAAAGAAAATGGAAGAAGTTTGAACCAAAATGAAAGAAAAATGAAGAAATGAGAAAAATGAAATAAATTCCCATCAATTTGACTTTTAGTCACACGTGAAATAAATCACCCACATTTGCGAATCCGGTTAAGATTTTGGAAATTAAACAAGTTACGGAGTCGATTTTTGAAGAAGAAAATATGTTTGACAATCCAGGAAAGAATATTTGACAGTTCGAAAAATTGTTCGGAGCAAATTATGTTAAGTGAAAATTTGGCACAATGAGAAAAATGACCATAACAAGTGTTAAGTGTTATTTACACTTAGGAGGCAAAGTGGATATTTTTGAAAAATCTTAATAGTTTATGTTATTAACTGAAACCTCAAGAGCAATATTTATATTCTATCATTTTAAATATACATTGAATAAAAAAAAAAAAAAAAAAAGGTTGGTTCATGTTCAATTTTTGTCATTTTCTAAATAAGAGAGATACTGTCATTTCACAAAAACCTTAAGGGAGTTTGTTATAATTTACCCATTGTAAAAAGTTGTAATTTCTTCTACGATATGTTTCAATTTCATCTTCTTCTTTTTTATTTTATATTACATTTATTTAGGGTGATGTGTCACGTTAGCACTCCTTGGTCATGTAGGTAATTTTCTTAAGGGAAAATTGCATTGGCCTCATTTGATGATTGCTGAAATGACACTAACCTCCCTTACTTTTCAAAATAATTTGCACAGACTTCTCCTATAGTTTTACACTGTTAAATCAACTAATAGAAATTAGAAAGAAAAAAAAAATACCATTTTAATGGATGTAAAATGGGAAATTTGTAATTTTTTAATGGAGGTAAATGAGAATTTTAGCATAAAGATGAGGGTAAAATAGTAAAAAATAAAAAATGAAAAACCAATTTTGTTTATTTAAAAAAAAAAAAAACCTTAATGTTGGGTCATACTCATATGAATACAATACATGTGATTAAAAAGGTAAAAAAATAAAAATAAAAAACAACTAGGAAAGCTTGTATTTGTGTATAAAATGAAAAACATGAGTGATTTGACAATTGTTAGGGGTCATTTTTCGCCGCATCACGTGTGAGGTTCGATTGAGCATCTTCATTTACCCGAGTTCTAGTTTGGGGAAGTCAAGTTCGCTACTCACATCACCATGGTAATGGCAAAGGCTAGCGGTGTGTCTTGGGAGATTCAGCCACTCTGTCAATAACAAAAGAGAGAAAACAAGAGTTTCGAAAGAATTTATATCAATAAAAAGCATGTAGGAATAACTCATAAAAGAGAATATTAAGAGAGTAGAATGGAGGAGAAAGGGACTTCCCTATTTGTGTACTCAGTTGTTTATCCCATCTGCTGGATGTAGTTTTTAGAGCTACTGGAGGTATTTTATAGTTGCTGAATGTATTTTTCTGTATCTCTCTCTATTATATATATGTGTTTATGAGCTAATATATGGGTTTTGGAGGGTTGTTCTATATCTATGAAAGCAAAAATATGTATATAGAAGCTGATGTTTGGTGTATAAGAGTTGTTGTATGGGTTTAGGAGGTATTGAATGTGTTATATGAGATTTGTATGTAGTTTAGCAGCTGGTGTATGTATATGGTGAGCTGTTGAATATATTTCTCTCTTCTTTTGGCTTGAACTTAGAGAATTTTCTCTAAACCTTTGGCTGAAGGTGTTGGCTGAAAGGTTTTAAGACTTCTATTTTTGCTCTCCCCTTTTCACGTAGGAATGTGTTTAAAGTTTATAGAATGGCTTGAACCATCGTAATAATCTCAAGAATAGGTTGTACTAGTCGCAAACCTGTGTGATGCACAGAAAATGAATTAAAATTAAATCTAAAAAATTATTAATCTAACTATGATTTTTATTGTCTTTTATATTTTATCTAAATATGAAAATTGATAATTATTAAAAGACATTTATTATTATTGTGTTTATATATAAAATATATTATAGTATTAGGCATTTATTATGATTGTGTTTATATATATGGAATAATATATTATTTCTATTAAAGAAAATATAATATGTCAAGATTCTAATGAGATGTTTAATTATAGAATAAAATTTAAATTCAATTAAAATATATATATATATATTAAAATAATGAGGTGTAAAATTGTGAGAACTCAAAAACTTATGTGGCGCAATATTATGAAGGTCAACCAAAAGTAAAAAAACTTCGGTTTTACATTATAGTATAGATTTGCTGGATAATAATATGAGTTAATATATGTAGTGGACTATTAGGGTAATTGGGTTAAATATGGTTTTAACCAAATGGTAAAACATGGTTGGCCAAAAGATAGTTTGCTGACTTCCCTAAGAGGAATGGAGAGTTTTGAAGCTATTGGAATTGCAATATTCAGCAGTTAAAAAGGTGGTTGTATTGGTGTTTGTTTCTATCTAGCAAATATATCTTTTATTCAGCAGATTTATTTCCCTATCCAGCAAATATATGGACCATTTTAATAACAACTGAGAATTTACACATTAGGTTATTTAGGCTGGCTAAGGGTTCAATGGATCTCACGACTATTCCAAGCCTACACACGAGTTTTTTTATTAAACCCAAAACCAGCAGGAAATGTCCCTTATGCCCTCCAAACCACGCCTCATGATTTTCCTCATTTCTTGGCCTTTATCCACATGTGGGCTTGGTCCGCATGGTGGGGCCAAAATTAAAGTCTAGGTGTCAACCCAGATATAATTTCTTAAATTGTATTGGGTTTCAAAGATTTGGACCGGATTATGAAGAAGTGATGTATTTAATTGGCATGAGCCTTATTTTATATTAGGGCTTGCGAAAAAACAGCCTCTAACAATCCTCTAACAACAACAATTTATTGTCATTGGAAAATTAAATTAAATTTTTGAGTTTGCATTTGAGCTCATCAGATACATATACCATCATTTGCAAATTATTTTTTTAGGGTGTAAAAGTGAATCTGGATTTAATTTTTTTCTCTTCTTTTTCCAAAACTAAAACCAGATGTTGCCCAGATTGCATTTATGTTTTTATTTTTTCCAAAAGTGAAACCGGCACTTGAACAGTTGAACCACCAGTTTCCACTATAATTTTTTTTCCCTTCCTAATTATGTCACTCACTCACTCTCTTTCTCTCTCATGTTTGTTGTCAAGTCAATCAGCTTTGTTAAGTTGTAATGAAGCCATCCTAATCATGCCATCCATATAAATCAAGACCTAAGGAGAGTTTGACAATCAAATCTATGAATTTAGCAAAAAAAAAAAAAAAATCTATGAACACAAAATTCGAGGTATATATGATGATGAGTGAAGCCATTGTGAACGAGTCATGCATACCAAGATAAAAAAAATAACCCTAATCACAACTTAACGCCATAGGTTTAAATGCTATCGTAACTATAAAAAAAATAAAAAAAAACTTTCTAGATTAACTTGACAACACACGTGAGAGAGAGAAAGCCGATAATGTTCTTTTTTTAATATGAGAAAAAGTTTTTTATTTTAGTGTCACATGAATTGTTAATTAAATAGATAGAATGTGGAGGAAGGATTAATGAGAACATTTATTGAAGTTTAAGAATTAAATTTTTCAAACTGAAAATAGGAGGATTGTGTTTGATTTAAGACCAAAATTCAGGGAGTGTATTTGAATTTTTTAATTTTTTTCTTTTCTAAAAAAGAAAACATTAAATGTAATCCGAATCTTCAAGATTCAGATTTAGTTTGACACACAAATTTTTTTTTTCAAAAACTTCAAGATCCAGATTCATTAGAGCCAAAAACTTAAATTTTATTTACCAATACCAATAATTGCTAAATCTCAAAAAATAGAAAAAGAAAAAGAAAAGGAAAATGGTCTATGTTGAATTTTTGTCTATCAAATTAAAAGAAAGGGTATGAAATATTTAAAATGTTTTTCAATTAAATTAATTTCAGGTAAAAAAGTGAGGGTGAAAAGAGTATTTGAGGAAAATATGAGGATATAAAAAAGAAAAGAAAACATAGAAAGTGGAAACGAACGAAACGCTGGTTGAAAAGAAAAGAATTTGGGGGCTTTGTTTGTCTCATGTCAGGCTCATTGTTGTTGGATCTGAATCTCTAAACCAAGAAAGAAGATAAAATAGTTGAGTTGAGTTGAGTTGAGGAGAAGATAATTTTTTTTGTGATGAAGCATTTTCATCCTCCTCCATCTCCTTTTCCTTCACCCAGGTAACCCTAACCACTCTTTATTTATTTTCTGTCAAAATTAAATAAAATCACTTGTTATCGTTTTTGATCCATCCCTGGAATTGCTTTGATCATTTCATTTCTTTACTGTACCAACTACACATTGATCTGAAGTTGTCAATTATTTTTGATCTGATCAGGATTGTTGAAAAACCATAATTAAAAAGATGTTTAGTAGAATTGCGGATGTTATATCAAGTCATTTGTCAGGCTCACAGTCGTCGTCTTCGTCTTCTAGTGTCGTCGTTCCGCATATGTTTCCGTCTGCTAATAATGGAGGAGGAGGAGGAGGAGGAGGAGGACACTCACAGTCCTCCAACAAGAACTATCTGAGACTCTCGTCGTCTCTGCAGGATTTCTCGGCGTATCGTCCACTCGAGCCTGATATTAACATTGGGAATAATAATAATCATTTAAATTATCCGCATTTGTTACATAGAGATAGTGCTGCTGTCTCTAGTTTCTCAAAGGAGAAGGGATTATTGCCTGGAGGCGGAGGAACCCCGTCCAAGCGCTACAAGTGCTTGCGATTTCTCATGTTTACCGTCTTCCTCTTCTTCTTGGCTCTACTAATTTATTTCGTTTCTCTCTATGTTTATTCGTATTGGTCTCAAGGACCCTCCAAGTTCTATGTTGTGCTTGATTGTGGAAGTACCGGAACTAGAGTTTATGTATATCAAGCATCCCTTGATCACAACACTGCAGGCACTCTTCCTATTGCCTTGACCTCAATTACGGAAGGTATTCGCAAGAAGCCTACTTCACAGATTGGTCGTGCTTATGATCGAATGGAGACTGAGCCCGGCTTTCATAAGTTAGTGCACAATGTGTCTGGCTTGAAGGGTGCAATTAAACCACTTGTTCGATGGGCAGAGAAGCAAATCCCCAAGAATGCACATAAGACTACGTCTCTCTTCCTTTATGCTACAGCCGGGGTTCGCAGGCTTCCCACTGCTGATTCAAAATGGCTTCTAGACAATGCATGGTCCATATTGAAAAGTTCACGCTTCCTGTGCCGGAGAGACTGGGTTAAAATTATCAGTGGGCCAGAGGAAGCTTATTTTGGATGGATAGCCCTTAATCATCGCACTCGTATGTTGGGGGTCACACCAAAAAAACCAACATATGGTGCACTTGACTTAGGCGGTTCGTCGTTGCAGGTTACATTTGAGAGCAAGGAACGTGTACATAATGAGACTAGCTTAAACCTTAGAATAGGAGCTGTTAACCATCATCTGACTGCCTATTCTCTCTCAGGCTACGGTTTGAATGATGCATTTGACAAGTCTGTGGCTCAACTTTTTATGAGGCTTCCGGAAATTACTAAGGGAGATCCAGTTAACAAGAAAATAGAACTGAAGCATCCTTGCTTGAATTCTGGGTACAGGGAGCAATATATCTGCTCTCAGTGTGCTTTGAATTACAAGGAAGCTAGGAGCCCTGTTATTACAGGTAAAAAATTGGGTAAAGAAAAGTCAGGCATTGTTGTGCAACTCGTTGGTGCTCCGAACTGGGAGCAATGCAGTGCGCTGGCCAAAGTTGCTGTTAATTTGTCTGAATGGTCAAATCAAAACACAGGCATTGACTGTGATTTGCAGCCTTGTGCTCTTCCTGAGAGTTTTCCTCGCCCTTATGGCCAGTTCTATGCGATGTCTGGCTTTTTTGTGGTGTATCGGTTTTTTAATTTGACTTCTGAAGCTGCTCTTGACGATGTTTTGGAAAAGGGTCAGGAATTTTGTGAAAAGACCTGGGAAGTTGCAAGAAACAGTGTTGCACCTCAGCCATTCATTGAACAGTACTGCTTTAGGGCTCCGTATATTGTGTTTTTGTTGAGAGAGGGCTTGCACATTACAGATAACCAAGTCATTATTGGTTCTGGAAGTATCACTTGGACTCTTGGAGTTGCCCTGTTGGAAGCTGGGAAGGCATTTTCATCAAGAATGCGGCTACGCAGTTATGAGATATTTCAAATGAAGATAAACCCAATAATTCTTATTGCCATTTTGTTTATTTCGTTGGTTGTCCTAGTTTTTGCATTATCATGTGCTGGCAAATGGATGCCAAGATTTTCCCGGAGGTCATATCTCCCACTCTTCAGGCATAATAGTGCATCAGCCACGTCTGTTCTTAATATGTCATCCCCTTTCGGATTCCAGCGTTGGAGTCCCATCAGTTCTGGTAAGCTACTCTACAAGATTTCTGATTTGTGCATAATACTGCAGTATTTTAAAATTAATACTGTTTCATATGTCATGCACATTTTGAAGTATATGACTTTTACTTTTTGATTATTGATTGTAATTGTTGTGTTTTGCTTGGAAGAGAAAAATTACGTTCCAAGTCTCCGGGTTTTGGTAATCTTCCTTTGGAAGAATCTTACAGTGTACTTGACATTATGGACAATGGCATGGGACAATTAATTTGATGTAAGATGACAACTACTTGAAGGGATTTAGAGGTTGCCCAAATTATTTTAACCCTTATGCATGTCTCAAGATTCGTTATGAAAGAAGTCTTGTCTGTTACATCATTCTGTTCAAACTATCACGCCTATAGTTATATGACAAAACTATTTTGATCTGAAAACATCTCTTGGATAAGTAGATCTTCCTTCACCAACTCCTTAGAGACATTTAAACAAGAAGATGATTAAGATATTAATTGTAAGCTAATTTGATTCAGCATCAAACAGGACACTCTAAGCTTTTTGTTTTTTGGGTGGCCTTCTATTCCTTCAAAATAATTTGCACTCTGTGAGTCATGGATGAAGTTTTATATTGGTTGTTCACATTTTGAGGGAAAACTTGGGAAAAAGCCCATCTTTGTAATATTGAGTTTTTATTGATATAAAGTTTCTGCTGGATTGCGTTGCAATTATATTGGTCAACCATCTGTCCGCGGCTACCAGAAAGGGAGAAGCTATACCACAACTTGATACATTAATTTGCCACTAAAGATGGCACCAAGTATTTGATAAACATAATTATATATTTAATGGGAGAACTGTGCTTGCCATATATGCATCACTGTTTTAAGATTTTATTAGAATCCTGAGAAACTGAGGGTCTTCCAAGAGGAAGATTCTATGGTGATTACACACGTTACGTATGTTTACTTAAGGGAGGATGAAACGGAACTTGAGAGTTGGGCTGAGTGTAGTTGCCTGGTTTGAAGTCTTTGACATATTTTTTTCCTTTCAATATGTATTTCTTCACTTTCTTAACTATTCCGACTAGTCTTGGCATGGCCTAACCTTGTAATATATCCCTGTAAAGAATTCTTAAGCATACCTAATTATGGTCTTATTCTTTATTTTTTTGATAGGTATCAGAACCCATTAGAATAATGCTTGTCATTCCATGGATTTTATTCTTTTTTTAAGCCATTTTATATATTCAGTTGACAATTTTTTTTTTCACCATTTGGTTTATGGTTATGTCGTGTTCTTTTAGATTTTTTTACTCTTATTTAATAATCTTCAAAGGTAATGTCAACTGTGAATTTCAGGAGATGGAAGAGTAAAGATGCCGCTGAGTCCAACAGCCCAAGAAAGACCATTTGGCTTTGGACATGGTCTCAGTGGCGGCAGCAGCAGCAGCATCCAGCTCACAGAGTCCTCTTTGTACCCATCAACTAGCGGTGTTTTACATAGTTACTCCTCAAGCAATTTGGGGCAGATGCAATTTGATGGCAATAGCATGGGTTCCTTCTGGTCCCCTCACAGAAGTCAGACGCGTCTTCAAAGTCGGAGATCGCAATCTCGAGAAGACCTTAATTCTTCAGTAGCTGAGGCATACATGGTGAAGGTCTAGGGAAATGCTTATCCAGAATTCTGGTATGGTCACTTAATTTTTCTTCAAATTACATTTTTTTTTTTACTATTAGAAAACAGGTTATCAAAATCTCCTTAGAAGAAAGTCTTGCTTTACCCATTCAATTCTAGCCATTCTTTTTGTACCATATAAAAACGCTTCAGCTGAGAATTAGTTTGACACAAGATTTTTTCTTTTGATACATTCTCTAACAATTAAATGAACTGGTGACTGCTTGAACTTCTCATCTTCTAAAGCCTAAATTGGTCTTACGCATGAGAAACATATCTATTAGCTCATCTATAGCAATTAAAAGAGAGCTTCCAAAATGAAAATTCACTATCCAAGCAGGAAAATTTTCCATTTTCAACTCACACCACCAATGATGCTGCAGGTGCATTGTGATTTTATTTTTATTTTTAAATTTGAGGATTGTGCCTCTCATAAATCTTAATTTGTCTTGATCCTTAAAGCATTTCTATTATTATATATAAATATAATAGTGTACATGCTAGGAGCGTGTAGTGGTTTTTATTAGGGATTATTTTGGGGCTAATGATGTGCTGGTCTGATCGCTGATTCCTAACAGATTCTGCTCAGTAGAGATTTTGGCACTTGTTAAGTGGATTCTTTCACAAATGACATGACACAGTTTAAACAAGCTTGCTCTTTGGGATTACGGGTCATGGTTTGGTTATCCACACTCACTCCATGTTGTGCCACTCCTGTCAGTCAGTCAAGTTTTGAAGCCCCTCTAAAATCCCAATTGTATTAACCATCGATCAGGGAAAGCCATTTGACAGTGAAACATTTGTCTGATGGGATGAGACCGCTAAGATTAATGATTTCATACCTCATATATCATGATTCATGGTAGACTAGACTCGAGTTTGCTCAACTTCTCCCCTTCTTTGATTGAAGAGATGAATCTTGGGGAGAGGAGCAAAATCATAAAATGATATACACAAATCACCTCTTATACGTGAAATATATAAATTTATTGTTCAATTTCATTACAATGCAGGTTCTTCCTACTTTTTTGAGAAGCTTAACTTAAGTAACATTTCCAGTTGTTGATCATCGCACTGATGTGTCTTACACGACCTTTATATATATATATAGGGTGTGTTTATTTCCACACCAATATCTTATATGAAATATGAAAAATAGAAGTGAAGTACAGAAATATCAAAACCAAGTGTGGAAATATCAATTATCATAAATATAGTCCTTCCAAGTATTACTAGTAAACATGTTCAGACTTTATTTGCTTTTAGTTAAGGCCTTTTTGTTACCCTTTCGAGTTGGAACTGTGAGTATGTCATATTAAGAATTGAATTTTGGTGAACATAGCATTGGTGCGCATCATGCAAAGCCTATTCGTACAATTTGCACAAAAGAAGTTTAAGCGACTGTAAAATTACTACAACTAAAAATCCATTAACTTGAAACAGTTGTTACATCAGGGGAATCAGAAACCAGGTACATCTTCCAAAATTTCTGGCTGTCTAGCTAACTTATGTGCAAGTACATTTTCTTCACGATAGACATGTGACTATGTGAGTGATATTATATACATAAAAAAAAATACTGAGTGGTGTAGCAATAATTAATAGTCTGTTTGTTTGGGATGAAAACTGGGGATGGAAAACTGCTGTTTCTCTTTGTTTGGTTCGGAGTGAATGTTTTCCAATTCCACCAAAACCAAGAGAAAATTGTGAATAAAACTGAAAATGGCCCACTTTTAACAAGACATTTTTAGCCCTCACCAGCCTTGCTTTTCAACTACCTCATCACTAACTGTATTATTTATTATCCTATGCCTTTCACCACCAGCAACGTCTCTCTCTCTCCATTTATTTTTTTCTATCCTCAAACTTTTCCATCGTTCCAGCCAAAAACACAGTGGAAGATACAAATCTTTTTTATACTCTCAACATTTTTATCTTTCCACTTTTATTTTTATTAGAAACGGCAAAGTTTATTCCAAAAGAGAAAAATATACAGAGAGTAAATACATATAGATGACCAAACTAAAGGAAACCAAGCACCAAGATTAGAAGCATAATGATCTGAAAAAACAATCCAACAGAGCAACAAAAGACTAAGAAAATCCCAGAAACAGATTACATCGCAAAGAAATCAAGTAGAAGGGACCACAATAGTATTAGACTGTGTAGCTTTTAGAGGGGACTCTTCTAAAAGCTTTAGACACTTGAAATTGTTGGAGAAGATCCATAGCTTGTTGCAATAAAATGGAGGGGCTGTAGGTATACTCTCCCACCATCTAGCATTTCTATTAATTAGTCCACAGGAACCAAGAGGTGATGAGGAAACAGTAAAAAAAGCTTCTTATATTAAAAAAAAAAAAAACCCAATAGACAAGATTTGGCCAGCACCTTGTTCTGTTGAGTGCATTGGAGTATGTAAATAATAATAAATTATTTATTCATAAATAATAATAACAATAATTTTAGAGAATATTAAGAGATTAGGAGGAAAGTGGATATGTGTGGTCTTATCTATCATGGAGTGTGGTGGCAGGCATCTGCGTACCCAGTGTATAACAAGCATAAATAAAGCACATGTGAATGTGATATGCTGCTGGTGACATTGGATGTCAATTTGTTGGTCCACCTTGGGTAATAATTGTGTACAGGAATTGGAGATTATGAGTAGTAGCTAGTAGAGGTTGTTGAGGTCGGATTCCTTTACAAACAATCCATGGAAGCCATAAGGCACCCGGCGTGGCAACTTGACGGTGGCGACAAGATCAAGATTGGGAGACTTGGCATCCATCACCAAGAATCTCGACTCTCCTGCCTTCTCATCATGTATATACGAAACCACGTACCCATCATCCTCATCAGCGTTTGGATTCCCTTCTTCCTTTGCCACAAAGAAAGGCTCACCTCCATAGCAGTACCCTTGTCCATACATTCTTGTTGCCACACTACACTCCTTGCGCTCTCCTTTCTTCAAGTCCAGTTTCACAATTCCAGATATCTTTGGCATTGGATCACCCACAGCTGCGTACACGTACCTGTTCTTCTTCCCCAAGTATGCCTGATTTATCACCGCAAAGTCTAGATTTCTTGCTGAAATGGGATGACGAGTTACGATCCCTGTGTTGAGGTCGATTTTCACTTTCTCAACCAAGGCGTGGACGAGTTCCGTTCTCTCCATGGTGTGCTCCACTGATAATATATTGGGTGCTACAAGGACTATGGCGTTTTCATCTTCTTCGTCCCATGCATTCACGGCGTGCATGATATTGAACCCAGGCACATCGAACCATCTCATCTCAGACTCATCCTTTGCGTAACGAGGAATCACTCCCAGCCTAGGAACTTTTGTGGGGTCGGATCCCACGGGAGATCCTGATCCGACTATCATTTCCATTGGGTTCATAACTATTTGTATGTCAGCAAATATGGCGTACTTTTTGGTGATGGCAAAGTCATGAAGGAAAGAAGGACGTGTCATGGAGAATATGGGCACGTCTGGTTGTTTTTCACCATTCGAGTCGAACCTGAAGTAGGTCAGAAATGGAGGGACTGGCCCGTATCGAAACGCGAAGGTCTCACCCGTGTCCGGGTCTACTTTTGGATGAGCAGTCATGCTCATGGATAATTTCCCATCAAAATCATGGCGTCCAACTGTGTCTATGTCTCCATCGGATCTCAATCGCATCCAATAAGGAAGGTCCGACTCACCCAATGCCAAAAGCCGATTCCCAAACAAAGCCAAGCTCGTGTTTGCCAACCCTATTCCATTCGCCGGATTGAACTGACCGGTGAGGATTCGTGCAGCAGAGAGAGCACCGCGAGCTGCCGAGGCAGTGAGCCCATTGAAGCCCGAGAACACATTAGGAAGAAGAGGATAGCCTGCATCGCGTTCTATGGTGTACTTATAGGTCTTGACATAGCGGCTACATAGAGTGGCTTTGCCTTGGGAGATACGAATAGAGTGAAGCATTCCATCTCCATCAAAGAGATGATAAGGTCCTCGAGGTAGGAACTGTGGGTTAGGGCCGTTGCGAATGTAAGCACCATTGAGTGATGGTGGTAGTGAACCTTGTATTACTTCACACTCTGTTGGTGGAAGCTCGTGAAGAACAGGAGAGAAGTTTTGGGAGAGAACGTACTTTGGATCCACTGAAGGTTTGATAGGAGGGTCTATGAAGTTGTTGATTATGTCATCCAATGCATTGAAGAACAGTCCTTGTACTGAAACCTCAGCTCGTTTCTTTGCTATTGCTGGGACTTGGGTGTTTGAAGGTTGGGGTGAGGTAGTGGTTGTGGTTGTTGTTGTGGGCTTAGTTTTTGGTGTTGGGGTCTGCTGGGTGGACTTTTCTTCAATCCTACTAGGGGATGATACATTGAGAATAGGAGAAGCTGATGATGATGGTGTTAGAGTGGCTTTGGGAGTGTTTATGTTAAGGGAGAGAATTCGGTTTGGGGTGGCAAAACTAGAGAGGAAAGAAGAAGATAAGGCATCCATGTCAATGTTGTTTTCTTTTTTAACAAATGCCGTGAAGGGAAGGCTGGTTTATGAGCCTTTTAAGAGGAAAGTAGTGGGCCATTGACACAGTAAAAAAAAAGCAGTTGATTAATAAATGTCTATTTACTATTTTGTGTCATCTCATTTAATTATGAAATCGACCCTTTTCTATTTCATTAAAAATAAAATAAAAAATCAATGTCATCCATCCAATGCCTAGAAATTAAAGAACCATAGAGCCTCACCCCTTGAGTCCTTTAGTATAATCACCAAACCTTCACGACTCAATCACTCATAAAAGTTACTTTCATATGATAATGCTTTTATTCGGAGATTTTTTCTTCTAAATAATACCTTCTTTTTTAGAATTATTTGACCAAATAGTATTATTTTAAAATTATTTAGGAAAATATTTTTTTTTACATGAATGTCGTCTCTTCAAATATCAAGTTTCATGTGCATCATGTTGATCTAGCTTTGTTGATATAATCGTTTTAAAAAACTGCATATGAGCTGTGGCCATATCATCGGATTCACATAAAACTCGTCTATTTAAAAGATAAATTAAAAAAAAAGTTATTTTCTAAAATAACTTTGAAACGCTCCTATTTGACCAAATTATTCTAAAAATAATCTTATTTAGCCAAAAAGGCCTCTTTGTCCCCCAATCTTAACTTCATGACAAAGGAGCAAATATAATTTTTTGGACATGAAAAAAAAAACCATGCCTGTTGCTGGTAGGGATGGAAAAAAAATGTTTGGTCTTGCTCAATTTGCCTTATACTGTTCCACTTTGGATGAGTTTTCCCATCCTAAAGAGGGTACAAGTTATCACGATAGGATATATATATATATATATATATATTATTTAAGTTTTGGAAAAATTACATTTTAAACCCTATAATTTAGGGGGTGTAACAAATTAAACCTTATAGTTTCAAAAGTAACAAATTAAATCCCAAAATTTTAAAAAGTAACAAATTAAACCATACAGTTTCAAAAGTAACAAATTAAACCTTCAAGTTTTAAAAAGTAACAATTTAAACCTCAACCCATATAAGTAAAATAATGATTTAATTTGTTATTTTTGAAATTACGGGGTTTAATTTGTTACTTTTTGAAACTTCGGAGTTTAATTTGTTAATTTTGAAATTATAGGGTTTAATTTGTTACATCCCCTAAACCATTGAGTTTAAAATGTAATTTTCCCTTAAGGTTTTTTTTTTTTTTTACTATCAATATTTTATTTTATTACCATCTCAAAGCACATCTCTCTCATCACTATCACTATTAATTGCCCCTCCTTATCCTCTCTCAACTCTCAACTCTCAACTCTATCTTATTATTGTTAACAAAATATCTTCATCCCATCTTACTCCACTCTCGTCCCATGCAAGCCTTGTCCCTTCACTCACTTAGTGAAAGCATATAATTTGTGGGCCTTGTTCCTTTGCGTGTTGTTGCTGCAGTTGCCCTACCAATTTCCAAACTGGTATGTGACCTTTCCCAAATTCCTTGGCAATATTATTGCGTGCTGAATAAGCTATCTCAACCGTTGCTATTTCAAGTTATAATTTTATATGTAATACCCCCAACATGTTCCTTTTTTGGTAAGCTTTAGATTGTATTGACAAGAGTAATGGTGCAAAATGTTAGGTGACCAAATACATGTCCCGGAAGTCAAACAGTAGAAAGTAGGAGTGTTTAATATCAGACGTCCCTTATTGAATTGTTGTTTCACAATTGCCAAATGATTTACCAAAGCAAGAAATACAAAATACCTTTTTTGACATGTACAAAACATGTCAATTATGGTTTTTTGTTAAGATTGAAAGCAGTAAATATTTGGATGGCAAGAAAACCAGAAGTCCCGTAGAAGATAAAGCGGGTCCATCCATATGATCATATGGAGTAAAAATGATGAAGTAGTACAAGATAAAACGGGCCCATCAGTCTGCAATCCAGAATTAGAGATACCCCACCACATATGTATTCATGTCGGTGTCAATCCCAGATAGGATCTGGGAGGTGGACAAAAAAAGAGGAAGATCTTGGGATGATATTTCTTGTGGAGGAGACCATTCCATTCCAATATAACCAAAGATATTCAGCTTTCAACCAGGGCTAAAGGACCATCCTGATTATGAGAATTTATTTATTCCTTAATACATTTCAGTCAGTATAATAAACTTCAACCAATCTATTATTTCATGTGTGTTTTGTGTACTACTGTAAAATAAATCGAGCTACCCTAGTTTAATAAGAGATTGCTTGAACAACTTACTACAAAGCAGGGATTGTTTACCTTTTTATAACCGGTATAAGTATAGTTTCTTGAAAAACCAGTTGTTCATTTCATATGTAATGGTAATTATCAAGCAGTTAAATCCTCATTACTCGTCTTATCTATTCCAGTCCCTGTAATAACTGCTAACGCATCCACATGAAAGAGGGACCTGATGTTGGAAGCACAAAATTCCATTAACAAAGATCTCTGTCAAGAAATTATGCAATACATATATAAAATCTTTTTTTGCTTAAAGATATATAAAATCTTAAAAATGGAGTTGAGATATCTTTACCTTCGTTTTCCGAACATTGATGCTTGCATCAACAAGGAGCTTGGAGATCCACTAATATCTTTACCTTCGTTTTCCGAACATTGATGCTTGCATCAACAAGAAGCTTGGAGATCCACTAACATATCATCCCCAGTATGGCCAAAGCTAATGCCCTCATTATCATTGGGCCCTCCACTCTGATAAGAACTTGGTGAAGGGCCCTGCATTCTTTACCATGCATAGTGTCAAAGATCACTATGTGAAAATTGGTGGGTCTACACACCAAAACTGTAAGACCACTCATCTTCCTAACATTAAATCATAGGAAACGTTCCAATGGCTTGTTTATATAAAAACAATATGAAAAAGAACAAGAAAAAGAAAAACAATATCAAAAGAGAACAAGAAAAAGATATGTGTTTATTAAGAAAGGATGAACAACAAAATGGAGTTAGGTTCAAAAGGTTTTGATTGATTTGAAAATTTGGAATTTTAATAATGCTTTCCTTTATAACTTTTTCTCTACTATTGAGGTTTATGCCTATAAGTGTCTGCATGCATATCTACATGACTTAAATGATGATAAGTATGCATTTAATGAAAGAATTTTTTTTACTGTTCACTATGAACTCTCATTGTTTTCAATGACATTGTGTTTCAATTAACTTTTACCTAAAAGTGGTTCTCAAAAGGGTGTTTAAAATCAAATGTATTTTTCAGAGGGGGAGAGAGTGCTTTTGAAATAAAAACCTGTGTTTTTTCATAGGGAGAGAAAGTATAAAGGGTCAACATTAAGGGGGTGTCATACCTTTGTAATGGTAGTGTGAATTACAATTATCAATCAATTAAGTCCTCATTACTTGCCTTATCTATTCTGGTAGACTAATATCGATATTCCAGTCCCAGTCCCAGTGCTAACTGCTAACACATCCACATGAAAGTGGGACCTGATGTTGAAAGCAAATAATTCCATTAACAAAGGATCTCTATCGAGAAATTATGCAATACCTATATAGAATCTTACAGATGGAGTTAAGAAAATCTTTACCTTCGTTTTCCGAACATTGATACTTCCATCAACAAGAAGCTTGGAGATCCATTTAATGAAAGAGAAAATTAAAGCAAAAAATGGAGTTAGGTTCAAAAGGTTTTACTAGATTTGAAAATTTGGAATTTTAATAATGTTTGCCTGCATAACTTTTTTCTCTACTATTGAGGTTTGTGCCTAGAAGTGTCTGCAAGCATATCTACATCACTCAAATGATGTTAAGTATGCATTTAATGAAAGAGAAAATTTTACTATTCACTATGAACTCTCATTGTTTTCAATGACACTGTTTCAATTAACTTTTACCTAAAAGTGGTTCTCGAAAGGGTGTTTAAAATCAAGTGTATTTTTTACAGGGGGAGAGAGTGCTTTTGAAATAAAAACCTGTGTTTTTCATAGGGAGAGAAAGTATAAAGGGTCAATATTAAGGGGGTGTCTTACCATTGTTTGCTTTAATTTGATGTATTTCGAATAGAGCCTTATGGACTTAAAGCTTAATGCAAGTTGATCATTTTTTTATAAGGTTTTTTTTTTTTTTTTTTTTTTTTTTTTTTTTTTTTTTTTTATTTTTTTTTTTATTTTTTTTTTTTTTTTTTGTTTTTCAATTTAAGAAAGACAAGTTTCAAATATCATTTAATAGAAAATAGGTCTAGTTTGTTACGTGGTTTTTGAGATTTACTTGTATTACATCAAGTCATTGTAATCTGATGTTTTTGTCATGAAATTGCCAAAGGGAGAGATTGTTAGGTTTTAGATTGTTGGCTAAATTCCTGTGTCAAAATAGAGTGTTGAAATTTAATTAAGTTTGGTCTATGTTATAGTCGAGTCAAGAAGAAGATGGAAGATTTCAAGTTTCAGAAGACTCGCTCAAGCAAAAATATTCTCACTCATGCGAACGTCAAACATAAAGTTATTTCAACCCTTGCTTGACATTCACTTGACCGAAACTTAAAAGATTGTTTTGCTCGAGCTTAGCTCGACACTCGATTGAGTGAAAGTTGCATAAAATTGCATGAACAGTAATCCAACTTAGTTTTCCCTAACCAACCCTTGCTACAAAGAGAATGGGAGAGGCTGCAATACAAGAGTAGATGTACGAGCCAAACTTACTTGAATTTAAAGAGTTCTAAATTCCTTACTTTTTTAAGTGTTTCTCACTATGAGATAATTTTTAGAGATTATCATGTTTTTTAGGGGATTGAGTGTTCGTTGGTGGATCTCAAGTTGATTTTGCTTTGTTCTGTTTTTGAGTGGCTGCTTGCTTCGACTGGTCATGTTTTTTCCTCTTCTGAGGAGTTTTTAGATTTCTATACTGTTACCTAATTTCCCTTTCTCCACAGTACACTTAGTACACTTCCTATGTACTTGGGAACCTTTTTTGTTAATAAAATTTTATTTATTACCGATAAAAATAAATAAATAAATAAAGGGTATCTCCTTGCCTAAATTTTTGATTCCTTGAAATCACAAAGTTAGTTTTTTGACAGTGGGTCGTTGTTGCTAATTTTTGGAGTTCCGATGTTGCGGACAAGGTTCATTAGTAGAGGAGATTCGAGTAGAAGAATTCTGGAGTTCTAGGGCCACTACGGCGGGAAGGCAAGCGAGGCATTTTCTGAAGTTACAATAAAGAGTCTAGCTTCAATGGTTCTGTAAGTGAATTTTCTATGGGGTCGGATCCCCTGGAGTATTTTTTTCCTTTAAAGAGGTTTTTCATTGGTTTTCCACTTCATTACCAAATATGTGTGTTGTTTATTGCTTTTAGATTTGGTATTATAATTGTGGTTGAAATACTTGTTAATGTTACTTTTAATTGGCTGCTTAAGTTGTTTAGGGTCTAAATCGATTTTTCATGGTAATTCCTCATTACTATAGTGGAAATAGGCTCTAAGGAATATAAGGAAGTGACAGAGGTGGGTCAATTCTATATCTGCTAGCAAGTTCAATATAAGCCAACTGCATTCTGATTTAAAGAAGGCTTTAAATCACTGCAGCATATTTACTAGATTAGATCTAAGAAGCTTATTCTCATCTGACCTGATTTTTTTTATCTTTCCTCATCTGATTTTTTAAATGTTAATTTATTTATTTATGCTATGATTTCTCAAACTTATTTATATATTTTTTAATTTTTTATTTGACCATGTGGTTCGACTAGTGACCCACTAGTTTCGAACCAGTGACTCAATGGCCTAGCTCCTAGACCAGGTTAACGTCTGGTCCGGGTTTAATAACTATTTGAGTCAAATCACATAATTCAAAAAATCAAAATCAACTTCTTTCCATCTCCAGTTATCCTTCTATTTCCCTATTTTAAAGATCCAGTCATGGAGTGCGGCACACAGATAGTTTACACACCCCATCAAAGGGATCTGAGCAAAACATTTTCTAGTTCCACAGTATAGAAGAATCTCCATTGAATAAAAGCATTATAAAATTAACCATCTATATGCTGAAATATTCCCCACATAATTTAAAGGTTATATTATGGTCAATTTTGATGAACACTACTGATTGCTCAGCAAATTTATAAAGCTTTTGAACTCATAAGCTAACAAGATATATTAAGACACTATTGTGGTATCGTCACAAAGATTCTTTCAGAGCATTGCGATTGCTTTCACAAGCTGAGGAATGACTTTGTAATGTATATAAAGATCTAATGCCACTGATGATGAAAATGTTTGTTAGACACTGTTTTAATGATATAATGAAAATAACATGTAAGACAAAGTGGTACTTTAATCATCCAACAAGAAGCACAATCTGAAAGTGGTGATATCAGGAGATCTAATGTTAGTCATATGCCTTGACTGGTATCTTACCTACAGAAAAAGAAGGTCAAAGTTCCTATATCCTTTATTGTGTCCATTATTATGATAAATATTTGATTGTAAAAGCTTCAAAAACACTACGCCCATTCCATCTTCATGGGATGTACATATAAGCTACAACAATATACGTATTTCTTTGTCTAAACAATGAAGAGGGAGAATAGAAGGCACTTTAAGTTCACCAAAGTAGCAAGTAAATCACTTCAATTAGTATTTTAAAAACGAGACTAACATATCACTCTATTTCAGAGGAACTCAAATATTCTTCCTTCCCATTTTTTCATGAAATGATCAAAAGCACTTTAATATTTAAGAGCTAAATAAGCTCAACTTGTATTTTTCAGTAAATAGTAAAACCAAGGTTTTATTTAAATTTCAAGCATCAATGGCATGAAAACTCAATTGCATACACATCAGAAAGATTGCAGACTTGTACCAGCACCAGAACTGATGATTTCACAATAATATGTAGCATGAAAAGGCAAGACATACCTCTTTTTTCTGAAAGATGATAATGACTTCTATTATTAACTGCAATTTTGCCACTCACCACAACTGTTTTGTGAATTCTGGGACCGACAATTATCTGTTTCTAGCTCTAACCACCATATTAAAATCCATCCTTGTATACTTTTGTATTAGTTATGACTGCTATTTCAACTATGGGATATGTATGCCTCGCATTCCTAAAGATTGCAAGAAATTGCCCATATTAATCAAGGGGTATTGTAAAATGTCTGCTTATGAATACATAATAAAAAATATCAAATTAAACTCCCAGCAATATTGCCCATGCATCTACACTTGCTATTATTGAAGTTGTGCTGATGTGTGTGTGTGTGTGTGAGAGAGAGAGAGAGAGTAACAAAGATAGTAGGACTTACTTGTCAGTAATCTATTGCACAACAAACGACAAGCTCCCTAAGTCTCACCAAAACGGACCAGTTTAAATTAAGAAATCTGAAATCCTCTATTATTATTTTTGTCCGTTTTGGGTTGGGGTGAGATGAGAGGGGAGACGGGTGCAGAAGTGTTACTGACAAGAACATTGACCAACATCCAACACCCAGACTAACAAAGATTATATAACTTCACCGAATAATGAAAATCGTCACAGAGTCTCTACCCATTCGATGTGACTGACTTGCATGAAGCTATTTGCGCAGAGCACAGTTGGTAGTAAAAAGAGAGAGTTGTCTAAACTGAAACCAACGTTGGCTTTCCATATTTGCATTTTGAGTAGATCCTTCACAATGAATTCTACAGGACAAATAACTGTTCTAGAACCAAAAACTATCAAAGCTTGCTGCTTGGGATTGAGCCAAAAATAGTATATTAGAGACTGACTTTTGCAAAGGAAAGATAATCTTTTGAATAGAGAATGATGCATAAAACTAAACTAATCCCAACTCAGCTTATGCAGATATGTCATACGAGTTATCAACACCTCCATCAGTGGTTAAATATATATGTTCAACATCATCATCATCAGCAATTCCAAGGGCAAACAAAAGCAACGGAACAACTGCAATCCCCCAACCCAAAAGAAATACACCCTGATCTCACATCAATTGCCATAAAAACTATAGCAGCACCAGGTCAGGCAGTTCAAAACTTCAAGGTGGACAGTCAAACCTGGACAGAAACTACAAAAATCTTCGGATCAATAGTTCAGATGTCTGGCCCAAGATGAATACACAACTCATACTCAAATATGTTGTATGTTTTATATACAGTATCTACAAGCTGATTTCAGGTTCTATTGCAGAGCATAAAAGCAGAAACATAAAGAACAATGAGAAAAGATATTCCAGTTATGGTCTGTTTTAGCAGTGCTATGCAAGGTTGTCCACTCGATGCTGTTAAATGGAAAAAGATGTCATGGCCTAATGATGCTGAGTCACTGAAGAAAACTATAGGAGCATGTCATCCGCCTTAAATCAAAAGTGTCGCCTATGTGTACATTCCACCTGTGTGTTTAGATCCTGCTTTCAATAGTATTAGCACCACAAGCTATCCTCAGTTGATTGAGCAGAGATTCTTGGGGCTGCACTCCAGCTGCCTTCATCTGATACAGAAATTTGATTGCTTCAACGTAGAAGCCATTGCGCATGTAGCTGGTAACCATTGCATTCCAACATGCAGTGTTTCTCTTGTTGCCATCAATCATCTCAAACACAAGTTTTGCATCTGGCAGTAGCCCACTTCTTCCATACATGTCAGTTAAACTGCACTGCACAAAAGTATCTGCATCCAGCCCAAGCTTGATGGCGTTGGCATGGACCTGTCGACCGCAGTGTCCATGGTCGTCAATCCTACCACATGCCCTGAGAACACTGGAAAATGTGAAGGTGCTTTTCTTAATTCCAGCCCTTCCCATCTCAGTAAAGTAAGTAAAAACATCATGGAAATGATCTTCCCTGCAGCTGCTAATGATTCTTGCCGTCCAAGTCATGGTATTGTGACGTGGGAGTTGATTAAAGACAAAGTCAGCACCTTCTAGACAATCGAATTTGCCATAAAATTCCATTAAAGAACTGTTGAGAAACAAATCATTAGCAATACCTAACTTGAGTAAGCTAGCATGGACTTGCTTCCCTAGTCCCATATTCTTAGTGCAGAGACATGCCTGAAGAACACACACAATAAGCCAAGTGGGAAATTCCAAGAAAGTGAATTGGGATTGCATATTGAGAAACAAATTCACGGCTTCATAGTAGTCAGCATTGGCAGCATAAGCAAGAATCATAGTGGCCCAAGTAAGGAAGTCCTTACGTATCATTCTATCAAACAGATGGCGGGCAGTATCGAAGAGACCGCACGATAAGTGCATGAGAAGAAGACGGTTAAGCAAAGGCAAGGGAGGTTTGAGACTCCTTGTGATGCGTGTATGCAACTCCATAGCTCTAACGGAGTCAGCAGTGAGAGTGCATTCTTGGACAAGCAAAGCATACATATCATCAGGTATTGGGAGTTTAAGCCCATCCATCAGTCGCAAAACGTCTGAGCATGTGCACCTGCTCTTCTTCTTCTTCTTCTTCTTCTTTGTAGTTTGATAATTAATGAGAATGATATCCACATTCTTCTTCTTTGTAGTTTGATGACTTGTTATTAGACTGTTGTTGTTGTTGTATTTGAATTTGGACATAAATTTAGTGGATGTGGATGTTGTAAATGCAATATGATTATGAGCTGCATGACCACAACAACTTAGTCCTACTGTTTTCGACTGAGGAGTTGCTACGATTTCCATCTTACTTTTCTTTTTTCTCATGATACGCAATAGAAATATATAATATAATTCGTTTAAAAGGGCTTGGGGTAAAATCGTCAAAATGTCTAAAAATTTATGAAGATGTCATCTTTTGAATAATCTCCCATAATATTTCTAAGTGCCTATTTGGCACCAGTTTATTTGGTTGATTGCTCTTTGCTAAAAATAGGTTAAAGTATATTTGTGCATAGAAAAAATGAAATTTAAAAAATCTGTATATAAACAAAATAAGCTAAAAACTAAACAAAAAATCTCATGGCAAAGAGACTCTTAGAGATTTCAATATTCCTTTCATTTTCTAGATTGTATTCGATGTCAAATATTTCATATTTGAACAACAACACAAGCTTAATCCTAAAAAATTATGGTCTAATTGATATCATTTTCTAAATTATGTTACAATTATTCAATTTGATGCAGCGAGATAGAAATTAACAAAGAATATAATTACCTTAATTAGCTAATACATCCATGATATATTCTTCATTTACAAAAACCCCAAAAACAAAGAGGAGAATGAAAAGACACTATGGGTGCATTTGCTAAACCAGTGTGAAACCACGCTTTCTGGCGATGGACCCTTGAGGTGCAGTGGGAAATAGCATAGTGGGAAAAAGCACGTTTTAGCTTTCCCACTGAGTTACCAAACGGGTAGTATATGTAGCCAAACCAAACACGTTGATGACCTCTCATCCAAAACCGACATCAATAAGACTGTAACCTGCTGGCTTCTTCAGCCGTTGATCCTGAATTGTTTTTCTTAACTCCACAGCTTCTTTCCATCTTCCAGCAGAAACGTACATATTGGACAATGAAATGTAATATCCAACATTGTCAGGCTCCAATTCAAAAAGCAGTTTTGCCACTTTTCTTCCCATCTCAACATCTCCATGATAACTGCAAGCACTAAGCAGTGCCCCCCAAACACCTGGTTCAGGTTGGGTCTGCATTTGCTTGATAAATTCATAAGCCTCATGGAGCTTACCAGATCGACCCAGCATATCAACCATGCACACATGATGCTCGGTGACAGGTTCCACTCCATATTCCTTCAACATAAGATCATAATACCAGATACCTTCATTGACTAGCCCGGCGTGGCTGCAAGCTGATAAAAGGCTTATAAATGTGCTTTTAGTTGCCATAGTTCCAGCCTTGTACATTTCGTGGAATAGTTCAATTGCTTTCCTACCATTACTGTGATACCCATATGCAGAAATCATTGAATTCCAAGCTGCTACAGACTTTTCCTGTGTATTACTAAATATTTGGATAGCAATGTCCAATCTTCCACAATTGCTGTACATATCCAGAAGAGCTGCAGATATAAAAGGATTTTCCTGTAATCCAAGCCGTAACACATGACCATGAATTTCCCTTCCATATCTTACAAGTCCAAGTTGAGTACAA
Source organism: Fagus sylvatica (assembly GCA_907173295.1). Lineage (NCBI taxonomy): Eukaryota > Viridiplantae > Streptophyta > Magnoliopsida > Fagales > Fagaceae > Fagus > Fagus sylvatica. The sequence goes on from OU015765.1 coordinate 2,365,306, forward strand.
GCCGAGAGGATGCCAGTAAATGTGATCTCGTTAGGTTCATATTCAAGACAACGAAATACTTCCAGTGCTCTTCTAGCATCCTTATTCTGAGAAAAAGCAGAGATCATGCAATTCCATGAACATAAATTGCGATTTGAACAGGAATAAAACACTAATCTTGCATTCTCAATATCCCCGCATCTGCCATACATGCTAATTAATGCATTCTGCACACGGGTATCTAATCCCATTAAAGTTTTAAAAGCAAGCCCATGAAGAGATTTCCCTTCCGAAACTAATTCTAGATTCCCACATGCTGATATGACATTAACAAGAGTAACAGAATCATGGCTGACATTGGGTTCCAGCCTCATTAAAATGAAAGTGTTTAAAGCTTCTTGGAAATGGCCTTTCTGTGTGCAGCCTGCAATTACAGTGTTCCAACAAGTAATATCCGCTACAACATTAATTCTCTGTTGCAGCAATGAGAAAGCAGCTTTCAAGTCTACACAATTAATATACATGTACATGAGGGAATTAACTGCAAGAATATCATTTGAAAATCCCAATTTCAACTGCCAAGAGTGAAGGGATTTACCAAACTGGAGAGACTCATGGGAATCACAGGAGGGAAGTATGGCTAAAATCGTTGACAAGCTGCAGTTCGAGTACAAACGGAGGAGTTCCCTAAATAAATTTTGAGCTTCTCCAGAATGCCCATTCTGAGAATATCCAGAGATCATTATATTCCATGAAACCAGGTCTCTTTCTAGCATAGAGTTGAACAAGAGTTCGGCCTTCTTTAGTCTATCGCATTTTGAATACATGTCCATGAGGCAGTTTTTCACTAATAGATCTGATCCCATCTGCCTACGAATGGTGAATCCATGTATGGTTCTTCCTTCGGTTAACATCATTTTTTCTGCACATGGTGGAATTATGGTAACTACAGTCACTTTATCGGGTTGAACAGACCACGTTATTTGCATTTCCCGCAGAAGATCAAATGCTTCAGAAATCTTTCCATTTGAGGAAAATCCTTCAATCATTGCATTCCATGAAATAGCATCCTTGTGTATCATTTCTTTGAATATGGTCTCTGCAGCCTCAATGTCTCCACATTGTGAATATAAAGAAACAAGAGAGTTGGAAACCGAAATGTGGGAGCTCTCATAACCCAGTTTAATACCCCAACCATGAATGACCTGACCAAAAATCAGCTCTCCTAGACTAGTACATGCTGAAATAGCACTAGACAGACTTACATTATCTGCTCGTTCTCCAGAAAAAGCCATCTCTTCGAAGTACCATAAGGACTTCTCTGGATGACTATTATAGAGACATCCACTAATCATTGAATTCCATGAAACAATGTCTCTACATTCCATCCCAGCAAACATGAGCTCCGAAGAGCTCAAATCGCTGCATTTTGAGTACATGTCCAAGAGAGCATTACGTAGAGTAGAATCAAAAAGCATCCCAGCCTTCAAACTCAACCCATGAATTATTTGTCCTTGTTTCAGGTGATTTGTGTGGGATGAAGCTGACATGAGCACCAAAAGAGTTGTTGAATCAAACCCAGTTCCCTCTTCAGTCATCTCCACAAAGAAGTTCATTGCTGCACTAAAGCATCCATTTTCGAGAGATGCAGTAATCATAGCATTCCAAATGATCACATCTCTATTATGAATTTCATCAAACAAAGCCAATGAAGAGCCAAAATCTCTGGCTCTAGAATACATGGTGAGAAGAGATGTGGAAGTGGGCAAGTGAGCAAGAGCACCTATCTTCAGAGCAATGCAGTGGCCAATACTGGCTGTTACAATGTTAGGTCTTATGGTGGAAAATTTGATGAGATCAAAAACATGGTAAAATCGGTTATCTTGTGCACGGTGATCTCTTTGCGACGTTTCGTCGAACGGGTGCAGAGCAGTTGAAAAATAAGATGAATGAAGCAACAAAACAAGGTTAGGTTTTGGGATAAGAACAGAGGAGTTGTTGCTGGGTAAGATGGGAAATCTGTGTTGCTGATGAGCATTGTAAGTATGGCAGTGAGGGTGAGTGGTTATGTTAGTATTAGGAAAAATTTGATGCAAAGCAAAGGAAGCTGAAGCTGAAGGTGGTGATGAAAATCTTAGTAGCAAGGCGGTGTTTGATATTTGTGTGAGTGCTGTTGCTGTTTTAAATTTCGACATCAGATCAACTGGAAACATTTAAAAACAGGAAAACAATAGGAATAAAGAGCCCGTTTGGTACACCATTTTCAAATCATGTTTCTTAAAGTTGGTTTTCACTTTTCACAAATCAAAAATCAAAATACATGTGACTTTTTTTCTGGTCTGATTGTGAGTTGTGACTCCATGAATTATTATTTGATTTTAACTAAAAATGCATGGTAGCCTAAGTACGTAGGAGGTGAAGTTAGTCACCATACATGCAATCCATGTAACTGGGTAAGATGGGAAATCTGTGTTGCTGATGAGCATTGTAAGTATGGCAGTGAGGGTGAGTGGTTATGTTAGTATTAGGAAAAATTTGATGCAAAGCAAAGGAAGCTGAAGCTGAAGGTGGTGATGAAAATCTTAGTAGCAAGGCGGTGTTTGATATTTGTGTGAGTGCTGTTGCTGTTTTAAATTTCGACATCAGATCAACTGGAAACATTTAAAAACAGGAAAACAATAGGAATAAAGAGCCCGTTTGGTACACCATTTTCAAATCATGTTTCTTAAAGTTGGTTTTCACTTTTCACAAATCAAAAATCAAAATACATGTGACTTTTTTTCTGGTCTGATTGTGAGTTGTGACTCCATGAATTATTATTTGATTTTAACTAAAAATGCATGGTAGCCTAAGTACGTAGGAGGTGAAGTTAGTCACCATACATGCAATCCATGTAACATGCTTTTTTTTCCCCTTTCATTCCTTGGGTAGAATATATATTTGATCCAACTTAACATTTCCTTCTTAAAATTTTAAACATGCCAAATCAGTCGTGCAACAACCTTCCTTTTAAATTATTTTCTTTGGTGCGAGAATCACAATTTGAGGAGATGAGATTTTTTAGTAGTGAGTTTTATATTAAAGACTCAATTGACAATATTTATCCCCGTAAATGGAGAGATTGTGACATAAGGTTATCAAAAAAATGTGATGTAGTTAGGGTCATAATTGATGTTGTTATTATCAAATATAACTATATAACAATTTTAAATGAAAAAAAAAAATTTGTCATAAGGTTACCAAAAATTGTAATGTAGTTATTATCCAATGTGAATGTATAAGAAATTTGAACATAAAATGAAACATAACAAAAACAAAACAAAACAAAACAAAAACAACTAAAATTATAATGTGACATAAAGTTACCAACAAATGTGATGTTAATATTCAAAATTCCAAATAAAAAAAGATTACATTGGGGCTCACCCAAGTCAAAACAAATTTGTTGTGGAAAGTCATGTTCGTAGACTTTCTTTTTCTCCCCCTCCCATGAAATAAAAGGGAAAAAAAAAAAAAAAAAAAAAAAAAAAAAAAAAAAAAAATTTCAAAACAAGCAAGAAAAAAAACCCAAGAAAGTAATTTCAACATAAACTTTTCTTTAAATAGTGATAACATGATACAATCCAATCCACTTATATCACAATGAAAACTTTTAGAAACAACATAGTAGAGTTTCCATAAAAAAAACTCTAGAGGATCTTGACCGGATTTCTTAGTCTCTCATTGGATAAATTATTTATAACATTATCCAAATTATCTAATACTACAATTTTCTTTCCAAGGATAAGGTTCGATGTTCTTAAAAGAGACATGTCCTCCCATATAAATATATCCTTTACTACAAAGCAAAGCAAACCCAAGAGAAGTCATAGTTTTCCAGTAACCACACAAACCTAGAAAATATGGAGCATGCGTCTTCCAAGATGACTTCTATGATCATGATCTTATTGGTCATTGCATCTTGTTAGTCTCTTAGCCTCTCATGGATACAAAAATTATTAATTTTTCTACCACCTAGATATACCTAATGAAATACTTTTGCATGCAGGTTTGTCATTCTCAAAGGTGCAAAGAGCTGAAGCAACGACATGTCAATCTAAACAAGATTGTCAAAATTTCTTTTGTGCATCAGGTAAAGCCTATTGTTTTGATGGAGTATGCAAATGTGGGGAACCCCTAAAAGCTGAAGCAACGACATGTCAATCTAATCAAGAGTGTCGAAAAGTTTGTGAATCTGGTGGCTTTTGTGTTGATGGAAAATGCAGTTGTACCTAGGGGAGCCCTAAAAGAGTCTATAATCCAGCCTGAAGCATACTTGTGCAATTATCAATAATTGTCTAGTGTTAATACTAGATACATATCTTACTCCATTGTGAAGTGATACAAATAATACATCTTGAATGTTTTGTCAATTATGATTTAATTGGAAAAAAAGTAATCCTCAAATTTTAAATTTTACTATATTGGAAGGAAGAACATATCCTACATGTTTTATTTTTTGCATTATACATCAATTTCTCACATGAAACTGAGATTTCCATGACTTTCTTAATTTGAGGTAGGGGAAACCAGAAATCTAGTCAGATTTTGAAGCTTGATTTTAAAATGGAAATGGGCTGGGCTACTTGTAGACCAAGGTGGGGAAATGGACAACTAGTGTTGGTGGCACGTGCAAGGCACATATTTGGATTATTGAAAAACTTCATTTTATTAGATTATGCAATAATTTGATAATGATATTATATTTTAAAAGAAATTAATTTGATAACAAAGACATGAAAGACATTGTAATCCGTTTTTTAGTTTCACTATGAAAAAACTTAATATTTAATAGGGGATAATACAAAAGCCTTAATGTATAGTGAGGCATAATATATAAAATTAAATAAACAAAAGGGATTGTTTTGTGGTGTAAATATTGGGATGCAGTCATGCCATCATGAATGTTTAAAAAAAAGAAAGAAAAAAAAAATTGAGTTATGGGCATGTGGCAATTTGGCTATTGCTGAAAATTATAGATAATAAGATGATGAATTGAAGTTAATGTGAAACAAATAATTAAGAAACAAATACAGGTAAATAGATGTAGCAAGTCATAATATAATGTTAAAGACAAATAGCAAAGTCTTGATAGCATATCGGGGAGCACAATGCAAATCATCCAACGGTCACTGTAGGGACACCCTCTTGGAAATTGGGATGAGGTCATGACATCACAAGTGTTAAAACGCCAAAAAAAAAATGAGGACAATTGAGTTATGGAAAATTGGCTGCAGTTGAAAATTACAGGTGACATGATCATGAATTGAAGTTACTGTGTGTTGGGGTCTTTTTGTTGTTTTGCCATATGTCAGAACTTGATTGGCTATTTTGTGGACCGGGTTCAAGGAATGGGGTTCAGCTTGAGACTCCTACTAGACCAATTTGAAGCCCAGTGACTCTCAATGCAATGTGGGCCAAATCCAAAGGTTCAATGCCACCTTCTTTCGTTCAATAGCAACTCGGTTTAGTAGAGATAGAGAAGAAGTCACTCGTTCAGCCACAAGGAGGTCGTGAACTGGGAACAAGCAAAAGTACATAACAAAATATGTAAAATAACAAAAGAGAATATGTTAAATAGCAAACGAGAATATTCTAAGTAGCAAAAGAGAATAAAAAAATATGCTAGATAGCAAAAGAGAATGTGCTAAACTATCTTCCCTTTTAGTTCTGTGACAGACATGTCCGTTCAGCGGCACATGTTTGGCCACAAAGAGGGTGTGAACTTTTAACACTTTATAACAGATAACTTTAGAAAGAAAAACAAAACTCAAAGAAACAAGATTTGGATGGGAGCGAGAGCAAAGAACCGTTGCATATAATGGATTCTAAAGCTTTCTAGAACTCTCTTGTGTATCTTTGAAGACAGGTCTAAACAATGAGGTTTTAGATCTAGAGAATTGAGTTTTAGATCTAGAGTTTCTAAGGTTTGAAAGCCATGGTTATGGCTTTGATATTTGCTTGGAGATTTTCCATGTGTTGTGTATTGTGTGTTCGTTGTGATGATTTTGATTGATCTTCCCCTCTCCTATTTATAGCCCAAAATCCCTTAGCTTATAAAAAACCCCAGATCCCCTTTGTCATGGTCAATCAACATCATACCTAGTGGTTTGGACAACACCATTGGGGTATATAGGACCGGTTGGGGGTAAATCCCAAAAGCCCTTGAGCTTGGGCAACCGCCCCTTAGGGGCAACCAAAGAAAAAAAAAATAATAATAATATACATAGAAAAGAAGAAAAAAAAAATTATACTGTGAGAACCACGACCCTTAACCCATAAAGGTGTAAATATGATTCTCAAAAATGGTGAATTACACTATTTTCCATCCTAATCTTTAGGGGAATTTACAATGGAGTCGTCACCTAACTTTTGTATAAAAAGCTAAGAAAAAAGTACTGTCTTTTATTGATCGAATAAATGATACAATATTTTGAAAAAAGTAAATAAATTACATGATTTTGCCCTAGATATAATCTAAGAAAACAAAATACAAGGCCTTGATTCTAAATACAATCTAAAAAATAGAAAGTAAAAGAATACATTAACTAGTCTAAATTCCCCATAAGATTAAGATTTGAAGGCTAAGGGATTGGATGGGAAGGTGTTAGGCACCCATCCAATTTGACCTAAGTCGATCTCTAAAGATCCATTAATCTAAGTTCACAACCTCAAGCAAATCATACTCGCATTTGATTCATAGAATCATAACAGTACATGCAATAAAAAATTAAACAGTGATTAATTATCAAGCAATTAAAATCATTTAAGCACGCATCTCACATGAAAAAGAAAGTTTAAAGTTGCTGTAATTTTAGCACAACATGTTAAAAAAATCAGATTTGCATCATTTACAAAACAGAAACCGAAAACAATGCAATCTAGCAATTGTGCATTAAAAATTAATCAAGCAATTAAAATTAAAACCTAATCATGCATTCTACACAATTAAAGTCGCTGCATAAATTAAAAAAGAGAGTATTGTACCTTTTGGGATGCAACCTCTTGAATGAGTGTCCTGAATTGAATTTGATTGTGGTGGGATGCGGCCTCTTGATGGAGAATACCATATCCAGTCCTAAAAATTGTTTCTTGAGAAGAATCGTTAAATTTGATTAAAAGAGATTAAAAATGGAATTGAAAGATTGGAAATAGAGATTACAAAAAATGGCCTTTGTAATCTTTGGTCTTGAATATAAGAAAACACTTGTGTTTTTATTCCAAAGTCTAACCCTTTTGCAAAAATTCTCTTGAATTTTGCTTAGGATTGCTCTGACTAATTTTTCCAACCTCACTTAAAATGAGAATATTTTCTATTTATATGGTAGCCCTAAAATGAACCTACCCATGTCCTGGACCTCATGGAAGTGCATTAGGGTTTTGGAAATTGGATATACTTCATGAAAATCCTAAAATTCTGACTGATTTTTAGGCCCTGATTGCGGGCTCGTTTTGACCCTCTAAACGTTCGAATTTGGAGATGGTCATTCGATGCATATTTGTAGCCTATCATGTCAAATTTTCAGCCCAATTTGAATCAACTCAATCGCATAACTAAGTTCAAAGTTATGGTCGAAATACCGATTATTGTACAGGCTGGAATCCAAATCCGAATTAAGCTTTGGATAATTCCAGGTTTTTTCACCTTTGGTCAACTTTTAGTAGATTTAGAAGTCATTATTTGACTAAATTGGATATTTCTTGATTTTAATCAATTTATTAATAATTAATATGATAATTATTGGTCAAAAAAATTATCTCATTAGTTAAAAATAAATCAATTTAAAAATTATCCTTTGATGAATATCTTGTGCATGAATACTTATCATTTTAAGGTGTTCTAAACCAATATGAATTATTTATTAATTGATTATAATTTAATTCTTTATAGGACCAATCAAATTATTTAACAAGTAATCCTATGCATGTGAGCTTATGGTAAATACCATTTCAACCAATCAAATTTATTTCCTTAATAAAATCTTGGTTTTTGATCCGATTTCCAATCAAAAAAATGCACTCCCATTCTTAATTCAATTTTTATCACTTAAAATATGATTTTAAATTTATGGACCAAATTTGAATTTTCCAGCTTGTGATATTACCATTTTAATCTTTATGTACTAATGTGTAAAAAAGTAAAATTAATGGTTGCAAAATGAGGTGTCAACAGATGCTCCTCATTGGTGGAATTTATGCAATAAATAAATACCAATGCAAGTATGACATCTCATTTTGTGACCATTAATTTATTCACGTGGGGATATAATGTCCTCAGACATTTGTGAGAGTGCAACTTTGCAAAAGTTGTCCTAAAAAAGAAAGTGTGAGTATACAACTCTGTAGAATTGCCTCAAAGGAAAAGGTTTTGAGAATACAATTCAATAGAATTGCCTCAAAGGAAGTGTTTTGAGAATACAACTCCACAGAATTACCTCAAAAGAAATGTTTTGAGAAAACAATTCAGTGAAATTGCAAAGGGAATATTTTGAGAATAAAATTCCGCAGAATTGCCTCAAAGGAAATGTTTTGAGAATACAATTCCGTAGAATTGCCTCAAAGAGAAAGTTTTGTGAGAATACAACTTCGCAGAGTTGCCTAAAAGGAAAGTGTGGGAATACAACTCTGGAGAGTTGCCTCAAATGAAATGTTTTGAGAATACAATTATGTAGAATTGCTTCAAAGGGAATATTTTGATAATACAATTCCACAGAATCGCCTCAAAGGAAATGTTTTGAGAATGCAATTTTGTAGAATTGCCTCAAAGAGAAAGTGTTGTGAGAATACAATTCGGCAGAGTTGCCTAAAGGAAAGTGTGGAATACAATTCTGCAGAGTTGCCTCAAATGAAATGTTTTGAGAATACAATTCTGCAAAATTGCTTCAAAGGGAATATTTTGAGAATACAATTCCGTAGAATTGCCTTAAAGGAAATGTTTTGAGAATACAATTGCATAGAATTTCCTCAAAGAGAAAGTATTGTGAGAATACAACTCCACAGAGTTTCCTAAAAGGAAAGTGTGGAATACAACTTCGGAGAGTTGACTCAAATAAAATGTTTTGAGAATACAAGTCTGCAGAATTGCCTCAAAGGGAAGTGTGGGAATACAACTCCGCAAAGTTGCCCTAAAGAAAATATTTTGAGAATACAATTTCGCATAATTGCCTCAAAAAAAATATTTTGAGAATACAATTCCGTAGAATTGTCTTAAAATAATTATTGTGGAAATACAACTCCATAGAGTTGCTCTTAAACAAAATGTGGGGATACAACTCCTGAGAGTTGTCTTGTAGTGAATATTTTGATAATACAATTCCGTAGAATTCCCTTAAAAAAAAATGTTTTGAAAATACAATTCCGTAGAATTGCCTCAAAGAGAAAGTGTTGGAATACAACTCCGGAAAGTTGTCCCAAAAGAATGCTGGGTGAGAATGCAATTCCGTAGAATTGCCTCAAAGAGAATGTTGTTGGATGCAACCTCCGCAGAGTTCTCTAAGAAGAAATATTATTGGGATGTAACCTCCGCAGAGTGTCCCAAAAAGAGATGTGTGGGATGCAACCTCCGTAGAGTGTCCTAGGAAGAAATTTTGTTGGTTGCAACCTCCACGGAGTGTTCCAGGAAGAGATTTTGTTTTGATGACATTGACTTAGGGTTACAATTTTGATCTTGGATTTTTTGACTCAGGGTTAGATTTAATTTTCCACTCGGGGTTGATTTTTTTTTTTTTTTGAATTCGGATGATGACACAAGGTCAATTCTTGATTTTCGACTCAGGGTTGAATTTTGATTCTCTTGATGATAACTCAGGATCAAGATTCATTTACATTTGGCTTTCAGTGGATGACTCTAGGTCAAGAATTTCCTTCTTTTTTTTTTTGGTACGATTTGATGTCAAGGTTTAATCTTTGATTGGTGACTTGAGGTCATGATTGAGAGTCAGTTTGCTCGTCTTTGAGGCTTAAATAATTGATTTTGGAGTTTTCCATTTTTTCCATTTTTTTGAAATTTTGTTCTTTGAGATTGTTCCATTGTGAAAATTTGTTCAATGCTCATCTTAAGGCTTAAAAATTGTTTTAGTTAGCTCGTATTTAGTCTTAAAATTTTTGTGTTGGTTATTTGACTCAGGGTTAATGGCTTAGGGTTGGATTTCAAAATGGATGCTAACTTAGGGTTGGAAATTGGAATTTTGATTGACTCGGGGTCAGATTTGAAGTTTGAAATGATTTGTCGACTTTGGTCGTTTATTTGGGCCGATTTTTTGCACAATTGAGTTTTCTCTTGTTGTACTCGAAACTTCATTGATGAGTTGATTTTGTTGTTTGTTAATGACTTTGAAATTTTGAATTAACACAGTTGAATCAAATGGAAGGATAATAAATTTAAACTTATTTGATGTCAACGTATCTTGTCATACCTATATTAATTCAATGTTCCCTTTTAAGGAAAATTTGAATATAGCAAAATATCTTTTAACATTCAAACCATCATTATCAATTATGAAAGAGGATACGTTACCGATTTTATCAATAACTTTTGCTTGTTTTATATTATCCCCAAGAGTGACATTTCTTGCATCTTTTTGGTGAAGTAGTTGTGAACTTATTCACCCGTTATATGTCTTGATTATCCATTATTGAGAAACCACTTATCCTTGGTAGATTTGAATATCAAGCACACCTACAAGACAACTTCAAATAACCTTCTTTGGTACTCAAATTTTCTTGGGTCCACTAGGGTTAGCTTTTGGAGGAGTAGTTCCTTTGACTACCCAAATCATATTTTTCATGGACATGTATGAAGATTATGCCATAATTTTTCACAAGGTTCACATATGGGAATTTTCAAGAATTTTTCATCAATGAAGAATTTTTTATAGTGTTTTTTGATGAGTCATGAATTATGACTCATTAACCTTATTTTCATATTGCTTTAGTGGAATTTTCTTGTATCAAATTCTCAATTACACGTAAATTATGATAATTCTTTCACACCATTACATAGCATGGAATCCATTCTATTACGTGTATTATTTCATTAAAAACTCTACACGTCTCATTTAAATTTAATTTAATGATGCAGGACCCATTTTATTTTCTCTATTACCCATCGGGATTACACATAAATGGTTGGCAGCACAATGACACAAAATGGAGCAATATTTGTTATATATTAAATGATAGAAGTGATATCGTTGCCAGGAAGCTTCACGTGGGCTAGAAGAAAATAACAGGAAATAGGTTGCCATATTAGAGGCAGCACGTGTGTATTGTAGGGGGAGGTTATTTGATAACCTTGAGAATGTGTGCACGTGGGCCGAAAAGAATGAAGAATAGGTTTCTTTGATAACCTATATAAGGAGATATATATAAGGATATGAGGGGATTGTTTTGGGGGGCTGGCGAGTCTAAGCCGCAGGAAAAGAAAAAGGCTACAGAGTCCGAAGGGAGAAAAGGGGAAGAGCGAGAAAAGCCAAAATCATGAGGGGGATTTGTATCTTTTTCATTGTATTTTGCTTTTTAATTTTCTTTTTCAATACTATGAGTAGCTAAACCTCTAGCTAGGACTAGAGGTGAACCCTAATATTTTCTTCTATGTGAAACTTGGATTAAAGGATGTATTTTCTTGAATTATGATAGAGTATTTGGATTTATTCATTATTCATTAGAAATCATTGTGTGTTGATATGTGATTAAGATTTAGTATGATTTTTAATATATCAAATGCATGAAATCCATGATTTGTTATGATTTGAAAATATATTAAATGCCTAGTCTCCCCTGTAACACACTCTTGAATTTATTAGCTAAAGCAATCCATTAGCTATCTACCTTACCCTTATTAAGTGGTTAATTGTTAAATCTTCCAATTAGGTGAGTTGTACTCTCTAACCTAATTGAGATAATAAAAATCCGAGTTCACATAGTGAAATAATAGGGGGATCCTTGAACCCTAGTGCCTCCATCCATTTGACTTTCTAAGTTTTGTTTACCATTTAGTTTTAATTTTAGTTCAAATACTTTCTTGCTCCATCTTCGGGTGGAAGACAAACAACCAATTTAATTTTGCCTTCTTTTCATAATAATAGTAGAGGTTTTTATATTGTGTCAACCATTCCCTGTGGTTCGACCTCGGACTTACCGAGATTTTATTACTACTTGCGAAACCTGCACTTGGGTGCACTTTAAAAAATCGCAACATTTTTCTTTTACTTTCAAGTTATATCTAATACCCGCTTTGTCAAAAACACATCTTTGACTACCTAACAAATTATCCAAAATTTTCTTTCCATTTGTAAAGTTAGTCAAAATTTTGTTTAAGTTTTCAACTTTGAGTTTTAATTCTTTATTTTCATTTATCAAGAGATTTGAATCATGAGCTATTTGTGATGATGTTTCCACATCTTTTGCTTTCATTTTCTCAATGAAGCTTTGTGATTCAATTTTCAACTTAATTATTTCTTTTTCTAAAGATAGATTTTTATCATTTAAAGAAATAATTTGTTTTTCTAGAATTTCATTCTTGCTTTTCAAATCATCTAATTCTTTTGAAAGAGATGAGACTTTCTTTTTAAAGGCCTTATTTTTTGAAACACTTTTCTCAAATTCTTCAACTAGCTTCTTCAAAAGCATTTTGTAATTCATCATAGCTATAAGAGTTATCTTCTAAAGAATTGAGTTTCGAAGTTACCTCATCTTCATATGTCATTAAGCAAAAAGCTTCGGTAGAATCTTCTTCATCGTTGGATGCTTGAGAGCTAATGCTTGTACATTCATCTTTCTCTATTTGAGACAATTTATGATTATGAACAGGCATGCTCATCTTTGATTCTTCAACTTAACTTGCTTCTTCATATGTAACTTCAAGTTTTTCCCAAATTTCTTTAGCTGAATTACAACTTGAAATTTCATCAAATTCTTTTGAGTTAAAAGCACAATATAAACAATTCATAGCTTTATAATTTAACTCAATAAGTTTAACATCATTTTCATCCCATTCATTTTCTTGTTTGAGTCTTTCTTGTTCTTCTACTATTTTAGTGGGAACTTGAGGACCATTTACAATGACTTTCCAAATGAGATAGTTTTGAGCTTTAATGTATGTAGTCATTTTGGTTTTCCAATAACTATAATCACTACTAATGAACAAGGGTGGTCTATGTGTAGATTGACCTTTAAGCATTTGAGGTCTAGATGTGTTTGCAATGATCTTAACTCTAAGATTGTTAAATCTATATGTAGAGCATTGGCTCTGATACCAATTGTTACCCAAATATCAACCTAAGAGGGAGAGTGATTTAGGTTGAGGCAAACTTTTTCGATTTAAATGCGGAATTAAAAACTATCTTTAAATAGCAAATGTTGATTTAGCAAATGTTTGATCTCAATTCAATTGCAATATAGATATGATATGAAATCAAGCACAAGTATATATAAGCAATTAAATATGCAAGAGATAGAGAGGGAGAATCAAACACAATGATTGTTATCGAGGTTCAGCTTCCTCGCCTATGTCCCCACCTCAAGATCACTTCTCGAGGATTCCCAAATTCACTAATTTGACAATCTTCTTTCGGGTGAAGATCAAACCGTTACAAATCTTTCTTACTGGTGAAGAGTAACCACAATCTTCTTTCGGGTGAAGATCAAACCGTTCCCAATTTTCTTACGGGTGAAGATTAAACCGCTCCCAATCTTCTTACAAGTGAAGATCAAACATTTTCCAATCTTCTTGTAGGTGAAGATCAAACCATTTCTAATCTTCTTACGAGTGAAGATCAAACCGTTCCCAATCTTCTTGCGGGTGAAGATCAAACCATTACAAATCTTACTTTTGGTGAAGATCAAACCTTTACAAATCTTCCTTTTGGTGAAGAGTAACCACACACAATCTTCTTACGGGTGAAGATTAAACCTTTTCAACAAATGAATTGTTGTATACAATAATGGCTCTCTCAAGAGTAGTAGTATACAATATGCTCACACTAATAGTGTATCAAGAATTTGATCAATATGGCTCAAGAAGTATTTTGAAGAAATTTGATTTTCAATCAATGATTTTGAATGATTTGAAAATATAAGATTGAAGAAATGATAGATTGATATGAAGAATGTTTTTCTTTCTCTCTATGGATTTTCTCTTGTGTGTACTCTTGTTTAGAAACTCAGAATGAGTGCTATTTATAGAGAAAATATCATTTCTTCTTTTTGACAATAATAAGATAAAAATTTTAGTGTTCCATTAATAATGTCTAGTCAAAGAAAGCACCTTTAGAAATTGTTTAATATACTAGACCAAATTAATAATTCAAATGTGGTAGAGCCAATGAGAAAAACAATGATGAGATAAATTGAGAAATAGGACTATGTGATAGATAGTCTTGTTTAGAATTTTCTAATATTTTTTTAACTTAATGAAATGGCCAACAAAAGGGTATTATTCCTACAAGATAATATTTCTATTTCTGAATTTTGTTTCAGGTGTTAGTGGTTTGGCCCATTCAAATTTTAATACAAAAACTATCAGTGAGTGAGTTTTTATTTATTTATTTTAATTAGTTAGCTTTTGAATTTTGAGTTGGTTTTTAAAGTTAATCCATAAAGATGAAATATTGATAAACTTTACAAAAACTCAACTCTTACTTCTCATATATCTTGGAATATAATTCTTGAGCATGTTCCATTGTCTTGAGTCTTGATGACTTGATCTTCAATGAATTTGTACTTATGTCGACTTTGCAAATGCTGGATATTGATTAACCATGTCGATCCAATGAAACAGCTAGTCAGCATTATCATTAGTTCACATGAAAAATATCAATTATGAATAATTCTTAACATTATTGTTATCATCAAAATTACATAAATGTCCTTGGATTAATTAACCAATTAATAGGTTTTGAAAACTTGAGGCTAACACTAGTAATCCACTTTATTTATTTTAGTAGTTTGGTTATCTGTGTATTCGATTAGTGGGTAGGATTTTTAAGTGATATATATATATATATATATATATCTCAAAAGTGAAAGTAATTGTCCCTTGTTTTTAGCATAGTGGAGTTCTATTTTATTGCTTTGGAACATTAAATGAAGTTGTATAAATTTTCCTTTAGTTCTTGAAAAAAAAAAATTATTTGTAGTCTTTTAGACTTTTGGGAGGTTAGGTTTCCTCAAAAAACCTATACATAGAGATCAGAATTTTCTCAATTAAATCCATCACTTTCTTTTAATTATGTTGTTCAGCAATCAATTCTATTTCTTTATTCCTCCAAAATTATGAACGTATTAATCTCAAACAAAAATACAAATAAAATCACAAACAAATTTTTACTAATCCGGCAACATACTGTCACAAACACATAATTGGATTTC
This sequence comes from Fagus sylvatica, assembly GCA_907173295.1. NCBI lineage: Eukaryota > Viridiplantae > Streptophyta > Magnoliopsida > Fagales > Fagaceae > Fagus > Fagus sylvatica. The sequence goes on from OU015765.1 coordinate 2,380,693, forward strand.
AACAAAACAGAAGGCCATTGGCTACCAAAAGTGTAAAGACAAATCTCTAATCCGTAATCTCAATATCCAGAAATCACCTTGCATTGAGAAGTTATTTCTTTGAGTCGAATCATGTTAATTATAAAGTACCATAATCGAGATTACATTTTACTTCATTTTATTTTATTTTATGGAATTCAAGCTAAAAACTCAATATAACCTTGATTTTGCATTATAAAAAATAAAAATTGGACCTTTATTTTTATTTATTTTAATATTTAATAGTAAGTGGATAGCTAAAATTGGGACGGGATTGGACAACCCAAAACTCAGAACCGGCCTGGGGGGTATATAAAAGGGATGAAATCCCCAACAATTTTTTTAGCTGAAAACAAATTGCCAAACAAAATTTTTTATTTAAAATATGTTTCAAAATGTTATTTGAAAATAGGTGTCAAACACAAATCTTTTTTTCAAAAACAACTTTAAATTAGTTTTGAAGTTCCATCTTGAAAACTTAAAAAAGTCACAGTTTGAAAATACAAAACAAAAACATGTACCAAACGTGCCCAAAACTTGATAAAATAATTGAATTTTTAAAATAAATAAATAACAGGAAAGTAAACCGCTTTATGGTTTTGTTAACACTTAGGTGAAAGTGATTTTAAGTCCTTAAACACGATTGGTGTTTTTTTTTTTTTTTTTTTAAGAAAAAAGTGTCAATTTGACATTTTTACTAAAAAATGATAATTGTAATATAAACGGGGTCAAAAATCACTTGATTGAGATGAGTTATTTTGAGTTATCAACTTATCATTTATTTTTATGGTAACAATGAGTGGGTATTATACCTAAAAAAAAAAAAAAAAAGCCTTAAACTATGTATTTTGATAACATAAAACTAGTGTTTAGCTCCATGTAACAAGGGCCTCATGAAATTTCAATTCTTCAATGTGACCACCTGTTACAAATACGCTGAAGGTTAGGACCATATCTACATCTCCCTTCCTCCACACTTTGGCAAGACTAACCCTAGTTAATAAATTGAGTACATATTCTAAGATCAATCTCAAAGAACAGAGGAAATCAGAATCTACTGCAAAAATAGTAAATTAGGTGCGTCGCATATTGAAAACTTCATCATTATTCATTAGTGCTCATTCTAAAAAACTTAGTAATAAGAAGAACCACTGATCAACAAAAATTTAAGTAATACAAAGATTTTTTTTTTTTTTTTAATTGACTCATATCATAATAAATTTGACTGAAAATTTAAGAGAGAAAATCATAGAACATTTGAAACAAGTCTATTTTTCCTGTCTTGTCCTTCAAGTTCAACACATAGAAGCATTCCTAAGATAGAAAGAAGTATATCGTTTTAATTAAAAACTCAATTTCTGTTATAAAATAAAAGAAAAATAGAGAGGCAAGAAAAGAGAAGCGTGAGAAGAAGATTATATTTGAACTATTTCTACAGGGGGTCATCCACACACATTTCCATTTGATACATAATGAATGTATACAATTTAGTTCATTACTCCTATTTATAGAACTTCATAGCCGGCATAAGTATGTGAACTTAATAAGGAAGTAAGCTTTTTATTGGCTTGGGAAGGTGGCAGTTGAATGCTGCAGGCTAAAAATCCTTGAAGGCCAAATTTTCTAAAAGAGCCACACAAGTTGTTGCTGTATAAGACAAATGGGCATGTTACCCAATACATAACACTAACCCTTGGATGACCGCTCACTAAGAATATTGCTTCATTAAAACCTTGCCAAGGAAAAATCCAGTGGGAAAAAAAATCATTGGGGAAGGAAAAAGAGTTCAATATTCTTGTGTCTCTTTGAGTGCCTTTAGGATTGCCTCATTAAAACCTTGCAAAGGAAAAACCCTGTAGGAAAAAACCTTAGCGAATGAAAAAGAGTACAATCAACACATTGGATTCAAAACATTTACTCCCTCTCGTGAGTATGTAGATCTTTAAGTTGACACATGCCAATGTTCTACACTATCTTCTTCAATGTTGCAGTCGGCAGTGATTTAGTGAGAAAAGCGGCCAAATTGTCACTTGATCATATCTGCTTGACATCAATATCTTCGTTCTTCTGAAGCTCAGGTGTATAAAATAATTTTGATAAAATGAGCTTTCTTCATGAATTACGATAATCTTCACTTGACAGTCTCCATGAAATAGCAGTGTTGCCACAAAAGAACAAATACTTTGTTTGTGATTGGCCTTTGTATGGATTAGAAAGATAACTTGTGTCTTTATATCTAACTAACTGTGGGTTTGATCCTTTTAAATAATATCATGTCAGTTGTCCCATGGAGATAATACATGTTTGACCGCATTTCAAGGTCTTTGAATTGGTGCAAAGCTTTATCTTGCCAGTAAGTTGACTGGAAATGATATGTCAAGTCGCATGCAATTTGCAAGATACGTAAAAACACTAATTGCACTAAAATATGATACTTCAGGATCAAGAGTTTTTTTTCATCATCTTCTAGATGGCGAAAAGAGGTCATTCTTGATATAAAGTGATCAGAAAATAGTTGGAATGCTTAAAAGATAAGCTTTATCCATGAGAAAAGTACTCCAGGACTTTCTCTATGTAGGCTGACTAATGAACAAGAATTTCATTCAAAATATTTTTAATTTGTAGGCCTAAACAAAATTTTGTTTTACCGAGATCTTTCATCTCGAACTCATTCTTTAAATAATTGACAGTTTTTGTGAGCTTTTCTGGAATACTCACAAGGTTTAAATCATCAACATATACAACCACTATAGCAAATCCGAATTCTAATCTTTTAATAAAAATGTATGGACAAATTTGATTATTTTCAAATCCTTCTTCACTGAGTCCAGATTGTTTTAATTCATATAAGGATTTAATTTATACAAGGATCTTTGTAGCTTGGGGTTTTGAATTATATGCTTTAGGCATTTTATATCCTTCAGGGATTTATATGCTTCTAGCATTCTATATCCTTCAGGGATTTTCATGTATTTATCATTATCAAATGATTCATATAGATATGCGTATATCTAAATTTTCTTTAATTACCAAGCTAATCAAAGATCTGAATGTACTTGCATTCATTTCAGTAGCATATATCCCTTCATAATCAATACCAAGTTTCTGCGAGAAACATTGTCCCATAAGTCGCGCTTTGTACCTCATAATTTCATGTTTCGCATTACGTTTTCGTACTAATACCCACTTGTATCCAACAAGCGTTACATCTTCAAGTGTTTGGACTTCAAGTCCAATTATTTCATATTTTACTCATAAGTTTAGCTCTATCTAAATTTCACTTTGGCCAATCATTTCTACATTAGCATTCTTCGACGATTTGTGTTTCAAATTCAGTATCATTACTTTTGGTAATGTTAAGAGCAACTTTAAATGAAAATATGTTGTTGACAATGATTTTATTTCTATCCTATATTTCTCATATACTTACATAATGTATCGAGATCTCGTGATTTTTAGATACTTTTTTCTCTTCGAGGGATAACTCTTCAGAAGATTCCACTTCAGGGGATAACTCTTCAAGAGGTTCATTTTTAGGAGATTTTTTGCACAAATTTTGGATAGGTCAATTATTTATATTGCCTGTTTTATGAGTATTGCCTCTTCAAAGGCTGGGACTTGCTTTTATTGTATTTTCCTCTTTTGGGGAATCATATCTTTAGCACTGACAAACCTTCCACACTTCAGGCGTGTTTTAAATTCATTTACTGCTATATCAATTAATTATCCTTCAATGACTTCAATCTGTGTTGGAGTATTAGCAACTGGAATTTGTGATTTTACATATTTCTTATTGTCAGTGAACACATCCAGTAATTGGTTTGCAATACCTTGCAAATGAATAATCCCTTAAGCTTCTAGTTCACATTGATTTGTATGAGGATCAAGATGAGGTAATGTCGAAACATTAATATCTTGTCGTGCTTCTGGCACCAACTTTTCTCCCTCTAATGGTGGGAAGACTGTTTCTCGTTATGCTTCTGGCAACGATTATTCTCCCCCTAATAGTGGGAAGACTATTTCATTGAAGTGACAATCTTCAAAGGGTGACTTAAAAATATCACTAGTTAGAAATTCAAGATATCTAATTTTAGATGGAGAATATAAATCAACATATATATAAATAAAATAAAATAAAATAAAAAATTCAAAGTCTACGTTGAGGACCCATTTTATTGCATTGTGAGGATGCAATAGAACAATATACTGACAACCAAAAATACAAAGATGAAAGATATTGGTTGTTGAATAATGTGAACAAATGATGCAACATGTAATATAGCATGTCTCTAGACATAAATAATTAGTTTTGTTTTCATAAGTGAACAACAAGTAATCATTTGATGTCTTTTAATAAATAATTCAGATAAACCATTTCGAGTATGGGTATGAGCAATATGATGTTTGAAATCAATCTCAATTGACATGCAATAGTCATCAAATACTTGAGATGTAAATTCACCTGCATTGTCTAAACGATTTTGCTTAATTGGATAATCAAGAAATTATGTTCGTAATCTAATTACTTGAGTAAGGAGTCTAGTAAATACAACATTTCTAGTAGAAATTAAACATACATGTGACCATCTTGTTGACACATTTATTAATAACATAAAATACATGAATGGTCCACATGGTGGGTGTATATGTCCACAATTATCACCTTGAATTCTTTTTAAGAAAGATGGGGATTCAACAACAATAATTTTAAGGGGATGGGTTGGTAATTTAGTTTACCTTGAGAATAGACACTACGCGGATAGTCACTTGGTAAAAGAATCTTCTGGTTCTTTAAGGGATGCCTATGAGAGTTCTCAATGGTTCAATGCATTGTTATTGATCCCGGATATCCAAGAGCATCATGCCAAAGCATAAAATATATTTGGGTAATGGCACTTCTAGTGCATTGTAACATTTATTTCAATTGTTCTCATAGTGGTATAATATAACTCATAAGAGAAAATCGGTAGTTTTTCTAATACGAGCTTCTGTCCCAAAACCATTGAAGTAATATAGAGATATTCTTCACTGCCTTCATTATTGGTTTCAATATGATAACCATTATAACACATATCCTTAAAGTTAAGTAAATTAGACTTAGAAGAGTACAAAGCATTGTCAATACAAATTTTTGTTCCCTTTGGTAACATAATATTTGCTCTTCCGGAATCTTCAATTAGGTTCTATAAACCTAATATAGTATTGACATGGGGTTTGAAAATATTTATTTTCTTTAAGGATTGTATGGGTTATTTCAATGTCTGCTGGACAAAAATTTTCACCCATCATCTTTGTGATCTTCTTGATCAAGAAAATCATGATCATCTGGATCAAGATAAACTATAAGATCTTTTATTTAAGGTATCGAAATAACCTATGAGATTTTCTGGATCAGTAAAATTCATTTAAAATTATTTCCCTTTCTTTTTATGGAGGCTTGGTACAGGTTTGCCAAATTTTTAAGCATACAACAGGTACACGACCAATGACCTTTCATACCACACCTATGGCATTTTGAAGGTTTATTCGGTAAACCTGTGCCATTTTCTTATTGTTTTATTTCATTGGTATTCCACTTCTGGTGGACATATGTGATATTCTTTTTTGAAGAATTTTGAGTACGTCTCACTTGATATTGATTGTTCCTACCACATCCATATCCACGACCATGGTTTTCTAGCAAAAACTCAATATTTTATTCAACAACTAGAAGACAATATATATTAGTTCAGAATACTTCCTAAACTTACACTGTCGATATTGCTACTTCAAGAGCACATTTGAGGCATGAAATATAATATGTATTTTTTCGAACATGTCTTCTTAAGTGAACCTTTCCCCACATAAGTATAATTGTGAACAGATTTTAAAAAGTGAAAAATTGTTTTCACTTGCACTTTAAAATTTTGCAACTTAAGGTGCATCAAGTGTACTGTACTCACTGACACTTTTGAAATTTTGTAACTTTTGAAATTTTGTAACTTCAGGTGCATCAATTCATAATGAACTATTGGGAGGCGTACTTTTGCAATTTCAAGTGCTTGTATCTTTCCTTTAAATCATTTCATAAAATCAAGGGATCTTTTTTTTGTAAGGTACTCAATCCTTTTAATTTTTCATAGAGATGATGTCACATACAAAGCGATCCTGCTGGGATGCTTGGTTGCCATTCTAATAGGCTTAAGATAAAGACACATGTCACAAATAATTAATAGACATATGTACAAAATTAATATACATATCTGACATATAATAAGCATAATGGAATTGCTTAATATATCAATGAGTATATTTAACAATATTACTAGATATAATATGTTTAGCATAAAACCCATAAGATTTTAATGCATTAAATAAACACTAAAATTGTAGGCAATGAATCAATATGATGACAAATAAGTAGATAATGAGATTACCAATTCTTTAGGAAAAACTCACAGTGGATTGGAGTGTCACACAAATAACCTTCGTAAAGTGATGACAACTTCCTTCTAGAATTTAGCCAGAGCTTCGTACTGATAATGTGTTATAAAATAAAAGAAAAATAGAGAGGCAAGAAAAGAGAAATGTGAGAAGTAGATTATATTTAAACTATTTCTGCAGGTGGTCATCCACACACATTTCCATTTGATACTTTATTTATATTTTGTAAGAAAACTTTTAATCTTTATATGCCAAAGGTTCAATGATTTTTAATCAATTAATTCATCATCCATATAAAATCTAATTCTTATATATTCATCATATATTCATAATCTAATAATTTAGGATATTTGAGTAAATTAAACATAAGGTTAAGGTTATCGCCTTAGGCCTCAAATTGTAATGAGCCGGCTCTAATAGATATGCACCTAAAAGTTTATTGACGTTTGGATTAGCATCATAACACAGAAACATGCTTACAATACCCAAGGTCTCAACATAATATCAAACAACATTCAAATTCAGTAACCACCAGAAAACTTGTTTCATAGATGGTCACTTATTTGGATTATATTACACACTGCATTGCCAGAGATTTGCAATCTCAAATCCATCACTAGGATAAAAAAAGTGGTTCCCCTCCAGGCTTTGATGCACAAGTGAAGATTTGGACGTAGCATTGGCCATAATTGACTTTTGTGGCTTGTACTGAGTTTGAGCCCATTGATAAATAAAAGGTGCATGAGCTACTTTGTCTTCTTTTGTATATACTCTTTTGTTTATTAACCTTAAGAGTATCACACCATATACAAAAAGATCGGATTTTTGTGACCACCTACTTGCAAATCAATTGTCTAATTAGTGAAAGAAGACATGAATAATTAAGAGAGCAGTTGGAATGCAAGAATGGTCAATGGTTAGTTATACATATGGAATAGAAAGGAAGGGTCTTGCATGGTATGTCCTGGGAATTATGTAAAAGACATTAAATTTGTTCAGAGTGGAAGTCTCACATAGAGAAAGAGTAAAAATGTTGAGAAATTAATATAACATAATTGGGTTCTATCCCATAACCATAGGTTAAAGTTTTTGGGTAGAGTGATGTCTCTATATGTTATATTAACTCCTCAATTAAAAGCTCCCCAAAGGGTTATCATCACAACAAATGGTATTGAGTGGAAGTCCCACATGGAGAAAGAGTAAAGATGTTGAGGAATTCATGACATATTGTTGAGGAAATACTATGACATAATTAGACCCTAACCCATAAGGTATTTGAGTGGAAATCCCACATAGAGAAAGAGTAAAGATGTCCAGAAATTACTATAGCATAATTGGACCCTAATCCATAGGCTTAGTAGTCTAAATGCACTAGTTTAGTTATGTCAGTATTCTTTGTATATGGGAAGGTACTAAATTCACCGTCAGAATGGCTAGAGGCAAAGAGAAACAATCAAGTAAAAGTAAGCCTCAATATTGTTATGACATTGTTGTGAAAATGTTAAGCCGAGAAAACATTCTCCAGTCTAACAGAAATTAATCAATAGCAATCTGGTCTTAACATTGTTGTGAAGGAAACGAAGTATTGCTTGCTCTCTTCCCCCTCGTTTATTTTTTTCATTTGAAATGTGGAGAAGTGAATACAAATAAAAAATATTCTTCTATTGTTACACAAAGTTACAGGTCATCTCATCTCATCTCATCTCTATGTTTAATTAGATATTCAATTTGGATACAACCTCTACTAAAAATGTGTACACATGACCAACAACATATAAGCCTCACAAAGGTGGGTGATCATCTGCTGAAGTTTGAGGTGGTATCGGTTTCCAACCAGGTTTCTCATCCCAGTACATATCATAATATATGTGTCCAGGAGTGTGATTAGGCACACAACACCATATACCAACATACCGCTTCACACGAGTCCTGAATCTCTCTTCCCTAGTCTGAACATACAAAATTAACATTCTGTCAGTGTCATTGTCAGCACATTATAACAAAATTCATCAATGTTTTTAATGCTATCTTTGAGATTAAAAAGAGGAAAAATATAAATAAATAAAGACTTGCCTTGTCACTGAAACCTAGGAAAGCATCTTGCATTGAAGAGAATTGAATGACCTTTACATCCTTGAATGAGGAGAATACTGACTTCAACTGTACAAGTAAAATCCAACATGTTCAGTAAGTTCTATGGAGAAATGAGCATCTCAAAATACACCAGTCCAATAGAAGTTATTGTGAGAATCTACAACTTATTTTATGAAGGTTTTTCAAATAACTACAATTTTTTACACAAACCCAATGGGTCTTGAGCTAGTGCTCAATAATTTTCAAACAAATACATAAATCTGCACTGCTAATATATTATCACACCCAATATTTTTACTTCTAAATGATTCAAAAGTACTCAAATACAAGAAATTGTTTTAAATTACTGAGTTTACCTTGAAATTCCATTTAATACCATTTCTTAATTTAGCCATGATAATGTCACTATTTTTTTTATAAGGCCATGATGATGTCACTATAAAACTAAGCCCTTACTAAACAAAAAGAAAAACACCAGATTGGTAACATTATGATGTAAAGTCCAGCACAGAAGCTACATATGTTTAATCATTCAAGAATTTGGAGTTGGTTTGAATTTATTTAATAAGATACTTCAATTTTAGGCTTGTATAAGAATCTAGAATACCGTTTCTTCATTGCTGCGCTTTGGAAATCTGAGTACACCTTGTGGACTGGTATCATTAGATGCATGGCAATCTTGACTTCCTTCTTGACAAAGCTGAACATCAAGCCATGACTCTTTCACCTGTAACAAGCAGCAAAAGAGAAGATGTTCTCTAGTCAAGTAATAAGTCAAGAAGAAGTGACTTCATGACGTAACTCATACTCATTTACCTGTATTGGTAATGATGGATTGTCAAGGAAAGAGTACTCCCTAATATCAATCGGAGGGCCAAATTCCTCCTCTGGCAGTTCTTTCAACATTACATTTACCTGCAGGCAGTGCATATTCCTTAGCACCATAAAGCAAACAGGAAATACAACAAAGTTGACATGGACATTGAGATCCTTTAATATCCTATCTTCAATTTAAACAATCTGTAGGAAATTCACAACTAAAGAAACACATTTGTAATAAACTATGGATTAGATAGGTAAACAATCTGTAGAAAATTCACAACTAAAGAAACACATTTGTAAGAGACTATGGATTAGATAGGTTTCTGAAAACCCTTTCTTCACTTCAACTATTATGTATTTCAACTTCTCATATTTCCCAGCACAAATGAAGTTTCTTTGCAACTTTTCACTTTCTATCAATCGATAATTATAAAGAAAATAAAGACAGGAAGTACCAATAAGCTCACCTAACCTAAGGTGAACCCAAATAAACGAAAGATTACCACCTTTAAGAGTCATCCTTGTTTACAAGTGATTAGTCTCCTATTGCACCACTTATTACAAGAATGCACGGAAAAGAGGCCTTATAGAAAAAATTAATTAAGATACATTGCAGGCGAAATTTCTATACTGATTCCATATCCTTGGTAAAATGAAAATGTTTGGATCATATCATTTTCCCAACATAGAACTTTTTAATCCAATAACTCTCAATCCAAAGACAATTGAAAAATTAAGTGTAACGCAAGGATCCTTAACTGATGATGAAGGAACCACAATTCAGAAAGATATTAACTCATACACCAAGCCACAAGCCTAAAATTTTGGTAACAGGTGTATTTAGAAATTTCCACGCTGTGGCAACTAGCAAACCCCTAGATTATTGCATCAAAGTCTATAAGAAGCCTTACATACATATAAAATCTGTTAGTAATATCTTTCAGTCTTCACAGGTTACAAAAAGTATACAGAATAGTGTCATTGTTGACTTTCATTGCTTATGCAACCCTAATGATTCATTGCCAGGCATCAACAAAGGGCAAGCCTATCTCCCCTTAACTATACCTGACTACAATAAGACTAAGAGAAATGACATAAAATTAAACTTAACTCTATAAGTACAAGCTTGTGTATGTACTTAATGACCATAAAACTTGGGTAGAATTTCCTACTCTATGCCCAATGTTAATGTAAACTCCTTGACAATCCTCTAATTCTTTAACAAGACAAAGAGACTAGACAACTCCATACATTATTTACTCATTTGGACCCGTGGTTTGTGACAATTCACACTAAGGGCACGTTTGGTATACTGTAATAGGTCCTGTAATGTAATAACTATTCCTAAAGAATAACTATTCGGTTGTTTGGTTACGCTTCATTACAGGGAATAGCTATTCCTTAGGAAAGACTATTCTTTAAAATGAGGAATAGCTATTCCTTATCAAAATAGTCGTAATAGTTATTCCTTAGATCACGTAATAGCTCAAAAAAATTTAAAAATTTAAAAAATTCCAAAAACCATAGTTGACTACCACTTTTTTTTTAAATCTCTCTCTCTCTCTCTCTCTCTCTCTATAACATTCAAAATCCAAGTCTCTAAAATGTTTTAAAATTATTAATACTCGTATAATAAGCAATACTCTTATATTAATCATGTTATAATAAAACTAAAATATAGCATACAAAGTTCAAGGTTCTATTCATGTGTTGTTACCAAACACAAGAACGGTAATAATTATTATATTATTTTATTCCTTGTAATATTGATTCCTATTACAATGTACCAAACGTGTCCTAAGTGTAGTGAAAAATACAAAAAATAATAAAGGCAAGCAACATAAGACACCTATCAAAAAAAAAATACGAAAGTTTAGGGTTAAGGGAGGAGAAGAAAGAAAGAAAAAAAGGTTTAGGGATTAAAAATCAATCAATCACTAACCCTAGCATATATTTATATTATAGTGATATGGCAAGATTACAAGAATAACCTTATGCAAAATAAAACCCCTATAATATAACAAATCAATCAATCACTAACCCTAGCAAATATTTATATTATAGTGATATGGCAAGATTACAAGAATAACCTTATGCTAATATAATATAACAAATGAATAGAAAACTAGAACAGTAATCAAATATCATAGCAATACACTCCTAACAACTAGAAAAATAATCAAATTCAAACAATCAGCCACCAACCAATGTAAGAAATCAAAATTGCAAGGAAGCAGATTTGGAATAGCAAATTCTCAGCAGCCAAACCATAAAAATAAAAACCACAAAAAGCACAATAGATTGCCTCTTTGGGGAAAATAATTTGAGACTCAGCAGCCCAACCATTAAAAGGAATTCTTTGGGTTGCCTATTTGGTGAAAATTTTAACAGCAAATAACCTGAGAAAGAGCAACATTATTTTGGTGAGCTCAATGCAAGAGGATGGGGAGACAGTAGATTATTTGCTGCTTCATTGGATATGGTTTTTTCCCTTTTTGGGGTTCAATGGGTGATGCCTCGAGGGGTTGTAGATTCACTAGCTTGTTGGCAAGGTCAATTTGGCGAGAGGAGAATGCTAGAAGCTTTGAGAAGTGTGAGCGGACCATGTTAAACCTGAAATTGCATTTCTTAAGGACCCTATTTGAATGGTTGACAGCGTCGATATGTTTTTCTTTTACAAACTTATTAGAGTTTATTGATCATTGTAATTTTATGGCTTAGTTTGTGATTTACATCTAGTATACACCTTGGGTACTTGGTGCATTTTAGTTTTCCAATAAAACTTATAATTCATAATAGTAAAAAATAAAAAATAAAATCAGCAAACCAACATCATAAATCCTCTCCTAAAGTCTATTCGGCCCCCATAGAAGAAAGCCCACTCGACCAAAGCTGCCAAGAAGATTGATTTGAAAATCAGTGCTAAGAAAAAGAAAAAACATTGGAAAATTAAAAAATCATACCAGATGGCTTCAAAAAATTGGGAAAATCACCAAATATATCAAGGGATTCTGACGAGTCAGATGGTGTGGTTGCCTATCATCTAAACACAATCTCTAGGTTGTTTTTAGTGGATCCTAAGGTTGGATCGGGACACTCTGATACCAAGTTGGGTTGTAAAATATGAAAATCTAAGGTTAAGGAAGAAAAGGGGGAAATAGAAGAATAAAGAGAGACAAAGAGAAGAAAAAAAAATTATAGTGAGATGGAAATATTACAAGAATACCCTTTATGCTAAGATCATATAACAAGTGAATGGAAAAATAACAACAACTCTAATAGACACAAAATTTAATGTGGTTCGGCAAAGTTTATGCTTACATGCACAGGCAATGCCAACCAAAATTCAACTAATTTTTTTTTTTTTTGACAAGTAATAAGTTTTATTGAAAAGAAACCAATTACACTAGACGTATACTAGGAAAAGAATACAAACACTCAAAAAGAGACAAGAATCTATAAGATCAAGCACATTAAAAAAATTAAATAATCATGTGGCTGACATCCAGTCAAGTAAAGAGCGGTAAAATTGTGTCTTCAACTCAACAACACTTAGCTCACATCCCTCAAAAATCCTTGCATTGCGTTCCCTCCAAATACACCACATCATGCAATGTGGAATTTCCTTCCAAATCACAATGTTCTGATGGCGCCCCAAACTCCCTTGCCAACAAGCAAACATATCAACAACACGCCTAGGCTGACCCAATGAATCCTGAACAAAGCAAAGATCATATCCCATAACTTTTTTGCATATGAGCAGTGAAGAAGAAGATGATCAACCGATTCCCCATCGGCCTTACACCGGCCTTACACATGCAACACCAACTCACTAGTACGAGACCTCACCGTCTCAAGTTATCCGCAGTCAAAATTTTACCCAAAGCAGCTGTCCAAGAGAAGAAAGCTACCCTAGGAGGAACCTTAGTCTTCCAAATGCTCTTCCAAGGGAAGCAGCCAACACCCATAGAACTAAGTTCCTTGTAGTAAGATTTTACCTAAAAGCCTTTATCCGGCAACAGCTTCCAACACATCTTATCCTCCTCATACCGGTTAATGTTGACTGAATATAATACTTCCAAGAAAAGAAGAAACGGATTCAAGCTCCCAATCCTGCACCAGCCAAGTAAAGACCACCTCCCAATGCACAAAATCACCTCGAAAATGAACAGACTCAGCCACAGTAGCCTCTTTGATTCGAGCAATACGATACAATTTCAGAAAAGCTTCCTTTAAAGGCTTCCCCACTATACCACACATCATCCCAAAAATGAATATGGTATCCATCTCCCACTTCAAACTTCAACATCCTAGAAAATTTATCCCAATTAGAACGAATAAATTTCCATAAACCCACTCCATACAGCCCAATGGGGACTTTAGTAGTCCACCCAGCCTCCATAGGAACCATATTTCACCAAAACAACCCTCCTCCAGAGAGCCTCCCTTTCCATCCCAAACCTCCATAACCATTTGCCTAACAAAGCAACATTGAACTGTCTAAGATTCTTTATAGCCAGTCCTCCATTAGAATAAGGACTACAAATTTCATCCCATTTGACCAAATGAAATTTGACTTCTTCCTCGGAACTCCCCCAAACAAAGTTTCTTTGAATTGTTTCAATTCTCTTAGCCACAACAGTAGGGACACGAAACAGAGACATAAAATATGTAAGCAAATTAAACAGGGTGCTTTTTATCAGAGTAAGTCTGCCAGCCTTTGGAAAGGTGAATCATTTTCCACCCCACCAATCAACGTTCCATTTTCTTCACAATCGGATTCCAAATATCCCGAGATTTAAAATTAGCCCCCAAAGGTAATAGCAAATACTTCATAGGAAGAGCTGAGGTTCCACACCCTAGAATGTCTGCTAACATCGCAAGAATTGGCACATCACCAACTTGGACCAACTCAGATTTGCCCAAATTAACACGCAGCCCTGAAATAACTTCAAACCAAATAAGGATAAAATGCAGGTGACAGAGATGCTCCGGATCAGCCTCACAAAAAATTAGAGTATCATCAGCAAATAATAAATGAGAAATCAGCAAAGGATCATATGGAACCCTACTCACGTCAAAGCCAATTAACATACCAGCACCAATAGCCTTGTCAACCAGCCTACTCAAAGCCTCCATAACGAATAACAAACAGAATTGGAGACAATGGATCCCCTTAGCGAATACTCCGAGAGCTTTGAAAAAACCCATAGGGGCTGCCATTTACCATTATAGAAAACCGCACTGAAGAAATGCAAAAATAAATCCATTTTCTCCATCTTTTCGGAAAACCACACCTTTGAAGTAAATATGAAAGAAAATACCAGTTAACATGATCATAGGCTTTCTCCAAATCCAATTTACAAAGCACCCCAGGAATATATGCTTTGAGCCTACTATCCAGGCACTCATTAGCAATCAGAACCGAATCCAAAATTTGTCTACCTTTCACAAACACATTCTGAGACGGAGATAATCTTCCCCAAAACAGTACTCAACTTATTTGCAAATGGCTTAGCAATAATTTTATACATACCACCAACTAAGCTTATAAGTCTGAAATCTTTAATCTCATCAGCCCCATGTTTCTTAGGAATAAGTAAGACAAAAGTAGCATTAAGACTTTTTTCAAACCGACAATGCTCATGAAACTCTTGACATACTGCCAAAATGTCACTTCAAACAGTATCCCAACATTGCTAAATGAAAGCTAACGAAAACCCATCTGGTCCTAGAGCCTTGTCACCGTTACACCCCTGCACTACATTAACAATCTCATTCTCCTCAAAAGGACGCTCTAGCCAATCCGCATCCTTTGCAAAGATAGTTGAGAACTAAATCCCATCTAGAAGAGGTCTTCTGTATCCATCCTCCATGTATAGCTGCTCATAGAACTAAGCAATGTGGTCTCGGATCTCATCTTGATTAGTGGAAGCAGGGGCGGAGCCAAGAAAAATATTTGGGGTGGGCTGGACGTATTAAGTAATTATTGACAATTTGAGATAATTTTATTTAATAAAAAAGTACACCTAATTAAGAGAAAAAATCATCCAAACACCCACTCAAACCTCATAAATTTGTGAGTAAATCAACAAAAATCAAAATCAAAATCAAAATTAATTTTTATACATCATGGAAAAAATTACAAAATAAACAAATAATATTAATCAAATAAACATGTAATGCCTGACTTGCTCCCAAACCACTACAATCACAAACTGACAAACATAAATAAATTCAAATATCAATATTTTTTGAGTCACTGTATTGCTCTTACTTTTAAAAACTAAAACATTCAATGAACTATAAAATGAAAATGTTAAGTTTTTAAGGTGAGACCTATGATTCCACAATAATGTCATAATTAATTTAATAGACAAATAATACATTATATTTAAAAAAAAAAAAATTACTGAACATATAATCTAAAACCATTAAGACAACTTTTTAAAATGTATTCTTACCATTTTATAAATCAAATAAAAAAAATATCACACTATTAAATAATAATAAAATTCATACAAATATCTAACCCAAATCAATTTCCAAGACCACTCTCCTGCCTTTCATTCTTTTTGTAAAGAAAGACACCACCCAATTCTAGACCCACGTGGGGTCATGAGAGCCACATGTAATGTATAGTGGTTTTTTTTTACTTTTCTCTTTCTTTTTTTCTTAACTCAGCTGATGAGAGAGTGATTTATTGGACTTTTTTTTTTCTTTGTTTTTATTTTCTTTAACTCAGCCGTAGTTACAAGAAAAAGAGAAAGAGAGAGTGATTAAGTGATATATACCAGTGGAGTAAGAGAGTGTGTGAACCAGTGAACTGCTTCTTGCTGGGCTAGTCATGGTGGAGATGCAAGCAGCGAGGGACGAGCGGCACAGCTAGAGACCACGACCAGAACGCGGCGGCGGTGGGCGGTGGATTTAGCATATTCTCACGGGTGAGTGGGTCACGGCGCTGGCAGAGAATAAAGAGTGATTCGGGATTTGTTTGATATGTGATCTGGGTTTTGTTGTTGGAGATTTGAGATTTGTTTTGTTAGAAATTGGAGCACGGTGAGTTTTTTTTTTTAGTGAATAATTGAGAATTTAATTTTTAGATTGGGGTGGACTGGACTGGACTAATGTTTGTGATTCAGTGATTGGAATTAGACTGGGCTAGGTTGGATTTGTGATTGGATTTTAGACTGGGCTAAGGCTTGAGCTAATTTTTTTTAAGATTTAGCTATAAAATTTTAAATAAAAAAAATAAAATAAAATAAAAAAAGCTTGCCCAGTCCAGCTTACACATAGCTCCGCCCCTGAGTGGAAGTGATGCCATTAATGAGAAGCTTACCAATGGTATTAGCATTCCGATGTGAACTCGCCAACCGGTGGAAAAATTTAGAATTCCTATCTCCCTTTTCAAGCCACAAAGCACGAGACTTTTGTCTCCAACAAATTTCTTCCATTAGGATCACCTTCTCCAACTCTACACTAATGTGCTCTCTCTTCCCCCTTTCCTCCAACGATAAAGGCCTAGAATCTGCCACTTCATCAAGATCCGTTAAGTCACACATCATCTGCTTCTTTTTCAAGGATACATGCCCAAATTCAACCTCATTCCAATGCTTTAAATCAGCCTTTTAAAGCTTTCAACTTAGAAGCAAACATAAAATTGGGCGTACCAATAACAGAATAAGACTCCCACCACGACCTAACTAGATCAGTGAAACCCTCCACCTTCAACCACATATTTTCAAACCAAAAGGGACGCTTTCTTCTCTGCAAACTACCACAATCCAGCATAAGAGGGAAATGATCGGAGTTTAGCCTAACCAGCCTTTTCTGAGAGATATTAACAAAACCCTCACTCCAATCTGCCGTGAAAAGGACCGATCAATACGGGACATGGAGCTCACCTCTCTATTATTTGACCACGTAAAATTTCCCCCTGAGAGTGGGATGTCCACTAGCCCATTAACAGAGACGAAATCAAAAAAGTCATACATTGCTGGAGAAAGACTCCGACCCCACTCTTTCCAATGGGAAGCGCACCACATTAAAATCACCCCCCAAACACCATGGCACATCCCACCAACAACGAACCCCTACAAGCTCATCCCACATAAGACTCCTGTCTCTATCAACATTAGGCCCATACACTCCTGAAAACATCCACACATTTTGATCTTCAACATTTCGAAATTTACATGAGACAGAGAAGTACCCAACAGCATCCTCCAACTTCTCAACTACTCTTCAATCCCACATCAACAAGATACCACCCGAGGCGCCATTAGACCCTAAAAACATCCAATCAACATACCGACACCTCCACAAACTCAGCACTATTTGGGTCATAATGAATTCCATTTTGGTCTCTTGCAAACAAATAATATCCGCTTGCCACTCTTTTATCATGTTCTTTATGCAAATCCTCTTTTCCCAATTATTCAACCCCCGAACATTCCAAGTTAAAAACTTTAAATTCATTGATAAACCACAACAGCCCCACCTTGTGCCTTACCTTTTCCTTTTGCTTCCCTGGAGTGTCTTCCTTCATAATTGATAGAGCTTCCCAAGCCTTTAAGCTCTCTGTTGCATTTCCTCCCCGAGCTTGGTGGCCTCCTTAAATCAGCCAAATTAGCTTTTCTTTGAAGATGTCTAGCCTCTATGTCCATTAGCAATTTTGTCACTGCCTGTTCATACCCTTCATAACTGGCCCCCAGAACTTTCCCCACACCTTTTTGCTTTCTTTGTACCCAATCTGATGGTTTCACCCCAGAATTCCTATCTGTGTCAGAACTAGGAACCTCCAACCCAAGGGGGAGAACGACAACCAAAGGCTCCACCCTAATAGGCTCCGACTCATCATGCTCTACACAAACTCTTCCAGCAGTCCCCTCAGTTGACAAAGCCAAATGCTCAAATAATTCTGAGTGTAAAGCCTCCCCTCCATCAGCTTCAACGAGGGTCAAATCGTTAACTGGTCTCATCGGAATAGTAAGATCAGCATTGTCCAAATCAACTCCAGCCATATTGGAACCACCCTTCGTGCTCTCCAAACCCCATTCAGAATCATCCTCCCCATCTCTCGATTCAGTAACTTCCCGATGCGATGAAACCCACTGAGTGAGCTTTAGGGTTATCGCCTCCACCTTTAGCTGTGAATCAGCCCTCAGATTTCGTAAATCCATCAAGATACGCAGACGCTGACCGTCCCTGAGGTCAAGGAACCAATCACTTGACAAACCACACGATCGATCCACCTCACCAAAGCCTTGCATGATCTCTACGATGGGTAAAACCTCGATTGGGGATGTCGGAATCAAGCTAGAGAGATTGGAGGTCTGCGATTCGGTGTCGCAGCTATGCACCGACACAAGTTTCAGATCTGGTCTGGTTGAGTTTGACCTCGACGCAGCTTCAAAAGTCACCTGGGTATTCTGAAATCCATTAACCCGTGGTCTCCATACCCGTTTGGTAATTGGGTCAGGCTTAGAGACATAATCCTGAGACGTATTGGGCCTAACAATTCTAACGGGCTCAGCAGCCCGTGGGGCACCATCTGATGAAATAACCTTACTTTCGGGCTGGACTTCAACATGGGCTTGGGTTAGGATAGGCGACGTATTTCCATTGGGCTCATCTAACACTCCAGCCCATTTGACCTCCCATTTATTTTGTCCAACTCCTAATACAATCTTTAAGGAAATATTCACAGCCCCCTTGACCAAGCTGTTACTAAAATGGTGCATATCAATATTGATTCTAGAATTAATGTGCGATATTTCTGGGATATCATCTCCTTGAATCACGGCATCTTTGAATGTACGAGATTCTTCCCTAAAATTTGAATTTTTGTGCCTTGCGCTGTGGAATCCGGTAATTGGCCACCAGTGAATGATGCTTTGTTTCTCAGAAACCTTTGACTGGAAAAGACCATTGATTTCATGGCTAACAATTCGCCATCCCCAAGCATCTCTCCCTTCCCGAATAATCACACATCCTCTGCCCTTAGAATCCCCCAGCACTGTTACTGCAACAAAATTACCCCTACCATTCCTTTGCTTTTGAACCACAAATATCTTGTTGCCTTCACGGAAGGATCGAAATAAATTCTGATCGTTGGACAAGTTGGCTACCTCTACCAATGCATCCCGGAGCCAATATGCTACCGCAAAACCCATCGAAATAGAGCTCAGATGTTTCCTACCACGTTCTATGATGCTCTCTTCAAAAGCATTCTTGACTAACTCGAAATACTTTGATTCCACTTGAAAATAACGTTTATCTCCCATGACTAATATTAAAACGTTGCAAGAATTACCGTAGCAAAGATAAAAAAAATGGGAATTGAAAAAGGAAGAAAAGGAAGAGAACTCATATTTTTCTCAAGGCTTTTCACTACATGCTCCTAGTACTTGTACAATGAACCAAAATTCAACTATCAATGTGAACAATTACAATCACACTCACAAATTCTCACAAATATAAACTAACCCAAATCTCCAATGCACCAAAAGTGCTCTAACATTAACACACAAGACAAATTAGATAATTTTTTTTCTTCTAACTCTCTCACACACATGCTATACCACCTCCATACTTCTTTTCTTATCAATGTGAACTCACACTCTTAATAGAAATTAACACACCTTCTTTTCTTATGAATGTGGGCTAGACTTGAACACTAAGAAATGGATTTTCAAAAAACAACTTTTAGAGAACATCCAATGGTTAGTTCTACATGAACCTTCTCTTCTTATCAATGTGGGCTAGACTTGACACTAAGAAATGGATTTTCAAAAAACAAATTTTAGAGAACATCCAATGGATAGTTCTACATGATCTTAATACGTTATAAACCAGGGTGGTAACAAGAAAAATTAATTTGCACATTTTACATTCACAAATTGAAAGTTAAAGAGAAAATTAAAGCCCCATCTTGGAACACTATAAACCCGTTTCAAGAATGTAAAACTTAAAAATGTGATCAATACTTGTGTTTAAAAATATACTATCATCAAGTGTAACTTGATAATAACGTTTAATGAAATACTATTCGGTGATTACTTCTACAAAGAGAAACTCTAGTTGAAAAGGCCATGGCTCCACTGGTTTTTAATTCTAGAGAGCATGCAAAATCTAGTTGATTTTACCACAAGGAGCTGCTTCAATATCAAAGAATGCCAACGGTAACTTCTAATAGAGCACAACTGTTACCATAAGCTGCAACATAAAGGAAATACCTCAAATACATGGTCCAAAGGACAAATAAAAGGTTGTCTAGTCAGAGAGCCTTCCAAAACTCCAGGGTGCGCAAACCACAGCCTATCCAACCTGCACCATAGTGGAGGCATGACCTAAAAATCACACAATAAAAACACAAAAAAGAGATCAAAATACACTTCAAAATTACCAGAAAATGCCATTTCTGATTTGATCAATTTGATATGTATGTACTAAAATTCAACCAAATAAACATGTCTCCTTAATTTCATGATATTTTCAACCCAAGTATACATTTAAACAGACCACATCATTTTGCCCCAATGTTTGAGGTCAATTTTTAGGAATGATTTCAGTATTGTATTGTTTTTGTATTGTTTTATTTTTATTTTTTATAATTCGATAGTCAGAGAAGGAGGATTTGAACCTTGGATGTCTCCATTAGAAACACCAGGAAGTGTCAGTTGAACTACAAGACTCTTGGAAAAGGTTTTTGTATTGTCAACCATAACTGTCATAATTTACAGAGCAATCAGCCTCGTAATTCATCACACTAAAATGAGCTGGCTGATCACCACATTTCAGATTCCTTGGACATGTTTTGTTTCAGTACCACAGTTAAAAAGTAAACAAAATTCAGTATTAGTGACCCTAACATCTAAGTTGAAGCTAGTAAACTCAATCAACTCAACAAAATTTAAAACTCAACTAGCCACATTTTTCTGTGTAGCACAGACACTATCTAATATCTATGTATATATGTGTGTGTGGGCATGAGGTGTGCGTGTAGACATGCATGCAAATACACTAGACATATACATAACTGATAAATTACCACTAGATTCAAAAGTTTAAGCTGTTAGAAAATAGTGAATTTAATCACTTAACCGTATACACTCCCCCTCACGTGCAGACCCCCCCCCCCCCCCCCTCCCCCTCAATAAGTGAGGCCCAACACGTAGAATTTTTTAACTTTTACATGGGAGGTAGAGTAGAGATAGGATTCAAACTTAGGACAACTTACTTTGATACCATGATAAATAATAAGAGTTGGACTCTTTAGGCATTCACTACTAAGCCCAAGCTAAATAACTGAAATAAAACCCAATAGACCATTAGCTCTGCCCGTGCTAACCAGAAAATTACAGGATGTCCCGACACGTAAAAATAATTAAAATGAAATTGGCATCTTGCTGCCTGTGTTACAAAGTTGTAATTAATGATGACAACGAAAACAACGATGCTAACAGTAGTAAATATTGTTTTGTAAGTAAATATGATAAACATATTCCACACCTAATTTTAAATACTCACTTCATCCAAGTTCAAAAATCCATGTCAAAAAATTTAACATTGTGACATTCATTATGACTTCTTCTTTGATGTGTTCTTACTGCAGATGTGATATGTGATAGCACAATTGCACAAATAGATAAAAATGAATACAAATTGATACACTAGGGTAATGGTTACGAGGGACAAAATACTTCCAAATGCACTAATGCGGAAATATATGAGTAGTAAAAACTACCACAAAATGTATAAAAAAAAGGTTTGAAAGTGTTAACTATCCTCACCAGTGTACGATTCAACAATAAAGCAATAGCAAGTGCCGTCCTTATTTGTTTCATCTGAAAGAATCATTCATAAAATATTTCATGAGATGACATCAATAAAAATATATAATTCATGAGATACAATATGGCAATATCCAAAAAAATGGAAGGTGTTAGTTGGATTAGGTTAGTACATACATACATACTTGGTAATTAACAAGAGAAAAGTGTGATTCAACATTATGTTCCCCATCTAGTAACAATCTCTTGGGAATAGATGGCTTAAACGATAAGAAACCTCCTGCATAACCACAAATAAGTTACACTACAGTTAATTAGTGATAATGTGATAGTCACCCAAGATAAAGGACACATGCATCACTACATTAACTATATGTAGACACTAAAAAGCATGCACCCATATATTCAAAGTGTGCTTTTCCAGTCTTCAGTTTGGTGCAATCTTGGTTGCTGATGAGGCAGAAATATCCAACAGAATGAGCTCTTTTTGGCTAGGATGTGGGAAATAATAAAAATTGAAAGATGTGTTTCTAAGGAAAATAAAGAAATTTCCCTAGCAATCTTGCATCCCATGAGAACATTTCAACTCTCATGATATTGGATCAGAAGGAAAAGGACAGATCATAAAACAATTTCCACTTTTTAAACTCTCTAGCAGTATCATCCTAACCAAATCAAGACAAAAGTAAATAAAAAGCGAGGCATCACATAAACATGGGGACAAATTGAAAGCTAAAAAACATGTTTTAACCATGTATTCTAAATAATTAATAATTTAAATTCAAAACAAGCCTGTAACAAAAGAAGCAATAAGATTTTGAAATAAAATAATGAAGACTGAGATTAGAAATTTTTTTTTGATAGGTAATAAGAACTTCATTCATAATCTGAAAAAGACTCCCAAGTGCATAAAATATGCACTAACGGGAGGAAGAGGTTACAAAAAAAAAGAAAGACAAAAGAGCAACACATTAAACAGTATTGAGTGAAGCAATGAAATCAGGAAGAGAAGATGCTTCCATGAAGCCCCAAGTCCTGGAACAGTCATACAACAAGGCCCGAGAATTGCTCTTTAAGATGATTTAACGATTTCTCTAAGTCCTCAAAAATACGGCGGTTACGCTCTTGCCACACCGACCACATCAAGCAAAGCGGAGGCAAGATTCCAGACTCCAGAATAATGTTTGCCAAACCAGTTATGCCAACCAAAGAGCAAATCAATCACCTTGGCAGGAATCACCCAATGAATCCCGAAGGTTTGAAAAACAAAATACCACAAGGCAGAAGCTATCTCACAGTGAAGAAGAAGATGGTCTTCCTGAACTCCCAATGATTCTTACACAAACAGCACCATCCGGCCAAGACATGTCCCCTCCTCATTAAGTTGTCACAAGTTAGAATTTTACCTCTAGCCGCCGTCCAAACGAAGAAAGAAATATGGCAAGGGGCTTTGACACCCCAAATGCCTTTCCAAGGAAACTTCTTCCTGATAGGACCTTGTAAAGCGCAGTAGAAGGAGCTAAACATCAAACTGACCAGAATTTCGAAGCTTCCAAACCATGGTATTCAACCTCTCTCATCTCGGAAGAAGGGGGTGAAGGAATTTAAAAAAAGATACAATCACAGGGAGCTCCCAATCATTAAAATCTCTAACAAAGGAGATATTCCACTCACCAGAAATGGACGAGATGGGGCTGGACACAACAGACTCAATTGAAGCATCCCAATTGGTAGCACAAACAAACAAGAGGGGAAACAAATCCTTGAGAGGGGTGTCAGTGTCAGCACACCATTTATCATACCAAAACCTGATACGATTTCCCCCACCAACCGAGAATTCAATCTGCTTCGAGATATCATCCCAACCCAAAGAGATGCTCTTCCAAAGCCCACAACAAAGTTTAAATGCGTGTTTACAACTCCATAAATTTGCCTACATACAGAAAGTAAGGAAAAGGTCCTTGGCACTATACTAAAACACTCAAAAACAATGAAGCAAGGACAAATATAAATAAGCACATACTTCTATTAACCTAGTTATAATGTTAAAGTCTCTCAAATAAGTAAAAAAGTTATGTAAACATTGACAGTTTGACCTTTAAGCTAGGATGCCCAAGATATTAATGATTCAAATGTTAAAGAAAGCTACGTTGACCAATAAAAATATATCAGTCCAACAACAAAAACTTAAACAATTAAGTTAATTGCTTGATAATTATAAAACCAAAAATTTAAATGTGATGGAGCCATTAGGAGAATTCTTGCATGATTACGTTGACAATAGACTCCCAGATGATAGGTAAGCAAGTGACACTGCTTAACATTTGCAGATTCCAAATTCCAGTTTGTTAAAACCAAAATATAGAGAATGGTCACAAGTAGGGACACAAGGTCTATCAAAGTTCATATCTAAAATATGATATAAAAAAGGATTTTCTAGATACTTGGGATTAAAGTGAACAACCGTAGGGCACAATTTAGGTTTTCAGATTTCAGGAAGTTTAGAACCTAGTGGGAGGGGGACTTTCACCCAAATTCCAGTCACATATCGGGAGTTTTCTCACCGCCACCAGTAGACCCACCAACACCCCACCGACAATGGAATTGTGCTGACACGATTTTTGTCAGTATTGAGGAGTCGAAGACCTATTGTCACTGCCAAACCTATCGAACCCCACAACCCAATCCACCAAACCTCCAACAACAAGCGACCCCAACTTCGACCGCAATCCCCCACGCTTGCCATAAACAGCCTTTCCTTGTCTCATTGTCAGACCACCTAAATTACCTTGATCATCTCCACAGGTCAACTTCAATCACCAGGTTGCAACGCCGTTTTGGTCAACCCATTGGCCATTCTGGAATTTTATTTTCTTTTGATCTGTTAGTTGTTTTGTTTCCTGTGTGATGTAACTTCACAGGGAAAAAAAAAAAAAAAATTAGTATGACCCATGTTTGCTCGAAGAAGCCTAGTCACAAGCAGATCAGTCCAAAACACATGTCAAGTCTAATTTCTTGTAACAATTATTGTTGGAACTTTATTCTAGTGAACCATGGTAATATAAGAGGCACCTACATTTGATGATCGTCTAAACCCATGGATTTCCACCCATTGGTTACATGAGATTGACTAATTCTTTGAACAAACATGTTTATCAAATGAACAAGAAAGTTAGGTTTGGCACAATTAAACTCATAGGTAGAGCTAAGGATTACTGGTATGATATTGAGAACCTTTGCCTTTGCATAGACAAGCCTGCCTTAATTGAGAGGGAAAAAATGAAAGAAAAACTTAGAGAGAAATATATACCCAATCATACCAGGTTGTTCGCATATTATCTAGTTCTAAATCCCAGTCAGTCATGGAACCCACTCTGGTATCAATGGAAATCATCAAGAAAGCCATCCAAGACCTGTCTATAAGGATCAAGTCAATGCATCTTTCCTCCAAAAGGATGACAGGCAGTAATGAAGTGTTATTGCCTCCCACACAGGAGACAGTAACATTGGTAATGATATCTTGGTGATGAAGGAACATCAAACACCACCAGAACCTAGTGCTGAAAAAGAAACAGAAGTGCAAGTAGATGAAGGCTTAATATAGCCAAAACCATGTGCGGTAGACCTAATATAGCTTATTGGACACTACTTGATGAGGATAAATTTCAACAAGATAGCCTGAATGCACATGTTGTGAAAAATGAGTTTAATGCATCTGCTACTCATCAACCCTCCATGGTGCATAAAGTGAAAAGACTTAATATGATGTTGATTCCTGAGGATCAAGATAAGGTTGTAACACTGCAACACTAATTCCAGCCATTGATTTTATCATTGTAGACAAAATTTAACGAAATGGAGGAGTATGAGGCTTCTATCTTCTTAGTACTGCCAAAGGTGCTTCAAGAGTTGGTACAAGTATTGCTCGCCAAGGGTGAATGCCCTTGGATTACCAGACAACTAGTTCTGGCGGATGGAGCCAATTGCCCATAGGTTTCACTGCCTAGTGGTATGTCCAAATGAATGTTCTTTAGAAAGGCTTCCTACATTATAATAATAAAATAAAAAAAGAGTTGGTACAAGTCTCATGGGCAAAAATTCTTATCCTACTCTTCAAAACTTGAGATCGAGTTTTCTCCAACCAGGTAAGAATGATGCAGCGAGTGCAACTGATGCCGACACTAGATGCAGGCCCCATATCACATGGCTAGATATTGAAGGCCCGTTGCTAGTTGGCCCGATTAATTTAAAAAATCTTATTTGATTTGGTGGTTTCAATTTTTATTTTCTTTTACTGTAGTTGGTTATTTTCTTTTCCTACCTGTTTTAGGAATTTCAATCCTTTTCTTACTAGGTTAAGTAAAGTATGAGTTTGCAATTCTATTAAAGAACCTAGGGTTCAATATTGTTTTACATTAAAAAAAAATTTCTTTTGAAATTTTTCCAATGGTTTGGTGCTAACTCCAGCCAACCCTAGGTACAAACTCTTAGGTTCTTACCCTTTCTTCTTTGTTTCTTTATTATAATTTTCTTATGGTGTTTGTCCTGCGTTAGCAAACAAAATTACTATTAATAGATTTTATTAGGTTTGAGATACCAGATTTCATTTTTAAACTTTATTTTATAGGTAATATGAAATTTTATTAGAAAAGAAATACTCTCCTATGTGCACACAAAAAATGCACATTGAGGAGACAATAATTACAACATAGATGAGGAGGATGAGGGAAAGCGTAAAGAGTACAAAATCAGTGACTAGGGTAGTCTGTGTTAAACCCTGCACCGTAGCCCAATCAAATAGAGAAGTAACAAAAGCACCCTTTAGTTGATCCATTGAGCTAGCCTTATCCTCAAAGATAAGACTATTGCATTCCGTCCAAAGCGTCCACATCAAACACAAGGTGACTAAGTTCCAAACACCTAAGTCGTGCTTTCCAAACCAATTCCTCCATCCGAATAAAAGGTCCACCACCCTCCCTGCAAGCACCCACTGAATCCCAAGGATTGAAAAATGAAGCTCCATAACTCATGCGCAATATTGCAATGCAGTAAGAGATGATCCACTATCTCCCCACTACAACGACACATACAACACCATTCAGCCATTGAATACCCTCTGCGCATTAAAGAAGGAAACGCGTTGAAGGGCCTTAACACCCCAAATACTCTTCCAGGGAAATTGCATCCCATTCGCACCCTTCAATGCATGATAAAGAGAACTAGAACCAAAAGTTCCATTTTTACAAAGCTTCCATCGCATCCTATCTGGCTCCAAACATGAAGGAATATGTGAATTAAGCAATTGAAAAAATGATGTGACCATCTCCACCTCCCAATCATTGAAAGCATGAACAAAAGAAATATTCTACTCCCTCAACCCCTCAGGAGTTGACCTGGCCAGAAAAGAATCAATGGTAGCATCACGATGTGAACAACATGCGTAGAGAACAGGGAACCGTTTTGAAAGAGGAATGTCCCCACACCATTTTTGAATTTTGAATTTAGCTTTTATTTTTGTTGAGGACTTTATGGGAAGTAATTGTGGCTTGATTAGGATCCTTATTGATGTAATCCTTGAAGCCTATTTAAAAGAGACTACAACAATAGTTTGAGCAATGCAATTGAATAAAAACTTTTGGAGTTAAGAGTTTTCTCTATAGCTTGGTGGTGATTCCAAGCACCCTTAGGTGATGAACCTAGGTTTTTCGGTTTTTCATTTTATTTCTTATTCTTGCAAGCCCGTTCAACATCCCCCCACCCCTTGCATAGTGGAATCATGCGTTACCAAATGAGACAAAACAAAGAGGGAGCAAATACAAAATGCTTTTCATTTTGATGTTTTACATCTCAATGTAGCTCCCTCACCTTAAGATAATAATATATTGTTCTAACCTGCTCCTTTTTTTTTGGGGGATAGGTAAAAGTATTTTATTAAGAAAGATCTCCAAGTGCATAAAGCATGCACTCAAAAGAAAAGAATTACAAAGAATTGGCAGGATTATCAAAAGCTAATGATTCTAGAAAATCGCCTATCGAAGAAGACGAAGTAAGCCCCTACACACGAGACCAATCAAACAAGGACCCAAAGAAACTTTCAATGATTTTACCCACAGAACTCTTAATATATTCTCAAGTGTGATTGTTTCTCTCCCGCCATATGGTCCACATCAAGCAAGAGGGAACCAAGTTCCACAACCCTGATGAGGTTTTCCCAAAACAGTTCCACCACCCGAAAAGAAGCCCCATGATTCGATCCGGAAGCACCCAATCAATATCAAAAGATCAAAAAACAAACTCCAAATCTCCCTCACCACCTCACAATGTAGAAACAAATGGTCCATAGTTTCTCCAGCACTCCTACACATACAACACCAACCTGCCATCACATAACCACGTTTCATCAAGTTATCACATGTAAGAATCCGACCCCAGGCCATGGTCCAAACAAAGAAAGCAACCCTCCGAGGAGGCTTCAAACCCACCCCCCCCCCCCCCAAAAAAAAAAAAAAAAAAACTCTTCCAAGGAAAATTCACCTCCGTAGGGGCTTGTAGAGCATGATAATAGAAGCGCAAATCAAAAGTACCTCTGCAGAGCTTCCAATTCAACTTATCCGCATCCTCCCTCCAAGGGGTATGAGAGTGAAGAAGGGAAGGACATCACTTGGTCCAGCTCCCAATCATTAAAGCCCCTCCCAAACACTACATTCCAATCACCTTGAATGATGGAATTATGATGTATAAAAAGCATGGGCGATGGTGACACAAAAAGTCCCATAATGTCCCGAATCCAACATGGATCAGCCCTGAAATCCCCATCCCTGTCCCCTGCTAAGTTAAGGGTGCAGCAAACCTGTTCCAGCAGGGGCAAGACAAGATGGGCAGTTTACACGTGAACTGCTTCAATTTGGATACTACTCAAGTTGTCAAGATTATTAGTTGAAACACCATAATACCCCTGATGCCTACACCTACTATGCTGCATCCTAATAAGGAATGCATTACTGCCAAGAACTACTACTACCAATGCTTATTATTGTAATGATAGCTGTTTCTGTGAGGCACTGTAAGGTTTTAGAAGTATAACACATTAATATTTAGCCCATAAAATATTAAATACTCAAAGGCTATATAACTAATGCTTAAAGAAGGCATTATTGTAGATGTTTAGGATGCAAATATTAACAGAAAACATTTGCCAATAATAACCAAGGATAATCTGCACAAGTGAAGGGACTTTTTTTCTTTGGTGTTTACTTGCTTGGTCTCAGATGCAGATTCAATGGATAAAATACATTCAACAAGCAATGCAGATCACCAAATCAAAGACCCTGAAGATGATTTAGCGCAAACTGCAACTCCTTGAGAGACTCATGTCTACAGAACAAGGAATTACGATACTGTATATGCATATGCATCCTAAGATAAATTGGCGAGACATGCTGCATGTGGCACAGAATTACCAGGCGAATCATAGTATTCTGGTGGATCATAGAAAACCATGGCTTCCCGCAGCCGGTGGCGCTTTCCTTCAGTACCTGCATACTGAAATGTGGTATGAACTGCATATGGCTCCAATCTGAATTGCTGATACATGGCCTGCCATTATAGCATTAGGGCTTAGGACATGCTTGATAGACAGTTTATTTAGCTATATTATCTGAGTCAACCAAAATTCTTCAAAGCGTGAAGGCAATAGTTGCCTAAAGGAAATTTAGCAAAGTAAATGAACGTCTAGCATTTACGTATGGAGAGAGAAAGAAGGGAGACCATGTTCATTCTACAAAGAGGAATTCCACATATCTTACCTGGACAAAATAAGTATGCCCACTACAAAATATACTAGCTGGCAGGATTCCCAGCTTGAGATTTCCATCAAAAGCATATACAAGTCCACTCTCCTCGTCCACAACTGGTCCTAACTGCTTGTGTACAAGATCGTTAAAACCATTTTGATCCCATATTTTGTCATCAGCTAAAAGCATTGCTTTCCATTCCTTCACCAATTTTTTTGCAGAATCTGTTGGCCGCCAGTGGAATATTCCTATATTGTAGGCTCCACTAACTGTTGAAGATGAAGAAGCAATATCGTAAGTATAGTGCTTATTAAAGCATGGAATTCAGAAATAAGAAAGTTTATAAACTTCCAAGTTGATAATATAATTAAAGTAATGATTTGAGCATGAGCATATAACAAGAAGGAGTGACTGGGACTTGTTCCCTTTTGGAATTCAGAAAGATGAAAGTTTATAAACGTCTAAGTTGATAATTTAATTAAAGTAGTGATTTGAGCATGAACATATAACAAGAAAGAGTGACTGAAAAAAAAAAAAAAAAAAAAAAAAAAAAAAAAAAAAAAAAAAAAAAAAAGAGCATTTGGGACTTCCGCTATCTAAACGTCAAAGAATGAGAAAGGGTGCGAGTAAGGTCATCCTAAGAGGTTTCCTGGTAAGGGTTTGAACTTTAAAGATTTTCCTGAGTTTACATACTATTTTGGGTTTTTTTTTTTTTTTTTTTTTTTTTTTTTTTGGGGGAAGAGGGGGAGGCGGAGTAGGGTGCCACTAGGCCGTAAGCCCATTGGCTTTGAGAAATATATATGTTTGTCTTTGTACACATATGGGAAGCACCATATAGAAGAAAATTGCAACAACAAAAAAACACTATAAGGGTTTTGTAGCAAAAAAGCATACTCCACTAGTTCCATACTTTTTTATGTAATTAAAATTAACATTCTTGCCAAGCCATCCTAGCATGGTGTTAAAGATGGACTGGGTTTTGGTTCAGGCTAATATAAAATAAGTGGACCCCTTACCAAGTGTCCAACCATTCACTGGTGGACACGTTTTCACATCAGTTCATGACATTTCAAAAAGTGTTTCACACACCAATCATTAACAGAACTCCTATATATGATACAAGAAGCTCATGATTGCATACAGATAAATGAGGTTATCATGATCCCTAAAGTAAACAAAGAAAAGACATACATAAACAGTAAATCTTGTTTTACTGCAAACTTCACCTTGTTGCCAAATGTCTAGCCTGTCATCAACAACAGTTGGTATAACTTGATCAGTAGAAGTTAAGACATCTGCTCCAGGATAACGAGCAAAATATGGCAGTGGGTTCTGTTTCAGATAAGGACAAAATAAGTTTGACCAATAGTAATCTTCTGA
This sequence comes from Fagus sylvatica, assembly GCA_907173295.1. Lineage (NCBI taxonomy): Eukaryota > Viridiplantae > Streptophyta > Magnoliopsida > Fagales > Fagaceae > Fagus > Fagus sylvatica. The sequence continues at coordinate 2,412,017 of OU015765.1, forward strand.
AGCAATATAATAAAAATATAGCAAAAAAAAAACGTCTTATAGATTCTGGATCTTAAAGTGTTCTTGATGAAATATCATTGATTGCACATGAAACAAAAACAAGAGCACAAGAAAGACAAACTGAGAAGAAATACGAAATAGGCAGGGAAAATATACAGGATTTCATACTGGGAAAAAAGAAAATTAAAGAATGAAGACAGGAATCAGTGCTCAACAGGTTCACCAGGAAAGTGAACTAGTTCTGGGGTCACAATAAATCCTGTTCATACAATTAGAACAAAAACATAATAAATGCTTTTTCTGATCAACACTTTTCTATTCAACAAATCTATAACCAAGGAAAGCAAAAGAATATGATATAGAATGTGAAAACAAAAGAGCAACTTAAACTGTTAAAGAAAACTCTGGTTCTATTAATTATTGAAAATCAAGTTGTAGAAGTGATCCCCACTTCCCACCAGACCCTAGCCTGCCCATTATGGAGTAAAATACTAATAAGTTGAAATTTATTTATATAGCAAAAAATAAACAAAAAGAATAGTGGAATTATGCAGATAGATGAAATAAGAGTTGAGGCAAAGGAAGAATGAAATAAGAGAAGGCGAAAGTGTACCTTCAACCAAACCATGTCTGTATCACACATCAACAGTTCATAACCAAAAGGGAGGATGGAATCTATCAGAATAACTTTTTCTCTCCCCATCTTATGAAATGTCGGGGAGCCCCAGCCAACGTCTATTGTGCTCATATGGCTGCCCATATCAAAAACAGGAACACCTTTCCAATACAAAGCTTCCAACAATTTGGTATCCATCGCACCTAAAACAACAATTTGAAACTCCTTTAAGAGGTGATGTAGCTTACCAACAAGAACAACAATTTGAAACTCCTTTAAGAGGTGATGTAGCTTACCAACAAGAAGGTTAGAGAGGCCCAAATCTGTCAAGTGTTTAACCCAAGTCAGGATAAAATCCATGAATGCATAGTTTCCAAAGGTGACAATTATGACATTATCTTTGACCCTTTTGTGAACCAGTTGTTTGGTCAATTGAAAAGTCTTCAAAGGTGGCATTTTTGATGGAACTTCCCATATAGGGCTTTGGCCCTTTGGTGTTGGATGGGAATGAGGATCCACATCTGAAAGTGAATTGCATAGGAATTGTTTGTTAGCAATGAATTATGAAAATAAAAGTGAGAGAAAAGAAAAGAAAAGAAAAACATACTGGAAGTGTAAGGAGAAGGAGAGGAGAGCCAGGAGGTGGACTGAGTTACAGAGTTGGTGGCAGTAGTAGAGTATATAGCGGAGAAGACATAGAATGAGGACAAGATTACACCAATGATTACAGTGCCATAGATCGTCAAGAACAGAGGCTTTGTATTCGCCACTTCTTCACAGCTCCAACCCATTCTCTTCTCTTCTCTTCGCTTGATTCCTCTTCAATATCTATTAATGCATCTCTATTTCTCATAAGGAACTCTCTACTATTCTTTCATTGACTTTTCTTTTTCTTTTTCTTTTCTTTTATTTCTATTTCAAATACTAAATTAAAATACTATCATTAATTCCCATATTAAGAAACAAAAAATGAATATTATAATGATGTAATAGGTGGCGGCACATGGAGATTAGGCAATCGCCACATTTATTCACTTCTTTATTATGTTAGGGCTTCAATTAGAAACCAATCTAGTGAAACCATGAGGGATGATTTCAAAAATTGTATACCTACCTAAATTCCAAGCTAAAATTAACCCTTCTCCTACCCGCACATAATTTCCCGGTGATGCTTATTAAATATCCTATGTTGATTGAGGAACCAAAAATCCAATGTCATAAATGATTTCACCATAACCTTCCATATAAAAAAATTAAGTATAATTTCTTAGATTAGGTACGTTAGGTTTTCCAATTGAACTCAAATACATGATTACATTAACGAATAAAATATAAATAATTTTATCTTTTATAAGAATATTTAAATTTTAAAAAAAAATTGCTTTTTTTAATTTATTTTCTATTTTTACTTTATTTTCTATTTTTCTAAAAAATCGTTTTTTCCTTTTACTTTTTGTTTCTCACTCTCTCTAATTCTGTCAGATCTGACTCTCCCTCCTCAAACCTCACTCTTTCTCCTCAAATCTCTCACCTTGGCTCGGTGAGGCCACTGCATGTGGTGGCTTACAGGTTTCAGTTTGGGTGCAATTTTGGGGGTTGGAACACCGTGTGTGGTGGATGAATAACTCATGGGTTATATGTTGCAGGTTGGATTGATTTCGGAAACATTTTGGTTTATGGGTTTCGATCAATGGTGGGTCTTGGAGTCAAAGCTTGGGATCCCAATGGGTCTTTCGAAAAAACTCAACCCAGGCTACGTGTTATATGGGTTGGCACAGGTTATTTGGGTTTAGATCTGTTTGAGGGGTTTGTTATGAAGGTTGGTGTGTGGGTTATAGTCTTTTAGAAAAGCTGAATTGTTAACTTGGGTTTATCAATTTTGTGCTTGTCTAGTGGATTTAGTGTTAGGATTTATGTCCTAAAACAATTTAGTTTGACATTTTAATTATTAATAAAAGAGTTTTATTTCATGAAAATAAATGTGTGAATAATATGACATTATGTAAAGTCCATAAGATGCATGTGAGTTAAAGTATGCAAAAATGATTTACATTTAGAATATCTAAATCACAAGTCCTTGTAAACTTATAAACCTATGTTCATAGTCAATGGTGAAATTGGGCTTTTCATCTGGTAAGACTATAACATATCAATTCAGATGATTTGTCTTAATCATGGAAGTGGAGACTTCTAATTGATGTGTTGATGTATTATGAATACATTGAACAGGACCACCATGAGTAATTATTATACTAAATACTGTTGAATAAATTAATTAACTCACAAATTGTTTAAGACATTAACTCTAAATCTTGAAAGAATGGTGAACTCAAATGTAATATGTAGATTGCTTTGATGTATTAAATGATGCAATCTTATATGGTCAAATAGATCCCAATACATTGGGTGATCACATGTAATATTGTGAGAACACTATTACTCAAAAAGGAATCTATAATATGTTTTTAGAGATATAACATCCCCTTGAGATAGATTTAATGGGAATTGATTATTCATAATATTGGTCAATTATTTTAGTAAAGAGTTACTAAAATTTATATTCTAAGGAATTAGATTCCATATGAATATAAGAATAATCAAAAGATTAAATTAGGAACTTAAGAAATAAGATGTGGTGACATTAAAGTGACAGTTTTATTTAATAACTTTATGTCACCATGGAAGATTTAATGGAGGAGTTTAAATGTAATTAAAATAAGTTAAGGATGTCTTGTGTAATTAAATAAAATCTTAGAGTGCAATTATATTCTTTTAGTGGAATAAAATATAATTAATGGTAACCTAGGGCTAGTTATGATATAACAAGAAGTTCTAGGCCCATTGGAGGTATGGCTTTATTTTCCTTTTGGTCCCACTTCAAGTTATATAAGAAAAACCCTTAGGGGTTGGTCATAACTTGATACGTAAAATGTACGTGAGATACAGAGAAATAAACAATTCAACCAACACAATAGAAATAGAGAAAAACAGTTTTCTCTCTAAGTTACTATAAATCTCATATTGTGTTCTCTACAAGTAAGAGCCCATACTTTTGACCATCAAGATAGTCATTGGAGTGAAGACATTCAAGGGAACAAGGAAGATTCAAGTTTTTTTTCAAGAATCAAAGGAAGGTATCAAGGTATAAAATTTGGAAATCTATAAAGGTATGTTTGCTATGATTCAAGTTTTTCATATTTACTAGTTTCATGTGTAACATGCCATGTATAAATAGATCCATCTAATTTTCTCTGCTATGTATGTGATGCATGTTTTTACATATACTGTATGATGAGTTTTACATATTTAGAATATATAAAACCAACATTTAGTCCTCTAAAAAATTACCTTATAGATTGTGGATCATCCACCAATACTTTAATGCGTAACCGTGTGTTCATTACTGATGACTCTGGCTTCAAATTTGCTTTCAACCTCTCAAGATATTATTGCCAAAACCACTTTGAATTCAATCACTTCCTTCTCAAAATTACTATTGTATTAGACATGGCCTAATAGAAATTACGTAACATGATTTGATTGGACCACTTGACACATATGATAGGTCTAGGTGGCACTTAACGATCAGGTTTTAACGTTTTTTAGATGAAATGACCAATATCAAAATGCAATCAAATCTCAAGGGAGCTTATCGAAATTTTCAAATATCAGGGGGTGAAATCCAAATTGTTCAAATTTAGAGGATGTATAGTGCATTTTAGTCTTTCAATTTTTGTATAATCAATTTTGAAGCTCAGGTTATTATTGGGACAAAATACAAAAATACTTAAAAATTGAATCTTGTTTTATTTAAATTAGTCTAAATAAATTATGATTTTATTTAGTCAATTTAGGAGATTAAAGTAGAAAAGACAATAATTAATTTCAATTAATTTTCATAATAAATGTTAATACTTCAAAATATGAATCCTTAGTCACATGATCAATATCCAAATTTAAAATTAAAATGTTGATTTGGAAGGAAATAAATTAATGAGGTAATAAATTCAGATTGTGTTTTCCAAATAAGCTGATTCTTTGATGTTACTATAATATAAAACTTAAGTTTTTTTACTTTTGATTGACCTTATAATATTGCGTCACATAAACTGGTCCCACAATTTCACCTCATTATTTTAATATATATTTTATAATTGAATTTAAATTATATTCTATAATTAAACATCTTATTAGAATTTTGACACATTATATTTTCTTTAATAAAAATAATATATAGTTCTATATATATAAACACAATCATAATAAATGTCTAATACTATAATATATTTTATATATAAACACAATAATAATAAATGTTCTTTTAATAATTATAAATTTTCATATTTAGAAAAAATATAAAAGACATAAAAATTATTTTTAGACCAATAATTTTTTTATTACATTTTAAGTAATTTTTCCGTACTTCGCATGAGTTTGCGACTAGTAATCTATATCTATACTATAATGTAAAACCGAAACTTTTTGACTTTTGGTTGACTTTATCATGTTGCGCCACATAAGTTTTTGAAATCTCACAATTTTACACCTCATTATTTTAATATATATTTTTTAATTGAATTTAAATTTTATTCTATTATTAAACTTTCATTAGAATCTTGACACATCATATTTTCTTTAATATAAGAATATATTATTCCATATATAAAACACAATCATAATTAATGTCTAATACTAAAATATATTTCATATATAAACACAATATAAATATCTTTTAATAATAATCATAATTATCAATTTTCATCAAGATTTTTAGAGTTTTTTTTTTTTTTTCTTATGTATTTCATTTAATTTTGTTGCTGGCAATGGAGAAAGATGGATGGATTTGTTATAATGAAACCATGTGAGCTTGAAATGAGTTATGAAAATTATTTAGGTTTGATCATATAATCATGTGCCATGTATTTATTTGTCCTTCTTCTTATTTTAAGTATCATTTATTTTATTTTTAGATGGAAACATGATCCATATGGTAAATATAAACATGAATCGTGTTTTATAAAAATTGGACTATATTCAACTTATGCCAAAAAAAAAAAAAAATTACATTATATTAAATTTTAATTATCCTATGGTAAATATACTTTCTTAGTTATTTTTTTTAACTAAAAAGTAGGATCTATCCTAAATCTGATCTGTAAAGTCTCTTTATCAATCTTGCCTACAACATTTTGAACTACAAAAAAGAAAAAAGAAAAAAAATACATATTCAACATAAGAAGTAAAATGAATCAAAATTAATTTAGATTTTATTTTCAATAATTTTCCTGTACATCGCACGGGTTTGCGACTAGTATAAATTAAAGTAGAAGACGTTGCCGAATGTCTGCCATTTAGCATGTATGGCAACATCTTCTACATGACAAGTGGCAATTGAGTTGGACATATATTGCCACATAATTGCCACATGTATTAATGTGTTAATATTTATATGTATAATAAATATGTGTCAACTTTATTGTATAATCAATATGTGCCAACTTTATTGTGTTATTAAAGCACACTTAAAAAAACAAACATTTAATAATAACATTGATCTTAAAAAAAAAAAAAAAGTTAGATATTGTAGAGGACCATTTTTTAAGCCTAAATGTGGATTGACTCCCCATTAAATAATTGGGCTCAAATAATATAAATTACTGCAAAAGCCCAGCAAGCATAATCTGGAGTTTCGGCCCATTACTATTGTTACCTATTGACCAGCCAAGATGGGCCTCGAAAATTTAGAATTAAATGGATTATTTAAGCACTTGATTATGTCCAATTGAAAGCCCAGTCCAAAAATCTCCTGCTGTCAGCTCCAATATACCATTTCGGGTTTAAGAAATGTTTTTTTAATGTAACTAAGGCCTAAGAGCAAGCCCAAGACCTTAACTCAGCTTTGGCCAGCTAGGACAACCTGTCCATAGGGCCCCATAAAGTTATAACAGCTTTAATAAAAGCTGAAACAAGGGGTAACTTCCTCTTGGGACCCACGTTTCTCTCTCTTCCTTTTCAGAAATGGGGGAATGAGCTTGTCTTCCTCATTTAATTCACTTTAGACATGGGAAACACAAGGAAGCACACCGATTGGTCTAGAAATGTAGCTAAGAATCATAGTTATTAGCTGCATGTTCTGCAACAGTAACCTGATAGAACACATTCTTGAGTCAACTCAGCCCATATGTATAAAGGCTCATTGAAGCAAACAAGTTATCATGATGGCATATCTTCTTCAGACCAATGAAGCTCTGAATCCATGGATTGGCTACCAGAATAGTAATTATGATAAGGATTCCGGCTACCATTGGCCACCAGACACGGCAGTTGGCAGTATAAATAATCTTATTTTATCTTCACAATGATAAGACAACCAGCTAATCAAGGCTGAGGGAGTGACCATTACAGCCCAGGTCTGTGCTAGGTTCACTTCTCCATTTGTAGGATTTAGGGAATTTGGTTTGGAAGAGGGGAGTTAATCTTATAGGCTAGACTTCCACTAAAATAATGGTCTTATGCCTACTTGGGGGCATGGTTGTTATTTTCTTGGAAACCAAAGCCAAGAAACATGCATAACCAACCCATTATGAAGGGGATCTGACCTCTTTGATTAAACAAACCAAGAAAACTTAATTTTCCCACTAAAAAACCTTTTATAAATGAGACCCTTGAGGACAACCTGAGGGACCCAACTCAACAAGCTTAAGTCAAGCCTAAACATCACAATCTCAACCATTTTCATTATCCTAAAGACTTACCCACAACCACATCACAATATCACTGAGATTGCAAGGATAGTCTGAAACTCATTGCAGCAGTAATCAGGCTATTCTCTTTTAAGAGCACTCTCTAGTATTTTCCCTTAAGTATAGAGTTCTAAGGTCATCTTTAACCTTAAAACTCTGTTCCTAAACCCTAAACACTAACCCAAGCCTAAGACACCATGACCTAAGCTCTGGGTTGCAGCAGTAAACACTGTATTGAGCTCTCGGTCTTCTTCAACCTTGAGACTCACACCGCAAAAGCCTAAACACGTCCATTTTAACCCCATGCATGCTTCATAGGATTGATTTTCTCCCACTTAGTCAAACTCTTTTAGTCTCTACAAGTTCATTGTTATGGGTTCTATTTGTTGCAACAGATATTAGTGATAAATTCATGCCTTAATAATTTTAAGTCCATATTGGGTTCAAGTTGATATATTTTGAGTCTAGATTCTCCATAGAGCAGTGGAAGCATTAGTCCATTGTTATTTTGGGCTTTCATTAACAAATCCCTCTTGTTGGGCTATTTGGCTATTGTTACTTCTACTGTCCACTTGACTTAGGCCTTAGCAAATTTGGCTCTCATTTCTTTAAGGAAGGTGCCTCATTAGCCCTTGGGCCTACTTTTGGCCCTTTGGTTGAGTTTTGGGTTCAACTCTCGTACCCTTGAAAGTTCAGCCCACGTTCCAACCGATCTCGTTGCGGCACGTGGCTTAACACAAAAAACCACCCCTCATATTTTGGCGACTCTACTGGGGAGTTGAATTTAGCACTTCCTAAAAAGAAATCCAAAGCCCAGAATCATGCCTCCTAAGACTAGACGAGGAGCAGCTCATACCGTGGAATCACAAGCTGAATCTCAAAACAATAAGCAAGAGCAGCATCAGCCCGAGCAAAACACTTCAGATGGTGAAGCACAGCAGACAAGTTTACTGCTGGAACTGATACAGAGTTTGCAGCAGACTCAAGGAGAGTTAGCCGAAACTGTTTGGCAACTTAAAGAAAAAAGTTCTGAAGCAAAGAATGACCACCAGGGTGGTGAAAATCACCACGAGAATCCTTATCAAGAACCAAGCTCTCACAATAACAAAGAGGAGCCTTTCATCACCTTGTCAGATGTGGCAGACTTGCTGCAGCAGGAAAAGGAGAAAATTCCTAAGGAGCCTAGGCATTTTGTAAGGAAGCCTCCTTACCCCGCTGAGCTGTTAAGGCAACCCTATCCCGACAAATATGTCGCTCCAACCTTCTCACGCTTTGATGGTCGCAAAAGAAGCGCCCTTATGCATGTTAGCAAGTTCATTGATTCTATGGGCCCTTATGCCGGTAATGGTGATTTATGTTTACGAGAGTTTTCCAAATCCCTTGATGATAGAGCGTATACATGGTATACCAAATTGCCTCCCGGATCCGTGAGATCATGGGATGATATGGTGGAAATGTTTTGCGGAAAATATTTCAAGTGGAAGAAAAAGTCACTTTCGTCAATCTTCATAGTACTAAGCAAGGAAACAGAGAAGATCTATTGAAATACATTCATCGTTTTCATGACATATCTTTGGATTGCTACGCCAACTATGAAGAAAGCGAACTTGTAGGAGTTTGCATAGACAACATGTCACTCGAGTTTCGTGCTCACCTTGAGAACCTTGACATCACTAGGTTCGCTCAACTTCTACAAAAGGCTAGAAAGACATCACTCTTAATCAAGCCTCATATTGAGAAGACTAGAGAAAAGAAAAATCCACCACAAGTCCTGACTGTATTTGCTGGAGACAGCAAACGAAGGAGGGAATTTGGAGAGCCACCAGCTTCGGTACCATGCACAAGGGAAGAAATGATTGTTATCCTTAATAGGTGGGTGGCAGATGGCGTAATCAAGCTCCCGAAAGTTCGAGAGGAAGCAACCGAAGAAGAAAAGAGAAGCCCAAAATACTATCACTTTCACAGATGTGTTAAACATTCCACAACAGATTATTGGAGCCTTCGAAGAAAATTTCATGCAAAGATTCAAGATGGAACCTTGGAGCTCCCACAAGCTTAGCAAAAGGTTCACACCGATCCATTCTTCAAGAACAAAGGCAAAACTACTGTCTCAGTAATAATCCATGGCAGTGCAAGCGATATTGACATGGATGAGTCTGCTGCTACGAATCCTACCATGACACCAGCAGCCATCAAATCCTTACAAAGGAATCCAAAATTCTGATCTCTTTTCGACTAACTAGGGCTGAATCCCGAGGCTCGGATAGCAGCCACGGAAGCAATCATGTCCATAGCAGCAGAATCTGGAACACACTGCTTCACAGCAGAAGCACATGCTAGTCGAGCATTCTTGGAAACTACCAATGCTATTACCTTCACAAACGAGGATATGGATGTTCCATATCTTGATCATCGACGTCCACTCTACCTTTCTACCACAATCAATGAAGTCCAAGTCAGACGTGTCATGGTAGATACGGGATCTTGCATCAACCTTGTTCCTCTAAGTACACAGCGAGCAACAAAAATTTCTTAGAAGAAAATTCAAGGAGCTCCCATGGAAGTTAAAGGTTTTGGGGGTGCTGCTGAATATACAAGAGGCCATATTCAGCTAGTTCTAAAAGTTGGGCCAATTATTGCCCTAACGAGGTTCCATGTCATAGACTCCGTGGTTCCATATCACGTGCTTCTTAGTAGACCTTGGTTGCATAAGCACCAACTTATATCTTCAACCTATCACCAATGTGTAAAGGGTATGCTGAACAGAAAGCTCGTTCGTATTGCAGCAAACCCCACCCCTTTTGACCAGTCCAAGTCTCATTTTGTAGAAGTGGCTCTCTATGATGAAATAACTCCTGTCGGAGAAGCGTCACTCTCCAAAGTAGTTGGAACCCCACTCCCTAGGTGGGAAGACATTAGAGATGATCCCGAAGTGGATTTAAGGGAATTACTTAATTGAAAGAAGAAACGCAAGGAGGAAGCCAGGACCAGCAGAAATCAACCACAATGCGTACGGGTCAAACTACTCGATGGGCGCATTGTTTATCGATTATGAAGGTGCGGGGGGCCTAATTGTCCCCAACAAGAAGGCCTCGAGTCAAGAGAGGGTTCTTCACAACTCTCATGTTATGCAGTAGATGAAGCAAACAGTTCAGAGTTGGTAGATGCAACAGGGAAATTTGCTGTGGTAGAGGAGCCTACTGCAACAGATCCCAAGATTTTTGCCAAAGAGGAACTTGAAGTTATCGATTTGAGCAGTGACCCTAGTGTTCAAAAACTAGTTTCTATCAGTACATCCTTATCTGGCTCAGAAAGAACACAATTGGTGGCATTGTTGAAGGAGTATCAAGACGTCTTTGCTTGGCAATACAATGAGATACCCGGAATAGACCCTACGCTTGTTGCTCATTCTTTAAATGTTGAACTGGGGGCTAAACATGTGGTACAACCTATGAGGACCTTCCACCCGGAAGTCGAAGCACAAATCTCACAAGAGGTCAAGAAATTATTGTCAGCCGAGTTCATTAAGCCAATTCAGCATCCGCAATAGCTATCTAACATAGTACCCGTGAAGAAGAAGAACGGCCAGATTCGGTGTTGCGTTGATTTTCGAGATCTCAATAAGGCATGTCCTAAAGATGAATTTCCGCTGCCCAATATGGATCTTTTGATCGATTCAGGGGCGGGCCATGTTATGTTCTCTTTTATGGATGGTTTCAACGGATATAATCAAATACTCATGTCTCCCAAAGATGCTAAAAAAACCGCTTTTCACACACCTATTGGAAATTTCTACTACACCGTCATGCCGTTTGGTCTTAAAAATGCTGGGGCCACGTATCAAAGAACGATGATAGCCATGTTCCATGACATGATGCACCGCGAGATCGAAGACTACATTGATGATATTGTAGTCAAATCCAAGAAGAGGGAGGACCATCTTGCCGTTTTGAGAAAAGTCTTTGAGAGATGTTGCCTCTACCAACTCAAAATGAATCCTCTCAAAATTCAGAGTTTCAGTCAACAAGTTCTTGGGTTTCCTAGTGCACCAATGTGGCATAGATGTTGATCCAACACGAGCCTCTGCCATAGCCACTATGAAACCACCAACTACCCATAAAGAGCTGAAAAGTTTCTTGGGAAAGCTGTCTTATATAAGGAAGATTTATACCTGGCCTCGCTGCATTAACTTCAACCTTTGCACCACTCTTGAAGAAAGGTGTTCCATTTCGTTGGTATCTCGAATGCCAACAAGCTTTTGGAAAAGGTACAAGGCATTACAACCAAGCTACCTACTGTTTGTGCACCTATATTTGGGAAACCTTTAAGGCTTTATTTAGCTTCCAACGATCAAGCAATTGGGGCTTTAGTGGCGCAAGGGGACAGGCATGGGGTTGAACAACCCATATACTACATCAGCCGTTCTCTCAAAGATGCTGAAACTTGTTACTTAGGGGCTGAGAGATCTTACTTAGCTCTGATCTATGCTTCACAGCGCCTCCGACATTATTTTCTAGCTCACAAAGTCCAATTGATGACAAAATCTCATCCTATCAGAAGTCTGCTGCAATGGCCTATGCTGTCTGGTAGACTTGCATAGTGGCTACTGCAGTTATCTCAATATGAGATCATCGTCGAGACTCCCACAGCCATTAAGAGCCAAACCATAGCAGACCTATTAGCTCAATTTTCAGGGGAAGATAACTCATTTATTTCTGATGAAGTACTCAGGGAAGTTGATAAAGTATTTATGGAAGACTTGGCAGATGTTACTTGGACTTTGAGGTTCGATGGATCCTCTACCGTTGTGTCAAGTGGGGCTAGAATTGTGCTTTTTAGAGATGATGGAGAAGTTGTACCAAAGTCTTTTAAGGTTGATTTTCCATGCTCTAACAACGTCGCAGAGTACGAGGCTTATCTTGCTGGGCTAGCAGTAGCATGTGAAATGGGAATCAAGCACTTGGAAGTTGTTGGAGATTCCAACCTTATCGTTTGCCAAGCTTGAGGAGAATTTTCACTTAAAGAGCCGTCCTTAGCACCATACTAAGCTCTAGCACAAAAGTTGGAAGCAAAATTTATCACTTTTGAGATTGAGCATGCCCAAAGAAATGAGAATCGCTACGGGGATGCACTTGAAACTTTAGGGTCTCAAATGGCCTTTGAAGGACAGAAAATTGATATCACCATCAACAAAAAAGTAAAGCCTATCACTGAGTTGTTGAAAAGAGAATTTGAAGAATCGTCTCTTGATGAAGAAGATTGGAGGATGCCACTTAAAGCCAAGCTCATGACTCTTGTGACTGTAGTAGATTTTAAGGAAATTAAGGATTACACCTTGATATTCGGAGTTTTGGCATGCTGTATTAGCATCCAAGAAGCAAAAAGAAAGTTGATAGAGGTTCACGAAAAGACTTGTGAAGATAGAGGAGGAATCAGCCTTTACCGCAGACTTTAGAGATTGGGTTATTACTGGCCTAACATGAGCAGGGAAGTAGCAGACCTCCAAAGTTAATGTCCAACTTGTCAACTTCAACATGATAATGAGGATATTCCATTCCTAGAGTACTTTCTTAAAGGTATTCTACCACAAGCTCACAAAGAGGTTTATCACCTCAAAAGATTGGTATCAAGATATTTTGTAGAAGGAGGGACTTTATTCCGGAAAGGTTACCATGGAGAACCGCTTCGGTGTCTCAGCCTATCCGAATCCTAAATGGTTATGAAGGAGACTTATGCGGGTGAATATGGAGAACATCAAGGAAAGAAAAGGTTTTACCAACATTTACTCACACTTGGCTATTATTGGCCAACCATGAAGAAGGATACGGCAGATTTAGTGAAGACATGCTACACTTGCCAAGTTCAAGCCAATTTGATCCACACCCACCCAACCAATCTCCAAAACATGGCTACTCCTTGACCATTTCACACTTGGGGGTTAGATCTAATTGGTCCTATTGGTCCGGCTTCCAGCGGCCTTATTTGGATTCTTGTAGCCACCGAATATTTTACTAAGTGGGTGAAGGCAATCCCACTCCGAAAGGCTACCGGTGTTGCTGTGGCAAACTTTATACGAGAGCATATCATCACTCGCTTTGGTATACCTTATAAGCTCATTAGCGACAATGGCACTCCATTTATAAACAAAGATGTGCGAGAGGTATTGGAGCATTATCGAATCAAACATCGACGCTCCACGCCTTACTACCCTCAAGGTAATGGGCAAGCTGAAGCAACAAACCGAATGCTCTTGCGAATCTTGAGTAAAATGGTATTTGACTACAACAGTAACTGGAGCTCTCACCTGGTAGATGTTTTGTGGGCCTATCGGAGTTTGCCAAAGACAACAATAGGTTTAACTGCTTTCACACTTGTTTATAGTACTGACACTATCTCTCCTACTGAGTTGGTTGTGCCTACCCCACGGGTACTACAAGGGAGTGACCTAGAGGTGGATGCTAATATCTGTGCTGAAGCAAGAATGGCAGATTTGGAAGGCTTGGATGAATCAAGGGAGTTTGCTAGACTTAAAAGCCAACGAAATTACCAAAAGATGGCCAATGAAACCAAATGAAATGGGAAAGTGAATGGCCGATTCGAGAGGTAAGAAATAGGCTAGTGCATTACACAAGTCACCTTGCATATGGGTGAGATTTAGTTAGTGGAGTCCAAGTGTCAATTTATAAGGGGGTGGAGGTTTGCTAGTAGATTCCATGTGTCATCTTTGGAGAGGAGGGCTTAGCTAGTGGATTCCATGTGTCCAACTCCTATTGGTTCATTAGGCCATTAACATGCATTATCTTAACTTAACACCATTAACCTTTAATACTCTTAATTAGCTTAACCTTAATTAATCATCTAATAACTAACTTACAATTACTAATTATCCTACATGCCATTAACATATATGCATGTTTATTATTGCTAACATTAATCATGTGGCATGACTATATTCCTTTTGTGACTTAGTACTAATATAATTAATTTATAATGTTAGGTGGTGCGGGGCATCACAATTTAGGGGATGGGCAATGGATTTGATTGGAAAAGTTAGGCATACCTCCAAAAAGAAGAACTGTTTTGTAATCATGGCTACAGATTACTTCACAAACTGGGTAGAGGCCAAAGCTTATAAGGATGTAACCGAAAATGATGTGATTCGATTCATAAAAGAAATGATGATCCATCGATTTGGTTTACCTCAAAGTATTATTGTGGATAACAGAATGGCTTTTAATGGGTCAAGGATTTTGGCTTTTGCGCAAGGATATGGAATCAAAATCCTTAAATCCACACCATATTACGTGCAGGCAAATGGTTAAGTAGAATCTGCCAACAAGATCATCAAGGCTAATTTAAGGAAAGTTATTAAAAATAATCCTTCAAATTGGGATGAGTTGTTGTCAGAAGTTTTGTGGGCCTATCGAACCTCAAAAAGTTTAAGCATCAATACAACTCATTTTTCATTGGTTTATGGTCATGATGCAGTACTCCCAATAGAGATAACTGTTCAGTCACTTAGAGTGGCCAAACAAAATCAATTGAGCCACATAGATTATGAACGTGCTATGATGGCAGAAATGGATGATCTGGATGAAGTACAAGTATCAGCTTTAAATTCCATCATTTTACGGAAGCAAAAAGTCATTAAGAGTTATAATCGAAGGATTAGACCTAAGAATTTTGCCATAGGAGACCTGGTCTAGAAAGTGATATTACCTCCAAGAACCAAAGACCCTCATCTAGGAAAATGGTCACCCAATTGGGAAGGACCTTATTTGATCAGTCGGTTATTTGATGAAAATGCATACAAGTTAATGCATATTAGTGGAGAAGAGCACATCAAATCAATAAATTGAAAGTACCTTAAACCATATAAGCCAAGCTTTAATGAAATGGTTTATCAACATAAAAGATTTTGAGATAAGGTTTGAGGTATTAAGGCTTTAAAAAGAGCTTGAGTAAATATATACAAGAGCCAGAAAAGTGGCAATATATTAAAACTATCCAGAAAAGGGCAAAAATTTAGGAAAAGCTTAACTACAACTCCTTAAAAGCAGCAAACAAGCTAGCTCAACTCATCAAGGGCAGCATCTCAAGGTCACTGATCTTTAACTGAAGGGTTTGCAAATCTTGTTCAGCCTTAAAGATCAATTCTACCCCTCGAACTAGTCCTTGACTCTCAGCATGCACAGACTGAAGTTCCAAACATTTTTTAGTTCACTTGGGTTTCCAAATTTGGAGTTCAGGCTCAAGAGACTTTTGGTCAATAGACTTTATCTCTGATGCTTTGGCCTGAAGATCGAGTTGATGAGCTTGCAACCTAAAGACTCTCTGCTCATGATTTGCTTCTTAACTGATGGCTTGATTCCTCTTTTCTTGGGCTGTTTGGACGTTAGAAATAGTGCTATCAAGATTTTGTACAAACAGACCCAGAAGAGCTCTACCACTCTCACTCAGGGCAAAAGGATTAGCAATCATAAATCGAGTCACCTGCAGGAATTGGTCCACTAGACTAGCATCAAGAAGAATTGCATTGATAGGCTGTTTTAAAAGCTCTTTCAACTGTTTGATTGCTACTTGAAGTTGTTCCTTTGTTGGCTTCAAAGAGGTAATGATAGAAGAAGTTTTGGTTGGGGTCTGGCATTGTTGAAGGGTCAGAGATACATCTTCAAGAAGTTTGTTAATGTTTCCAAGACCCTTGAGCACGGTTGGACCCTGAAAAGGGATTACAAGTTAATAAGCAAATTAAGATATAAAGATCAAGATATAGAAAGAAGGAAGCAAGACTTACGCTAACCAAAGGAGTGGCAACCTCGACAGAAGAGGTTACAGCCTAGATCAAGGTTATAGCCTAGATCAAGGCTCCAGCCTCAATGGTTGGTTGCCTAACCTCTTGTTTTGGCATTGTAGCCACTTCCCCAACTTCCTCTACCATTTTCTTTTCCTTTGGCACCACATGTGCCTTTCGTTTTTCTGCCTTTTCTTTGGTAGCTTCTTCTTCTTTTTTCTCCTTCTCAACCTCCTTCTTCTTTTCCTTCTCCTTTTTCTTCTTCTTCTCCACCCCCTCTTTTTCTTTTCTTCTTTCCATTTCCTCTTGTTTCTTCTTTTGAGCATCAGCCTTCTCATTTTTCTTCACCTCCAATTTCCTCCCTATTTCAGCAATTCTCTCCTTCTCAGCTTTCTCAGCCCTCCTCTTCTCTTCTTCTTCTTTAGCCTTTAGACACTTCCTCTTAGCCTTCACAGCTTTGTTTTTAACTTTGACAACAGCAGCAAATTGAATAGCTTCTTTATGTTCTTGAGCTATCCGTCGATCCTCAGCTTCTAGAGCCTGTTGAGCCTCGATGATACCACCCAAAACTTGTTTTTGTTGACCTATGCTTTTTATCAAAGTAGACAAGGTGGTTGCATCATCGAGCTCCTTTACCAAAGGCTCAATTTCATTGATCGAGGCATCAGGTGTTGCCTCGATGACCCTTGGCTTCTTTGTAGTAGTCTTCCTGGCAACTGATTTGATGAATTTTTTGCCAAAAGGTCAAAAGGTCTAGCACCTGTGGTAGAGATAGTAGGGTCGATTTCTTCAACCTCAGGAGTCTTCCTTTTGGTTGAAGTACAAGCCCCTTGCTTTGAAGAAGTTGGTAGTTGAAGAGTATGAGCATGAAGCCTTACGCTTCCTTTGGCTTTCTGGAAGGCTGCATTCTTGAAGCAAATTGGCCTGACAAAACCTCATTAGCTGGTTTCTCAAATCAAAAGCTACTTCATCAAGTTAGGCATTATACTAAGCAACTCTATCAGTAACTATATCAACTAGATTCATTAGAGGGTCAGAACTTACTTCAGCAGTGGCAAACTTCTGAGAAGAGGGATCACCACCTATCTTTTTCCAAAAATGGAGATTTGTTGAAGAGGTTGAGGAGTCACATAACTGGCCATGTGTTCAAGACCAGCACCTAAGAAGAGTAAATGGCATTTACATCATGCTAAAAACCATGCAAGCAATAACACAATTAGAAGAGGAATGAAAGGATACCTATAAACTGGTACAACAAAAACGAAGGGCAGCAACCCTGAATGGCCTCGATCAAGTCGTCATCATTATTAAAATGGGCCATATAAGTCTCCCACTAGCTGTGGAATGATGAAGATGACACTGGTCGAACTAGGAAAGGTGTAAGTGTGAAGCTTGTGACCCTTTCCCTAGCTAAATTACTTACTCCTTGGGCCTCGTCCTTAGGAATTGAGACCCTAGAGCTCCAGTCTTTATTATTGGTCCAGGTTGGGGGAACAGGTAGCAATTGGATCAATCCAAATTGCCACGCCACCAGCGAAGGACAGTAGGCTTCCACACCAGTATTGGTAGCTCTAATGACCACCAGATCCCTCGAATGGAGACAAGCGCCCCATGCAGCATCTCCTTTGAAGAAGTCTTGGCTTGAGAATTTTTGAAAATCCTCATAACCATATCTTTTTTCCTCGAAAGGCATAAATTCTTTAGGTGATCTTTTCCTCGACGGATCACTAAAGAGTTTGAAGCAAGTAGGATATGAGGGGACTTCTTCAGGATACCTAGTGTGCATCCAGGCTTCTCCATATGACCATGGGACAATGGTTGGATGAAACTCAGGGGTGATCGAGGGGAAGTAAGAGTAGGCCCACATTTGTATGAGCCAAATGGGCCCACTATGGGATTGTTTAGGCTCAGTGCTGAGCAAAAACATGGCTCGATAAAGCTCTCCTAACACAAATGATCACAGGTCGATAAGAGTTCTATTTGCCAAGTATCGAGCGATTGGTTGATAATAGTTTATGACTTGTTTAGAAGAAGTGTAAGCTAGGAATTTACATATCCAAAACAAGTAGAAGCAGCACTCTTCTTTGTAAGTGATGGGTGAGTTGGTAGCACCCTTCATTGTTTTATTGAAGTCATTATAGTTAAGGGTTACGTCATTGAGGATGTCGTCTTCAGGGCCTTTACCAATGGCCATTAGGTTGTGGACGAATGCACCCATAGGACGTAAGCACATCAGGGCAAAGACATCAGCTACCATAGGGGTCATGTACCCCTCAGGAAAAGAAAAAGTATTGGTCATTGGGACCAGAAAGTTATAAGAGATACCGGTAAGCTTGGATTGATGGGGATTTCATACTTGGAAGCACGGATTGCTTCATTAATCCCTAGTGTCTTCCACCTCTTGAGCTTGGTAGGAGCTAATCTTCCTACCTAGGCAGATCAATTGTCGGATGCCTTGTACCATGTCACCGGGATGGAGAATGTATCCCATTCTCCCCATTTCATTTGTTTCCTTTGGTAGGAATAGGCGAAATGAGAGTGGAAAGGAAAGACTAGAGAAAGTTCCTCAGGGTAGGTCGTGAAGTAAGGACCTAAATTGCATCGTGGTGATGTAGGGTTAGATGAAGAAGAGGAACGTTTACTGTCAAATGGGATTAAAACACCCCTGATATTTTGATAAGCAGGAAATGCTTCAATTATCTGAATGGCATGATCACAGAGATCATCATTGGAGGAAGATTTCGCCATTGTAGTAGAAAGAAGGTTGAAATCGAGGGTGAAAACAAAAACAAGGGTTTACAGCAAGTTAAGAGAAAAATGTTTGAGAGTTGGTAAGATTTTGAAAGTTGAAATGGTGAAATGACTACTGAGCAGTGAAACGACTATATATTATCTTTCATCATTTAAGAACCGCATAAAAGCTGGTGTAACTGTTAGAAGGCGAAGCATACTTTACGTTTAGTAAAGAATCTTTACCGAATCATGTGCGAGGGGCATATGTTAGTACAAAATTCAAAAATAATGATTTGGCATATGAGCTGGCAAGATTACCAATCAAAGAGCAACGTGTGGACCATGGCGTATGAGCTGGCAAGAGCGCTAATCAAATAGTGACACGTGGACTAAGTAATGGTCAAAACAGGAACCAATTAGAAGAAGGCACGTAAACCAATCAAAGAGTGACGCGTGGGCCAAGTAATGGTCAGAACAAGAACCAATTAGAAGAAGGCATGTAAACTAGTCAAGGAGCGACGCATGTTTATTAATTTTCATAGCCACACAGATGACATCTGGCAAATGGGATTATGCACGTTGGGATCCAAAGTACGTTCCTAAATTTTCTAATAGAAAGATCATGATCGAGGCAGTTATCAAGTAACAGAGGCTATTTCCATAAGATTTAAAGAGAAGATCAAGGCATAAAATGCAACCGTTGGAGTTACCTTATAAATAGTGAATTCAGGTGCATTTCCACACACACACACACCCCTAAACAAACCCAAAGAGCACTTTTGTGATCAAAAGTTACTATTTCTTGAGAATCTTACTTAAGAATTTAGAGAGCTTCCATTTGTAAGAATTGTAGCTTTTTAGTATTTTCTGAGACAACGGTTATTTAGGAAAGAGTGTGTGTTGAGTCACTATACATGCTTATAAGTATTCCTTTGATTGATGTCTTGAATACATAAGAATGTACCATTTACGTCAATGTTACCTCATTTGATGCTCTAGTTACCTTGATTGCATTATTTGTTACTATAGTTAAGACGTAGCCCTCGATTAGCACTATTTAGTTACTTTAGAATTAGCTTAATTAGTTAGTTTTATTAATTGTTACTTGCTTTAGCTTACTTGCATTAGCTTAATTAGTTAGCTTAATTAGTTATTATCTGCTTTATTATTCTATTGTTTACTTGCACTAGTTTAGTTAGTTAATCTTATTGATTGTTATCCACTTTAGTGCTATTTTCATTCTTTTTGCTTCCTTGTATTTTTAATTTAAAGTCCTTTGGGTAAAGGAAAGCACCGAGCCTACCAAGCCCCTTGTAGATCGAAGTCAGATTAGGATTCTACAGTAAGGTACTAGACCCTCATTTAGCATAGTTATTTGTTTCCTCAAATAAATTGGTGACCATTCCTTGAAAATTCTAGTTTGGCAACAAACAGAATGCATCATTCATTCTAGGCATAACCACAGCCTCCACTTAATCTACCACCTCCATTTTACAATCTGGCCTAGACGAGTCAAATAAATGGTGAAAATAATCCACTGCAATATTGTTGATTGCCAATGAATCGGTTTGCCAGACATCTTGATCATCCCGAAATCCCCTGATACGGTTTGCTTTCTTCCTAAGAGATGCACACACATGGTAAAACTGAGTATTCCGATCACCCTCCTTAAGCCATGCAACATGAGACTGTTGCCTCCAAAAGATTTCTTCCTTTTCCACCAAAACATTCACCTCACGCCTTAACATGTTAACCTCACTGCTACTATATTCATCCATCGAGGATTTTTCCAGCATCACCAATTGAGCCTTCTTAGATTCAATAAGCCACGAAGTGACCCACAGTTGGGACTGACACCAATGCAATAACTAAACACGAAATTGTTTTATTTTCTGGGCAACAATGAACATAGGCGTGCCTGTGACTTGAAAGCTCCATCCCTTCTGAATTGCCTCCTCACAACCTGGTTCCTTTATTCACATATGTTCAAAGCAAAATAGTTTCTTCCTTCCTCTAGTACTGGCTGTTTGAGGTAGGTTCAGAAAAGCAAGAAGCCCCATGTGATTCGAAGAAGCGACAACCACGTGATGGACTTGAGCACCAGGGAAAAGTGATAACCAAGCTGAATTTGCGACACATCTATCAAGTCTTACCCGAACCAACGCCCTATCCTCCCTCCTATTAGACGATGTATAATCCGATCCGTGGTAACCAAGGTCTTAAAGAGAGCAATTGAATAACACCTCCCTGAATGTAGCCATTTGGGACAAATTACGGTCTACTCTTCCCAACTTCTCATCCAAGGAAGTGATCTCATTGAAATCACCCAATACTAACCAAGGCAAAAACCTTATGCTGCAAAGTTGTCGTAACAATGCCCATGAATGATCATGCATCACCCTTTCATGATGGCCGTAAAAGCCTGTGATTCTCCATCACATACCATCATCATGTAACACATCATCATCAATATGATGATTAGAATAACTTTGAATATGGATAGCAACAAAAGAGTTCCATAATAAAGCTAACCCACCACCATAACCATGCCTCTCCACACCAAAACAGCCAGCCATACCCAAACGAACACATAAAAACTCCAAATTCCGTACCTCTAATCATGTCTCCATGAGAAACACGATGCTAGGATCTTCTTTCCTCACAACTGTGTGAAGCTCGCTAACTGTCTTTGGGTTCCCAAGCCCACGACAGTTTAGACTTAATGTTTTCACTGTGACTGGTGGGCTATTCAACAACCTCCACTGATCCGGATTCATGAATAACTACTCCTCCATTGCTTCGAGCTTTCTTCAAATGTGGCGCACCTTCATCTGTTAAACCATGTTCCTCATCTCCACTTAGTATACGTTTTCCTCTCAATACCCTAGTTCCAACACTAGGCCCCATAACACTAGGATTAATAATCGCACGAGCCCCTTTTTTCCATTTTTTTTTTTTTTTGCATTAGGCTTGAGATAGAACATGCCCACTTAATCCAAGCTTATCCAAGTCATTAGCCACGGCCCCTACACCAGTAATATGCTCTATCTCAACCTCTATCCCACCCTGATTCCCAATCTCCACATTATCCACAATGATCTCCTCCAAATTCTTCTGCACCATATCATGTGCATTGGTTGGCATCACTAGCAAAGTCATCCCCCCGGGAAGAATACAATTTTCGTTCGAATTCACGTTCAAATCCTGAGTAGTGCCAACTATCCCACCAGAGGTAGTGCCAACCTAAAATTCCATAAAAGTAGGCATGTGGAGTATCTTGTTCTCCAAATCCTCAACTTCCACAGAATACGGAATTGAGAGGAAAATGTATTTATAGAAAAACAATGAAAAAGAGCCGCGCATTGCGCGGGTTATAGTCTAGTATATAAATAAAATATAAGTCAAGCTTTCCAAAACGACGTCGTTTTTAAAATTTATTAATCTGTTCAAAACGATTCCTAATTTAATACTTTTGTTTTGCACGTCTTCATTAATACTAATTTCTTTACTTATATATTAAAATTTATTGGGTTAATTAAATTACATTTTCCCAAAAAAAAAATCTCAAATAAAATAAAAAACCGTTATCAAATATTTTTATGTTTTTAACCCCTGAAAAATTAAGTTTGCATTAAATTGCCCTTTCATAAATTGCATACCTATACATATTTTTAATGGAAAGAAAAACATCAAACAATACAAAGCAAAATTTGGATTAACATCATCGTTAGGCTATGTCAAGAAGGTGAAGCAGTGGGCCCTTGGCAATTCCACTACATTGATCCTTAAAAAGTTCTTTGAGTATGAGTGAGCAGTTACAAAGATTGGTCATTATGTGTGACCAATTATTGTTATTATTACACATTAATTATCAAAACCATTCTTCTCTGTCTGAACAAACAAGATAAGTTAACATCCAAATGTTGCTGTATTAAAAATCCAATTAAAAGAAAATGACTTTGTCTCTTTGCTTTCTTTGAACACATCAATTTAATTTTATTTAGACTAAAGTCCGCTTTTGACCTCCTAACTTAGGTAGTGTTTTCATTTTAGCCCCTTTAATTTCAAAAGTTTTCATTTGAGCCTTCTAAATTTGTTTAACTTTTCAAACAAACCCTTCCGTCAATCTTAATTAGTCTCCCATTTGTTAAGTGTAAAGTAAGCATCTAATCACGTATCCATGTCACCATTTTTTGTCACGTCATAATTATTATATAAAAAATTATTAATAATAAAATTAAATTAACAAAAAAAAAAAAAAAAATCCGACCGTCTCTCTCATTTTAGAAAATGAAATACAAATTTTTTTTTCTCTTCATTCGGTTCCGGTCCATTTTCTTGAGAAACAAAGCTTGCTATGGTCACGCTTAAGCAACCAACATCAATGCCAATTCAACCAAATTAAGATTTAATGGCCCTCTGCTTAGCATCTTATGTGGAGTTGGATATTTTCTTGCTTGCAGGTTTCTGGAACTATTCGTAACTGTTGTTTTGAAGCCGAGAGTCAGCTACAGAATTTGCTTTTGATATCAGAGTTTCTTTGGCCAGCTTTACTTCTACCAGTTGTTGGCAACAAGGTAAATCTTATTTCTTTTTATTTATTTGTTCACTTTTCCTGACCCTATAAAGCGTTCATATTTGATTAGATTGGTTGGGAAGCACTTGATTCTTTTAGTTAGTTAACTATTAGAAAAATAGGTGAAACTCTCTAATTTTCAATCTGGTGACTTGTACCCAGATTTATAATAAGCAGGACACATCGAAAATGCCACTTGAGCTTGGGAGTGCACTCTCAATTGAGCGTGAACCAGTTACGGATCCTGAATTATTTTGAAAGCGGTCTCGTACTTCTCCATTATGGTTTTGATCTTCGTCGCGGCTTTGGCCTCCTCGCCCAACTCGGATCTGCTCTATGCCATTTGGTTGATTCCGTGAAAATGAGTGAGAGGGAGAGAGCAGATCTGGAGAAAGAAAGAGAGAGACAGCAGATCGTAGAACTGGAGAGAGAGAGAGAGTGATAGGGTTATTTTATTTTTATTATTTGTTTATTTCAATTTTTTTTGTCAAATTTTAATAATAAAAAAAGTAAATTTGATTAAATAATAATAAAGTTGTTTATAATTTTTTTATTTTTAATAATGAAAAAGAAAACCAAATTACATTAAACAAAAATAAAAATACTAATTTGGCATGCCATGTGGCATGCTCAGGTGGTATTTAATGGAGGGAAACTAATTGTGATGGATGGAAGGGTTTGTTTGAAAATTAAACAAACTTAGAAGGCTCAAATAAAAACTTTTGAAGTTAAGGAACCAAAATAAAAACACCTCATAAGTTAGAGGGCCAAAAGTAAACTTTAGTCTTTTATTTACTAACAACTATAAGAGGCTGCTATAACAAGCACAAGACTAAGGCTTACGCAAGTTGTTAAAAGAAATAAAAAAAACTTCTGCCAAGTTCAAGTTTGGTTTTCACACTGCAACAAGTATATAATTACATGTCAATTTCTTTGTTAACCCTTTTCATTTCACGTATTGCTTTCTTTGCATATAGAATTGAGGTTGAATGGATCATTTGCGGCCAAATATTAATTAATTTTCTAATTTTAAAAATGGTTATTATTATTTTGAGGTTCATGCCAATGTTTTTTAAATTTTGGTGTTTGGATTCATGTACTCTAGAATTAATTTTTTTTTTTTAATTAATTTTTTTAGAATTAAAGTGGCCTGAATTTTGTGTTGCTGCAGTCATGGAAAGGTTGAATGATGGGAATGCAAATATGAAGAAATTGACATTCTTCAGGAGGTGACCAAACATATTAATTGAAGGTCACATGATGTGTATTGGGGGATGCTTCTATTTGGCCTATGCAAGGTATTATTATACATTCTAGGCTAGAACTTGATAAGGAAAGTTTGATATTACTATCTTTTTTTCATTGTCACAATAGAAAAGAAATATTAGAAGTTTGTGTAGAGAGGGCTAGAAAGTAGAAACTCTAGAACACTTGAAAGACTTTAACTATAATTTACTTCTTACTTGGTGGAGTGACAAATATTTTTGGTTGAATGTTGTTGGTTTTGTTTTGAATTTGACTATATTTCTATGCTTCAAGAAATAGAAATGAGTCCTATACATAATTGAATATTATAATTTGGTATGTTTAAGTGCATTCTCCTTGGTAGCATATGTTAGAATATTCAATATTTATGAGATATTGATAAGAGTAAAAATATATTGATCTATTTTTTAGTTTGTATAATTATGGAATAGATATTGATCTTCGCAGTTTTCAGTTATATTCAATAATTTAATTTTTGTTTTTATTTTTTAATTCTAAATTGGTTTCTATATTTTTTTTTTACAATCCATATTGAAATATAATAAAAATAGTTCATATGCATATATAACCGGGCAATGCGCAGGTTATGGCCTAGTTAATAATAAAAGTCAAGATTGAGTTTGGATTGTACTTCTAATAAGACAAGTCTTGGATTTCAATTTAAATCTCCATCTTGGCAAGAATAAGAAGATTGTGTCTCAAATGAGACTTGATCTTAGCCAAAAGGCCGAGAAAGGTATGTGTCTTAAATGAGACAATCAATAATAAATGGCCATATGGAGATTAATGAAGATTAATTTGGGGAAGTGTAAGAACCTCGTCTCGAAAAATATGGATTTAAGGAGTGGAAAAGAGTTCTCAAAATGGGGACTCGACTAACGATATGTAACCCCCTAGATTGAGGGTTGTACAATGGAGTCGTCACTTATTTTATTTAAATAGATAAAATAGAAAACACAAAAGTTTTTTAATTTTTATAATAGACTTGAAACATGACATGATTTGATTGGACCACCTAACACATTTGTCAGGCTTAGTTGGCACTTACCAGTCAGGTCATAATGTTTTTTGGACGGAATGGCGAATATCCAAACACACCCAAACCTCAAAGTAGCGGATCCAAATTTTCAAACATCATGGAGAAAAATACAAATTAGGCAAACTTAAAGGGTGTACTGTGCATTTTAGTCATAATAATAGTAGCAGTATTAATACTAATAATAATATGAAAATAATAATAATAATATAACAAATGACAAATGATTTTTTTGGGCAAATTGCACTTTCCCTCTTTAATTATTAGGTCTACTTCAATATTCCCATAATCTATAAAATTGAGTACTGTCTCCACTAATGTATTGGAAATATACAAATTACCTCCCATTGCCTAATTTTCTGCTAAATCCTAACAAAAGTAATGACAGTTGCCCTCATAATTTTAAAATTCCAAAATTGCTCTCCACATCCAACAATGGTAAAAAAAAAAAAAAAAAGGTTCTGATGAGTATAGAAAAATTAGTTGTCCAGATACGACGTACCAAAACATGTCTTAAATGGACGACCGTTACACACCCATAAAAACTCCCTTAATTTCCTCACTAATGCGACCGTTATATACCCATAAACTCCTCTAAATACGACCGTTACGCCATTTATACCTGACATTCATTGGGTAATATATGACTCTTAGCCTATATAAGGCCAACCAAATCACCTGAACCAAGTACGCACAAAAACCTATGAGAAATCTCTCTCAATTTTGGAAATAGCAAGATTCTTTGCTAACTTAAGCATCGGAGCCTCCCCTTCGAGGCCCACCCCGGTAGGGTCTTCGATTATGGTTTTCTTCTTTGCAGGTGTTGACGACTCGAATTGGCTATGCAACTGACGATGAAAATTCACGCATCATCAGGTTCGATTGTATCATTCTGAAAATGTATTGAACACTTATTATGTAAATTGAATCTCACTTTGTTATTGAAAAAATTTATGGCCTTCTTATGAGTTAGGATGCCCTATAAACTTGAAATGATACAAACAAACCATTAAAAAAATAATAATAATAAGAGCATCAAAGAAATTGTGTGTAACTTTTTAATAGATCATAAACAATAACTCTCGATTTCCAACCTTTTCTTTTCTTTTCCTCCACTTTATGGGCAACCAAACAAAGTATGAAAGAAGAAACACTAGAACGAACTAGCGTCATTGGATTCGTTGATCACACGTTTGTAGGTTGTTAGAGGCTGATTTTTGCAAGCCCAATCACTCAAGGCCTGCGTGGTTTACAAGAATTTTGGCCAAGCCCAAGCTTGGGCTTGCATGTTTTTACCTTGTAGTGAAGACACAACCCTTACAATTTAAAAAGCCCACGTATGAAGAGAATCCAACAAATGAAGAAGGGTGACTTGAGGGGTATGAGGGACTTTTCCTCATCACTGATTTTGGGCTCAATAAAGTTCATGTATGAACTTGAAGCAGTTGTGAGCCCTTATGAAGCCTTAAATAAGTAAGTGTACAAACCTTGGTTGCTATTTGAAGGATCCTTGTATCTGTTGGATGATGGAGATGACTACCCAACACATAACTTCATCCAATAAAAGTCAGTCCACGAGCTCTTGATAAAAAATGATGCGCAAAGCTCCGATCACCCAAGAGAAACTCAAATATTCGCTAGATAAGAGGAGTTGACAAACACACAACCCCTTCAATAAACCAACAATAAGTGCCTGTTTTCAGGGTCCTTAAATCCAGCAGCTCTAGAGACAGATTTTCCCTTTAGAGGAAGTCAGTCATGCTTACTTTATTTAATCATGCCTTTTGTTTTGGCAAAAAAACTTGATTTATTTTATTTTCCAAGTTTGGTTCGCTACACAAGATTAATTTGTGCTATAAACCAAAGAATATAGTCTATTCTTGAATTTATATCCATGGCCTGATCAATACTATAAAGGCTAGCCCAAGTGCTAAGTAAAAAACAACAACATTCAGCCATACAAAAAGCTTAGGAGAAGAAAAAATCTCTAAGTTTAGAAAAACTCATTCAGCAGATACATAAACTACCCTTTGTAATTGTTAAATGCATAAATGAGAATATTTATTTCTTCTTCATTGTTTCTCTTTTAATTTTCCTACTTCTACGATTTTTTTATCATATGTTCTCAATAAAACAAATTATTTGGAGAATCACGTTCATATTTTAGAATCAAGTTCATATTTTATTCTTGCAAAAGGCTCAGATAAGATGTGAATTCTTCAGATTGGATCGCCTTTTATCATGACCTCTCGGCGGAGCTGTGACAGTGGGACCAAATGAGGCTGGAGTGGCAAGAACCATCGTGTGAGGCTGAGAGGAGTGATTAGATTTCAGATGAGTTTCCTCACGAACCAAATCATTAACAGCTTGATTGATAATGGGCAAAGGAGAACGATTAAGCAACTCACTGCGTACAGACTCGAAGTCATCGAGCCATCAAGAACTGATGAAGACATAGACGCTCTCGGTGTGCATTGACAAGCTTGGCCTCGGAGAAGGTCTTGATGACTGGCTCAGAAGCAGCTAGTTGATCGCAAAGAAACCTCATACGACTATGGAAAGCAGTGATGCACTATCCAGAATCCTGGCGAAGTTGATATAAAGTAACCATGAGGTGATGTTCTCGAGCACCATCTGATGCAGCATATTAAGAAGCAAGCATGTCCCATACGTCCTTGGCTGTGTTATAACTCCCAAATTTCATACTAACAGAAGGAGCGGAGATGTTGCGGAGCCAAGTGATGATTTGATGATTGACACCATCCCAATCTTCGAGTCGAAGAGCAAAAGCATCTTCAGTTTCGTCCTTTTGTTGTTTAGGAGGTAGACGTTGCCTAGTCACATAAAGCCATAGCTTGCGACTTTTGAGAAAAGAAAAACTGGATAGGAAGCACCAGGGTTGCAAAAAGTCAACTCTTAAAAAAGTCAACACTACTGGTCAAAAGTCAACTGTCGAAAAGTCAACAAAAAGTCAACGCTGATAAAAAGTCATTTCCTGGTCAAAGTCAACTGGAAAGAGTCAACAATGGTCAAATAAAAAGTCAACGGTTAACGTTGGTCAAAGTCAACTATCAACGCTAGGTTGATGTGGCATTCCTAGAGGTTGACACGTGGCATTGTTTAGAGGGTCAGGTGCATGTGGCGCATGAAAAAAAAAGCTGACGGCGAACGAAGCTTTGGGCGGTGCGTGTGGGCGTGTCCAGCATCCGATTGGGTCGATTTTTGCGCGGTTGAGTCGAGCTTCCCAAGATCTTTCCAACGACAGCGGAGGTGTCGTGATTGAAGTCTAGTAACGGGAGAACCAAGGGTGGTAGCAAGTCTATTTGGCGATGAATCAGCTTCTTGACAGCGTAGGTGACTGGATTTCTAACGGTGGCAGTTGGCCAGTGCCGGAGATTGTTGAGACAGTAGAATAATGCCTGGAAGGATTAGAACTGCACAATATTAGGGCCTTAGCTCTGATACCATGTTAAAGACTGAAAGTCTGTATATTGTATTATGTGAATAATATTATACAAGAGAGTACCTTTATATAGATAGAAATATGAGTACTACACAAGTAATAAGACTCCTTTACAAGACAATTTATTGGGCCTAAGCCCCATTAGGCTTATATTCTAACAATCATATTACTAAAATATATATTAGGGTAATTCTGAAACAATACACTGAAATGGACTAGTATTGAAACATTCCGTTCTAATGGACAAACCGAAATGGAATTAAATCTTGGAAAATAATCAAAAGGAGAAATTTTCAGCCATAAAAGGCTAAAATCGTTTTGTGTCTAAACTCTGAAGCCCAGTATATATGCTAAAGGAATATTTTTTGTTCAATATATTATTTAATAGAAAAAATGTATTCTCTAAAATACCAACCAAACAAAATTTTATTCAGTATAATCACTTCTTAGCAAAAATTTCAGTATTTTACCAAACGCAACATTTTCAGCAAAATACATTCTAGAGAATGCATTATCTATGATCTCACAAGAATGTATTCCCAAAATAGAGGATCCAAATACAGCCTAAGTATGCTAAATGAATATGGTACGTGGACGCGTAGTACTTTTGTAGAATCTGTTAAAATTTCAACCATAGTAATAATAGAGTAAGTAACTAAGTACACCTTGTGCAAAAGAAAAATTGCAAAATAATACATTTTTTAGTATTAATTATTTAAATTGGTACTTCTGCAGAATTAATTAGAGAATAGCTTCTTTCTAAAATCGTATTTCGATTTTCGCACTTATAATAGTGTTTGACAAACACAATTTTTCTGCAAGTTAGGCATGAAGCTTGTACACCTCACTAGAATCCAGCATATACTTTGTCTCCAACTCAAGGATTTTAATGATCGGTGATGGAAAAAAAGATGAAAGCCTTCTGCCTTGTTGATCCTTCAAAGTCAAAGTCTAATTCCACAATTGGATTAGGGATTTGTGGGATTTTAACTGTGTACTAGATAATAGCCTGTGCAATGCATGAGATAAACTATTTAAATGCTTATTTGCCTTGTTTTTAATTCTATAGATTTTTTTTTTAAATAACATTTCTCGTCCAAAAAAATATATATTTTTCTACATGAGTTTTCAAGAATTGAAATTACATATACAGTGTAGTTAAAAATGGACAGAGTGGTTTTTATTTTTTATTTACCTATGTGAAATGACGTGGTTTTGAAATTTGATTAGTGCAAAGTAATTAAAAGATGCAATTTATAACTATTATTAGATCACAAAGAAACTAAGGATTAAATGAAAAATTTAAGGAGACAAATCAATTGTGTACAATAAAAGTCTATTTATTTATGATTATAAAAAAACTATCTATTTATGAGAGAGAGAGAGGGAGAGAGAGAGAGAGAGAGAAGAGTAAAAAAAATAATAACCAAAACTCTAAAAATGAAGGAAAGGAAAAAAATGTATGAGCTTATGGGTTGGGCGACAATAAGCCCGAGGCGAAGGACATTTTTTTTATATTTTTGATATATGAATAGAAATTTTAATCTAAATTCATATACATATATATTTTGAAGATCCCGGAGATCGAACTCACGCCTTCATATAAGGGTGTGAGGCTTTTTGGAGAGAGGTATTACCACTAGGCCGAATGCCCCAATGGCAGCCAAAAGACATTCTAGATGAGGTGGGGTGAGTTTGAAATGGTACTAGAACTCTTTAACAGTAGTGCTACCGCGACCTAAGACCGGAGAGAGTAGCCACGTCTTTCTTGTTGTAAAATATTGAGAGCAAAATCCCTAACACCACTCCCCTCCTCGTTCTCTTCTCCATTTCCATCGCCTTCCCATTTTCCCACTCTCCCTCAGGTGGAGATTTATGACCGATAAAGGGACTGGAACCATGATTACTGGGTAAAACTGTGTTAGTGTGAATGTTTGTTAGGAACTAAGGTTCTCATTTACAAGATAAGCTTTCAGCGAGCCTCAATAAGGAACTAAGGATCATGGATATGTTCATGTCTTATTGTTGTATTTCGCACCTTTTAACTCGTCTGCTGCTGGAAAGGTAGCTGAAATTATTATTGGGTTAAGGTGTTCTTCATATACATTGTTGGTCCCCTTCTTGACATTTTAAGCTTTTTGAATGGATCCTTGTGAAATTGACAAGTACTAATCCGGGTTTATGAGAATATATATATATATATATATATATATATTTCCTCTTTTTTTTTTTCTCCCTTTCCTTTTTGTTCTTTTCAATACATTACCATCACATTTTACAATCAGCAAACCGTTCTTACAATGTATCACTCTCATTGTAATTTATGTTCTGCGCCATTGATGGGCCTATACAATATACTTGCATTTAGGATGATTTATGTGAAATATTTGGTATGCCTCGACCTGTAAAGCTGAATCTTAAGACTCACATTTTGTTCCAGGTATACGCGCAGATGGGAACTTGATGCTGCTTTGGATGTGTTGACCATGTGCAGCTGCCACCTGCCACAAAGTAATCCACTTTGGAATGAGGTGCTGACTTTGTTTGTTATTTGCTTCATTGTATTTATTTATTATTAATTGTTGTGTTGATTCATTTGCTTGAAGCTTGGTATGTTTCCTTTTTGCTATTGCATAATTTTTCCTTGTAACATAATTTTTTGGGCTGCTTAGTTCTTGCATATGAAACAAGCTTTACAGAGGTACAGCCACGTATTAAGTGCAGATGATCTTCATAGCAGCTGGCAAGAGGTTGTTATTCTCTCCTCTATCTGGTCGTTCTTTCCTGCTACGAATCTTTTTTCTCCCTAATACTCTTTAAATTGCAGGTTGAAGCAGAATGTAAGGAAGATCCTGAGGGCTTGGCACTAAGATTAGCTGGAAAAGGAGCTGTTTCTGCTGCTTTGGTAGTGGCTGAAAGTGCAGGGTTATCTATAGATTTGTGGAGATAACTGCAGGGCCGGCAACTTGTGAAGCTTCGCACTGCAGACCCTCTAAATGGTGGAGGTCCAGCAGAAGCTTCACGGTTTCTTTCTTCACTACGTGACTCTGATGATGCGCTACCCGTTGCCATGGGTGCAATGCAGTTGTTACCCAATTTACGGTCAAAACAACTTCTTATAATTACTTTTTGCCATCTTTCTTGTAGATGTAATTGGATAACATTCATTTTGTTATTTGGGTATTGAAATTTCACTTTCCTTCATTATGACTTTCTTTTGTGCCTTTCAAAGGTTCACTTCTTTCTGAAGTGAAGAGAAGGAAATCTGTCAGATGTCGAGGTTTCATGGCTTAACTCATCGGCCTTGGGTCTTCGTGTTTTGGCTGCCTTGCCTTTGCCGTGGCAGCAACGACGTTCTTCATTGCACGAGCACCCTCATTTGTTACTTGAGGTGCTTCTGATGAGGAAACAACTGCAATCTGCTGCTCTGGTATTGTAATTCTTACTTGTAGAACTTCTTAGATGCCTTATCTAATGCATTTTTCTTATAAATGAATATGTTGATCATGGCCTTTTTCTAAATAAATAAAAAAAGTTTTCCTTCCGTTCTATTGCTTACAACAAGTGGGGTAGGGGCATTTGAGCCTAGGTTCTCCCAAAGGGAAAATCGGGCAGTGTCATTGTGTTAAAAGGCTCTTGGCAAATTCTTTTCCTATGTTACTTATTTACATCATGAAAACATTATGTTGGGTTTAGATTTGCAACAGATCCTTAAAGAATTTCCTGTGTTGAGAGACAACAACATAATTATTGCATATGCTGCAAAAGCTATTGGCTCTCCCCCTAGAGAACATTGGATATCTGTTTCTGCAGCAAGACCAAGGCAAAAAACAAAAGCATGTGTTACTCCAAGGTCATCTTTTACTAGCAATCTGTCATCTTTTCCTAGCAATCTGTACATGCCCATTTTTTAAACCCACACTTGAACAGGCCTCCATTAATTGATTGGGCTTGATCAAAATATTTACAAGACCAGCTTATTGAGCCCAACCTACAAAAAGTATCCTATGTGACACCCAACAAGCTATTTGGGCTTATTATGGGGCATCTCGGCACTATTCAAAAGCCCAAAAGAGACCCATGTGAAGCCTCACAGCCCAAATACACTAATATTATAACTATTGGACTCAAATATCATTGGGTTAATTAAAGGAATAGCTGGAGCCCAACAATGAATAACCCAACACTTAAACTCAGCTTTGGATAGCCTGTCCGTGGGCCCTAAGAGCCAGAATTACCAGCTGTCTGCTTATGGGCTCAAGGTCTGCTGCTAGTAGGACCCGCCTTATGTCGTCTTCTCATCATAAGAAAAGAGAACAGTGAATTCCTACCCCCTTACACGTACTAGAGGCAGCCAGCCTTCTTCCTTGAGCCTCTCTAAGCCGCCCCAACACCACCAGCTCACCATGGTTCTCTATCTCACCAGAAATCATGGAATTTGGTACTGTACATACGGCAGACTTTTGGGTAAAAGTTCAATGGACCATTGAACACAACCAAGACACACATGGGAATTGGGAAAACATGATGAAAGCCCATGACCCATGTCCATTTCAGTCTCAAAAAGACCCCGGGAGTAACCCCACGGCCTATACCCGTGAGGGTACTGCTTCCCTTATGTTGTTGAGACTTTAGGAGTGTGGTTTGAAGGAGGGGAGTGAGTCCCAAGACCTTGGTAACCATTAAGCAGTTGTCACTGGGTCTACTGGGAGACATGGTGGCTAGTTTGTGGGAATCAAAGTCAATAGAGCTTGCATGGCCTAACCCTTCACAAAAACCAACCAATCAAGCATTTAATACCCCTGATAAAACTATTTCAAAGAGAGAAGAAGCCTGGTCCCGAAATGAAGGAGAAACCATACTTATTTCCATTTATGGAATATTTTCAAACTCACTCTTACAAAATATATCACTTATGGTTAAATTTGGAAATCCATTAGCTTGAGGGAAATCAGGTTGAAATCAGAAACCTGATTTCCCCATCAGCTTAAGCCACCCTAATTACCCCTATAAATAGGCTCGATTACATTCTTAATACAACAACCACAAAAACAACAACATCATCATCACAATAGAATCACAATTAGCTCAACACAAGAGAAAGACTTTCTCTAAGAGCTAACTTGTTCACTTCTAGTGCACTCTCTAGAGGAAACCCTAGAAAATAGGAGTTTTGAGGTCATCTTCAACCTGAAAAACCCCAATCCCAACCCAGAAACACAACCCCATTTGAGGAGATTAAGACTCATTGCTTAACTCCTTTTACTTTCCAGAAAGCTCCCGTAGCAGATGTCTGGGCTCAAGTCCTAGAATGTTTTGCTAAGATTATAACACCCTCCCACTACTGAATCAGCTCCACAAAAGGCCTAAACACTTCCTTCCCTCACCTTCATGCATGTCTTATGGGATTGACTCTCTCCCACAAAGTCAACTCTTTTTTAGTCTTAACAAGTTCATCATTATTAGTTATTTGCCTTATGGCAAATGTCAGCAGAGGAATGGAAAGTGTGTGTTTTAGCAACTTTTGATTAAAGTTATTGTGTTTCAAGCTTGATCCAGTTGTAGAATAGTGAAAGGTCTTGTTCAATAATTGTTCTTTGGGTTTTTTGATGGCAATATTATCTTGTCAAGCCTTCTCGGTCATTGTTCTCATTTATTTGGGCTTCAACAGTTTTAGGCTTTCAACTATGTTTTGGAAGATGCCCCATTAGCCCTTGGGCCGACCTTTAGGCCCTCAATTGAATTTTTGGTTCGATTCCCTCTTCACAAAGCTCAAGTCCATGTTGTAATCGCCCTCAGTACAACACATGGCATTAGCACAAAAACACCCCTCACATTTCTGGCGACTCCATTGGGGAGTTGAGATCAGCACTTCCAAGCAAGAAAGCTAGAGCTCAAGAATTATGCCTCCCAAACTCTGACAAAGAGAAAGTCGAAGGGAAGTCTCAATGCATATGGAGAACTCCTGAGCCGAGTCTGTAACCAATGTACAAGGACAAGATCCATCACAACCACCTCCAGTTGATCCAAACCGGGAGGTACTGCCAACTAATTTGATGCTGGAGCTTATATAGGGCTTGCAGTAGACTCAAGGTGAGTTGGCAGAAGCTATCAAGTAACTCAAAGAAAAAGATGTTGGTGTGAAGACCTTTCCTCAAAACGAAGGGGAAAACTAGGAAAAACCTCATTAAGACTTGGGTTCCCATAATAAGGAGACTACCTTTGTGACGATGTTTGACGTGGCAGATTTGCTCAAGCAAGAAAGAGAAAAGAATCCAAAAGAGCCTAGACACTTTGTAAAGTGACCTCCTTATCCTACCGAATTATTGAAGCAGCCTTATCCCGAGAAGTACATTGTGCCAACTTTCTCACACTTTGATGGCCGTAAAGGGAGTGCTCTTGTACACATTAGCAAGTTCATAGACTCAATGGGGGCTTACGCCGGCAATGATGATCTATGCCTACTTGAGTTCTCCAAGTCTCTTGATGATAGAGCTTACATATGGTACACTACCTTGCTTCCCAGGTCCGTAAAGACATGGGAAGACATGGTTGAGCTATTTTGTGGAAAGTATTTTTAAGCGGAGGAAAAGATTACTCTTGTCAACCTTCATACTACAAAGCAAGTAAGCGGAGAAGACTTGTTGCACTATATACACCGCTTCTGTGACATCCTTGGATTATTATGCAAACTATGAAGAAGGTGAGTTGGTAGAGGTTTGCATAGACAACATGCTGCCTGAGTTCCGAGCTCACCTCGAAAATATTGACATCTCAAGATTTGCACAACTCCTCCAAAAGGCTCGGAAGATGGCACTATCGGTCAAGCCACATACCGAGAAGCCTAAGGAGAAGAAAAGTCAACCACAAGTTCTTACGGTGTCCACCGTAAACAATAAGCGGAAGAAATCAACCGAAAGACCTTTCGAGGAGCCACCACCTCCAGTTCCTTGTACCATGGAAGAAATGATAGCTATTCTTAGCAAATGGGGAGCAAATGGCATTGTCAAGCTCCCGGAAGCTCTAAAGAAAGCAACCGAGAAGGATAAGAAGAACCCAAAGTTCTGCTACTTCCACCAATATATTCATCACTCTACAGCAGATTGCTGGACCCTTCGAAGGAAATTCCATGAGAAGATTCAAGACGGAACCTTGGAACTCCCTCAAGCACGGCATAAGGTACACACCAATCCCTTTCTCAAGCATAAAGATAAAGTTGTGGTTTCGGTTGTCATTCACGGAAATGCTAGTGATGTGGATATGGATGAACTTGTCACTACAAGCACTGCCATGACTCCTACAGCTATCAAGACATTGCAAAGGAATCCTAGGTTTCGGTCTCTCTTCAATTAGCTGGGGTTGAATCCAAAAGCTCGCACAACAGCTATTGAGGCCATTATGGCCATAGTAGCAGAATCCAGAGCCCACTGCTTTACAGCAAAAATGTATGCCAGCCATGCTTTTCTAGAAACAACTAATGCAATAACATTTACAGATGAGGATATGGATGTTCAATATCTAGATCACCGATGCCCTTTCTACTTCTCGACCACAATTAATGAGGTGCAAGTGAGGCGTGCTTTGGTAGATATTGGCTCTTGTATCAATCTCATTCCCTTAAGCACCTTTCGAGCAGCAGAAATCTCTCAAAAGAAGATCCAAGGAGCACCTATGGAGATAAAAGGCTTTGGTGATATTGGTGAGTACACTAAGGGGCATATCTAACTTGTCCTAAAAGTTGGTCTTATTGTAGCTTTGACACGATTCCATGTTGTGGATTCCGTGGTTCCCTACCACATACTATTGGGAAGGCGTTGGCTGCACAAGCACCAGCTCGTCTCCTCCACATACCATCAATGTGTGAAAGGGAGGCTCAGTGGAAAGCCCATCAGAATAGTAGCCAACCCTACGCCTTTCGACCAATCTGAATCCCATTTTGTTGAGGTAACCCTTTATGATGAAGTTGCTCTGGTAGGGGAAGCATCATTTGCTAAACCTGATGGAATTTCACTGTCCAAATGGGAGGAAATAAAGGATGCTCTTGAGGCAAACTTGAGAGATTTGCTAAAACAAAAAAGGAAGCGCAGGAAAGAAGCTAGTACTAGCAAGAGTTAGCCGCAGTGTGTGCGCATTTTTACTGGATGGGCGCACTATTTACCATTTATGAAGGTGCGCGGGGGCTAATTGTCCCCAATAAAAGGCCCCCAAGTTAGGAGAGGGAGTCTTGCAGCTCTCATGTCTCACGGTGAATGAAGCAAATGGTCCAGAATCTGTAGATATAGCTGCAGGGGAATCTGCTGCAGTAGATCCCAAAATTTCTGCAAAGGAAGAACTCAAGGTAATCAATCTAAGTTTTGATCCCAATGTACATAAACCTGTTTCTATTAATGCATCATTATCAGTTGAAGAAAGAATGCATTTGGTGGAGTTGTTGAAAGAATATCATGATGTTTTTGCTTGGTAATATGATGAAATACCCAGAACTTGTTGCCCATTCTTTGAATGTCGAATCGGGTACTAGGCCAGTGGTACAGCCTATGAGGACCTTCCATCCGGAGGTCGAAGCTCAAATTACTCAAGAGGTGAAGAAGCTACTTTCAGCTGGCTTTATCAAGCCAATACAACACCCACGGTGGTTGTCCAACATAATCCCCGTGAAGAAGAAGAATGGTCAAATCCGGTATTGTGTAGATTTCTGTAATCTCAACAAAGCGTGTCCCATGGATGAATTCCCGCTGCCCAACATGGATCTTTTGATTGATTCCGCTGCGGGTCATGCGATGTTTTCCTTTATGGATGGTTTTAGCGACTACAATCAAATCTTCATGTCTTCAAAGGATGTTGAGAAAACCGCGTTCCACGCGTCTATTGGGAATTTCTACTACACCGTCATGCCATTCGGTCTTAAAAATGCCGAAGCCACGTATCAAAGAATCATGACAGCTATGTTTCATGACATGATGCATCGTGAAATTGAAGATTATGTTGATGATATTGTGGTGAAGTCCAAGACAAGAGAAGATCATTTTGGAATTTTGAAGAAAGTGTTTGAGAGATGTTAATTGTACAAGCTCAAAATGAATCCTCTCAAGTGTGCATTTGGAGTTTCAGCTGGCAAGTTTTTGGGTTTCTTAGTGCACCAACACGGTATCGACATTGATCCAACAAGGGCATCTGCCATAGCTACTATGAAGCTGCCAACCACACACAAAGAGCTGAAGAGTTTCTTAGGGAAGCTGTCAATGGTTCATTCCTGGCCTTGCTGCGGTGACTTCTGCTTTTGCCCCACTCTTAAAGAAGGGAGCTTCGTTCCATTGGTTTACTGAATACCAACAAGCTTTTGAAAAGGTACAAGACATTATGATTAAACTCCCTACTGTTTGCACACCTATTTTTGGGAAACCTCTACGACTTTACTTAGCTTCTAATAGCCAAGCAATTAGGGCTTTGATAGCCCAAGAAGATGGTAGTAGAGTTGAACAACCCGTCTATTATGTTAGCCGTGCTCTTAAGGATGCCGAAAGCCGATACTCGGGGGCTGAGCGATCTTGTTTAGCTCTAATCTATGCTTCCCAACGACTCCGATACTATTTCTTAGCTCACAAGGTTCAATTGATTACAAAATCTCATCCTATTAGAAGTCTATTGCAACGGCCTGTATTGTTTGGCAGATTGGCACAGTGGCTTTTGCAGCTGTCACAATATGAGATTGCCACCGAGACATCAACTGCTATCAAAAGTCAAGCCATTGTAGATTTATTAGCTCAATTTCCTGGGGAAGACAACTCATCCATTTCAGATGAAGTACCTAGGGAAATTAACAAAGTGTTTCTGGCAGACTTAGGAGATTCTACTTGGACCTTGAGGTTTGATGGTCAATCAACTGTTGCATCAAGAGGAGCTGGGATTGTCCTCTACAGAGGTAACGGGGAAGCTGTAACTAAGCCTTTCAAACTTGATTTCCCATGTTTTAACAATATAGCTGAGTATGAGGGTTATCTAGCCGGATTGGCAATAGCATATGAAATGGGGATCAAACATTTGAGAGTTATTGGTGATTCCAACCTTGTGGTTAGTCAAGCCCGAGGAGAATTCTCACTTAAGGAACCATTTTTTGCACCTTATCGAGCTTTAGCACAAAAATTGTAAGCAAAGTTCAGCACCTTCGAGATAGAGCATGCCCAAAGGAATGAGAACCGATATGCGGATGCTTTAGCCACTTTGGGATCTCAAATAGCCTTTGAAGGTGAAGGAAGGTGAAGAGATGAATGTCACCATCTGTAAGAAGATGGAGCCTATCACTGAATTATTGAAGAAAGAATTTGAAGAGCCGTCTCCAGGTTAAGAAGACTGGTGAACACCAATCAAAGCCAAGCTCATGTCTCCTACTGTTGTGACAGACTTAAGAGAAATCAAGGATTACACCTTGATATCTGGAGATCTCTATTGAAGACTGCATGGAGGAGTCTTGGCACTATGTATCAACATGCAAGAAGCAAAGAAAAAGTTGCTGGAGGTCCATGAAAAAACTTGTGGAGACGGAGGAGCTATTAGTCTTTACTGCAGACTTCAGCGGCTGGGATATCTGGCTAAACATGAATGCAAAAGCAGCAGACGTGTAGAGCCAATGTCCGACTTGCCAATTCCATCACAGCAACGAAGAGGTATGTGCGACTTTTATCTCTACTGATTGGCGCATACCATTCCTAGAGTATTTGCTTGAAGGAATTTTGCCACCAAGCCTCAAGGATGTTTATCTCCTTAAGAGGCTAGCTTGAGATATTTTGTAGAGGGGGGAACCCTCTTTCGGAAAGGCTTTCATGGAGAGCCGCTTAGATTTCTCAGCCTATCGGAATCTCAAATGGTTATGAGGGAAACTCATGCGGGAGAATGTGGAGAGCATCAAGGAAAGAAGAGACTTTACCAATGTTTGCTCACACTTGGTTATTATTGGCCCACAATAAAGAAGGATGCAGCAGATTTTGTGAAAACATGCCATACTTGCC
This sequence comes from Fagus sylvatica, assembly GCA_907173295.1. Taxonomy (NCBI): domain Eukaryota; kingdom Viridiplantae; phylum Streptophyta; class Magnoliopsida; order Fagales; family Fagaceae; genus Fagus; species Fagus sylvatica. The sequence goes on from OU015765.1 coordinate 2,452,247, forward strand.
AAATCCAAGCCAATTTGATCCATACTCACCCAACTAGCCTCCAAAATATGGCTACACCTTGGCAATTCCACACTTGGGGGCTAGATTTTATTGGCCCTATCAATTCAGCCTCCGGTGGATACATTTGGATTGTTGTGGCTACCGAATATTTTACGAAGTGGGTAGAAGCCATCCTGGTTCGAAAAGCAATAGATGCTGCAGTGGCCAATTTCATCCGAAAGCATATAATCACTCATTTTGGCATCCCATATAAGCTCATTAGTGACGATGGCACCCCATTTATAAACAAGGATGTGCGGGAGGTGCTAGAACATTACCAAGTCAAGCATCGACACTCCACACCATACTACCCTCAAGGAAATGAGCAAGCTGAAGCCACAAACAAGATGCTATTGCGGATCTTGAGTAAAAATGGTGTTTGATTATGAGAATGACTGGAGAACCCATCTGGCAGATGTCTTATAGGCATACCGAAGTTCACTCAAAACAGCAACAGGTTTTACACCTTTCTCACTTGTTTATAACACCGATACTATTTCTCCTACTAAATTAGTTGTGCCTAGCCTGTGAGTGATGCAAGGGAGTAAGTTGGAGATAGATGCTAACATGTGTGCTGAAGCACAGATGACAGATCTGGAAGGACTGGATGAGGCAAGGGAATTGGTTAAGGTTAGAAGTCAAAAAAATTATAAAAAGATGGCTAATGTCTATAGCAAAGCCTTTCGAGTTTGAGTCTTTGTGGAAGGAGAAATGGTCTTAAAAGCCGCAAAATTCGTAAGGAGAAGTCTCCCATCCCCATCCAAGTTCTCTTCTAATTGGGATGGACCATACATTGTTCGAGAGGTGCATGAAAGTGCTTACTACAAGCTGTCCAAGTCTGATGGAATCATTCTAGCAAATCTTATCAATGGAAAATGGCTAAAACATTATTACTCGTAAGATACATTCCAGAAGATGTGCATTATATATCTTTTTTCTTTTAAAATAGCTTATGAGCACTTTGTGCTACGCTAAGAGTAATAGGAACTAAGCATACTCCTCTTTTGTATCATAAACATTATGTCAATCTTTTTGTATCATGCCATTTGAGCAAGCAAATATGACAAAAGTTGAGTCTCACTATCATAAATTAGTGTACTTAGCAAATATGTACAAAAAATGGGACCAAGTTTCAAGTTAAAGCCTGTACACGATTGATACATTACAAAAGGAACAACAAAAAGAGGTATGTAGTGGATGATGCACTCAAGCAAGCAAGCCATAGAGAGCAGATCTAGCATAAGGTTCTGCAGAAACTCCTCTAACAGAAGCCAAATGCCATGGGTCCGGTGCAATGATGCTTAAGGCATCTCTCAACGCAGCAGCTCGGGCCTCCACCGCCCTCAACTCAGCCAATATTCTCCTGCTAAACATTTCATGAGCCAGCCTTCGCAAGTAGTCAAGGATGAAGTTCAACTTGAAGCCTTCTCTTGTGATCTCTTGAACCACGGCTTTCCATTAAAGGATGTGAATTTCAGAAACATCCTCAAGCTTAGTATGCTCCATATGGGTAAGCACACAGCAGAGGAGAGTTAGCATAGAGCTTCCCATGTACACACCAAGCTTAAGGTATGTTGAACAGCTGCCGTACTTCTTCCACAAGGCTTCTAAGAACCGGACTCCTCCTTGTGGCACCTTAAAGCCATGGAATTCAACTTTTACATCATCAAAGATCTAAAAGTGTTTAGCATGACGAGAATTGACTGACATTCGGTTGAATTCTCGAAAAAAGGCATCCATCTCAGCAAGTATAGATGACCCCAATATGGCAGACCTGGTAGCAGATAATAACCTTGGCTGACCCATGGTGGCAGACTCCACTGCCGCTGTCTGATGCCTTCCTCCTTCCTTTGCAACAGCTTCATTGCCGCTCCTAGCTGCAAAAATGAAAGAAAAGAGGGAAGAGTTAGTTAAACAAGCACAATAACAGAAGTGAAGGCAAAGAAAGTAAATAAGTAAGTAAAATGCCTATTGGCTCTCCTTAACTAAAAAGCCGCACAAACTACAATTCGTTCTTGGGTTGGGCCAATTGGAGAATAACAAATGGGAATCAACCCATGTTCACCAAATGGAGGATGACAAATGGGAATCAATCCATATCTACCGGGCTCACCTAATGGACCAAATGGGGAACAACAAATGGGAATCAACCTATGTTCACCAAACGGGGGACGACAAATGGGAATCAACCCATGTCCACCAAACTTACCTAATAGACCAGATGGTGAATGACAAATGGGAATCAACCCATGTTCACCGGATGGAGGACGACAAATGAGAATCAACCTATGTCCACTGAGCTCAGCTAATTAGGCCCAAATGGCGAACTACAAATGGGAATCAACCTATGTTCACCGGATGGGGGACAACAAATGGGAATCAACCCATGTCCATTGAGTTCACTTATTAAACCAAATGGGGAACGACAAATAGGAATCAACCTATGTTCACCGGATGGAAGACGACAAATGGGAATCAACCTATGTGTATACACAATGGAGGACGACAAATAGGAATCAACTCATGTCCACCAAACTCATCTAGTGGAAGTGTGCAGCCACAAAAATAGTAGGCAAAGGATAAGCCAAGGCTTACAAACTCATCAGTGCTAGGCTCACATGATCACAAAAGGGTGTGGCCACAACATGGTAGGTAACAAGTGGGAATCAACCCATATCTGTTAGGCTCACTTGATAAAAAAAGGTGTGAAAACAGTAAACAACTGGTGGGAAGTCACCCTATCTTTACTAGGCTCATGCTTTCACAAAAATAAACTTGGTGCCACCAAACAGCAAACAACAAATGGGCATTAACCCATGTCTGCCAGGCCCATATAGCAAACAGTTACTATAGTAGACAGCAAATAGGAATCAACCCATGTCTGTTGCATCTACTCAGACTTGGTTTTGCAGCCATAGATGACAAATGGGTATTAACCCATGTCTACTCAGCCTATATAACCAAGAAACAAGAGATATATATAACTTTGATGCATGGCAAACAAGCAAATGATCAAGATTGGTCTACACACTTCATGAAATCCATGCTATCAAATAAAAGAACAACAAAGTGCCAATAAGAAGCTAATAACCTATTTTGGTTGGGCTCACATGATCTCCGGTACCGGCCAAGACTGCATCATAACTATCATGAGTGTCTTCCATGTCCTCCATGGATATATCATCAGCCGAGTCTTGGGCAAATGTTTCTTCCATGACCAGAATGTCATTGTCGAGTAGAACATCTACTGGGACAGGATCTTCACTAGTAGCAGCTTCTGCACGCCCAGTTTGAGTCACACCTGTACCAAAGTCAGTATCAACAACAAGGTTCTCATCAACTGGTGTGTCCTCAACAACATTACCTTCTAGAATATCAGAAATATGCACAAGAACCTCTTCACCACCAGGAGTCTCTTCAGCAGTTGTCGGTATTGTCTCATCTTCTTGAACTGTTGTTGTAGTAGAAACCACAGCAGCTATGACTACGGGTGTGGAGGCAGCACCACCAAACTCATGAGGAGGGCTTGAGGGTGTTGGTACCATAGGGGTGGCTGAAATGGTCCTCTCCGAATCAGTGGATACTATACTTCTCCGAGGAGCCCTCCGAGCATAATGACGAGTTGAGGGGCTTGAGTCAAACAACGAGGGATCCGTGCGGTTGTCACTCTTGGAAGGGTTACCTTGGGCAGTCCCACCACTACTGGTTATGGCTATCACCTTAGTCTCGATAGCCCTCATAGCACTAGTAACGATCCTAACAGCTATATACTCATCAGAAGCTCTCTCAACAGACCTTGGGTTACTGGCAGATGCAACAGGGACATTGTCAAAAGAAGTTTCTACAGCTTCAAGTTCATCTATAGACATTGTGTTCTCATCAGTAGTGGCCTCTGCCATAGTACCCCCTTCTCCAGAAGAAGCATCTGTAGTAGTAGCCTTATCATCAGAAGCAACTTCTGCCACAACAGTTTCCTCATCAGAACAAAAGCAGTTTCTACTGCATCAATCTCAGCATCTTCATCTTCAACTTCTTCTGCAGCAGCTTCGGAAGAGTCAATCTTGTCACTTGAAGACTATGAACTGTCTAAATCCTTTTGCACAAGAAAGAGAGATAGTTTGAGGGTGCTATCATTGTTAAAAGTGAAGTGCCATAGCTAAATGCATACCGATATCACAAGTAGCACGCGGTGAAGTGTGTCAACTCTTTGTTTGGACTGCCATAAAACAAAAACCATGTTAATACCATGGGAGAGGCATGTCAATTGATAAATAAAAGAATAAATATAGAGACACTTGCTTTTCTCTCAGAGTAGACAATGTCTCGAGCTGATTTGCGCACAGCAGTAGATGCTCGCAGACTTGAAGAAGGTGGGGTAGTAGAGGTTTTCCTTCCAACCCTTGTCTTCCTCACTGGTCTCTTGCTCAAAGGAGAAGAAACCCCTTGAGAAGCACTTTCCTCTATTGGGAAGGGGTCTTGGGCAGTAGGCTCTTGAATCATAACCCCTGTACTACCACCAGTCGTGGCAGTAGTTGTCTTCTTTTTCTTCGAAGCCTTGGTAGAAGAGTTCCTGCTGAGGGCTTTCCTCTTCTTGGACCTACCAGACTACCCCTTCTTGGTAGTGGAAGTACCAATAGGGACAGTCCTCCTCCCCCTACTAGATACTACTTTCCTAGGAGTGGGGACATTGGGCTGTTCTCTCAACCACAAAGGAAGGTGATGGTCGCCAAATGTCATCCACCTCAACTCCTCTTGATGCCACACCGTATAACCCAAGCTTTGTCGGTTTACATATGTAGTCATGGTATTCATGGTGGGAAATAAACGAGGATGAGGCCAGGGAGAAATGCATGCCTACAGCAAATGAGAGATATCCTCTTTCCCACTATTCTTCAACTCCACCATGGCAGCCATCAACTCTCTCCAATAATTGCTTATGCTCGTTGTATATATGCCAACTCTATCACCATTCGGGATCACCACTTGGGGAGCAACACTACTCCAATAAGCAAAGGCCCTAGCCTTAAGGAATGGGTTGATAGTAGGGATCTCACCTACTGCCACCCCTATGACTGCTGGTACCTCTTGATTAAAGCCAAACTACCTCCTCACTCTATGAGCACAATAGGCAGTGAATTGGAGTTTGCCAAAAGACAGTACTGGCAACTAGCCAGCATTTGTGGCAGAAAGATAGGTCGAGGACCTTGTATCTTCAGAAGTGAGAGTGTAATCCTGACCCTCCACATCCCAGAACCCAGACATCACCGAATTATAAGCAAATCCATGACGAGTCACTCTATAAGGTCTCTAGCAGACCTTGCTCTTATGATCCAAAAATGGAATCAAGCTATGATCATAGAACTTGCAACCTACCCAATGGTACATAGCAGGTGCATCTTTTTGGAAACCACCAAGACGGGCAGCAATCCCTGTTGCCATGGTTGCAAATTTGTTCCTAGACTCATAAGGCTTCCTACCATTCGCCATATAGTCTGAGGCATGTTCTTAAAGGAATGTATGCACAACGGACTAGTTAAAAGCCGTGGCAACCGTGTGATAAGACAACCCAACTAGCTCCTCAGCATGCAACAAATCTAGTTGGGTATACAACTGACCAAGCAATAAAGGGGTAAAGGGGAAAACACACACCAGCAACAATCTTAACAGCAATATGAAAGTATAAGGGCTTAACTGAATAGGCAGGGGGCTCACCAAAGACGCATTTGCTGAGCCAATATGCCACAAAAGGAGCCCTACGGATTGAAGCATCCCCTTCTCTCATGAAGTGGTCCATCCAAGGTGTGAACTTCGCAGCCTGAGTTCCCAAGGAGATGTTTTTCATCCCTATATAATCTGCCAAGGCAGCCTCTACTTTCAACCTTTCGGAAGAGAGCTCAACTTCAGTTGGGTCTTGATCACCCAATATTGGCAGCATCCAATGGTTCTCAATATCCTCTAGTGTCACAGTTAACTCACTGTGAGAAAAGAAAAAGGTGTGTGTAGACGGACACCATCTTCGAACCAGCTACCGAAAAGCCTCGGTGTCTCGATACATATTCGAAGACCTTGAGATGAGGATAGAATGAAGTACACTGGCTTGCTCCAAACGGTTATAAAAGTCTTCATCGGCAAGCTCACGATCTATCAAAGTCTTCCAATCAATGGCCCTAGAGCATTGGAAGTCGAAAATGAGAGGTACGGCCAAAATCTCTTTTCTTTGAATTTGCTATCACCGGTGATGGTTGAGGGTTTGTCGGAATGGAGGGGAACTGCTCACCATTCCTGTACCACGGGTCAACCATGGGCCGACCCAGTACATCCTTAAGAGGCTCTGATGACCCTAAGGCGGAGCTGGAGTCGCCACTGTCGTCCCCCCTGTCTCTTGGCGCTGTTGGAGCGTCGGTAATGGGAGGGTCTCCCTCACCGGCAAGGGTACCTCCAGGGTTTCTCATTGATCTCCTCGAAGAAGAAGCCACTGCCAGTAAACAAGGAAGAGAAGAAGAAGAAAAAGAGAAGGAGAAGGAAGAAAAGAAGTTAGGGTTTGGTTGCTCTGAATGTGTTCTCTGATTTTGGAGAGGTGAGTAACGGCTAAGTTGTGGGGAAGCCAACCTAGTGGTTGGGTCTTTAAAATAAGGCATGATGGCCATTAATTCAAGCTGCCCTCAATAGTAGGAGCAACTACCAGACGTGACTCTCCCCACTCTTCTCCACACCATATTAAATACCCGCACAAAAAAATAAACCACCATCTTTGAAATACAGTACAAGGAAGCTGTACAATTATTTTGACTCGCACGTAACTCACCATGGGTAAAGTCACGGGCTCGGGGGGGGGCTAAATGTACATGCCCATTTTTTTTTTAAACCCACACTTGAATGGGCCAACATTTAACATTTACACATGGGGCTTGATTAAAATATTTACACAGACCAACCCATTGAGCCCAACACACAAAAAAGTATCATATGTGGTGCCCAACAAGCTGTTTGAGAGCTTATTATGGAGTATCTCGACACTATTCAAAAGCCCCAAAAAAAAAGACCCATGTGAAGTCTTACAACCCAACCCGAATACACTAATATTATAACTATTAGGCTTAAATATCATTGGGTTAATTAAAGGAAGGAATAGCTGGAGCCCAACAATGAACATCCCAACACTTAAACCCAACTCTAGACAGCTTGTCCGTGGCCCCCAAGGGCCAGAATCACCAGCTGTCTGCTTATGGGCTCAAGGTCTACTGCTAGTCTGCTAGTGGGACCTTCGCCTTATGTCATCTTCTCATTATAAGAAAGGAGAATAATGAACTCCTACCTCCCTACACGTACCAGAGGTAGTCAGCCTTCTTCCTTAAGCCTTTCTAAGCCGCCCCAACATCACCAGCTCACCATGGTTCTTTATCTCACCAGAATTCATGGAATTTGGTACTGTACATCTGGCAGACTTCTAGGTAAAAGCTCAATGGACCATTGGACACAATCAAGACACATGGGAATTGGGAAAACATGATGAAAGCCTATGACCCATGTCCATTTCAATCCCAAAAGGACCCAAGAAGTAGCCCCATGGCCCAGACCCGTGAGGGTACTGCTTGCCTTATGTTGTTGAGACTTTAGGAGTGTGGTTTGGAGGAAGGGAGTGAGTCCCAAGACCTTGGTAACCATTAAGTAGCTGTCACTGGGTCTACTGGGAAACATGGTGGCTAGTTTGTGGGAACCAAAGTCAATAGAGCATGCATGGCCTAACCCTTTACAAAAACCAACCAATCAAGTATTTAATGCCTCTGATAAAACCATTTCAAAGAGAGAAGAAGACTGGTCTCGAAATGAAGGAGAAACCATACTTATTTTCATTTATGGAATATTTTCAAACTCACCCTTACAAAATATACCACTTATGGTTAAATTTGGAAATTCATTAGCTTGAGGGAAATAAGAAACCTGATTTCCCCATCAACTTAAGCCACCCTAATCACCCCTATAAGTAGGCTTGATTACATTCTTAATACAACAACCACAAAAACAACAACATCATCATCACAACAGAATCACAATTAGCTTAACACGAGAGAAAGACTTTCTCTAAGAGCTAACTTGTTCACTTCTAGAGTACTCTCTAGAGGAAACCCCAGAAAATAGGAGTTTTTAGGTCATCTTCAACCTGAAAAACCCGAATCCCAACCCAGAAACACAACCCCATTTGAGAAGATTAAGACTCATTGCTTAACTCCTTTTACTTTCCAGAAAGCTCCCGTAGCAGATGTCTGGGCTCAAGTCCTAGAATGTCTTTGCTAAGATCATAACACCCTCCCGTTACTGAATTAGCTCCACAAAAGGCCCAAACACTTCCTTCCCTCACCCTCATGCATGTCTCATGGGATTGACTCTCTCCCACAAAGTCAACTCTTTTTTAGTCTCAACAAATTCATCATTATTAGTTATTTTCCTTATGGTAGATGTCAGCAGAGGAATGGAAAGTGTGTGTTTTCGCAACTTTTGATTAAAATTATTGTGTTTTAAGCCTGATCCAGTTGTGGAATAATGAAAGGTCTTGTTCAATAATTGTTCTTTGGGTTTTTTGTTGGCAATATTATCTTGTCAAGCCTTCTCGGTCATTGTTCTCATTTATTTGGGCTTCAACAGTTTTGGCTTTCAACTATGATTTGGAAGATGCCCCATTAGCCCTTGAGCCGACCTTTAGGCCCTCGGTTGAATTGAGTTCGACTCCCTCTTCACAAAGCTCAAGTCCACGTTGTAATCGCCTTTGGCATAACACGTGGCACTAGAACAAAAACAACCCTCACACAGTCTAAGTAACTTGCAAAGAGGCTCACAGAGCTTTTTCTTGGGCTCCATGAAATACTAGAGACAAGGCTGCTCCAAAAGATGTTTATCGTAAAAGAAAGTTCTGGTTTGACTTCATCTGAAAAGGTTTCTTGGGTGGCTATGGCTAGAATTCAAGAGGATCGTGTTTCATCATATCCTGCAGATGGGCAAGAACGGCTTCCTTCTGTTTCAATTGTTGAGGAATGGATGCTGACAGGTGATGCAATTAAGGCTCCGTTTGTTTTGTTGTAAATTATTTTCCAACGTAAAATGGTTTCAAATGTAAATGATTTAAGGGAAATTAGTTTCTTTTCAGGTGTTTGATTGCATTTCGGAAAAAATTTTAGAAAAAATTTTACGGTGTTTTGTGGGACGTAAAAAAAAAAAAAAAAAAAAAAAAAAAAACAGAAAATCGAGAATAGCAGATTGATGGTAACTATAAATCCACAAGTCCCTTGACATAGATCAAGAACAAACAAACCCATAAATCCCTTAAAAAGAAAAAAAAAAATAGAAGCAGTGGCTGGGAACGTGCAAATCGGTGGCAACCACTGGAGGCCCATCCCAACAACCCTGTTCCCAATTGCAAATCACCACTGCGACCCACAGGGAATAAAACCACAAACAACAATCCATAAAAAAAATCCTTAAACTTCACAACAAATCACACAAAAAATTTACAACCCACCCACAACAAATCTTATAAATCCAAAAAATAAAACAAAAACAAAACCCAACTGAGTGGGTCGCCGCTTGATGAGAGAGTCTGTAACACCCCAGCATGTATGCTATCCTTAAATCTCTAATGTACTCTTTTTTTTGATAAAAAATCTCTAATGTACTCAATTTCATTCTTAGGTATTATATCATTATAGGATACTTGAAACTTACTTTGTGTTGGAAGATAGTTCTTTATTTTCATATAATGTTTAGTAAGTGGAAATGATAATTGGAAGCATCTAATTAGATGATATTACATGTAGTAAGGGTGCATATGTATAAATTATAGACATGTGGGGCCTTAATATAAGTTGGGCTGATAGTGGGGGCTGTTTTGTAAAATTAGAAACTTAGTCACAAATATCTCATATATGACATCATATTCCACTCTCATTTCCTCTAGATAAGCTAAAACCCTCTAGAAACATGCCACCTCATATTCCACTATCTCCCTTGCCTTAAAATCAGCCTAACACTAGAAGTTCACTCAAAATCAAACCATACACCCTCTTAGTCAAGGAAAAATGTGGGTAGCATAGAAGAAAAGGGTTTTGGCTGATCTAAAAGTAGAAGTTCCTATTTTGGATTTGAATCTTCAACTTTAAGGTAAGTAGCATCTCCATGGTTCTCTTAACTTAGTTAAACCACTATTTAGGTTCTTAGACATGTTTTACATTCCTTGCTAATGCCCTAGCTGTTTTATTCATGGAATTCACTAGAAACTGAAGTTACTCTTCTTTTTTTTTTTTGTTAAAATCCATCTTGTATCTTGTTTTATGTTACAAATCCATTATATTTACAGCTTGAATCTCATTTCTAATTAAGGTTGTATTCCAGAATCAAAACCCTTATTTAGCTTGATTTCTTGATGTTTTATATATTCTTCTAAAGCCCTAACTTTATGTATTACAAATTTAGTGTATTCAAACTCAAGGAGCCATTGTTGTATCTCTAAGTTTAGGGCTGTAAGTACGAAGTTAACCCTTGTTTAAGTTTGTAATTGACTCAATTAGCTTTCCTATGTCTCTTTGGGGTAAAATCCATTTTGCTTTTACCACTTTGCTGCCCAATCATGTTAATAAAGTTCCTTCTTGTTGTAAAATGAAATTTGTAACTTTATTCATGTCCTACATATGTTTTTTGAGTGTGAAACTTTTGAAATTTCAAATCTGTAATTTTACATGCTATTTTGTAATCTAAGGCAGCTTGGAAAGGTATATGTGATTTGTGACCCTTTTGGATTAACCAAAGGGAATTCGAATAAGATTTTGATATGTTTGAAACCTTGGCCAATAGTATTTGTTTTGGAACCCACTTGATATGAATTGTGGGTATTTCGATATGTATGCTTTGAAACTTGCCTAAATGAAAGGTGAGGATATTTGGACCATTTCCAAGCTTGCTATCAAGAATACCACTATGAAAACTTTGATCTTGTTGATATATGCTCAATTTTAACTTTTGTTTTGAATTGAAATCTGTGAATAATTTTACTATCAACTTTGGTGCCACTCTATGCTATTCAATAACCCCCTTTCGTTTCGTTTGAGTCATGGTTATGTTATTTACTGAGTTGTGTAAAACTCACCCCTCTCCTTTAACATTTAAGATTAAGTAGTCTTGATGTTTTGAAACAAGTGGGAACAAGGATTAGATAGCTGGATCTTTTGGAGTGCTATTACTACCAGCTTGGGAAGGAAGATCTTAAGGAATCTTTTATGTCTTTTGAAGGTATTTTGGTGTAATTAATCTAATGTATATGTGTATTAAGGTGATTTAGAGGAACAATGTAGATGAATCTCTGTGCATGGAATGTATATATATAAATAAAATGACTATAATGCTTTGATGTTGTTTGAGATATTTGAAGTGCATAGTATGCTCTGATTTAACTACATTCTTTCCTTGGAGACATTTATAGAATATGACAGTATATGACTCATAGGAAGATTCTAATTGTAAGGTTTCTGTCACAACTTGGTACTTCATTTATTAGAAGTCTTGGGTCGTGACAGTATGGTATCAAAGCATTAGGTTATGATTTGTAAACTTTAATAGTTCCTAAAATTTTGTTAGATCTTGGGTCACTTCTAAGTTGTATAATTTTCATTGTAGGAAATCTAAGATGTCACGTGCTGGTAAATCTAAACCTAAACATTGCGGGGAGATGTTAGATATTTTGAAAGCATTAGAAGGTATGGCTGGAATTTTGCAGCAACAACAAGAGTTACTGCAACATAAGTTGCAACAAGGAGTTGCACCACAACAAAGACAACGACAAGGTCAGCGGGGATGTAGGTTGAATGGTGATGGTGATGGGAAAGAACAATCAGCCGTGGAAAATGATGCTAATCGTGGCCTTCATCAATTTGAGAAGTTAAATCCCCTTTCATTCAATAGTGAACTAGATCCAATGATAGTTGAAAAGTGGATCATGAGAGTAGAAAAGATTTTTGAGGCTTTGGGATGTTTTGAAGAACAAAAAGTAGTTATGGCAGTATTTAAACTTAAGGGTGAGGCTGAGCATTGATGGAAGATGACCAAGGCTGGTTTGGAGGTGAAAAGAAAACCATTGACATGGACAAATTTCCTTGAGGCTTTCTATGAAAAATACTTCCCTGATAGTATGCGAGATCAAAAAGAGTTGGTGTTCCAGCAGCTAGAACAAAGGGACTTAACAGTAGGACAATATGAAAGCGAAGTTTACTGAGTTGGCTAGATTTGCACCACATCTAATTAAGGGGGATTCAAAGAAGGCGAAGAAATTCCTACGAGGGTTGCGCCCTCCTATTCGAAGCAAATTAGTTCCTCTTCTATTAGATAGCTATAGAGAAGGACTGGGAGGAGAATCAAAAGCAGAAAAATCAGCAAGGTGGAACACGGGGAAACACGCCTAAGGGTCGATGAGAATTTGAGCCAAGACGGGTAACAAAAGAGCAAAGAAAGCTGAGCCTGAGAAAGTACCTCCACTAAAAACGGTGGGACCTTGCGGAAAATGTGGCAAGAATCATGACACTAAGGATTGTTGTCGTGTAAATGGAGCTTGTTTTAGGTGTGGAAAGATGGGGCACTTGGTCAAAGATTGCCCTATGCAAGCACAACAACAGCAAGAGAAGCCAAAAGTCCATCGGAGAGTCTTTGCCATTACCCAACAGGATGCTCAAGCTTCTCAATTAGTAATCCAAGGTAATCTTAGAATTTCTAAGATGATGGTTAGAATTCTAATTGATCCACAAGATGGTTCTACACACTCTTTCACTGAAAATTTCAATAGTGGTACCAACTCTCTCAAAGCCCAAACCCCAATTACACCCTGAATAAACAGAGAAACCCTTCTCTAATTATTCTATATTGTCATAAGACCTTAGGGAATCCTACCAAAACAAGACTTTGCATAAAGTTGCCGTGAGTCAAGGTTATAATTCTAATACCACTAGAATAACACAAGGGTGGTGGACTATAGAATTCTAATTCAAGCCAACTTCAACACTAATTGATCCTGTTCTACACACTCTTTTGTTTCACCAAGCTTTGCATTCATTTAGGGAAAGAATCAGTTATTAGATTTTCTAATGGGATATTCCAGTTGGGGATTCTCTAGTTGCTGATTTGGTATATAGATCTTGTGTTGTGCAAATAACAGATTGAGAACTCCTTGTAGATTTAATCCTTCTAGATATCCAAGATTTTGATGTCATTTTAGGGATGGATTGGCTCTCAACTTATCATGCTAGTGTTCATTGTAATTCAAAACGTGTTACTTTTCATATACCAAATCAATCTAAATTCCATTTTGAAGGTATTAGGGAAGCTTCTCTACCTTTAATATCTGCCATGCGAGCTTATCGTCTACTTAGGAAAGGGTGTCATGCCTATCTTACTTATGTCTCTAATAGTAAATCAGAGTTACCGAAGCTTGATAAAATTCGGGTGGTTAAGGAATTTCCTGATGTATTCCTTGAGGATTTGCCGGGGCTGCCACTAGATCGGGAGATTGAATTTTCCATTGATGTACTTCCGGGGATAACCCCAATTTCTATAGCACCTTATCGGATGGCACCCATGGAGTTGGAAGAACTTAAAAAGCAATTATGGGAACTCTTAGATAAGGGTTTCATTAGGCCTACTGTATCACCTTGGGGTGCTCCAATACTATTTGTTAAGAAGAAGGATGGGAGCATGAGGTTGTGTATTGATTATAGACAATTGAATCGTGTGACTGTGAAAAATAAGTACCCATTGCCTAGAATTGATGATTTTTTTCATCAACTTCAAAGGGCAAAGGTGTTTTCCAAGATTGATCTCAAGGGTGATGACATTCCCAAGACTTCCTTTCGAACACGATATGGCCATTACGAGTTCTTAGTCATGCCATTTGGTTTGACCAATGCACCTGCAGAATTATGGATTTGATGAATCGAGTGTTCAGGCCATTTCTAGATAAATTTGTTATTGTTTTTATTGTTGACAACTTAGTGTTTTCAAAAAGTTGGGAGGAGTATGAACAAAATTTAAGAGTTGTCCTGCAAACTCTAAAAGAGAACCAATTGTATGGGAAGCTAAGCAAATGTGAATTCTGGCTAGATAAAGTAACTTTCCTAGGCCATGTGATCTCTAGAGAAGGTATTTGTGTTGACCCTAACAAGGTGGAAGCAGTAGTGAAGTGGGAAAGGCCAACAAATGTCACTAAGATGAGGAGTTTCTTAGGGCTTGTCGGTTACTATAGACGGTTTATGGAAGGATTCTCAAGACTTGCAACGTCATTAACTCGTTTGACATAAAAGAATGTGAATTTTGAATGAACAGAAGAGTGTGAAAGGAGTTTCCAGGAGTTAAAGTCTAGATTGACTTTTGCCCCTATCTTGATCATTCCTACTAGTATTGGTGGGTTTGTGGTGTTTAGTGATGCCTCCTGTAAGGGGTTAGGGTGTGTATTAATGCAAAATGGTAAATTTGTGGCATATGCTTCGAGGCAATTGAAAACCTATGAGCAGAACTACCCAACACAAGATTTGGAATTAGCTGCTGTGATCTTTGCCTTGAAGATTTGGAGACACTATTTATATGGTGAATCATTTGAGATTTACACAGATCATAAAAGCTTGAAGTATCTATTGTCACAAAAGGAGTTGAATATGAGGCAAAGAAGATGGTTGGATCTCTTGAAAGATTATGATTGTACTATTCAATTCCACCCTAGGAAGGCAAATGTTGTGGCAGACACATTAAGTAGGAAGTCAGCCGGGTTTATGGTCCATTTGAGAGCAAAAGAATGGAGATTGCTCGAGGAGCTTAAAGATTTAAATGTTGAATTGAGCTTGAATAGTTTGGGTATATTAATAGTAAATATGAGAGTGGAACTGTCATTAAAAAGAAGATCTTTGAAGCACAACAAGCCGATCCCCAAATACTCCATTGGGTGGAGGAAGCTCAAAAGGGATCACAATCTGAATTCAAGGTTAGTAAGGATCGGATTTTGAGATTTAGAGGTAGAATTTGTGTCCCTGATGACCCAAAGCTGAAGAATCAACTGCTAGAGGAAGCACATCGATCTAAATACACTATGCATCCTGGAAGCACAAAGATGTATCAAAATCTTCGTGGAGAGTATTGGTGGAATAATATGAAAAGGGAGATTGCCTAATTCGTTTCGAGGTGCTTGGTATGTCAGCAAGTGAAGGCTGAGCATCAGAAGCCAGCGAGGACATTGCAAACTTTAACTATCCTGGAATGGAAATGGGAACATATCACTATGGATTTTGTTTCAGGGTTACCTAGGACTTCTAGGAAGCATGATGAAGTGTGGGTGGTTATGGATAGACTCCCTAAATCCGCTCATTTTCTACCTATTAGGATGACTCAATCCTTAGAAAACTTGGCTCAGTTATACATTCGGAGGATTGTCAGATTGCATGGAGTTCCTGTTAGCATTGTATCAGATAGAGATCCCAGATTTACAGCTCGATTTTGGAAGATTTTACAAGATGCTTTGGGCACCAAGCTTGATCTCTGTAGAAAACCTAAATCTAATATAAATAATAATGGAGAGAAATATAATTGAGAGAGATGAAGAGAGAGGAAGAGAATGAAGGCTAGAGTTTTTCAAGTGGTTCGGCTATGTGAGCCTACGTCCACATGATGTAGCCAATGGGCTACATCTTTATTATATTCTCTATATGATATAATTTTGATGAATACAATGTGTTGTAAAGTGTCCTATTTATATATAGGACTACTAACACAACTCTCCTATCTAACCTATGTGGGATTCCTTAACAATCTCACACTACAAGAAAATAGGTCTATGGCAACAAAACCTTTTCGTCGCACAAAAGTCTCAATTTCGTCGCTTGATGTACTAGGCGACGAAATAGTACATTAGGCAACAAAAATTGTTTCGTCAACTATAACACTACAATAATATGGATATTTGGTGACGGAATTTAGTGATGAAACTCATTTCGTCACACAAATGTCTTCATTATGTGACGCAATTCACCTTTTGTCATCTATTGGTCTTAGTTGGTGACGCAAAATCAATTTCGTCACCCAATATGCTTAAAAAATAGGTGCCAACAAATTTTTTTTGGTGGGAATGGAAATGGGATCTATGGTGACGAACGATATTGTCACTCAAAGTTGTCATATAGGGTGATGATATAATTTGTCATCGATTATTGTCTGTAGTGACGAAATCCAATTTGTGTCATGCACTGTGCTTGAAATGTTGTGACGCAAACCTCTTTCCGTCACCCAATGTGTTTGAAAAATAGGCGCCAAATAAAATTTGGGTGGGAGAAGGAATGGGACTATGGTGACGAAAGAAGATCGTCACTTATTATTTGCAGTAGTGACGCAACCCATATGTCGTCACGCTATGTGTTTGAAAGTGGGTGACGAAAACATAGTTCGTCACCCTATGTGTGTGAAAAATAGGCGCCAAACGAAATTTTGGTGGGAAAAAGAATGAGACTATGGTGACGTAACCAGAGCGTCACTCATTATTTTCAGTAGTGACGAAAGCACGATGTCATCACTCTATGTGTACGAAGGTGGGTGACGCAAACCTAGTGCGTCACCCTATGTGTGCGAAAAATAGGTGCCAAATGAAATTTTAGTGGGAAAAAGAATGAGACTATGGTGACATAAACAGAGCGTCACTTATTATTTTCAGCAGTGACGAAAGCACGATGTCGTCACTCTATGTGTACGAAAGTGGGTGACGACAACATAATTCGTCACCCTATGTGTGTGAAAAATAGGTGCCAAATGAAATTTTGGTGGGAAAAAGAATGAGACTATGGTGACGAAAATAGAGCGTCACTTATTATTTGCAATCGTGACGAACGAAATCTTCCATCACGCTATGTGTTAGAAAGTCGGTGACAAAAACATATTTCGTCACCCAATGTGTTTGAAAAATAAGAAGATAGAATGAGACTAGGGTGATGAAAACATTGCGTCACCTATTATTTACAGTTAGTGATGAAACGAATATTGCGTCACGCCTTGTGGTTGAAAAATAGGTCTTTACAAAATTTTTTATTGGGAAAATGAATGAGACTTTAATTTTTTTTTTTTTTATTTTTTTAGAAGCCTCGAGGGGACTTGGGTTGTTGAGGAATGTTTTTAACTCTTATAATTCTGAGTCTATGAGAAAATGACTTGGTTGAGATCGGACGGGGAAGAATAACCGACGTTGATTCGATGCGAGCAAGAGGTAAATGGATCGAGACCGTAGAGTTTGAAATCAAAATTGATCCGCCAATTGTGCGTCACATCCTGATAGCAGATTGGAACTATCCATTGATTCCCCACCAACCATACTTTTTTTTTTTTTTTCTAAAAAATAAAATGATTTTAATTGTAAAGTGAAATTGCTATTTCCACAGAAGAATTAATTTCCAAATAAGCAAATCCAAAAGACTTTCCCGAATCTATAAGCATACCTTATAAATGTCCACAATAGAGCATTGATGCCGGGTGGTCGACCATGATTAAGTTCAAAGTTCAGAATAGCTAGTGACACGAAGTAAATGAAATTGAAGCAACCAGTCCCCATCTACCAACAGGTTCTTTCCATTTTTGTTCTTTTTGGTTTCAATTTTTTCATTTATCCAAAGTTCCAAGCCACCATGGTTGAATCTAACCCAGTCTTACCGCTCATGTGGTTGTCTTTTTCTTGGCATGATGATTTAAATCACCTCTCTATCTGGCTCCTCTTTGTTTTCTCTCTTTCTTGCCGAGGATGTCATGGGCCAGAGCTCATGCGAACACCTCAAGTCATATATCTACGATAACTGCTATTACACAAGTGGACTTACAAAGAAAGATGATGGCTTATTCACTAACTCCAGAACTCCTTTGGATTTTTTCCACTCAAGTCCAACTCAATCTTACACTTGATATTTAAAGAACTCCTAGATGCAATTTAAGAACTTAGTTATTAATGAATTAATGCAAGGATTAAATCATTTATTGCACAATGTGAAAATATTGTGACACTTAATATTTAAAGAACTCCTAGATGCAATTAAAAAAAAAATAGAGAGTAAATAAGGAAGCAAAGTTATGCTGATTTGGGATGCTAACTACTGTAATTAAAAAACTCCTAGATGCAATTAAAAAAAAAAAAAAAAAAAAAAAGGGATGATTTGGGATGCTTACTAATTATGTAAGTATGAAAATTAAAATAAAAAGGTAAGTATGAACTAAAAAAAAAAAAGCTGATTTGGATGCTAACTAATACAATTAGTATGACCTTTAATTTTACTTTAAAAAGAAAAAAAAAAATACTGAACTTAATGTATAAGAAAAAAATAATAACTTAAGTATGAATAATTATGTTAACGTACCTATAGTTTTAGTATGAATAATGTTACATATTAAAAATAAAGTTATGAATTAATTTTACGTATTAAAATAATGTTACGTATTAAAAATAAAGTTATAAAATAAAATAATGTTACGTATTAAAAAAAAAGTTATGAATTAATTTAACTGATAGTTTTAGTATGACTATTAAAAATAAAAAAAGAATACTAATGTTACGTAGTTTTAGTATGAATTAATTTTAAAAAGAAAGTGTAAAAAAAAAAAACTGATTGTAGCTTGTAGGTATTAACTAAAAAAAAACTCTCTCTCTCTCTCTCTCTCTCGTCCTTTTCTTTTCCCACAGCCGCCGCCCCCCTTTGCCAAAACTCCTCATTAAATCTGAACCTTCTCTGTTGGTATACAAGAGCAATCCTGAGCAATAGGTACACTTTTACACAAACAAAACTACTGAAAAAGTGAAAAAGTAAGTTTACTTTTTCCCATTGCTTTTTCCTTATGTTGCTTTTTCCAGAGACAAACCTTCTCTGTTGCTTTTTCAATGAGTCAAACGTCTTTTTGTTTAAGTATTCAAGATATATGTTTGTTTATATATTAGTATAATTTTTAATTGTTTAACTATGCTATATAGTGTTTCAATCAAAAACTGTGTCAGTGTTTGTATAATTATTTATTTATTATAATTAGTCCTGGACAATTTGTGGGACCTATACTGAACCATCATTCACTTCAGATAAAAAAATAAAAATAAAATTGATTTATTAAATCCTTTAGTAAAAGCATTCCCAATGGGTTTGCCAAAAGCCAATTTCAACTCAAATATAGCTTATAAACCCTAAAAATGGCTCCCAACAAATTAACAACTCATTAGCCAAAATAGATTTTTGCTACAGTACCAAGGCATTTTTACCATGATACTGTTCATTTTCCATTTATTATTTTACTATTTCTCATCTTATCTCTTTCCTTTCTCTCTCCTTTAATCTTTCACTGGCTGCCATCTCTCTTTCTGTAATATTTTTGTGAAAGTTTGTAAATCTGCTATGATTTTCTGTAATACTGCTGTGAAAGTTTGTAAATTTTCTGGGTTTTTTTTTTTTTTTTTTTTTGCTGAAGTTGCTGGGCTCTATTGATGAAGTTGCTGTAGGTTTTTTTTTTTAATTAAAATTACGTATGTTCATGCATTCTCTAGATCATTAGCATCTGTTTCTTTTTTCTTTTTTAATTAAAATTACGTCTTTGTGTATTCATATATGAGTTGTACGAATGCCAAGTGGGAGGTGGTATTTTCTCTATCTTTATTAATTTGTGACAATTATATGCATAGCCATTGTGTAGTTTATAGAGATTGATGGGGTATCTTCATGTTAAAAGACACATTTGTCCCCTTAGTCTTGGGCAAATGAAGCACAAATTTTTGGGTACTTATGTACTTATCAATTAAGATCATCAATTCATCATAGATGACTGCGAAAATTAAAAATTAAATATTAATAAATAATCAATGGTATAATGACTGTACATCATATATACAATATTATATAATAGGTCAAGTACATATAAAAAAATATATATGATAGGTCAAGTTGATTGATCTTTCACTCACAATCTCCTTTGTCTCTATTTTGCAGGCTTAACACCTTTTATTTGTTGGAAGGTTTAGTTTACTTCTCGCTCGGCTTGAGTATAGTAAGTATTTTATTCTTAAATACTTTATGTTGTGGTGGATTGTTGAGTTGGAGCAAGTGGGTGGCTTGCATGGTGTTATAAGGTGGTATATGTTGATATTAGAAGTGCTAATTGCTGTGTTGGTTTTGTGGACATCTTTATTTGCATGACTATTTGTCTTTACAGAATTTGCATGACTATTTGTCTTTATAGCATTTGCATGACTATTATACAAACTATGCTAGAGTTATTTGCTAGAGGTATCAAAGGTGTTGGTTTTGATAAAAAAAAAACTTGTTTTGTGGTAAATTTGTGCCAGTAGCTGTAAATGTGTATTTATTGTTGTAAAATAAAATGTGTGAATTCTTGTGACATTAGTGATATTTGTAGTAAACTTAATGTTACTACAAATTACAGAAATTATACCATAAATGACACACTTGTTATCAAAAACACACTCTGACTTACAATTTTTGACACACATTATAATACAAGATGTCATTATCTTGGTGACTTGACGCTCAAATCCTTTCATTTGCGATCAGACATGGATAAGAGTTGGATGACACTGGGTAAGACACCTCATGGCAGAATGAGTCGACAATATTTGGATGGGGTGAAGATGTTTCTTGATTTTGCAAAGGCGGTTGGTGACTTAAATGGTAATATTCCGTGCCCGTGCAAAAATTGTGTGAACTTCTATCGACAAACTCCAAAAATTGTGCGAATTCATTTGCTTTAATGTGGGATTATGCAATCTTACACTAAGTGGTTCGAGCATGGAGAACCCCGTGTATTAGACGATAGTCATGATCATAAATGTCAAACACTCAAAGTTTAGATGGTATTGATGTCATGGTTGAAGGAACTGTCATTGAAAAACAAAAAGAACAGAAATGAAAATCCAGACAAGAATAAACATAGAGTTGGATCGAAGTCGTTGGCGGTTAGGGTACATGAGGGGGTACGTGTTTTTTCAATTTCATAAAACTTAGTATATTACTTGTTATACCCAATTAGCTATGTATATGATCTAACATTGGAAAATTAATTAATCAGATGGAAGAGAATGATGGTCAACTTCCCAAGGCAACAGTCATCTATCGCGAAACCCACTACGATCCAAAGAAAAAAAAATGGATTACATCGGAGGCTGAAAGGAATTATGTACGTATATCACTCTAGGCATATCATGTTTGTAAAAATAGAACACCATATATATTACTAATGCGATTGTTTGTTTGTTTGCTTGGTTTTTTTTTTTTTTTCCTTCAAAATGGCAGGAAGAGATGCTAAGACTTGAAGAGGAGCATCTTGTCGATCCTGATGCGATTCCCTTGACCCCAGAGGAGGTTTCAGTTAGGGTACTTAAGCCGAGATCTGGCTACGTAAAGGGACTTGGCATCAGGCCTTCATCCTCTCTTAGGACTATTGCCTCATCTGGTATGTCTAGAGATGACGTTCAGCGCCAAATAGCAGAGATTAAAGAGGCGGCGAATTCTGAGATAGCTGAGCTTAAAGAGGCAAATAAAAGGCACGAGGAGATGACAGCTAATATCTTAGAGTTTTTGAGGAGCCAGGGTTTCACTACACCTTTTGGGAGTGGGGGGAGCTCGTCCAGTAGCTATAGAGGAGATGGCAACTAGTATCTTAGAGTTTAAATTGTTTAAGGATATGTTTTAAGTTGTTTATGGTTTTTTTAAGGATGTGTTTCAAGATGTTTATGGTTTCTTGAAGGATGTGATCTTTAAAATGAATTGGATAGTAATGTTTTGTTTTATGGATTTGTTTTTAATGGATGTGTTGTTTATCTATGGTAGGTTATTGTAATAAGCAGGTTTAAATTGTTGAAAGCTGCATAAATTGGATTTTAAATAATATATATAAAATTAATACATTAGGTGACGAAATAGTTTCATCACCAAATAACTTAATAAAAAAATACAAAACGAAATGGAAATATTTGGTGACGAATTATTATGTCAACAAATAAATGTTTAGGTGACGAAAACAATCGGTGACGAAACCATGTTCGTCACCCCATAAAGCCTTAGGTGACGCAATATTTCAGGTGACACAATAATATCGTCACCCCATAAAGCCTTAGGTGACGCAATATTTCAGGTGACACAATAATATCGTCACCCCATAACTTAATAAAAAAATAATAAATAAAATAAAAATAATCGGTGACACAATATTTTGTCACCACATAAATCTTTAGGTGACGCAATACTATCGTCACCCCAAAGTTAATAAAATAAAAATAAAAGGAAAATAAAAATAATTGGTGACGCAATATTTCGTCACCACATAAATCTTTAGGTGACGAAAACATTAGTTGACGAAATACTATCGTCACTCCATGTCTTACTAAAAAAATAAAAATAAAAATAAAATTATTTGTTGACGAAATATTGCGTCAACAAATAAAATCTTTAGTGACGAAAACATTAAGTGACGAAACATGTGACAAACATGTGTGTCACCAATTGTTTTGTTTATTTGGTTATATAAAATCAATCAGTGACGAAAGAATTCGTCACTATAACATTTAGTGACAAGCTTAATGTGATGAAATCATGTTCGTCACCAAATCACTCTAGTGACGAAATGAAGAGGTTGGGTGACGAAAGTTGTTCGTCTCAAAAGACCATTTTTCTTGTAGTGAATGTTGGTAGCCGAATAATCCTGGCGACGAAATATTTTTGTCGCCTAATACTTTCAACATTTAGCTACGAATTTTTTCGTCGCCTAAATAGTATTTGGCGACAAATTTCTTTTCGTCGCCTAAAGTTCATTTGTCAACGAAACATGGTTCGTCGTCCAAAAAACTATAGGCGACGAAACTTATTTTTGTCGCCAAATATTCTTTACGCGAGGAAATTTATATCCTCGCCTATTGAATTTCAGGCGACAAAACATTTCGTCGCCTATTGTTTTTTGTTTTTTTTTCCAAGCTGTTAGGCGACGAAAATGTGGGTCGCCAAATGATATATATATATATATATATATATATATATATATATATATATATATATATATATATATTAATTAGGTTTTTGCATTTTTAATATTTTATACCTACTCATTACAACCTGTCATTAACAAATCAATTCATTTTCAACAAAATATCCATAAACAAATCTTCCATACATTCCAAAAGTAAATAATATTTAAATTTAAAATTATCATAAATACAATCAGTACAACAATTAATAGAAATGAAAAAAAATGTCATCTAACAATACCAAAAAATAAAAAAGACTTCACACGAGAAAATATGTCTTCATTCCCCCAAGCTCATACAATCTGCACAAAATATTAAAAAAAAAAAATCAAAATATTAATAAATTCTAGGTTGTTTTGGTGAGAGAGAGTGTGTGTTAAAATCAATATAAAATGGCTTACCACTAGATGTATTTTTCTTCTTGATCCCTAAAAATCCAAAAAAAAAAAAAACTATAGAAAATTTATACATCTTAAATCATCCATAAAATTGCCAAATAAAAAAGAAACCAACAAAAGTATAATATATACTCACAGTGAAACAATGGCTTCACTCCTTGTCCATGTAGCGTCTATCTCACATATATAATCAAACATTAGAAACTCAACAATCATGTTTCCAAATACACAAAAAGCAATAAACACTCCCAATACCAACTAAACCACCTTATAACACCATGCATGCTACCACAAAACCAAATTTAGCAAATATCAATTCCAAGATAAGAATTACACAACAAGAGGGTATGTTCTTTTAATTTTACATGAGAGGAGACCAAAAACAAGTTCCATGAAATTAGCAAAGAAGTAAATTAGTTAGTCATCATTTAGTCGAAAAAATTAAATAACTCCAAACAAACTTCATAACAACGCTAATTGAAACCTCTAAATAAACAAACTCCAATTAAAATCCATCAATCCCAGCAACCCACATGCAAAACCCAACACAAATCACTTAGCTAAAAAAATTAAGCAAAACCCATGTTACAAAAACAAAAAATTCCCTCAAATCATTCACATAGATATAAGCATATGTATATATTTTGAGCAACCCACATAGAAATTCACACACAAAACCCCCAAAAAATAGGATTCAGAATCAGACCGGCATGAAAATACCAAGTCACTATATAAGAGTAGCATGTGTCCTAGAATTTTCAGCTCGAGTTAACATTTCTGTAATTTATTAAAATATTCACAAGTCTGTAAACTCAATTCTATCAAACAGCTCATTCCAAAAGAGTGTAACACACTTCTAAACATCATTTTCACTATCAAAACACATCAACATTTGATACTAATTTACAGAGACCCTTCATTATGTGTCTCAAACACAACATACAAATTTCAGTTCTAAATGAGCATCCTATAAGTTTCTAAAATTCATACAAGTCATCAATAACGAATTCGTCTGACAAATTCTAAACTTTTGTAAATAAATTCACTAAAAATCATATAGTCATCCGATGAGTATAAAACTTGTTCCAAATTAATCTAAAGGGTGTTATATTTCATTATACACATAATTGGTCTCAAAATTCCTCTTTTGTAATTTATGGAAAATTTTACAACACAAGGTGTACAAAACTGTCCAGTAGTCAGATTTGACCCGTTTTCTTGTAAATTCACAAATAAATATCAAACGATGGTATTTTCTTATGAAATTTAATACAAATATACTAGACACATGATATAACAATCCACAACAAACCGTTTTAGCATATCTATTTTCAATAAAATCAGAATTGCAATTTAAATTTACTGTTCACGCAGCAGCAGAAAATTCAGCAACAAATTTGGTTCACTTTTAATAACTTAATAAACTAGATTACAATGCACCAACCATTCTCAAACTTTCCAGAATTACTCTAAATGAGCATACGGACATTTTTCGTGAAGGGTCCGTGACCCAATTCACAACCATTTAGAACTTGGTTCTCAATGGTCTCCGCAAATCAATTTTCGGTTAAAAAACTAGATTTGCATATACAATGCACCAACCATTCTCAAACTTTCCAGAATTACTCTAAATGAGCATACGGACATTTTTCGTGAAGGGTCCATGACCCAATTCACAACCATTTAGAACTTGGTTCTCAATGGTCTCCGCAAGTCAATTTTCGGTTAAAAAACTAGATTTGCATCTACAATGCACCAAACATTCTCAAACCTTCCAGAATTACTCTAAATGAGCATACGAACATTTTTTGTGAAGGGTTTGTGACCCAATTCACAACCATTTAAAACTTGGTTCTCAATGGTCTTCACGAATCGATTTTCGGTTAAAAATTGAGATTTGCATCTACAATGCACCAATTACTCTCAAAATTTCCAGATTTATTTTAAATAATAAGACAATTGTTTTTCAAGAAGGGTGCGTGACCTAATTCTCAATAAATCACAAGGTGCCACATGAATGTCAAAATTGCATCAAATGTGACCATCTAAGCATGTTTTGTTCCTAAATTGCACAAACCATCTTAAAAATGTTTAGACTCATTCTAAATGGCAAAATAAACATTTTCAATGAAGGGTCTATGACTAAATTCTTCACCATTTGAAATTTGATTTCAAAGGGACATTTCATCAAACACTTGGTAGACAACTTACATATTACATTACACATGGGTTTTCTTCACAAACCCATTCTTCCTACATACATTTATAGAGTTTATACACACAATCTATACTCTAAACATATTTCAATAACATTCTCAAACAACAACAACACAAACCCATTACAAATTGGAGTATAAAAACACAAAACATGCAAAAATCAACTCCAAAACACACCCAATACCCATACATCCGAAAATTACATGAATAAATTTTATTAAATTCCAGATTTGAGTGTTTGATGCTACATACCTCACTTCTAGCACCATTAGAAAGCAGAAATTTAGAGAGATTCAGATATGAAACAACAGATCTGAAACCAAAATATGAGAGAGCTTTAGATATGAAACCAAAAAATGAGAAAAAATGAGATATATGTTCAGATCTGAAACTAGAAAGAGGAAGGAGGAGAGAGGCTTTCGGTGACCCAGTGGTCCTTCAACTCGAACGGTGACAGGGGCCGAGATCAGCACCGGTGTGCTTTGCTCTTGCAGTGGTTGCTGGGGTGTTTGTCTGAATGAGTTTTAACTTGTTTGGTTTTTTGAAATCATATTTTAACTTGCTTATGTGTGGGGTGTTAGTGTTATTGAGTTAATTGGGTCAAATTTATTGCAAAATTTTAAATTTATGAATTTCTTATTATTAAATCACTTTTCATTTCTTTTTCTCTTTTTGTTTGTTAATTTTATATTTTTATTGCTTATGTTACCTTACATAGTTAAATACGTAAATGAAAAATTATTTAGTAGTCTAGAACTATAAATAAATACATAGTTCCCCCTCTCACATGAATGGTGGGTCCCACAATATAAATGGTGAGTCTCATTAATTAAATTCATGGTAGGACCCACCACTCTGTGAGAGAGGGACTACACATTTACTAGTATTTAAGTACGTAGTACGTAGTATGACATTACCTTTAATACGTAATATATCTAGTATTTAAGTACAAGTATATCTACTAATAATTAAGTACGTAGTATGACATTGCCTTTAAGTACGTAGTATATCTACTAATTAAGTACGTATTATGACGTTACCTTTAAGTACGTAGTATATCTAGTATTTAAGTACAAGTATATCTACTAGTAATTAAGTACGTAGTGTTTTTTTTTTTTTTTAACCTTGGGTGTCCGGGCCAATTAAGTACGTAGTGTTACATTACCTTTTTAAGTACGTAGTATATTTACTAGTATTTAAGTACGTAGTATATCTATTAGTATTTAAGTACGTAGTATGTAGTATGACATTACCTTTTTAAGTACATAGTATACTTACTAGTATTTAAGTATGTAGTACATAGTACGTAGTATGACATTACTTTTTAAGTATGTAGTATATCTACTAGTATTTAAGTACGTAGCATAAATAAAGCTTTTACAAATTAAAATACATGTTACAATTGTTTTGCCAAAAGGAATGTCACAAGAAAAGATTAAGTAGATTAGTCATAGTATCAATTGAAAAGAAGATGTTGGTAGAACTTGAATACAAAAACTTAATTAGTATTTTACATCTAAAAATTTAAAGAGAAAACCACCATATTCATTACATTCGGCGACGAAAATCAAATTTCGTCACCAAAGTGTAAATTCAAGTGATATTAGGCGACGAAAATTGAGTTTCGTCGCCGAATTGTAATTACAAAATACATTGGGCGACGAAATTTGATTTTCGTCACCTAAATTTTAAAAAAGGCATACATTAGGCGACGAAAATATTTTCGTCGCCAAAGAGTAAATTCAAGTGATATTAGGCGACGAAAATTGAGTTTCGTCGCCAAATTGTAATTACAAATTACATTGGGCGACGAAATTTGATTTTCGTCGCCTAAATTTTAAAAAAGGCATACATTAGGCGACGAAAATCAATTTTCGTCGCCTAAATATTTATTAAAAAAAGACCATATTCATTACATTCGGCTACGAAAATCAAATTTCATCGCCAAAGTATAAATTCAAGTGATATTAGGCGATGAAAATTGAGTTTCGTCGCCGAATTGTAATTACAAAATACATTGGGCGACGAAATTTGATTTTCGTCGCTTAAATCTTAAAAAAGGCATACATTAGGCGACGAAAATTTATTTTCGTCGCCAAAGTGTAAATTCAAGTGATATTAGGCGATGAAAATTGAGTTTCGTCGCCAAATTGTAATTACAAATTACATTGGGCGACGAAATTTGATTTTCGTCGCCTAAATTTTAAAAAGGGAATACATTAGGCGACGAAAATTAAATATTTATTAAAAAACCGACCATATTCATTACATTCGGCGACGAAAATCAAATTTCGTCGCCAAAGTATAAATTCAAGTGATATTAGGCGACGAAAATTGAGTTTCGTCGCCGAATTGTAATTACAATTTACATTGGGCGACGAAATTTGATTTTCGTCTCCTAAATCTTAAAAAAGGCATACATTAGGCGACGAAAATGATGCGACGAAAATCATTTTCGTCGCCCAATGTAATCTTTGTTTTACAATGTAGCGACGAAATTTATATTTCGTCGCCTAAGATTTATATTTGGCGACAAATAAAATATTTCGTCGCCTAAGATAGATATTGGGCGACAAAAAAAATTTCGTCGCTAGATTTCGTCACCAAATATGCATATTGTTGTAGTG
>OU015765.1:2480683-2734575 GCA_907173295.1 Fagus sylvatica
AGAAGGAATATGACTCTTTTAGACATGGTAAGGTCCATGATGAGTTGTTCTACTTTATTCATCTTTTTGGAGATATGCCATACATACATCAACTAAAACATAATAGTGTTTGTTTGTTGGGTATCCGAAAGGAACTAGGGAGAATTATTTAGTCATAATGACACTAAGGTGTTTGTAATGTACAAATACAATGTTTCTAGAAGATGACTATGTAAATAATTCAAATCTTTAAATAGAATTGTTCTAGAGAATATCAGATATTGATGTGGGACAACTGTCTAACACATCTAGGGTGATGTGGTCGTATTAGATACACCACACGATACTATTCATAAGATAACTAGTACACTAGTGCTACATTGTAGTGGGAGGATTATCAAGAAACATGATAGATTCATGTTTTTTGGGATAAACTTATGAAGCTATCTCAAAAACACTTGAATCTGATCATCTATCTTACGAAGAGGCAATAATTAATAAAAGTCCAAATCATTGGTTCAAGACTATGAATTCGATATTGGAATCCATGTATTCCAATTATGTTTGGGAACTTGTAGATGCACCTAGTGGCATCAAACCTGTTGGATGCAAGTAAATATACAAGGAAAGAGAGATATATGAGAAGATAGAGACCTTCATGAAAAGACTAATGGCGAAATAGTTTATTCATAAAGAAATGGTTCAACTATGAGGAAACCATTTCGCCAGTAGTCTTGTTGAATCTATCAGAATGCTCTTATCCATTGTTGTACATCTCAACGAGAGATATGAAAAATGGTTATCAAGACCACCATTCTTAATGGAAATCTTGAGGAAGACATCTATTTGATGTACCCAAACAAATTCATTATAAAGAACCAAAGCATATGGTATGCAAGTTGTGTAAGTTCATTTATGAATTGAAGCAAGTATCTGGATCATGGAACATCAGATTTGATCAAGTAATCAAAATTGTTTGATTTGATCAAAATATTGATGGATCTTGTGTGTACAAAAGAAGTTAAGATATATTAGTGTCATTCTTAGTTTTACAAATTGATGACATTCTACTCATTGAGAATGATGTAGGGTATTGTCACTAATAAGGACATGGTTGTCAAACCCACTTATTAAAAAGGACTTAGGAGAAGATAGTCACATCTAATAAATCATGCTTTACGCAAGATTGAAGAAATAGGATGTTAGGCTTATCCTAAACTACTTAAATAGATAGGATTCTGACCAAGTTTAGCATACACCACTCCAAGAAAGGATCACTTCCTCTCAAGTGTGGAGTTCCTCTGTTCAAGGATCTATATCCTAAAACTTCTTAAAATGAATAATACATGAAGGTAATTCCTAATACTTTGGAAAAAGAAAGTTTCATGTATATCATGCTAAGTACTAGGCCATATATCTATTTTTGTAGTTAGCATAGTCAGCGAATATCAATCAAATACATGATCACTTTATTGGTTGGCTATAAAGCATATACTTAAGTATCTTAGGAGAACGAGGGATTATATGCTTGCCTACCTTAGTGAGGATTTGATAGTTTTTGGTTTTTACAAACTCTAGATTTCAATCTAATCATAATTTTCGTAGGTTTATGTCAAAATGTGTCCACGACTAGGTGGTAGAATCATAAGTTGGAAGAATGTTTAGCAATATTGAATTGCTTACTCAACCATAGAAATATAAATTGTTGCTTGTGAAGTAGCAAAGAAATTTGTATGGCTTAAAAATATTCTTGTTAGATCTTGGTGTTATGAGATTGTAGTAAGTTCCTCTCATGTTGTCCTGTAACAATATTGGAGCGGTTGCACAATCTAAGGAGCCAAGAGATATATTAAAAGAAAACACATATAGCGTAAGTATCATCTCTTTGGAAGAGATAATGACACATAAGGTTTTAAATCGTAGCAAAGATAATTTTTGTAGTGAATTTGGTGGAACCCGTACCAAGACCTTACCACAAGAGACTTGAGAAGTCACTTGCAAAGGGTATGGGTGTTAGATATGCAAAATTGTCTTTAAGGGCAAGTGGGAGATTGTTGGATTTATGCCCTAAAATCCAATTTGTGTAACAACTTTATATAATAAAAGAGTTTTATTTTAAGAGAATAAATATATAAACATTTGACATTATGTAAAGTCCATGAGATGCATTGAATGTGATTAAGGTATGTAAATATGATTTACATACAAAATATATAAAATCACAAATCCTTGTAAACTCATAAATCTAGGTTCATAGTCTTTGATGAAATTGGGTGTTTCATCTATTTAGGCTATAACATATTAATTATGATGATTTATCTTGATCATGGAAGTGGCGACTTCTTATTAATATGTTGATGTATTTGGCATACATTGAACTACACCACTGTGAGTAATTATTCTACAAACTACTGTCAATTGAATTAATTAACTCACAAACTATTTAAGACATTAACTCTAAATCCTAAGAGAATGGTGAACTCAAATTTAAAGTGTAGATTGCTTTGATGTATTAAAGGGTGCGATCTTATATGGTCAAATAGATCCCAATACATTGGGTGATCACATGTAACATTGTGAGAACACTATTACTCAAGAAGGAATCCATAATCTCTTTTAGAGACATAAACATCCCATTGAGATAAATTTAATGGGAATTGATTATTCAGAAAGATGGTCATCTATTTTAGTAAAGAGTTGAAATTATATTTTAAGGAATTTGATTCCATATGAATATGAGAATAATCAAAAGATTAAATTAGGGACTTAAGGAATAAGATGTAGTGACTTTAAAGTGACAGTTTTATTTAATGACTTTATATCACTATGGATGATTTAATGGAGGGGTTTAATTGCAATTAAAATAAGTTGAAGGATGCCTTGTGTAATTAAATAAAATCCTAGAGTGCAATTATATTCTTTTAGTGGAATAAAATATAATTAATGGTAACCCATGGGTTAGTTATGAGATAACAAGAAGTCCTAGGCCCATTAGAGTTAGGGCTTTATTTTCCTTTTGGTCCCACTCCAAGCTATATAAGAAAAACTCCTAGGGGTTGGTCATAACTTGATACATTAGATGTATGTGAGATACAGAGAGATAAAAAGTTCAACCAACACAATAGAAAGAGAGAAAAACAATTTTCTCTCTACCATCTCATTTTGTATTCTCTACAAGTAAGAGCTCACACTCTTGACCATCAAGATAGTCATTGGAGTGAAGACATTCAAGGGAACAAGGAAGATTCGAGTTTTCTTCAAGAATCAAAGGAAATCTACAACGGTATGTTTCCTATGATTAAAGTTTTTTCAAATTAATTAGTTTCATGTGTAACATGCTATATATGGATAAATCCATCTAATTTTCCTCTGCTATGTATGTGATGCATTTTTTTACATATACTATATGATGAGTTTTACATATTTAGAATATATAAAACCAACATTAAGTGCCTCTGCTTCTGCTTGAACAAGGATATTGGTGTGAGCTTTCTTTGAGTGGGCAAACACCAAGTTCCCTCTCCAATCTCTCGCCACAATAGCAAGCACTGAATGGCTATTTCCAATTGCAGCATCACAATTGATTTTAATACACGCCTGATTTGGCTTACTCCACTTGGGATTTTGTTTATTGTTTGCTTTTAAAGTCATGTCCTTTACCACAGACAATGCTCTAAGAACAATCTATTAATCCCTCTACGCAAATCATCAATTGATACTCATGGACCACCTTATTTCTCATTTTCCAAATAAGATCCATTAATAAAGCCCCATATAAAGTAAAGCAACTTTTCTGTTCTTGGTCAGCCAATAAACTCTTGGGGGGGTTGATGATGAACTCAACTAGATGATTCTGATTTTCAAACCGTAATTCTTCTATTTTGACACCCCGATAGCTTCCAAACCATGAGGCTCTAGCCACATCACATTGTGCAAACAAATGAATAGTTGATTCATTCTCTTTATCACAAAGTGGACATGAACCTTGATGGTCATTACTGAATCTACTGATTCTCTTTAGTGAAAAGCACATTAGAAGAAATTCTTCATAATAACATTTTCAATCTTTCATGGAGTTACAGTTTGCAAATACTGCCATAAAGTTGATTAGATACCTCATGTCCCCCAAGGCTTCGACCTGACCAATACGTTGATTTAATGCTGAATTCTCCAGTGGTAGTTTTTGTCCAAGCCCATCTACCAGATTGTGCTCCTATAGCAATTGAATATTTTTTATTGCATTGACAGTATCTGTGTCAAAGAAGGCTTTTAGCTTGTCTACATCCCATCCCATTTTATATTGAGTGAATAGTTGAGAGACAACTAAAGAAGTTTAAGAGTTGTTTTCTTCGTTTGGTTTTGGCTGAAAGTGAGGGCAGCCCGGGATCCACGGGTCTTCCTAAACTAGAATACTGTATCCATCCCCCACAACAAGACATGCTCCTTCAGCTAAAACATGCTTAGTGCTTACTAAACTTTTCTAGGTCCATGATGCAGAGGGGCTTGGATGGTGTTTGGTTCATATGTTGGAAGCCTAGCATTTTGTAGTATTATATAAATTATCATTTGAGTGCTGGTACTGTTGCAGGTTCGTAGCTGATTACTATAAATCTATACATGGATGAATATTAGTCAAACTAATGAGATTGAATTATCGATTCATATAACTCGTTGTACAAGTGA
The DNA here is from genome assembly GCA_907173295.1 of Fagus sylvatica. Lineage (NCBI taxonomy): Eukaryota > Viridiplantae > Streptophyta > Magnoliopsida > Fagales > Fagaceae > Fagus > Fagus sylvatica. The sequence continues at coordinate 2,485,346 of OU015765.1, forward strand.
GAGATTGTTTATCTCAAGCTCAAATAGGAGCACATCACTGATCCAATTCCAGGAGTTTATCTTTCGGGCTCATGGTGGGATGGCTCAGGCCTCCGTGTTTAGAGTGTTTGGGTGTATTATTAAGTATATAATGCAACACAAACTAGCAAATAGAGATGTTTCTACTCTTTTGTATGTGAGGTTGTTTTACAACAGTAATTAGGTTAATCATAAATGGTTGATGTATGTTACAATTTTAAGACCAAATTTGAATTAATCTAAATATGAGCTGTAAGAGAATTATGAGAAGTTGTGGCTTATTTATTTGTTGAAAGATTTGATAGTTTGGGTATACTGATTTGGATTATTTATAACTTGAGGTTGGAATGGAATTTGGGAACAGAATTTTGGGAGTATAAACGTAACTCAGTATAATATGTTTCTGTGAAGTTTCATGATTTTTGCTTAAGGTTTTGGCTGTCTAATGACTGTCTAAGTAGAGCTGTTTCACTGCAGAATGAAGTAGGAGTACTCTAGCTAGGTTGAATCCTTTGTAACTCCACCTAGAGATTGATTTTTGACACGAAATTTGGGGTGTATTAGGTTAGCATATATATGTTCTTATTTGGAGAATTTGGTGATTTTTAGAGACTCCTAGGTATTTTAATATTTAATTTCAAGTGGGCTGATATGCTTGTGGAGGTTGTAACCTTGAACTCTGTGAGGGGTGTTTTTGTGATTTTGCCACGTGGCATGCCGAGGGTGATCACTACGTGGACTTGAGTCTTAAACGGGGTAGTCGAAGCCAAAATTCAACCAAGAGCCCAAAGTTTGGCCCAAGAGCTAGTGGGACACTTTCCAAAAATATTCAAGAACCAAGAACCAAAATCATAAGGTCCGAATAAAATAAGAACAAGGACTAAGAAACTTTTCTAATGTAATATTACCAACAAAAGAATTTAAAGAACAGTCATTGGGCCGAGCCTCTCACTGTTCCTTCACTAGATCGGGCTTGAAACAGAATAACTTCGACAAAGATTACCAGAACACGTGTTTTCCATGATTCTGCTGACATCTGCTGCAAGACTAGTGAATAGTAATAAGCTTGTTGAGACTAAAAAGAGGGTTGACTTGTTGGGAGAGAGTCAGCCTCGATGAGACATGCACAAGGGTGAGAGAAAGATGTGTTTGGGCTTTTTGTGGAGCTAAATCAGTGGTGGAAAACCATTGTAATCTTTATAAGGCATTTCAGGATTTTTACCCAACATCTGCCAGGGGAGTTTTCTGGAAAATATAAGGGGTTAAGTGATGAATCCTAATCTTTTCAGATGGGATTGTATTTCTGGGTTTGGATTGGTGTTTCTAAGTTGGAAATGATCTCAAAACACCTATTTCCCAGGGTCCTCTCTTGGAGAATCCCAGAAGTGAGCTTGTTGGTTCTTTAAAGAAAGTCTTTTCTCTTGTGTTGGGTTAATTGTGGTAATTTCTTGAGTTGTTAGGAGTGTTTTTCTGATGATGATGGATCTGTTGGATCTTGTTGCATTAAGAATGCAATCAGTCCTATTTATAGGAGTGATTAAGGTTGCCTAAACCAAGATTATGGCTTCCCCTTAACCTTATTGATTTCTAAGATCAACTCCTTATGACATATTTTGTCAAAGAGAGTGTCTTATAAGTAAAAATAATCATGGTCCTTCCCTAATGTCAGGGTAAGGCTTTCTTCTCCTCTGAAATGGCTTTGTCAGAGGCACTCATTGTTTAGTTGGTGGGTTTTTGTGTAAGGTCAGGTCTATGCATGTCTCATGTGACTTTGGTTTCCATAAACTCATCATTGTGCCTCCCAGTAGACCTAATGACAGTAGTTCAATGGCTACCAGAATCTCGGGACTTACTCCCCTCCACCAAACCACACTCCTCAAGTCAGATCAACATAAGGAGAGTAGCTTCCTCACGGGTCTGGGCCGTGGGAGCTACTCCCTGAGTCCTTTTGGGACCGGAATGGGCATGGTTATGGGCTTTCCATCACATTTCCTCATTTCCCATGCGTCTTGGTTGCTGCCAGTAGTCTTTGAGCTATTATGTATAAGTCTGCTGCGTGAACAGTACCAAAACTCATGGTTTCCGGTGGGATGGAGAGCTGAGATGAGCTAGAGATGAGCTGGAGATGCTTGGAGTAATTTGAAAATGGTGTCTCAGTTGCTCTTGTCACGTTGGAGAAGATAGCATGCTGCTGTTCTTCTCTTTTTAGTAAAATCAGACAAGGTGTGGGCTCCACCAGCAGTAGATATGCAGCCCTTCCTTGTCAGCTTCAGTTCAGACTTCATGGGGCCCACGGATGAGCTGTTCTCAGCTATTCAAGTGCTGGGCTGATTGGTGTTTGGGCTCCAACTGTCTTCCTCAATGAATCCAATAGTGTTTGGACCCAATAATTATATTATAAGCACACTTTGGGTTATAGGCTTTATGTGAGTTTCTTTTAGGCTTGTGAACAGTGCCAAGACACACTTTGCAATAGACCCAGATAATTTATTAAGTGCTGTATAAGGTATTTTAGTGGGTTGGGCTGTATATTTCAGGTTGTGGGCTTTTAAAATAGTGTAAAAGCACTTTTAAAAATAAGCCCAAGTAATTTATTGGAAGTTGTTTAAGGTATTTCAATGGGTTGGGCTTATTGGGCTGATTAATCAAATAATCAATTAAGCCCAAATATTTCATTGGGGGCCCAATTAAATGTTTGATTAAAAAATGGGCATGTACATTTAGCCCCCTGAGCCCGTGACTTACCCATGGTGAGTCACGTGCGAGCCAAAATAACTGTTCAGTTTTCTTCTTGGCGGATATTTTTCAAAAAAATGGTGGCTCAGTTTTCTATGGAAATAGTGGAGGAGTGGGAAGGACATACCTGCTAGTAATGGCTCCTATTTTCAAGGGGCAGACTGAATTAATGGCCATTATCCCCAGTTTTAATGGCTCAACCACTTATTTGACTTCCACACTTACTCAGCCGTTACCCATTTTCCCGAGAAGACAGAGAACAGATTTGGTATAAACAAACTTCAGCTCTTCTTCTTCTTCCTTCTCCTTCTCTTTTTCTTCTTCTTCTCTTCCTTGTTCACCATCAATGGCTTCTTCTTCAAGGAGACCAACGAGAGGACGTGGGGGAACTTCTTCCGGTAAGGGAGGTCCTTCTGTTGCTGGTGGGACGGCGACGAGAGGCTCAGAGGACAATAGTGGCAGCTCTGACTTTGTTTTAGGATCACCGAAGCCTCCTGGAGATATATTGGGTCGACCCACTGTTGACCAGTGGTATAGAAGCGGTGAGAGATTCCCTTCTGTCCCAGCAAGCCTTCAACCACCACTGGGGGATTGGGAGTGGCTGGTTGTTAGAGAGGACGCCGCGGCAGATGTGGCTTGGACTCCAATTTTCCAAGAGATCCGAGACCTGCAAATACAGAGGAATGAAATGCTCGCCGTTCCTCTTGTGTTTGATTTCCAGTGTTTAAGAGCTATTGAATGGGCGGATTGGATAAATTCTGAGCTTGCTGATAGGTAGTTTTGTGATCGTTTGGAGCAGGCTGGTGTGCTCTGCTCCATCCTCAATTCAAGGTGTTCGAACATGTTCCGGGACACAGAGGCGTTACGGCAATTGGTCCGGAGATGGTGCCCATCCACTCATACATTTTTCTTTGCTCATGGTGAAATGACTGTTACATTAGAGGATGTAGAGAATCATTGGTTGCTGCCAATACTGGGTGATCAAGACCCAGCAGAACTTGAGCTTTCCCCCGAGGAATTGAAGATTGAAGCTGCTCTGGCAGATTATATTGGGCGGAAGAATATTTCCCTGGGGACTCAAGCTACAAGGTTCAATCCCTGGATGGAGCATTTCAATAGAGAGGAAGATCCTTTGATTCGAAGAGCTGTTTTTGTAGCATATTGGCTCAGCAAATGCGTTTTTGGTGAGCATCCCGCTTACTTAATCAAACCCTTGTATTTTCCTCTTGCTGTTAAGATTGCTGCAGGCACTTGCTTTCCTCTTGCTCCTCTGCTACTGGGACAACTTTACACTCAGTTGGATTTGCTGCACACTGAGGAGTCAGCTGGGGCATCTTGCCATATTGTTACTACGGCTCTCAATTCATCCATTGTGCACATATTTGTTTGGGAGCATGCCTTAGATTATATAAGAAAGGGTAGGAAACCCTATGAGGCCCGTCATAAATTTGCGTCGATGCCAGAGGAAATTGCTGCTAATGTTGGTGACTTTCAGGGGGACGTACCTGTTGTGTATCGTTGGGTAGGTAGTAAATTTTACGATCATAGCTTGATACCTTCCTTGGATAGCGAGAGCAAAGTTTGCTGGAGACCGTATGGGGTGACCCATTGCGGATTTTCATATGAATTGGTGATGTCTGGGTTTCGTAATGTAGAAGCCCAAGACTATATCCTCATTGCTGGAGACATGGGGTCTCTGACTTATCTTTCTGCCACCAATGCTGGCTGGTTGCCAGTGTTATCTTCTGGCGGATTTCAGTTCACGGCCTATAGTGCTCATAGAGTAAGAAGACAATTTGGATTTGATCAAGAGGTGCCGGCTGTTATGGGAATAGCAGCAGGTGAAATTCCCATCATCAATCCGTTCTTGAAGGCTAGGGCTTTTTCCTATTGGAGCGGCATTGCTCCTCGGGTTGTAGTCGCCAGTGGTGATAGGATTGGTATCTATTCCACGGGTATGAGCAACTATTGGAGGGAGCTAATGGCTGCAATGGTGGAGTTTAGAAACAGTGGAAGGGGAGACATTTCCCATTTGTTGGAGTCATATACTTCCCCACTACCTCACCCTCGCTTGTTTGTGGCCACGAATACTATGACCACTTATGCGAATCGCCAAAGCTTGGGTTATGCTGTATGGTACCACGAGGACTCACGGTGGGTGATATATGGTAATCACCACCCTCTCTTGTGGCTGAGAGATCATCCTCATATTGCTGCACATGGGAAAGTGCCATCCAGCAGGGGAAGAAGGACTGCTTCTGTTGGTACCCCCGTTGTTAAAGGAAAACATTCCAGTAAATCCAAGAAGAGGGAAGCTCCGAGTAAGGATTCTCCTGCCCAAGTTTCAAAGAAAAGGAAGGCAAGTGCTGCTAAGAGTAGCAAAGAAGTGTTAGTCTTAAAAACTGCTGTTCAGAGGCCTTCACCAGTTGGAAAAAGTACTGCTCAAGGGGTTTCTGCCCCTGTAAGTAAGAAGCCAGTGAGAAAGACCAGAGCTGGGAAGAGGACTTTTGTTCCTCCAGCCTTCCCAAGTGCGCCATCATCCATTGCCGCACGAGTAGCTGCGCGCAAGTCATCCCGAAGTGTCGTTTATTCCGAGAAGAGAGTAAGTGTTCTTGTTCTCGCTTCTTTATTTGTCAATTGATGGACTTTTCCTCATGGTGTTGACATAGTTTCTGTTTTGTGGCAGTCTAAGCAAAGAGCTGACACGGTTAGTCGTGTTCCAATTGAGATACCGGTATGTGTTTAGCTATGGTACCTTGCTTTTAATAAAAATAATGTTCTCATGCTTTCTCTCTTTTGTGTAGGATGATTTGAGCAGCTCATCATCATCCTCAAGTGATAAAGATGATCCATCTAGAGCTGCTGCAGAAAGAGCTGAAAGTGAGGATACTGAAATTGTTGCTGCAGAAACTGTTTCTAGTGCAGAAGATGTTGCAGCAGAAGCTAGCTCTGCAGATAAGAGTACTGCTTCAAGTACTTCTTATGGGAATGAGGTTGTAGAAGCTGGAACTAGCACTGAAGAAGATGAGGTGTCCATGGATGAACTGAAAGCTGCAGAGGCTGCTTTTGACAGTGATTCCACTGCATCTGCCAGTAAACCCAGATCTACAGAAGGGGCTGCTGAAGAACACACAATTGTTGAAGTCGTTACCAGCGCTGAAAGAGCTGTTGAAACCACCCCAATAACCATAGCCACCAGTGGTGAGATAGCACAGGATCATCCTTCTGAAAGTGGCGCCCATGTTGACCCTTCGTTGCTTGATTCGAGTCCTTCCACCCGCCATTATGTTCGAAGAGCCCGTAGGGGAAGCATAATGTCCACAGATTCTAATAGGACTATCTCAGCCACTGTCAGGGTATCAACACCTCCAAGTCCTCTCCATGAGTCTGGTAGTGCTGCCCCTTCGCCTGTAGTCATGGCTACTGTGGTACCTACTGCAGTAACTATTCAAGATAGTGAAACCGTTCCAACAGTTGCTGAAGGAGTTCCTGGTGATGAAGAGGTTTCTGTGCACATCCCTGATACTCTAGAAGGTAATAATATTGTTGATAGCATACTAATTAATGAGAATCTTGTGATTGGCATTGATTCTGTTACAGTTGTGACTCAAGTTGAACATGCAGAAGTTGCTGCTAGTGAATATCCTGTTCAGGCAGATGTTACTCCTGGCAGTGATGTTCCAGTTGTAGCAGAGGAATTGGCCCAAGACCCTGTAAATGATATAGACATGGCAGACGCCCATAATAGCTGTGATGAGGTCTTGGCTGAGACAGAAGATCATGTGGCTGATGCTCAGGCAGCAGATATAGAGGTCACTGCTCTTGTAACAGCTCATACAAGCCCAACCAGAACAGGTAATTGGCATTTTATCAATATCTTGCTATTGCTCTTGCTTGATGGTAGAGATTTCTTGAAATGTATAGACAAGACTTGATCATTTGTTTGCCATGTATTGAACTTGTATATGCATATTTCTTGTTTCTTGATCATGGACTGTTTGGACATGAGTTGATGCTCATTTATTACCTATAACCATAAAACCAAATCTTGATAGATGCAATAGACATGGGTTGATTCCCATTTGCTATCTTTTGTTGTTGTTGCTTGCTGTGTGAGTTTGGCAGACATGGGTTGATGCCCATTTTTTGCTTGCCATTTGGTAGCTCCAAATTTGCTGTTGTGGAAGCATGAGCCTAGTAGAGATAGGACGACTTCCCACCCGTTGTATGCCGTTTTCACAACTTCTTTTAATTAGGTGATCCCAGTAGACGTGGGTTGATTCCCACTTGTTGTCTACCATGTTGTGGCCATATCCTTTTATGATTATGTGAGCCCAGCATCAATGGGTTTTGTAAGTCTTGTCCCATCTTTTGCCCACTATTTTGTGGCTGCATACTCCTAATAAGATGAGCTTGATGGACATGGGTTGATTCCCATTTGTCGTCCTTCTTTGTGTATGGACATGGGTTAATTCCCATTTGTTGTCCTTCATTCGGTGAACCTGGGTTGATGCCCAGTTGTTGTTCGCCATCCAGGCCTAATTGGCTGAGCTCGGTGGACATGGGTTAATGCCCATTTGTCATCCTCCATTTGGTGAACCTGGGTTGATGCCCAGTTGTCGTTCGCCATTAGGTCCATTAGGTAAACTGGTAGACATGGGTTAATGCCCATTTGTCGTCCCCCGTTGGGTGAACCTGAGTTAATGCTCAGTTGTTGTTCCCCGTTTTGTTTGTTAGGTGAGCTTGGTGAACATGGGTTGATGCCCATTTGTTGTTCCTCAAATGGCCTAACCATTTCAAGAATAATTTTATCACTAGTGCGGCTTTTTAGTAAAAGAGTGTTAATTAAGCATTTTACTTATTTTTTTACTTTCTTTGCCTTCACTAGTATTGTTGTGCTTTGTTTAACTAATTTCTTTCTTCTTTTCTTTCATTTTTCCGCAGCTGGAAGTGGCAATGAAGCTGTTGCAGAAGAGGAAAGAAGACATCAGACTGCAGCAGTGGAGTCTGCCATCAGGGGTCAGCCAGGGTTGCTGTCTGCTGCCAAGTCTGCCACATTGGGGGCTTCTGTTCTTGCTGACATGGATGCTTTCTTCAGAGAGTTTGACCGTATGTCATTTAGTTCCCGCCATGCCGAGCATTTCTGGACTTTTGATGATGTGAAGGCTGACTTTGAAATCTTTCGAGTGCCACAAGGGGGAATTCGGTTCTTGAAAGCCCTATAAGAAAAGTATGGTAGCTACTTATCATATTTCAGGCTCGGTGTACACGTGGGAAGCTCTATGCTGACTCTTCTTTGTTGTGTGCTTGCTCACATGGAGCATACCAGACTCGAGGATATTACTGAAGTCCACATCCTCGAGTGGAAAGCCGTAGTCCAAGAGGCAATTGAAGGAGGCTTTAGATTTGGTTTTATTCTTGATTACCTGCGGAGATTAGCTCATGACATATTCAGTAGGAGGATCTTGACTGAGTTGAGGGTGGTAGAGGCTCGTGTTGCTGCATTGAGAGATGCTTTAAATATGGTTGCGCCAAACCCGTGGGATTTAGCTTCTGCCAGAAGAGTTTCTGCAGAATCTCATGCTGAATCGGCTCTCCATGGCTTGTTGGCTTAAGCACATCATCCACTGCATCCCTTTCTTTTTTGTTATTCCTCCCCATTTTTTTGTAATGTGTTAGCCATATATAGGCTTTGACAATGAAACTTGGTCCCATTTTGTTTTTGGGTATATATTTTGCTAAGTACGTTTACTTGTAAGCAATGAAACTTGACTTTTGTCAACTTGACTTGCTTAAATTGCATTGTACAAAAGGTTGACATGTTTTGAAATACAAAAGTAAGGCATTTTAACTCCTATTACTTTTAGCCTAGCATAAAATGCTTACAAGCTATTTCAAAAGAAGAAAGATACATAATGCAGATTTGCTGGAATGCATCTTACGAGTAACAGTGTTTCAGCCACTTTCCATTGATAGGATCTGCCAAGGTAGTCCCATCAGAATTAAACAGCCTGTAGTAACCACTTCCATGTGCTTCTCAGATAATGTATGGTCCATCCCAATTAGGGGAGAACTTGGATGGAGATGGGAGGTTTCTTCTCACAAATTCAGCGGCTTTCAAAACCATTTGTCCTTCCACAAAAACTCAGATTCGAAGGGCTTTGCTGTAAACATTGGCCATCTTTTGGTAGTTTCTTTGGCTTTTTGCTTTAGCTAAATCTCTTGCCTCATCAAGTCCTTCCAGATCTGCCATATGTGCTTCAGCACACATATTAGCATCCAGTTCCAACTCACTCCCTTGCATTACTCTTGGTCTAGGCACAACCAATTTAGTAGGAGAAATAGTATCGGTGCCGTAGACAAGTGAGAAAGGTTTGAAACCTGTTGCTGTCTTGGGTGAACTCCGATATGCCCATAAGACGTCTGCCAGGTGGGCTCTCCAGTCATTCCCATAATCAAACACCATTTTGCTCAGGATCCATAGCAACATTCTGTTTGTGACTTCAGCTTGCCCATTACCTTGAGGGTAGTAAGGTGTGGAACGTCGATGCTTGACTCAGTAATGTTCTAGCACTTCTCGCACGTCCTTGTTTATAAATGAAGTGTCATTATCGCTAATAAGCTTGTATGGGATGCCAAAACGAGTGACTATATGTTCTCGAATAAAGTTTGCAATTGCAGCACCCGTTTCTTTTCGGAGAGGAATGGCTTCTACCCACTTTGTGAAATACTCGGTAGCCATAAGAATCCAAATATAACCGCCGGAGGCTGGATTGATAGGGCCAATGAGATCTAGCCCCCAAGTGTGAAATGGTCAAGGTGTAGCCATATTTTGGAGACTAGTTGGATGAGTATGGATTAAATTGGCTTGGACTTGGCAAGTATGACATGTTTTCACAAAATCTGCCGCATCCTTCTTCATTGTAGGCCAATAATAACCGAGTGTGAGCAAACATTGGTAGAGCCTCTTTTTTCCTTGATGCTCCCCACATTCTCCCGCATGAGTTTCTTTCATGACCATTTGAGATTCCGATAGGCTAAGACATCTAAGTGGCTCTCCATGAAAACCTTTTCGAAAGAGAGTTCCTCCTTCCACAAAATACCTCAAGGCTAACCTTTTAAGGCGATAAACATCCTTGGGGTTTGATGGCAAAATTCCTTCAAGCAAATATTCTAGAAATGGTGTGCACCAATCAGTAGAGACAAAAGTTGCACATACCTCTTCGTTGTTGTAATGGAATTGACAAGTTGGGCATTGGCTCTGTACCTCTGCTGCTTCTACACTCATGTTTGGCCAGAAATATCCCAGCTGCTGAAGTCTGCAGTAAAGGCTAATAGTTCCACCGTCTCCACAAGTTTTCTCATGGACTTCAGGCAGCTTTTCCTTTGCTTCTTCAATGCTTATGCATCTTGCCAAAATTCCTCCAGGCAGTCTTCGATAAAGATCTCCAGATATCAAGGTGTAACCCTTGATTTCTCTTAAGTCTGCCGCAACAACAGGAGACATGAGCTTGGCTTTGATTGGTACTCGCCAGTCTTCTTGATCTGGAGACAGCTCTTCAAATTCTTTTTTCAAAGATTCACTGATAGGCTCTATCTTCTTACAGATGGTGACATCCATTTACTCACCTTCGAAGGTTATTTGAGATCCCAAAGTAGCCAAAGCATCCGCATATCAGTTTTCGTTTCTTTGGGCATGCTCTATCTTGAAAGTGTTGAATTTTGCTTCTAATTTCTGTGCCAAAGCTCTGTAAGGTGCCAAAGATGGTTCCTTAAGTGAGAATTCTCCTCGGGCTTGACAAACCACAAGGTTAGAATCGTCAATGACTCGCAAATGCTTGATTCCCATTTCATATGCTATTGCCAATCCGACTAGATAAGCCTCATACTCAGCTGCATCGTTAGAATATGGGAAATCAAATTTGAAGGATTTTGTTACAGCTTCCCCGTCATCTTTGTAGAGGAAAATGCCGGCTCCTGTTGATGCAGTAGTTGATGAGCCATCAAATTTCAAGGTCCAAACAGAATCTGTCAAACCTGCCAGGAATACTTCATTGATTTCCCCGAGGACTTCATCCGAAATGAGTGAGTTGTCTTCCCCAGGAAATTGAGCTAATAGATCGGCAATGGCTTGGCTTTTAATAGCAGTTGGTGTTTCAGCAATAATCTCATATTATGACAGCTGTAGAAGCCACTGTGCCAGTCTGCCAGATAGTACAGGCCGTTGCAGCAGACTTTTGATAGGATGAGATCTTGTCATTAATTGGACCTTGTGAGCTAAAAAGTAGTGTCGGAGTCTCTGGGAAGCATAAATTAGAGCTAAGCAAGATCGTTCAGCCCCCGAGTATCGGCTTACGGCATCCTTAAGAGTACGGCTAACATAATAGATAGGTTGTTCAACCCCATTATCATCTTCTTGAGCTATCAAAGCCCCAATTGCTTGATTATTTGAAGCCAAATAAAGTCGGAGAGGTTTTCCAAAAATAGGTGCACAAACAGTAGGGAGTTTAGTCATAATGTCTTATACCTTTTCAAAGGCTTCTTGGCATTCGGTAGACCAATGAAACGGTGCTCCCTTCTTCAAGAGTGGTGCAAAAGTAGAAGTTACAGCTGCAAGACCAGGGATAAACCTTCTTGTGTATGACAGCTTGCCCAAGAAACTCTTCAGCTCTTTGTGTGTAGTTGGTGGCTTCATAGTGGCTATGGCAGATGCCCTTGCTAGATCAACATCAATACCACGCTGGTGCACTAAGAAACCCAGAAATTTGCCAGTTGAAACTCTGAATGCACATTTGAGAGGATTCATCTTGAGCTTGTACAGTCGGCATCTTTCGAATACCTTCTTCAAGATGCCAAAATGATTCTCCCTTGTTTTGAACTTCACCACAATATCATCAACATAATCTTCAATTTCACGGTGCATCATGTCATGAAACATGGCTGTCATGGTTCTTTGATACGTGGCTCCGGCATTCTTGAGTCCGAATGGCATGACGGTGTAGTAGAAATTCCCAATAGGTGTGCGAAATGCGGTCTTCTTCGCGTCTCTGGAGACATAAGATTTGATTATAACCGCTAAACCATCCATAAAGGAGAACATTGCATGACCAGCAGCTGAATCAATCAAGAGGTCCATGTTGGGCAGTGGGAACTCATCCTTAGGACATGCTTTGTTGAGATTACGAAAATCCACACAACACCGGATCTGGCCATTCTTTTTCTTCACAGGGACTATGTTGAACAACCACCATGGGTGCTGTATTGGCTTGATGAAACCAGCTGAAAGTAGTTTCTTCACCTCTTGAGTAATTTGAGCTTCGACCTCCGGATGGAAGGTTCCCATAGGTTGTACCACTGGTCTAGTACCCGGTTCAACATTTAAAGAATGGGCAACAAGTTTCGGGTCTATCCCGGACATTTCATCATATTGCCAAGTAAAAACATCTTGATATTCTTTTAATAATTCTACCAAATGCATTCTTTCTTCAACTGATAATGATGCACTAATAGAAACAAGTCTATGTACATTGGGATCAGAACTTAGATTGATTACCTCTAGTTCTTCTTTTGTAGAAATTTTGGGATCTGTTGTAGCAGCTTCTGCTGTATCTGCAAATTCTGGAGTATCTATTACATTCACTGTGAGACATGAGGGCTACAAGATTCCCTCTCCTGGTTCGGGGGCCTCTTGTTGGGGATAATTGGCCCCCGCGTACCTTCATAAGTGGTAAATAGTGCGCCCATCCGGTAAACGGACGCGCACACATTGTGGCTGACTCTTGCTGGTACTAGCTTCTGCCCTGCGTTTCTTTTTCCGTTCCAGCAGATCTCTCAAGTCTGCCTCAGGAGCATCCTTTATTTCCTTCCATTTGGGCAGGGGAATTCCAACAGGTTTAGCAAGTGATGCTTCCCCTACTGGAGTAATTTCATCATATAGGGCTGCCTCAACAAAGTGGGACTCGGATTGGTCGAAAGGCGTGGAGTTGGCGGCTATTTGGATAGGCTTTCCGTTAAGCCTTCTTTTCACACATTGGTGGTAGGTGGAGGGGATGAGCTGGTGTTTGTGCAGCCAAGGTCTTCCCAATAATATGTGGTAAGGAACCACGGAATCCACAACATGAAACCGTGTCAAAGCCACAATGGGACCAACCTTTAGAACAAGTTGAATATGCCCCTTAATGTACTCACCAACACCACTGAAACCTTTTATCTCCATAGGTGCTCCTTGGATCTTCTTTTGAGAGATTTCTGCTGCTTGGATTGTGCTTAAGGGAATAAGATTGATGCAAGAGCCGGTATCTACCAAAGCACGCCTCACTTTTTTCCTCATTGATCGTGGCTGAGAGGTAGAGAGGACGTCGGTGATCTGGATACTGAACCTCCATATCTTCATCTGTAAATGTTATTACATTGGTTGTTTCTAGAAAAGCTCGACTGGCATGGGTTTCTGCTGTAAAGCAGTGAGCTCCGAAATCTGCTGCTATGGCCATGATGGCCTCAGTAGCTGCTGTGCAAGCTTCTGGATTTAATCCCAACTGATTGAAGAGAGATCGAAACCTAGGATTCCTTTGCAATGTCTTGATGGCTACAGGTGTCATGGCGGAATTTGCAGCAACAGGCTCGTCCATGTCCACATCACTAGTATTTCCATGAATGACAACCGAAACTACAGCTCTATCCTTATGCTTGAGGAAAGGATCAGTATGTACCCTTTGTTTTTCTTGAGGGAGTTCCAAAGTTCCGTCTTGAATCTTCTCATGAAATTTTCTTCGAAGAGTCCAGCATCTACTATAGAATGATGAACATATTGATGGAAGTAGCAAAATTTTGGATTCTTCTTGTCTTCTTCGGTTATCTTCTTTGAAACTTTTGGGAGCTTGACAACACCATCCGCTACCCATTTGTTAAGAATAGCCATCATCTCTTCCAAGGTGCAAGGAACCGGAGGTGGTGGCTCCTCAAAAGATCTTTCGGACGACTTCTTTCGCTTGTTGCTTACGGTGGACACCGTAAGAACTTGTGGCTGGCTCTTTTTTTCTTTAGGCTTTTCTATATAAGGCTTGACTGATAGTGCTGTTTTCCGAGCCTTTTGGAGAAACTACGCGAATCTTGAGATGTCGAGGTTCTCAAGGTGAGTTCGGAATTCTGGCAACATATTATCTATACACACTCCTACCAGCTCGCCTTCTTCATAATTGGCATAACAATCCAAGGATATATCGTGAAAGCGATATATGTAGCGGAGCAAATCTTCCCCACTTGCTTGTTTTGTAGTGTGAAGGTTGACGAGAGTGATCTTTTCCTCTGTTTGGAAATATTTTCCGCAAAATAGCTCAACCATGTCTTCCCACACTTTTACAGACCCAGGAGGCAGAGTAGTGTACCATGTGTAAGCTCTATCATCAAGGGACTTTGAGAATTCACGAAGGCATAAATCTCCGTTGCCGGCGTAAGCCTCCATTGAGTCTATGAACTTGCTAATGTGTACAAGAGCACTCCCTTTTCGGCCATCAAAGCGTGAGAAAGTTGGAACAATATACTTCTCGGGATAAGGCTGCTTCAACAACTCAGTAGGATAAGGAGGCCTTTTTACAAAAAGTTGAGGCTCCTTTGGATTCTTCTCTCTTTCTTGTTTGAGCAGGTTCGCCACATCTGACATTGTCACAAAGGTAGCTTCTTTTTCATGTGAACCTGAGTCTTGATGAGGCTTTTCCTGGTTTCCTCCTTCATTTTGAGGAAGGGTCTTCGCACCAACATCCTTTTCTTTGAGTTGTTTGATAGCTTTTACCAGCTCACTTTGGTTCTGTTGTAAGCTTTGTATAAGCTCCAGCATTAGATTTGTTGGCGCTACCTCCCGGTTTGGATCACTTAGAGGTGGTTATGGTGGATTTTGTCCTTGTACATTGGCTGCAGATTCAGCATGGGAATGTTCTGTATGAACTAAGACTTCCCTTTGACTTCTTCTTTGTCGGAGCTTAAGAGGCATGATTCTTGAGCTCTAGCTTTCTTTCTTGGAAGTGTTGATCTCGACTCCCTAGTAGAGTCGCCAGAAATGTGAGGGGTGTTTTTATGATTTTGCCACGTGGCGTGCCGAGGGCGATCACTACGTGGACTTGAGTCTTAAACGGGGTAGTCAAAGCCAAAATTCAACCAAAGGCCCAAAGTTTGGCCCAAGGGCTAGTGGGACACTTTCCAAAAACATTCAAGAACCAAGAACCGAAATCATAAGGTCCGAATAAAATAAGAACAAGGACTAAGAAACTTTTCTAATGTAATATTACCAACAAAAGAATTTAAAGAATAGTCATTGGGCCGAGCCTCTCACTATTCCTTAACCGGATTAGGCTTGAAACAGAATAACTTCGACAAAGATTACCAGAACACATGTTTTCCATGATTCTGCTGACATCTGTTGCAAGACTGGTGAATAGTAATAAGCTTGTTGAGACTAAAGAGGGTTGACTTGTTGGGAGAGAGTTAGCCCCGATGAGACATGCACAAGGGTGAGAGAAAGATGTGTTTGAGCCTTTTGTGGAGCTAAATCAGTGGTGGAAAACCATTGTAATCCTTATAAGGCATTTCAAGATTTCTACCCAGACATCTACCAGGGGAGTTTTCTAGAGAATATAAGGGGTTAAGTGATGAATCCTAATCTTTTCAGATAGGATTGTATTTCTGGGTTTGGATTGGTGTTTCTAAGTTGGAAATGATCTCAAAACACCTATTTCCCGGGGCCTTCTCTTGGAGAATCCCAGAAGTGAGCTAGTTGGTTCTTTAGAGAAAGTCTTTTCTCTTGCGTTGGGTTAATTGTGGTAATTTCTTGAGTTGTTGGGAGTGTTTTTCTGATGATGATGAATCTGTTGGATCTTATTGCATTAAGAATGCAATCAGTCCTATTTATAGGAGTGATTAAGGTTGCCTAAACCGAGATTATGGCTTCCCCTTAACCTTATTGATTTCCAAGATCAACTCCTTATGACATGTTTTGTCAAAGAGAGTGTCTTATAAGTAAAAATAATCATGGTCCTTCCCTAATGTCAGGGTAAGGCTTTCTTCTCCTCTGAAATGGCTTTGTCAGAGGCACTCATTGTTTAGTTGGTGGGTTTTTGTGTAAGGTCAGGTCTATGCATGTCTCATGTGACTTTGGTTTCCATAAACTCATCATTGTGCCTCCCAGCAGACCTAATGATAGTAGTTCAATGGCTACCAGAATCTCAGGACTTACTCCCCTCCACCAAACCACACTCCTCAAGTCAGATCAACCTAAGGAGAGTAGCTTCCTCACGGGTCTGGGCCGTAGGAGCTACTCCCTGAGTCCTTTTGGGACCGAAATGGGTATGGTTATGGGCTTTCCATCACATTTCCTCATTTCCCATGCGTCTTGGTTGCTGCCAGTAGTCTTTGAGCTGTTATGCATAAGTCTGCTGCATGAACAGTACCAGAACTCATGGTTTCCGATGGGATGGAGAGCTGAGATGAGCTGGAGATGCTTGGAGTAATTTGAAAATGGTGTCTCAGTTGCTTTTGTCACGTTGGAGAAGATGGTATGCTGCTGTTTTCACTTTTTAGTAAAATCAGACATGGTGTGGGCTCCACCAGCAGCAGATATGCAGCCCTTCCTTGTCAGCTTCGGTTCAAACTTCATGGGGCCCACGGATGAGCTGTTCTCAGCTATTCAAGTGTTGGGCTGATTGGTGTTTGGGCTCCAGCTGTCTTTCTCAATGAATCCAATAGTGTTTGGACCCAATAATTATATTATAAGCACACTTTGGGTTATAGGCTTTATGTGAGTTTCTTTTGGGCTTGTGAACAGTGCCGAGACACACTTTGCAATAGGCCCAGATAATTTATTAAGTGCTGTATAGGGTATTTTAGTGGGTTGAGCTGTATATTTCGGGTTGTGGGCTTTTAGAATAGTGTCAAAGCACTTTTAAAAATAGGCCCAAGTAATTTATTGGAAGTTGTTTAAGGTATTTCAATGGGTTGGGCTTATTGGGCTGATTAATCAAATAATCAATTAAGCCCAAATATTTCATTGGGGGCCCAATCAAATGTTTGATTAAAAAATGGGCATGTACAAACTCTTAGTAACCTAACCTATGAGCATTATCTTTATAAACTGTTTTAAAGGTATATTTTGAAGGTATAGACATAATTTCTAGTGATGAACTTAATGAGCTTTAGGCCAAGATTTGTGTGGATCCTTTGTAAATGGGTTTTAGGCTTAAACATTGCGAGTTTCACAATAATGGTGATAGATTTTGGGGAAGTTATTCCAAAACCACTTGTGACTTCATGGAAAACCCTTTGATGACCATAGTTAAGTTATTATGTGCTTTATGGCAGTCCAGCATTGATGGCGTACCTTAAGTTCAACGAATTGGTTTGAGGACCCGTAAGCGACTATCTGTAATTTTGGTGGTAAACCTCGATCTTAGTTTATGTTTTAGGATGATTTAATTGCTGCCCGGTGATTGTCCAGCCCTTGAATTATTTATTCTAAGTGTGTTAATGCATGTATGAGACTCAAGATAAAGGTTCCTTATGGCCAGGGGGGAGCCAATGTAGCTTTTTTTTAAATAGTCTTAGCTTTAGCCCAGTCTGAATTTCAATCACAAATCCCAACCCTAGCCTAGTACAATTCTAGCCCACCATAAAATAAATTCCTGGCTCCACCCTGCTTATGGCTAGGTCGTTGGTCTTTGACAAAGCGTCATTTTGATACATTTTGTCTAAGCTTAATTTTGGTGGATAATTTATGAATTCTGATGGAATCTTGAACCTTTGAAATTAACTCGAGTTTGATTCCTTTTAAGTATTTGTACTCTTTAGTACAACAAAGAAATGTTTAAGCTAGGCAATTACCTCTGTTATAGCAGAATATTGTATGTTGATTGATAATTTCTAGGTTGGTTGAATTTAATGTTTTGAACATGTTGTTTGGGGTTGTTATAGGATTTAGGATAGTTTTAAGCTAAGTACTGCAAAATTAGTAATTAGCATTTCTCTAGGTTTAGGAGAAGCTGGAGGCTAGGTGTAGTGGATCTGCTTGAGACTCTTAAAATCGAGCTCTTGGATTGAGGTAAGAGAAAGTGCTATGAAAATTTAATAGGTCATATTTTAAGAATATATATATATATATATATATATATCATATATATATATATGTGTGTGTGTGTGTGTGTTTTATCAATGCATTTAGTAAACTTAGTTTGATACTTGTTTACAAATAAAATGTGTATTAATTTAGAAACAGTTTTGAAAGAATACAGTTGAGATAAATTTTAGAAACAAGTTGTGGATATGTTATGAACTTTGGCTTAGTAAGGCAAGAGAGAGATTGAAAAGTAAACAAGAATGATTTATTTTATGAACACATAAAACAGTCTTGAGTGTGATGGCCTTGTAAACTAACAACCTAGGCCACGAGGGGATCGCGTTCCATAAAGACATGATAACCCAGGCCTCAAGGGGTTTTATTCCCAGTAGACCAGTAATCATAGGCCACAAGGGGTTTTATTTTCTATAGAATGGTAACCTTAGGCCACGAGGGGTTGTATTCCCTGAAGATAAAGGAACCTAGGCCATAAGGGGATTTTCGGATCTTTGTAGACTAGCAACCCAGACCACATGGGGACAGTGTTCCTAAAGACATGTCACCGGTTAGGTCACGAGGGGGCAGATTTCAAAGATATAGTACAGTTTCATGTTCCATATAGTTTTGCTATACGATGCAACAGTATGAGATATGCTTTCTCTTCAGAACAATTTAAGGGAATATGTTATGATTATATATGAATGAATCATGCTATATGTTCAGATTTTAAGCAATTATAATATGCTTTACAGGTTATCAGATATTATGTTCATCACTATGAAACACGTATGTTCAGAAAACTCATGAAACGCTTTAGCATGAACTGTTAATAAGCAAGTCATATCCACAAAGATTATTCTATTCATTATGCATTCATACATATTGTTAAATCTTCATGTCATGCCTCCCTTAGTAAGCAAGTTGATTGTTCAGATTATTTTATAGTGCAGTCAAGAGTCTCAGCATGGGAAAGAGATATTTTGTATATGGAACAGTAATAGTTGTTTGATGTTTAGTGTATATGAGACAAACATGATGTATATATATAGATAGTTTTCCGTTGTATTAGATAATAGTCCACATGATGATATGTTTTGTATAAATAGTTATAAATGTTCTGCCTACTATCACTTCCTTTAGGTAGACTAGTATATTCTGATATCTTGTGAAGGAGTTTGTTTACCATATTAAGATAGTTTCCAAACAGGAAATAATAAGGAATTGAAATGTATGTTGTTAACACACTTAATTTAGTTATGTGTAATGACAACCCAAAGGTAAATTACAAATTTATGATAAAAGAAAAGAAAATTTTTATACTCCTTTTAGTGGGTTCGTGTTAATATCAAGCACATGCTAGGTATTAGCATGCACATCCGACTTCGAATCGTATTACGAATTTGGGTTGTGACAAAAACTATATATCATGTATTGATTCATATTGATATCTTGAATTAAAATAGGTAAGTTATATCTTAGTTGGTGGATTGACCTTTGTATAGAATAAGGGATAGGTGAACTACTCTCTGAGTTGCTTTGTATATTATGTTATAAAGATGTAATCTTTTAAAATAATGAAAGTTAGTTACCTTTGAATTTCGATTTCTATTATGGGCTTCCGCTAATTTCTTAGATGATATAGTTATTTCAGTGCTGCGGGTTGTTACAATAGCAACAAAAAGTTTGTTGCAATATATACCTGTAACAAAATTTTGTTGCAAAACCCTATTGCCACAAAGTTTATTACAGTGCTTCGCAACAAGTAATTGCAATGAAATTGATCGTTGCAACAAACTTCTTTTCTTGTTGTTTAATGAAATGAAAAGCAATCACACAATTATGTGAGGGAACAATAATATTTTATAGCTTGTAATCTTATACCCAATAAACATGGTCCAAGGATTTGAATCCTCACACATACATACGTAATACATAGGAGTAATATTTATTCTTTAAAATATGTTTTTTTGGTTAATAATCGTATAACTTTATTAGTGTTATAAAATAAAAGAAATAGAAAGACAGGACAAATAAATTTGAGAATGAAATAATATTTAGACTTTCTTAAGTGATCATCCACACAATATAGTTTTGCTACTAATAAATTGTGTCTAACAATGAAACTGAAAGTTACTATTTATAGACCTTCAAAGTCGGTAACTTACCAGTGCAGCAAAAATATAATTGGTGGGACAACGTGGTGTTGTTGTAATTGAAGGCCGAAATACATTTCGGCACTGCAATCTAAAAGGCCACAATTGAAATCAGCTAGCAAGTTGCGAAAGTTAAGCTAATATTGTCGACTAAAGTTGAAAGCTCCCTTTGCATGGAAACCAAAGCATGTATTTACAGCACTCCCCCTTGCATGACCACGTACTAAGAATATGCCTCATTAAAACCTTACCAAGAAAAAACCCACTGGGAAAAAATCAACGACGAAGGAAAAAGAGTATAGTATTCTTGTGTCTCTATAAGTGACTTAAGATTGCCTCATTAAAACCTTGCAAAGGAAAACCCTATGGGAAAAAACCTTAGCGAAGGAAAAAGAGTACAATCAGCACATATCTTCCAGAACATTTACTCCCCCACATGAGTACATGGAGCATCAATTCTTTATGATGAAAATATCTATAGATTGGAGCATGTCAATGTTGTGCACCATCTTTTTCAATATTGCAACTGACAGTGATTTAGTGAGTAGAACGGCCAAATTATCACTTGATCATATCTACTCGACATCAATTTCACCGCTCTTCTGTAGCTTATATGTATAAAAGAATTTTGGTGAAATGAGCTTGCTTAATGAATTGTGATAATCTTTGTTTGCTTGACAGCCTCCATGAAAATAGTAGTGTTGTTGCCACAAAAGAACAAATACTTTGTTTGTAACTGGCCTTTGTATGGATCAGAAAGATAACTTGCGTCTTTATATCCAACTATTTGTGGATTTGATCATTTTGAATAAAATAATCCCATGTTAGTTGTCCCATGGAGGTAACGTAATACACGCTTACCCTATTTCAATGTCTTTGAATTGGTGCGGAACAATATCTCGCTAGTAAGTTGACAAGAAATGCAATGTGCGACCATGTGCAATTCGTAAGATACATCAAAGCATCAGTTGTACTAAGATATGGTACTTCAGGACCAAGAGTTTCTTCATCATCTTCTTTAGTACAAAAATGATCCTTCTTGACATCAAGTGACCTAAGAACCGTTAGAGATCTCAAAGGATGAGCTTTATCTATGTGAAAGTGTTTCAGGACTTTCTCTGTGTAGGCTGACTGATGAATAAGAATTCCATTTGAAATATGTTCAATTTGTAGGCTTACACAAAATTTTGTTCTACCGAGATCTTTCATCTCGAACTCATTCTTTAAATAATTGGCGGTTTTCGTGAGCCCTTCTGAAGTACCCACAAGATTTAAATCATCAACATATACCACCACAATAGCAAATCCGGATTCTGACTTTTTAATAATAAAAACGCATGGACAAATTTGATTATTTTCAAATCCCTCTTTCAATAGATATTCACTAAGACAATTGTACCACATGCATCCAGATTGTTTTAATTCATATAAGGATCTTTATAGCTTGGGATTTTGAATTATATGCTTCAGGTATTTTATATCCTTTAGGGATTTTGAATTATATGCTTCTGACATTCTATATCCTTCAAGGGTTTTCATGTATATATCATTATCCAATGATTCATATAGATATGCGCATATCCAAATTTTTTGTAATTACCAAGCTGATCAAAGATCTTAATGTAATTGCATACATAACAGGAGCATATGTTTCTTCATAATCTATACTAGGTTTCTATGAGAAACCTTGTGCCACTAGTCACGCTTTGTACCTCATAATTTCATTTTATTCATTATGTTTACATACAAATACCCACTTGTATCCAACAAGCATTACATGTTCAGGTGTTTGGACTACAAGTCCAATTATTTCATATTTTATCATGAGTTTAGCTCTATCTGAATTCCACTTTGGCCAATCATTTTTACGTCAACATTCTTCGACGATTTGTGGTTCAAATTCAGCATCATTACTTCTGGTATTGTTAAGAGCAATTTTAAATGAAAATATGTTGTCGACAACAATTTTATTCTTATCTCATATTTCTCTTATACTTACATAATGTATCGAGATCTCATGATTTCTAGGTACCTATTTCTCTTCAAGAGATAACCCTTCAGGAGATTCCACTTCAGGGGATAACTCTTCAGGAGTTTTCTCTTCAAGAGGTTCATTTTTAGGAGATTTTGTGCACAAAGTTTAGATAAATCAATTATTTATATTACCTGTTTTAAGCGTATTGCCTCTTCAAAGGCTGCGACTTGCTTTTCTTTTGTTCTTCTCTTCTAGGGTATTTTTATCTTTAGCACTGATAGATCTTCCACGCTTCAGGCGTGATTTAGATTCATTTACTTGTATATCAATTAATTGTCCTTCAAGGACTTCTATTTGTGTTAGAGTATTAGCAGCTAGGATTTGTGATTTCACATATTTCTTACTATCAGTGAACACATCTGATAATTTGTTTGTAATATACCTTGCAAATGAATCCTCTGAACTTCTAGTTCACATTAATTTCTATGAGGATCAAAATAAGGTAATATCGAAACATTCCAAGTAATCTCTCGTCGTGCTTCTGACACCGACTTTTCTCCCCTTAATGGTGGGAAAATTGTTTCTCGACGTGCTTCTGGCAACGAATATTCTCCCCGTAATAGTGGGAATACTATTTCATTGAAGTGACAATCTTCAAATTGTGACTTTAAAAACGTCACATGTTAGAGGTTCAAGATATCTAATTATAGATGGAGAATCAAAACCAATATAAAAATTCCAAGTCTACGTTGAGGACCCATCTTATTGCATTATGAGGATGCAATAGGAATAGAACAACCAGAAATGCAAAAGTGAAGAATATTGGTTGTTGAATAATGTGAACTAATGATACAACATGTAATAGAGCATGTCTCCAGGCATAAATAATTAGTTTTGTTTTCATATGTGAAAGACGAGCAATCATTTGAAATTCTTTAATAAATAATTCACTTAAACCATTTTGAGTATGGGTATGAGCAATATGATGTTTGAAATCAATCTCGATTGACATGCAATAGTCATTAAATACTTGAGATGTAAAATTCACCTGCATTGTCTTAAACGAATTTTCTTAATTGGATAATCAAGAAATTATGCTCATAATCTAATTATTTGAGTAAGGAGTTTAATAAATGCAAGATTGCTAGTAGAAAGTAGACAAACATGTGATAATCTTGTTGATGCATCTATTAATACCATAAAATACCTGAATGGTTCACCTGGTGGGTGTATAGGTCCTCAAATATCACCTTGAATTCTTTCTAAGAAAGATGGAGATTCAATAACAATCTTTGAATGAGGATGGTTTGATAATCAGTTTACCTTGAGAACAAACATTTTACAGATAGTCACTTGGTAAAAGAATCTTCTGGTTCTTTAAGGGATGCTCATGAGAGTTCTCAATGGTTCAATGCATCATTATTAATTCCGGATGTCCAAGACCATCATGCCAAAGCATAAAATATATTTGGGTAAGGGCACTTCTGGTGCATTGTAACATTTGTTTCAATTGTACTCATAGTGGTATAATATAACCCAAAAGAGTAAATAGGTAGTTTTTCTAATACAAGCTTCTGGCCCGAAACTATTGAAGTAATATAGAGATATTCTTCACTGCCTTTATTATTGGTTTCGATATGATCACTATTATAACATGTATCCTTAAAGATGAATAAATTTCTTCAAGATTTAAAAGAGTACCAAATATTGTCAATACATATTTTTTGTTCCCTTTGGTAACATAATATTTTCTCTTCCAGAGTCTTCAATTAGGTTCTATAAACCTAATATAGTATTGACATGGGGTTTGAAAATATTTCTTATCTTTAAGGATTGTATGGGTTATTGCAATGTCTACTGGACAAAAAATTTCACCCATCAATTTTGTGATCTTCTTGATCAACAAAATCATGATCATCTGGATCAAGATAAACAATAAGATCTTTTATTTAAGGTATCGAAATAATTTATGAGATCTTCTGGATCTGTAAAAATTCATTTCAAAATTTTTTTCCTTTCTTTTTATGTAGGCTTGGTACAAGTTTGCCAAATGTTTAAGTGTACGACTAGGTATGCAACCAATGCCCTTCCATGTCACACCTATGGCCTTTTGGAGGTTTATTCTATAAACCTTTACCATTTTCTTTTTGTTTTATTTAATTGGTATTCCACTTCTAGTGGAAAGGTGTGATATTCCTTTTTGAAGAGTTTTGAGTACGTTATACTCAATATTGATTGTTCCTACCACGTCCACGCCAACGACCCTCATTTCCTCTATAATTATTTAAATGAGGATCCATTCACTTCAGCGAATGGTGTACAACCAGTTGGGGTGAAATTAGTGGTTTTCTAGCAAAAACTTAGATATTTTATTCAACCACTAGAAGAAAAGATATATTAGTTCAATATATTTCTTGAACTTACGCTCTCGATATTGCTACTTCAAGAGCCAATTCAAGTCATGAAATGAAATATATATATATTTTTTTTTTTCAACATGTCTTCTTTAGTGAACTTTTCCCCCACAAAATTATCATTGTAAACAGAAAGTGAAGAATTGTATTCACTTATTCTTTAAACATTTTGCAATTTCAGGTGCATCAAGTATAGAATTGTACTCATTTACACTTTTGAAATTTTGTAACTTCAAGTGCATCAATTCATAATAAACTTTTGGGAGGAGTACTTTTGCAACTTCAGGTGCTCGAATATTTCCCTTAAATCATTTCATAAAGTCAAGGGATTCTTTATTGTAAGGTACTCAATCTTTTTAATTTTTCATAGAGATGATGGCAAATAAAAAGTGATTCTACTGGGATGCTTAGTTGCCATTCTAATAAGCTTAAGATAAATACACGTGTCACAAATAATAAATAGACATTTGTACAAAATTAATATACATATCTAACATATAATATGCATAATGGAATTGCTTAATTTATCACTGAGTATATTTAACAATATTACTCTATATAATATATTTAGCATAAAACCCATAAGATTTTAATGCATTAAATAAACACTAAAATTTGTAGGCAATGAATCAATATGATGACAAATAAATAGATAATGAGATTACCAATTCTTTAGGAAAAACTTATAGTGGATTGGAGTGTCACACAAATAATCTTTGTAAAGTGATGACAACTTCTTTCAAGAATTTAGCCAGAGTTTTGTGCTGATAACGTGTTAAAAAATAGAAGAAATAGAGAGATAAGACAAATAAATTTGAGAATGAAATGATATCTGAACTTTCTTAAGTGGTCATCCACACAATACAGTTTTGATACTTATAAATTGTATCCAACAATGAAACTGAAAGTCACTATCTATAGATCTTCAAAGTCAGTAACTTAACAGTGCAGCAAAAATATAATTGGTAGGATAACGTGGTGTTGTTGCAGTTTAAGGCCGAAATACATTTCGGCACTGCAATCTAAAAGGCTGCAATTAAAATCAACTAACAAATTGTGGAAGTTAAGTTGATATCTATACTATAATGTAAAATTGAAGATTTGTTGACTTTTTTTTCTTTTTGTTGACTACATAGAATTTTGCCACATCAACTTTTAAGCTCTCACAATTTTACATTTCAGATTTTTTTTTATTAATTTTTTTAGTTTTTTATTAGAAAAGAAAAAAACGAAGAGATACGTCCCCACCTTCTCGACAAATCCTCTTCACACTTCACAAACCCTTCCCCAACCACACCGCAAAATCGCGATGACCATGGACTTAAGCAATGAGAGCATGGCTTCAGTTCGCCAAACCCACTCGCATCACTGGTCGCGCTCTAGCCTTCTCCCAGTAGGCAGCCACCCTTAGCAAGGGAAGGCATGAGTGAATTGTCATTAGCAAAGCGTGCCATTATTGCCAATAGGTCTCCTGAGTATGGTGCCACCATGGGCTTCTCTCCTGTGGATCATGTCATTGTAATATTTGAAACTAACTGGTAGATTTTCAGCAGCTATAGCCATGGATTATTCTTTCAAGGGTAACCCTTTTTCTCTTATATTTCTCTGTTTTTTAGTCATATTTTTTTTTTGTTTTGTTTTGTTTCAATATTTTCTGGGTTCTGATTCTTTCATTTGTTGGCTTTTTGGAAGTTTTAACATCTGAATTTTTGGGTTCATTTTTTGTTATATTCGGGTGCACTACTTTATTCGCTATGTTGTGTGAATGGTAGATAATGGCAAAGAAATTGAGTTTAAATCTGGTCTGAAAAAGAAGCACACATATTTATTGGGTCAAATTGGATACTTTATCAGCCAGTAGACTAATTGTTTGAATCAAAAAGGTGTTTTGTGTGAACCTTAGAATTAAAGCTGGTCATTTGGAATTTCAGTTTGGCTTTTATTAATTTCATTCTTTTAAGTTTTTAATAGATTTTTCATTTTTTTTACACAAATGATCTGATCATGGACTTTTATTTGTTTGAGACTATTTATTTCTATTTGAATAAAGATTTTTTTTTCTCTCATATTTTACTTTGACTAATCTCTTTACATAAGAATCAGTTCAAATTCTCCATCCTCTCCCATCCTCCATTGTTATCATATATATATATATATATATATATAAGCTTGAAAATCTTCTAATAATAATTGCTTATTTTTTTTTTTATTATAAATTTTTCTAACAAAGTTTATTTTCTCACATTTCTTGAATTTGGCTAGCAGATTGTACTAGTTACAAGTGACAAATTCCAGAGTCAATGGTTTTCCTACATCGAAATGAGTTGCATCTTATGCATTATATGTCAGGGTCACAAATTTGCTTCACACACACAAAAAAAAAAAAAAAAAAAAAAAAAAAAAAAAAAAAAAAAAAAAAAAAAAAAACTGTAATATAAGTTTTGTAGGCACATGTAAGGATAAAAACTATATAATGTACAAAAAATATACAATACTCTCACAAATAACATTCAGTGGTCCATCTCTCCATTTCTTGCTCATATATATATATATATATATCTATTAAAAAAAAAAGGTGCATTCTGAATCATCAAACATGTTTAAATAATTCCATAAATGACATTTTGACCAAATTTTTAATATAATATAAAAACATAGATTTTTTTATTTTTGGTTGATCTTATAATATTGCGTCAAATAAGTTGGTCTCACAATTACACCTCATTATTTTAATGGATAAGGATCCTCTCCATTTGGAATAAAATGGAGAGTCTCCATTTCATGGTTCAGATTTTATTTCACAAATCTAACGATATATAAACTGCCTTGTCATTTAAAATTTTAAATGATATGGCAATCTGTATACCATTAGATCTGTGATATTTAATCTAGACCATGAAATGGACTCTCCATTTTATTCCAAATGGAGAGGATCCTTATCCTATTTTAATATATATTTTTTAATTGAATTTAAATTTTATTCTATAATTAAACATCTCATTAGAATCTTGACATTATATTTTCTTTAATAGAAATAATATATTGTTTCATATATATAAACACAATCATAATAAATGCCTAATACTATAATATATTTTATATATAAACACAATAATAATAAATGTCTTTTAATAATTATCAATTTTTATATTTAGATAAAATATAAAAACAATAAAAATCATAGTTATATATATAATATTATTTAGATCAATAATTCTTTAAAATAGTTTTTGGTGTATAATCGGGTTTATGACTACTTATTGACTAAAGTTGAAATCTCACCTTACACGGAAACCAAAGCACGTATTTACAACAATTAGTAATTTAGTATATATACGTTTCACAGGAAATGGACAAAAGGAAAACGTCAGAGTTATGACCCTTAGATTATTCGCTTGCATAAGAAAGTCTTTGGTCATTTCAAGCTTTCTCATGCTAGGTTCCAAATCAATGAATCTTCAAAGCATTTCTATACGTACACAACATAATTTCCTTTCCTTAATCCTTTGGAGCGCTTCCATTTCTACTCTCTTTCTCCCTCACAAACAGTTTGGTACAAGGCATAAGTTGATATAAAGAAAAGAAAGGCACAAGAGCACAAGAAGGATAGGCAAATTAGAAGCAGAAATACAAAGGAATATTAAGCATCATGTGGCTCTTTGGTTTCTCCACCAACAATCCAGGAAACCTATGGATAATTGGTGCAGTTCTGCTAGTGATCCTTCTAACCATAATCTTAAAAAAGTTTGCAGTCTACCTAGAGGCCCAAGCAACCAAATGGTCCGAAAGAGAAGGTGACAAACAACAGCGTGGAACAACAAAGAGTGCATGTAGTTTGTGTTGTTGCCCTGGTGTTATAAGGACATATGCACTCGAAGAGTTGAGGATGGCAACCGCGAATTTCAAGATTCGAATAGGGGTTGGAGCCACATCTTTCGTGTATCTTGCGGAGCTTGGCGACGGCAGATTTGGTGCAGTGAAGCGGGTGATGGAGGAGAGAGGTGGGAGCAAGAAGATGTTTTTGGATGAAGTTTCAGTTTTGTTAAGAATTTCTCATCCAAATTTGGTGGGGTTATTGGGTTTTTGCTTGGACAAAGGTAAGCCCAAATAAAGAACCATATCTTTTCCATTTTTAAATTTCAGGGCCCAGCCCAGGCATATACATCAAATAAGTAATAA
Organism: Fagus sylvatica; assembly: GCA_907173295.1. NCBI lineage: Eukaryota > Viridiplantae > Streptophyta > Magnoliopsida > Fagales > Fagaceae > Fagus > Fagus sylvatica. The sequence goes on from OU015765.1 coordinate 2,513,918, forward strand.
CTTTTCTATTACATCTGTTAGGAAATGTTTTAACCAGCACCTAGGCCTTGGGCAGCACATTCTATCTGAACCCAAAATATAATGGGCTTAGAGTCATAATTGGGCCTTTCATCCATGCGTCAATGGTTTTTGGCATGCTCCTTTTTCTTGTTTTGTTTTGGTTTTGGTGAACGATTTTTTTTTTTCTTTTTTTCTTCTTCTTCTCATTAGTCATTAGGAGTTAGGACCAATGGCATATTCTTCTTGCTGCTTGTTTTTAAATAAGAGTAAATTGGGCCTTGTCTGTTCACAATTCACAATTTAAGGAAGCGAAGCTAAAACTCTTCACACATTAATTTGTTGCCAATGTGGTTGCAATCACAAATCTTTATGTAACTAACAATAAGTTGTACATGTAATATGCAGGAGAACAACTTCTGCTACTGGAGTACATCCCAAACAATAGCCTTTTTGATAAAATGCATAAGTACCATGGTCAGTTGTCAGGGATACTGACATGGTCGAACAGGTTGAACATTGCTCTTGACATTGCTCGGGCCCTTGAGTACCTCCACTCACAAGCCGACCCACCCATCATTCACAGAGATGTCAAGTCCTCTAACATCCTCTTAGTTGACAATAACCATGCCAAGCTCGCGGACTTCGGCCTTTGCAAGTTGGGCTATGGCACCGAACATGGGTCACAAACTCCAACTATTGTAAAAGGTTCATTTGGTTATGTTGACACCATTTACCTCAATACAGGCCTAGTATCACCAAAGAGTGATATTTATAGCTTTGGGGTCCTATTGCTTGAGCTAATAACGGGCCTCAAGTCCATACAAGGCTCAGTGACACTTGCGGAATGGACCCAAGAGTGCCGGAAGAGCAATGATGTTAAGGCCTCGGCCAGAATAATGTTAGATCCAAAACTAAATGGTGATGCAAATTTAGAGCAACTATGGGCGTTGATCAATATAGCCAACTCAGCATTACTTGAGAATCCTGAAGGGAGACCAGACATGAGCCGGATTGTAGATGTGATTTCGAGTTGTATAGATCCTCAGCTCCAGTCCGAGTTGTCTGTATAAAACCATAACAATTCTAACACATATTTTTTCACCGAAAAATTCATACCTTCACTCACATGACACTTCACTTGGACCTGCTACCACACAAAAAGAAAAGAGGTGTGTGAGTGTGAGTGCGAAAATTTCCCTCAAATTACGAGTTTGGAATTACTCAAACAGTCTAGAATACTGTCACATTTTTGTTGGTATCTTGTTAATACACTAAATATAATTGGTTATTATAACATCGAATTGATTCCTTGAATTCATGGTAAAATTATTATTGTTTACTAATTAATTAATTAACCCCCTTCCATTTTCTTTATTAATTTAGAATTTGTAGTTTTACCTCATCACGTGTTTTAGATGATAGAGTAGACTCCAAATTTGCGGAATTGGTTGTATCATAAAGGACAGTGATATCCATTCTTTAGAGTCCCTTTCCGTGTGGAATTTGTGTGTCACCAATATCCCACATGCAACTCCAAAGTCTATTTTTCTTCAGTTGCTGTTATTTTCACCACTTTGTCAAAGGAATTGCACGAGTTGAAATTTTCAATTCTGCGCCACTTGTTTTTGGTTCTCGTACGGGGCAACTAACAATTAATGATTCCTGTGCGAAACCGCATAGCTACTTCTTATTATTATTATTATTATTATTTATAATTTTCATGAAAGTTTGTTGGATATTTATATTCTATTAATTTCTTTTTTCCTTTTATTTCAATGATCATGGTTACTTGCTCCCCAGTCTCCACCCACATTATATACAAGGTTGGGGTTACGTTTCGCAACTTTTTACTATAGTGGAATCAGCAAGTTCGGACCATCAATTGTCATTCACTTAAATATAGGATTACAGCAAAGTTGGTCAAAGTCTTTGACAGACATTAGAAACTTTCTAATTAATTTTTTTAAACATGTACTAGCAAATTACCCTTTTTTTCATTCTTATTGACATTTAATGCACAAAATTAAGCATATACATTATTTTATCAAGAAAAAGTCAAATCAACTTACTGGGATCCAATACAATTGCACTTGATCCTAGGTTCACATTCCTAAATTCCCAATACTATATGTATGTACATATATAAATACCCAATGTTCTTTCAAGACCCCTTCCCTACGTCATTGATTGGGTAGTATGGATGAAAATGTAATTCATTATAAGAAAATATACCGAATGAGTAATTGATTATCAAAAAAAGATAAGTTTGACACGATCAATTTCAAACCTTTTTTTTTTTTTTTTTTTTTAATTGGTTGAAGTGATAAATAGTAAATGGTATTATCATATAATACATTCAGTGACGGAATCATTAAGGTAGCGGTGGGAGCCGTGACCCTTACCATTTAAAAAAAAAAAAAAAAAATTATATATATATATAATTTAAATTTAACACAAAATGTATATGCTTGATCTTTTTTCTAAAAAAATAAAAAATTATAAATTTTTTCATAAAAACTCAAAAAATAAAAAAATAAAATGTTCATAAAAACTCAAAAAATAAAAAAAAAAATGTTACTCTATCTCATCACGTCCTAAAGAAAATAGTAAAAAAAACACTTATAGGATTTAGCAAAACAAATGTCAAATCCCTAACATTAATTTTGTCGTGTATTGTTGTGTCAATAAATTATTAGTTATAATTTTGTTGTGATTTGTTCTTCGCAAGACATATTAATTCATTAGTTTAATATTGAATACATGTTAATATGGATTTTATGAATTTTTTTTATTATTATTCATGTTTTGGCCCTTACCAAGTTCAAATTATGATTTCGTCCTTAGACTTATCCCTAACAAACTACCTTATTTTCTACCACTCACAATATGTTACCTCAATAAATTATGAAAAATGATGTAAAATTGATTGTGTCCCTAGATTTATTCATTCTCGACTCTAACATCCTAGTCAAATCCATCCACGTGTCGACTTTGTTTAAATGTCTGGCTCCCAATCAAATTTCAGTCCTTGGTTAATTATTGTTAAGAAAAACATATATTATTGAAGTAAAATATGTAATATATTTATTAGTTTATTTTTGGTAAAACATGATCAATTAAGAAATTACTTCTTATGAGTAGGGACTGTCGAAGCACTAGATCCAAGTATCCAACTGGCTTTGTCTGGTTTTGACTTATTACATTAGAATTAATTATCTCTACATGTATCCTGGAGTATGGATGCTTCATTCAATGTCACTCGCATAGTACACTATTTCTTCTAATTTGTTTATACAATGCCTTTAATTATAAATTTAAAGTTTATTCTACATATGTACATATTAGTACGTACGTGCATGTGTACTTCAAATTAACTGGAAGCACGTGTCTACAGTTGCATGGATTAACACACCCAATTATAAATTATTAAGTCAAAAGGATGTTTATAAATTGTTAGATTATGAAAGATGAGCCACATTACAATTAAACTATATGCATTATTATGTGAGTGAGCTACTTGTCTTGTTAAAATAATAATTAATTAGGTGTGCCATGAAGTTAAACACTTTGAGAACAGCCACGCCTTATCTGTAATTTATATAATAGTATTATATGAAGACATTTGAGGGAGCACCTTGGGGTTTGAGAAAAATCATCAAAAAGTGGTTTTAATTTAGGAGTGGTTTACACCCCAGAAAGTTGCAAAACACCAATTGCAAGGAAATAGTATCCATGTGGGGTAGTAGAGGATTTGTATTTTGTCTTCTCATCCCATCCCATATTTTGTCTCGTTCAAGAAATAAAGAATATAATAAACAAAGCCTATAAAGGCTACCTTAATAAATTGATAAAATGTTAAAAGCAGGTATTGCAATTTGGCAAAGAGACCAATTTTGAGTATGGTCCCACATGTAAGGATGCCCCCATTTGGGCTTCAAAAAGTTGAAACTTATCTCATATCACAACTTGCAGCACAATGGGCCAAGGACTCACCCCTGGTTTTCCACAAACTGGGACTCATCCTGGTTTTTGTTTCGGCCTGGCCGTGGTATTTACGGACACCTATAACGTGCACAATACAGTAATCAAAGACCGTGATTACATGGAAAATATTTACATCCCACGTGTATAGAATTTTTAGTCACAATATCAAAATGCTCCTTAATAACAAAGTTTAGTTTTAACATTGCAATTTATTAACGAATTTCACGTTGCTTAAAAGTGGGAATAAGTATTTGATGTTATCTTATATATAGGACATTTAATAACACAATGCAATACATTGAGAAATAATAAAGATGTAGTTTATAAAGACGGTTTTATTCCGTGAATATAGGTCATAGTGCCTAACCACGTAATTCTATCTCTCTCATCTCTCTTCCCTTCTATTTTATATATCTCTTTACTGCATCTTTATATTCTTTACATTATTATATATTTCTATATAGTATCAAAGCCATAGAGCTCACATGAGTCACTTTTCGATCCTTTGCTTTTGCAATTTTTCAAAAAAAAAAAAAAATTCCTTCCAAAAAGCATGACAACACATTTGACTTTTTCATAAAACTGATCACACAATTCAACACTCCATCCCTAGATCCGCAAAACCCAATTTTTCCTATCAGATTCCTAGTCCACACACGCACCTCCACACGTGGCCAAAAGCTTTGGCAACTCCTTCCACAGGCCGCCACGAACACCCAAATTTTGGAATTGCCATCTCCAGCCACCAGTTCAAGCAATCAACACCATCAATCAACAGATTGTCCATTGATCTACTCAAATCCATCGGAATCAAGTCGATCAGACGTCCCATGTGCCTCCACACGTCGTTCAAATTTCTAAAGTCCAGATTTACACGTCCCCACAGGTTGAGATATGACGTTGTCCACAGGCTAAGCTTCCTCTGCCACCGCCATGTGTCACCATGCGGGCACACCACGTTAGTGTGCAACATCATCATTTGCGGTAGTCCAAGGCCACATCATTAGGCTACGTTAGCAAAGTACTACGTAAGTGGATGACATCATTCATGACATCAAGAAGCTAATGTCAGCCCTACCCATGTTTGATTTGGTCTGACTACATCCGCGGTTTAATGGACCCGGATCTACAACCCGGTCCGTTTGCACAGTAAGTCAAAAAATAAATTATGATTAAAAAAACAAAAAAGCCAGAAACCTAGAATTGACTAGTAGGTGAGAAAAAAAATTTATATTTATTTTTATTTGGAAATCTTCAAAAAAAAGAAAAAAAGAAGAAGTAGGTGTGAGCCAAGATCGAGCCATTAAGTTGAGATAGCCAAGTCCTATTCAAGATCTGAGCCAATCCAAGCTAAGATCAAAGCCATTCAAGCCGAAATTTGAGTCATTGAGCCTATGAGCCAAGATTCAAGCCATTGAGCCGCAATTCGAGCCGATTTGAGCATTTCCATCCTAAGTAGCCGTTTTCCTCTCCTTTTGTAGACAAACTCAAGCTTTCATCAAGCTACACCTTGAGTTTGAGGGGGAATGTTAAGGAATACCACATTACTTAGAAGTGGAAATAGGTGTTTGATGTTATCCTATAAATAGGATCTCTAATAACACAATGCAATTCACTAAGAAATAATAAAGATGTAACCTTGATAGGCTATATCATGTGGATGTAGGACATATGGTCGAACCACGTATATTTTTCTCATTCCTCTTTCTTTACTGAATATAAAGATAGAATAAGAAGAATGACATGGGAAGAAGAAGAAGAGCCCCGCAAGCTGAAGCTTCGGCTTTGGTGGTCGTCCAATTGTGGGGGGTAAATGATTTGTAAGTACCAAAAAAATCAAAAGATTGCTTTTGTTAGAGGGCTAGACATTTGGGCTGGGCAGAGGAGTTGGGTTAGGAGGGCTTAAAAAGTAATAGCTTAATTTGGGTTGGGCTAAATTTATATAAAAAAAAATTATAGTTGTGTATATATATATATATATATATTGTCATAACCCCATTTTGACCCTCAGGATTTTTTTTGGGTACTCGACATGTAAACGAAGGCAACCCAATTAGCCCAAAAACCAGCTGAAATCACCTAAACATGCTAAATTCACCAATCCAAGGCCACGTTTCGAGGATAGAGGGATTTTACCAAGTTTTATCAAGTTTGGCCAAGTTTGACCGAAACCATGCTTGAGCTTCATAAAGAATTGGTCGATTGATTTTCCGTCATTTGGAGGAGCACATCAAGACTTTCAAATCAATAGTTTACGGACCTAAAACGGACTTGAAACCGCGAAAAACGACCTGACACTTAATAAAATTTTACTAAGCATTTTTGGCAAAAGAGGGCCTGTTTGGAAGCCACCTTTGCGCACAAAATCTTCACAGTCCACACCACGGTGGTCCAAAAATCAACTACCTTTTTGAACTAGGCAAGATTACCTGCAACTTGGTTGTCTCGATTCGCCAAGAGCATCTCTGAGCTACGCAAAATAGTCATCGAAAATTGGACCGCTAACAAGGAAATAACTTCGACTACCCTTATTCTGAAGACCGTGGTTTAATGATCTGAACTCAAATCGCTGCAAGCTCTGTGTCGTTGGAAAGTAGGTGTCACAAGATTTCCATAAATACCAAAATTGCCGGAAGCGAGAAAAACGGTAATAACAAGCTTAAATGCTGGAAATTTGCCAACAACGGCTATCCGGCACACCACCTTTGCGCACAGAATGTTGCGAATCAGCACCAAGTTGATCCAAAAAGCAATTACCTTTTTAAAGTTGGCAAGTTTATCTACGACCTGATTTTCCCGGTTTGCAGAAAGCATCTCCGAGCTAACCAGAATCGTCACTAGAAAATTGGGAAAAACAATGCTTATAACAGAAATCTGCTCAAGTGCCTTACTTCCTGGAGTTGTAGTTTCCCACACATAACTTTGAATCGCGCAAAATCAATCTTGTGGGAAAGAAGACGATGCAAAATTTCCATAGACACCAAATTTGACCAAATCCGAGCACAGGAAGACCTCCAAATGTCAATCCAAAAAAGGTCGATTGAAATGGCCAAAACGGATGGAAAATTGAGGAAAACTCGAGCAAGAAGCAACGAGAAAGGAGGCTGAGGCAATCACGCAACGTCATGTTGTGTGACACATAATGATGCGTGATGCATCACCATGATGTGTCACGCTACATGGTGATGCGTGAAGTACCTCTATTAATAGGACACTAATTTTGAGGAAAAGGGGGCATAAAGAATTAAATGCATTGTGAGGTAATGCTAATATAAGCTTATGTCAGTCTCGATTTGAGTGAAAACACTATCCGAATAGAGAAAACGAGAGTGAAATTGGGTCTGTTTTGCCCTAATCCTAGCCCGGTTCCTAAGTCACCATTGAAACTCTCCCGGAGCTCCGCCCAAATTCCGCAAACCTGATCCCAACTTTCAACCATGATGCGGAAGCGCCGTTCAAAATCCAAGAGCCTAAACTCTGTCTACTACGCGGAAGCGCCGCCCAAATTTATACTTTTACTAGGTAAACTTCAAAACCATAATTTTCATGTTTCAAATTCACCATCTCTCATATTTTTCATGCTTATGAATGTGTTGTTATGTAAAACCCTAGAATCATCATTCTAGGTTTGTTCGTTGCGCATTTTCATTGTGTTCTTGCATGATTCACTATGTTTATGCACCCAAACCCTAGAATCACGTCTAGGTTGTGTTTTTGAATATTGTTGAGCATGCTTTCTAATGTTCTATGTGCTATTTCATAAAAAAAATAATAATAATAAATAATAATAATAATAATAAAAAAAAAAACTTAGAATCGGTTCTAGGTTCATGTTCTTGAATGCTCCATCATGAGTTTGCATTTTCTCTTTGATTGTGTATGTAAACCCTAGAATTACATGTCAAGGTTTGTACACTTTGATTATATTTTCATATTGCTCATGTCATTTCATGCACATCTAGGTCCATTTTGTGTTCTTGAACATTTTGATTAGGATTTTGCATGTCCATCATGCCTTTACATGTAAACTCTAGATTCACATGACTAGGTTTGATGCTTGAGCATTCTTGAGCATGTTTTCTATGTTATTTACGTCATTACACATGCATGAAACCCTAGAACCATGTCTAGATCCAGTTTGCATAAAACCCTAGATCTACATGCCTAGGTCCATTTAATGCCATTGAATATTCTTTATATGATTGTTGCATATCCATATCCATTTGCATAAAAACCTAGAATGCATGTCTAGGTTCATTCATATGTCTTGAACATCTTTGAATATGTTTTGATGTGTTCTTTGTGATTGTCATTCATAAAATCCTAGAATCACATGTCTAGGTCCACTTGCATACAAACCCTAATTTTATGATTAGGTTTCAATGTTCTTTTTCCTTGTGATTTTCCTATATGTTTAGTGATCATTCATAATCCATCATTTAATGCCACTGGTTTGCCCATTGCTTTTATTGAATAAATTGTGCAATCATTTATCATCCAAAATACATAAATGAGTGTTTTCATGAAAACTTTAAAAACATAAAAACATGGTTCCATAAGCAATACAACGAACTACGGATTGGTCCACCCTAATACCAAGGTCGAGTCTTGCTTTAGGACACCATGACACGGGGTTCACTACATGTTTAAATGCACGGTCATTGACGCATGTAGGGAATTTGGCGTGTTGTGTTATTTATGGAATCATGATAAAAAGATAAAAGAAAACTCAACAAAACTATTACTCTTGGTTGTACCTACAACGAATCACGAGAATTCCCAACATGCGCAAACATAAATAGGGAATTCAGACACATTCGAGGACCGAACAACCAAAGGGAATAGCCCAAAATAAAAAGGTTAATCCAAGCCTCCATACAATGGACCACTTTGCCCTTGCAACCTAAGGGTAAACGAGGTATTGATCATGGCCAAACCAATTAACTTTGTTCTGGTGAACCATGTTAGGGTTTCAAGTGCGTCCTGCCATTGTTTCACCGAAAACCTTAAAAGATACAAGATAATCAAAGAGGACAAAGGATAATAAAACTGACCCTATCGAAATGCTTGCATCACCAATTGATGCATGCGTGATAACGTTAGGACATTTGTACCTAACTAAAACAAACATTTTTCTTGATCAAATACGTCATAAACACATGGAGGGCGGTTATCGTCTTCGGACGGATGTCTTGGGGTGCCTTACACCTTCTTCACGCATAATCAAATCCCTGAATCCATTTCTGATTCAAGACCCGATTTTTAGCATGTCTTAATCAAAATAATTAAAACCAATTAGCTAAACAGGAAGAAGTTTTTTATTTTTATTTTTTATTATGTCTTCATCTTCCATAGAATTCTTCTCATTCTCTAACCAAATAGAGATTAAAAAAAAAGTAGTCTCTTTTATCTCTTCATCACCATCCACACCAATAAATAATAGAGTCTCTACGCTATTGTAATCTTCATCAAGAACAATAATTTTGAAAATTTGAATAGAATGTAAAATAAGAATTTTATAATTATTATTTTTTGTATCATATGTTTCATTTGGAAATGTTAGGCTATCATTTTAGTAAATTCGACTTGATTTATAGTTTATATTATTGTTTCTCATTATTTATTTGTAAAAAAATAAAAAAATAAATAAATAAATAAAATAAAATAAAAGATGATGAGAAACACACTTGATATTATGTTTATTAATCTAAGGATATTTTGATAAAAAAAAAAAAAAAAAAAATTATATAAAATCCATTGGAATAAACGAAACATAGGAATCTCAGATTTCTGAGAATCTTAGTAGATTCTTAATCAAATTAAACATGAGAATAATTACATTACTAGATATTCAAATTCTCGGATAGGGGTGTAATCGGTGAGGTGCGATGCGGTTTTCTCCGGATTTATGTACCTACACCTTATAGTACGGTTTTTCTATTATATGCACCTGCACCTGCACTTATGAAGATCGGTTTTGGCGCGATGTGGTGCGGTTTGGTGTGGTGCAGTGTAGGTGCGGTCTTGCAGTTTAGGCTGGACTCATTTGGGTCAGATTGGGCCAGTCCAAATGTCAATTTGAATCTAAAAAATCCACCTTTACAACAACTCAAAAATTTGGCTAACTATAGCATACAAATATAAATCATAATTTCCAATCTCAACTTGAATATTTAAGAAAAAAAAAATTATAACATACATATCTCATAGAATGAATCATAATTTTAAATCTTAACCTGCACATATATATTATCCTTATACAAATATAACTCAATCTCAACCTTCACATATCATTAGCATACAAATATAACGTAATATCACCTGCATATAGCATTAGCATATAAGTATAACATAATCTAGGGGTGTAATCGGAGAGGTGCGGTGCGGTTTTCTCCGGAGTGCGGTTTTCCTATTACACACACCTGCACCTACACCTTATAGTGCGATTTTCCTATTACACGCACCTGCACCTGCACCTGCACCTATTCGGTGCAGTGCGGTTTGGTGCGGTTTTGTGGTTTCGGTTGTGTCGGTGAAACTTACACCCCTATTCTCGGATTATCACATTCTTAGGAATCTGAATGCTAGGGGGTAATGTAGATTTTACATACCAAACACTCCCTAAGTGGTTTTATACATGATTATCACCCACTTTATCATATTTGGTTAAGATGTTTGGATATTGTGATAAAGGTAATTAATAATTATTGTTATTTATTTATTTTTTTAGAAGAATAGATATCTGTATGGAGATTTTTATACAAATTAGTTTTAAGAAAAAGGAAATACTCTAGAAAAATAAGATAAAAAGATCATTTGCAAAAATAATAGCCCTTTACTGATTATATTGTAAAGGAGAATGTATTTATTATATGATAAGTGCCAAGATCAAAACAGAAATTTAAGGTCAGTGCTAGAGAGATAAAATTTTCACAATGTTTTTCCTAATTTGTTAAAGTGATTAGTTATGATTAGAGTAACATTATTTTTACATTGACTCACTATAATATCACTTTTATTATACATGAATCTCAACAAGCCACGTTTACAACTATAAAAAAGAAAAAAAAATAAAAAATGAAGATTTTGTATCACTAGATTTATTAAAATAGAAATGCAGAGTATGTTGTGCCACATCATTTGTATAAGTTTTTATTTATTTATTTTATATAGCACCTCTAGTAAACAGTAAACGAAAATATAAGTGTGTTTGGTATCAACTTATTTCTAATAGTTTATTTACTAAAAATTAAGATATAAAATTTAAAAATGGTTTATTTTAAAAAATAAGCTAAAAATGTTAATTTATTTACTTATATTTATTGAAAACGGAGACAAAAAAAATAGAAAAATAAAAAAGTGAAAATAAAAATAAAATGAAACCATAAAACAGTGATACCAAACTACACTAGCAAAGGTCAAATATACTCAATTTTGTCGGCTCCAAAAACAGCGTCCAGTCAAAGAAAGTAACAAGTTTTGGAAAAACGATAGCGCATTAATTTCAAGTCAAACCACTTGACTCCTTTGCATCTAGTCAGTCTTGAATATAAACTTTAATTGTTTGTGGAATTGATATTAGTTGTTTAGTTTTTTGGTAAGCGGGTCGTGACAGAATTGACATGATGACCTTCTTAAAGATTAAGATCTGAAGACTGATTTCCCAAGTGTCTTTGCTGATATTTTGTTGGTTTGGCAAGTGTACAAGTTGTGCAATTTGCTATGAGATTTGTTTGTGGGGTTTACCTGGTCATGCCTATAGTCGCAGCTATGAACACAGATATCAGTTTTTGTTAGACAAAAAAGGCAAGCTGATGTCAATTTCCTCGAGAAGGTGGGACCTTTTAAGTCTGTGGTGGATGATTCACGGTCCTTGTTAAGAATAGAGAATCTTGTTTGTGATCATAATCATAAACTTTATATTGTACATATATTAGTATGAAAATCTACATAGCAAAATCCAACAATTATTTAAACGCCAAGGTGAATGTCCACTTAGAAAGGCACATTAGTAGTACAAGTGGGATCCCCCATCCTCTCTCTCTCTATCTCGCTAAAAACATATGATAGCTGGAACCAAGTACTCTTGAAAGGGAAAGATACAAATAATCCAATTCAAATGATTCAAAATAGACTTCCTACTCCACCTTTTGTTTATTTAAAAACCTTTGAAAATTATAGGTGCCTTGCTGTGGTACTATGTAGCCTAATTTAATATCAATTAATTAGAAAAAGTATAGTGGTAATGAAAGATGAGTTAACCATTTAAAAATAAAAATTTGTTTTTAGACTTTATAAGTCGGAGGTGTTTTCATTTTGATACCGATCTTCTATATTTTATAACATTTTATTTAGTCCTTACCTTTTTAATTTTTATTTATTTATTTTTAACTCTATTCATCAAAATGATAAGATTTAAAAGAGGATTTCCATAGCCAACAGATTAATAAAGAACTTATCAAGCAATAACAAAACATCAACCAACACACAATTAGGACTTATTTAAAAACAAAACTCAAAAAAAAAAAAGTGAATTTAGTTGCATTAGATTCGATTAATCTTTGCTTAGAAGGTCATTGTCATGGTATATGTAGATTTTGTCCCGTAGCAAACCATTATCCATCTCATAAATGAAAAATATTCATAAGCGAATTTAAAATGAGATATATAAAAATATAATTTATTCCTTATAAAGTTGATGTACAATAAACAATTGATAAGTATCTCGATAGTGGGACTAAGATATAAGATATAGTGGGACTGAGTAGCGCACTTCTTAACTAAGTTTGCGGACCAATCTAAATGTTTTTCTTGTTTTTCAATAAAGATAATCTACCTTCTTCTGTCAAAGAAGCTTGGTTTAGAGATGATATGTTTTTTGAGTAATGAAAGTTCCTAATTAATAAGTAAAAAGAAGAAGAAGATGAATTTATCAAAAAAAAGAAGAAGAAGATGAAGATAGTGGAATTAAGATATAAGAATGAATAAAAGTTTTGGTAATGATGTTTAGAAAAATAATAACAATTCAATAATTGTAATTAAATGACAAATCTTACCATAAATAATATAAATTTTTTATTTATAATTTCAATGCAAGAATAATAACTTATGATATGAAAATAAATTTGATTAATAATAGTAAAATAGATAAGATATAGTTATCACTAATGTATGACATAGTTGAGGCACTATATCAGTTGAGGCACTATATCACTCTCTTTGTCTCTTGATTTCTTGGTCTATATCACGATATTTGATTTTTTGTGAGAGCGTTTTGCTGTCGCGCAGATAGGCTCTTTTCTTGTAGTGAAAAACAAAAACAAAAACAAAAACAAGTTGCTAGGTTGAAAATTTGCAAAGTGCAGCCAAAACAAAAGGGGAGGAAAAACATTATAGAGTGAGAGAGTCTGTTAGATTTAAAATACAAAGAAGCGGTCTAGGCAATAATTTTTTTTTTTTATATGAAACGATAGCAATTTTATTAAGAACAATCTGACTGTACAAGTAAAGAAATGCAATTCGGATGGTCATCCAACCAAACCCGCAAAACAGATGAGGACAAAGCCTCTGCAGCCAAGACTTGAGCAGTCTTGTTACAAGATTTTTTAATAAAAGAAAAACTAAGATCCTGAAATACAGGAGTCCATCCACATAAATCATCAATAATGACCCCAATGTGAGCCAAGCACGGAGACCCCTGTTGAATAAGCTTTAACAGTTCAGCACATCCCAATTCCACCTCCAGCTGCCTAAGCCCAATATCAAATGCAAATTTGACAGCAAGGAGAGCAACTTCAGCATTTGTTTGTAACATGTCCCCACAAGACAAAATAGTAGTCTCCATAGAAGCTGCCACATGCCCCAGAGAATCCCGAATTAAAATGCCAACACCCATCCGTGAGGAGTTTGAGATACATTTACAAGCAACATTAAGTTTGTAATGGCCCTGCTGTGGGGGACGCCATCTGAAATCGCCTGCAGACACAGAAGCCATGCCGCTCTCGCCTTTCAACCCACTCTCCAGAAAATCTAGAGCCAAAACTGCAGCTCTAGAGCAGATATCATCAACATTAGGGACTTTGGAATCCCAATAAGTCTCATTCCTGGCATTCCATAACGCCCAAGCAGTAGTAAAAGAAATTTCCAATGCAGGAGATTGAAGACTAGAGAGGCATGCCTCCACAACCTCCCTAAAGTTCATCCTAACATCGACCCGAGTTGACATTGGGACTGAGGAACGTTTCCAAACATTCTGAACGTTTCCAAATAATTCTCTATCGTGGTGCTTTCCAAACTACGAACGAACTTGATCCTCTTGTATGAGATACGTAGGCAACCTTTAACAAGATTCGGTCACTAAGTTATACACAACTCATTATTTTCACTATCATGAAAATCCTCAATATACTAAAAAATTAGTATGAAAGATTCACTATTTTCTTGAAATGGAAAAGAAATTGACAAAATGTCTATTTTTGCTTCATTAAATTAAACTTAAAATAACATAATTGAGAATCTTTCTTCAAAATTCCCTAATTTCTAAGCTAGCGTACTACATTATGCAAGAAAAAGAAAATAACAAAACATTTAAAGCAAAAAACGAAAAAGTGCAACTTCTAGGCCTTAGTGCCTGACATCGCAACTCGAATCCTCTTCCTGGTCTTTCTTTTCAAAGTCTTCATATAAGCTATCCACCCACTAATCCAGGACCTCCTCTGTTTTGAATGCTTGTCCCTTAATTCATTCAAGGTATTCGGCGGGCACCTCAAAACCCCGGGTCAACTCGGAAGCCTCATTGACTTTTGTCATATTCTTCCATCTCGTTTCATAATTTTGTAAAATTCCACTAGTGTTAGACTAGGTGGTCTCTTCCATATACGTATAGTTTGGGCTATTGACGGAAGCACATCCCTTCCTATTATTTCTCTAAATTGATTGTAAATTTATAGTTTCCTTGTATGCTTGTAATTGCTAGAATTAAGGAATTAGGCGTGTACAACAAGCCTAGCAACCTATATATCTTACGCATAATGAAGCACAAAGCAATTGAATTTTGCTAAAATCAAATTTTATATGGTATCAGAGCCATCCCTTGAGTATTGGGTAAACCTCCTCCAATTAAACGTGAGGGGACATACTAAAGAAAGAATCTTGTCTCATATTGATCAATTATTCTTGGATTGTGTAATTTATAAGCCATGATCAATTGTTCGGGACTTCTCCACACCAAACTTCTCCACTAGACAATTTGTGAAGTCCTTTGAACTTTACTTCTCCATGGTTGGAAAAATAACATCTTCAAGCAGTCCATAAACCACATTTGCAGCAACAAGGGACTCCTATGGAATTTGCTAGATTCCTCTTTGAACACCCGATTAAGACCATTTAAAGACCATTCAACTAAAGACTCAACTAAGATCATGTGGATTAAGCTCTTTTATTTCCATAGTTTTGGCAACAGATCAATAATCCTCACATCAACAAAGTCATGTCTCTCCCCCACCAACAAGAGTTGAGAAATCATGCACAGAGTCAAAGCCGCAAGCTCTATACCCTATCTTTGGACTGCTTGGGCATGAACTCTTTAAGAACCATGCCCACATTAAGTGGGTCGGGTAAGTAATCAGTTATTTATTTATTTATTTATTTTTTATGCAACATCATTTCTTCGTCAGTCACAAAAGAGTTTATTTCAAACTTCAAAGACTAATAACTCTCAATGAGTAAACAATAAGAATCAATAGTATATTTAGGCCTAAAAATTATTGCACCCAACAATACTTTCAGATAGCTAAAATGAAAAATTATTAAAAAGTTAAAATATTACTTTATTATAAGACAACCAAGATAAAAAAAATTGCTTTTATTACTTTTAACTTTTATATGTTCAAAAAAAAATATTAAACCAAAGTCAACTTTTGGCCCCCTAACTTAAGGGGTGTTTTCATTTTGGCCTCCTAATTTCAAAAATTTTCATTTGAGACCTTTAAATCTGTTTAACTTTCAAATGAGTCATTCCGTCCAAATCTATTAGCCTCCCCTCGGCTAAGTATCACGTGTCATCTAACTCAGCATATTTTATTATTATTTAATTCAATTTCGACATTTTTAACCAAAAAACAAAGAAATTAAATTTTTGAAAAAGTAAATTATTAATAATAAAATGAAATTTAAAGAAAAATTTTTTTCTTCTAAAAAATGAAATTTAAAGAAAAAACTTTTTTCTAAAAACATTTTCTATAAATTTATTAATAATTTATTTTTCAAAAATTTATTTACTTTGTTTTTTTTTTAATTAAAAATACTGAAAATTGAATTAAATAATAATAAAAAATGTTGAGTTGGATGACACGTAACACTTAACGGATAGGCATGTTAGTAAAATTGGACAGAAATGGTCATTTGAAAGTTAATCAATCTTAAAGAGCCCAAAAAAAGAAATTTGAAATTAAGAAACTAAAAGTGAATCAAAACATTACAGCTAATCTCGATCTCACATAGTCATCCTCAAATGAATAAAATGTACGGTGAGTGGGTATGCGCTAACAAAGGGGCAGTGGACAAAGAAAGTCAATCAAAGATTCGGAGTTAACAATCTCATTGTGGTAGGGCCCTCTGAAAGAGGTATCAAATCCAGCAAACTCTTATGTGGCACGTGGACCCCATCTAAAAATGAAATGCATTTGACAACCTCCAAAAAGGGGCACATTCTGTATTCCGTAGGAGCATTTTTGTTTTTTCTATACCAATAATACCATTTAAATTTGTTTATCATTTTGAATGCAGATAAAGAAGAAATATAAATGATTGTGACGATTACGCAATGGCATGGGGATGCCCAACTGTATATGCATGCACCAAAGCTTAGCTTTCTATTCTCATGAAAAATAGACTATTTTTTTTTTCCTCCCACTAAATTATTGAAAAGTATGGCTGGTGCGTTATCGTACGTACAGGTGTTTTGCGGTTTTACCAGTGGTTCTTTTAAGTTCCTTTTGTTCGTCTAGACAGAGTGCAAGTCATCTGGTAGATTGGTAGTCTTCCTCTTCCCGAATAGTTCAGGGATCCACTTTTTTGTATACTATAAGAATTATAGGAGGGGGAAGATGGAGCTATTGAGACGAGATACTTGGAATTCCCCACGATTTAAATTAGTTGGATGGATCCGTAAATACTAAATACGTGCAACTCGATTAATTCCAGTGGGATACGTAATACCTTACTAGCACATGTACCACGATAGGCATAAGGCTTTGCCTTGGGTAAGTGATCCTGAGGGGACTCGAACTAGTGATTATTGAAGAGCACACCCAAGGCTGGACCAGTTGAGTTACCCATTAAGGTTAAATCATAAATGATGTTTAAGTTTGAAAATAAATAATATATATTCTAGATATATATGAAGGGCTACGAAATTTCTCTGATGAAATCCAAGATAATAGCCAAGACTCAATTAATACTTGATGTCAGTCGCGGTTTCAGGAATGTAATTTAGAATATTTATTAAAAGATTTAAATAACTATTAGAGTTGATGGTCCAAGTGTACAGACAGAACCAAGATCTAAACTTGGAAAGGACCAAAGTATAAACAAAAAAAAAATCCAAACTTTCATATATATATATATATATATATATATATATATATTACAAAACAAACTCAGTATAATAACAAATACAACCATTAAAAAAAATTACAAACACATGTTAATTTCCCCCACATCCAAACAAACATAGTGAAAGAACATTCGCACATCTTTTCTTTTTCAAAGTCCACCTAACTATTATATTATGATAATACTATTTATATTATTTATATCATTAGACATCAATTATCACATATTACTATATTAGTTATAATATATTCACACATAATAAAAAATAAAAAAAATAAAAAAAGATTTTGGGCCTATATGTATTTTTTGGGGGATGGGCCAAGTACATATATTTTTACCAATATTATATATATATTATATATATATATATATATATAGTTTAGATGGGGTGATGACTCCTTTTGGTCCCTTGCTAGTTCCATCCTTGATGAAGTGGTGTAGTACAAAACTAGAGCTTAAAGTGGGTTGAGTCTATTGGGATCTCAAGTTAAATGATGTTCAATACTTTATTTGAGGGTAGACAAAACATGCAGTTAAAAAAATTTATCCATGTAAATTTTTTTTTTTTTAACAAAACCCCTACTTGGCTGTAGGTTTGCCACTGACTTGAGCCAAATCGAACTAATCCAACCACGAACAAGGTACAATGGATTTTGAAACTATTATAGCAAGAAGATATGTATCTTGGGCATGTTAGTCATAATTGAGATATGTGGACAAACTTCCCTAGGAAGTCAAAAACAAGTATCCTTCACACAATTGACATTAAATGCATTTAATTGCACAATAAATGCTTCGAAAAAAACTTTGGTATTAATGAACATCATTAATGGTTGGAGGATAAGAAGAACTTCCAAGAACATCCTCAAAGCCTAGTTGGGTTCATTTTCAGCTGGCATGTGAAATTAGACAATCCTGGGAAGCCAAAATTGTCATAACCAACCACTCAAATTCGCGGATCTTCAACCAGTTGTCATGAAAATAATTGGTATAAATACCCTAAGAATTAATTAATAAGACCATATATATATATATTGTGAGGGGTGTTTTTGTGTTGGTGCCACGTGTCGTGTCGAGGACGATTGCAACGTGGACTTGGGTCTTGAGAAGAGGGAGTCGAACCCAAAATTCAACTAAGGGCCCAAAGTTTGGCCCAAGGGCTAATGGGTCATCTTCCAAAAAGAATTGAGAGCCAAAACTATGGAAGCCCAAATAAGAACTACTCGAGCCCAAACAAATGAGGACAAGAACCCAAAGGGCTTAGAGAGATGATGTTACTATCAAGGAACTCAAAAAGCAGTTATTGAGTCAGGCCTTTCACTATTTCTTAACTAAATCGGACTTGAAACACAATGACTTTAATAAAAACTGGCTAAAACATATGTTTTCTGTACCTCTACTAACATCTGCCACAAGGCAAATGATTAATAATGATAAATTTGTTGAGACTGAAAAAAAGAGTTGACTTGGTGGGAGAGAGTCAACCCCAATGAGACATGCATGAGGGTGAGGGAAGGATGTGTTTGGGCCTTTTATGGAGCTAGGTCAAAGGTGGAAAGCTGTTGTGGCCCTAATAAGTCATTCTAGAATTGTTGTCCGGACATCTGCTACAGGAGTTTTCTAGGGAGTAAAAGGGTTAAGCCCTAAATCTTAACCTCTTACAATAAGGTTATATTTCTGAGTTGGGATTGGGGTTCTCAGGTTGAAGATGACCTCGAGACTCCTATGTTCTGGGGTTATCTCCTAGAGAGTGTTCTAGAAGTGAAATAATTGGTTCCTAGAGAAATTCTTCTCTTGGGTTGAGCTAATTGTGGTAATTGTCTTGCTGGTTGTGTTGTTGTTGGGATGTTGTTGGTGTTGTTGTGATTAAGAATGCAATCAGTCCTATTTATAGAAGTGATTAGGGTGGCCTAAGTTGATGGGAAAATCAAGTTTATGACTTCCCTTAAGCCAATGGACTTCCAAACTTAACCATAAATGGTATATTTTGTAAGGAAGGGTTTGAAAATATTCTATAAGTGGAAATGAGTATGGTCTTCCGTTAATTTCGGGATAAAGCTTCCTCAGAAGCATTAAATGCTTAATTGATTAGTTTTTGTGAAAGGTTCGGCTATGCATGTCTCTATTGACCTTGACTTCCATAAGCTAGCCACCGTGCCTCCCAGCAGACCCAGTGACAGCAGCTTAATGGTTATTAAAATCTTGGGACTCACTCCCCTCCACCAAACCACACTCCTCAAGTTTGAACCACATAAGGGGAGTAGTACCTTCACGGGTCTGGGCCGTGGGGCTACTTCTTGAGTCCTTTTGGGACTGAAATGGACATGGGTCATGGGGTTTTCATCATATTTTCCCAATTCCCATGTGTCTTAGATGTGTCCAACAGTTCTTGAGCTTTTTGTCCAGAGGTCTGCCACGTGAACAGTATCAAAACCCATGATTTCCAGTGAAATGGAGATCTATGGTGAGCTGGTTGTGTTGGAGCAGCTTGGAATGGCTCGAAGAGGAAGATCAGCTGCCTCTGGTACGTATGGGGAGATGGGAAGTTACTGTTCCCCTCTTTATTGGTGAAAAGATGACATAATGTGGGCTCTCCACTTACAGCAGACATTGAGTCCATTCCTTGACAGCTGCATTTCTGACTTCATGGGGCCTACGGATAGGTTATCCACAGCTGCTTGAGTGCTGGCCGCTCACTATTTGGACTCCAGCTACTTCTTTTAATAAGTCCAATATCATTTGAGTCCAATAACCATGGTATTAATGTATTTCGGGCTGTGGGCTTCATATGGGTCTCTTTTGGGCTTTTAAATAGTGTTGAGACACCTTAAAATAGGCCCAAATGGCTTGTTGGGTGCTATATAGGACATTTTAATGGGTTGGGCTTATTGGGCTAATCTTTTAAATACTTAATTAAGCCCAAATATTTTATTGAGGGCCCGTCCATGTGTTGGTTAAAAAATGGGCATGTACATTTAGCCTCCCGAGCACGTGACTTACCCATGGTGAGTCATGTGTGAGCCAAAGTAACTGTTCAGCTTTTTTTTTTTGTACTGGCGAGTATTTTTCAAAAAAGGTGGTTGCTTATTTTCTGTAGGAATAATGGAGGAGTGGGAAGGTCATGTCTGGTAGTAGCTCTTACTATCAAGGTCAGCCTGAATTCATGGCCATCATACCCTATTTTAAAGACCCAACCACCGGGTTAGCTTTCCCACAGCTCCGTCATTATTTACTCTTCCAAAACCAGAAAGCACATTCAGAAAGAACAAACCACAGCTTTTTCTCTTCCTTCTCCTTCTCTTTTTCTTCTTTTTCTCTTCCTTGTTCACCGATAATGGCTTCTTCTTCACGGAGGTCAGTGAGAAAACGCAGGAATACCCGTACCAACAAGGGAGACCCTCCTATTTCCAGTGAGGCAGCAATGCTGCGAGGCGGGGAAAACAATGGCAATAGTTCCAGCTCTGGTTCGGGGCCAACTGAGCCTTTTGAAGAGGTATTGTGTCGACCCACGGTTGACTCGTGGTACAAGAGTAGTGATAGGTTCCCCTCCATGCTGGTGAACCCTCAACCACCGCTGGTAGACTAGGAATGGTTGGTTGTCCGAGAAAACACCACTGCAAATGTGGCCTGGGTCCCTGCTTTCCAAGAGATTCGAGATCTACAAATACAAATGAAGGAAATTCTAGCTGTACCTCTTTCCTTTGATTTCCATTGTTCTAGGGCTGCTGGTTGGGAAGCTTGGGTTGACCGAGAGCTTGTTGATCGGGGGTTTTGTGACCGATTGGAGCAAGCCGGTGTGCTTCACTCCATTCTTATCTCGAGGTCCTCAAACATGTTTCAGGATATTGAGGTATTGCGACAGCTGGTCCGCAGATGGTGTCCATCTACGCACACCTTTTTCTTCACTCATGGTGAGTTGACCGTGACATTTGAGGACGTAGAGAACCATTGGATGTTGCCGATACTGGGTGATCAAGACCTAGAGGAAGTCGAGCTTTCTTCTGAAGAGTTGAGGATGGAAGCGGCTTTGGCAGATTATATAGGGAGGAAGAACACTTTCCTGGGAACTCAAGCCTCAAGGTTTACATCTTGGATGGATCATTTTAAGAGAGAGGAGGACGCTTTGATACGCAAAGCTGCTTTCGTGGCGTATTGGCTCAGTAAGTGCGTCTTTGGTTAGAATCCTGCCTACTTAATTAAACCCTTGTATTTCTCTATTGCTGTGAAAATTGCTGCAAGTGTTTGTTTTCCTCTTGCTCCTTTGTTGTTGGGTCAACTTTATACTCAGCTAGATTTGTTACATGCTGAGGAGTTAATTGGAGCATCTTGTCACACGGTTGCCACAGCCTTCAATTCATCCGTTGTGCATACATTCTTATGGGAACATGCCTTGGACTACATCATAAAGGGTGGAAAACCCTACGAAGGTAGAAACAAATTTGCAACTATACCGGAAGAGGTGGCTACTTATGTTGGTGATTTTCAAGGAGATGTACCTGTCGTGTATCGTTAGGTGGGTTGTAAGTTTTATGATCATAGTTTGATACCGTCTTTGGATAGTTAGAGCAAGGTTTGTTAGAGGCCTTACAGAGTGACTCACCGTGGATTTACTTATGATTCGGTGATGTCTGGGTTCCGTGACGTAGAAGCCCAGGATTATACTCTTATTGCTAAGGATATGAGATCTTTGACTTTTTGTCTGCCACAAATGCTGGCTAGCTACCAGTATTGTCTCCTGGCAGACTTTAGTTTACTGCATACTGTGCTCATAGGGTAAGAAGACAATTTGGTTTTGATCAAGAGATACTAGCAGTAATGGGGGTAGTAGCTGGTGAGATCCCCTCCGTCAATCCGTTCCTCAAAGCTAGGGCCTTCGCTTATTGGAGTGGTGTTACCTCTCAAGTTGTAATCCCAAGCTGTAACAGAGTTGATATTTACACCGCGACCATGAGCAATTACTAGAGGGATTTGATGGCTACGATGGTTGAGTTCAGAAACAATGGGAGAGGAGATATTTCTCATCTGTTGCAGGCATGTGTTTCCCCGTTACCTCATCCCCGTTTATTTGCAGCCACAAACACTATGACCACTTATGCAAACCTCCAGAGTTTAGGTTACGCTGTGTGGCACCAGAAGGAGTTGAGATGAATGATATTCGGCGATCACCACCCTCCCTTATGGTTAAGAGATTACCCTCATGTCCCTGCTCTCGGGAAAGTAGCATCCAATAGGGGAAGGAGGACTGCTTCTGCTAGCACTCCTACTGCCAAAGAGGGGCAATCTAGCAGATCCAGGAAAAAAGAAGCCCCTAACAGGGATTCTCCTGCCCAGGCTTCAAAGAAGAAGAAAACAATTGCTGCTAGGGCTAGTAAAGGAGTAATAATTCAAAAAACTGTTGTTCAGGACCCATTGCCGGTGGAAGAAAGTACTGCTCAAGGGGTTTCTGCCTCTATGATCAAGAGACCAGTTAGAAAAATAAGAGCTGGGAAGAGGACCTTTGCTGCTCCAGCTTCTTCAAGTGCGCCAGTACCCATTGCCGTGCTCAAATCAACTAGAAATATAGTCTATTTTGAGAGAAGAGTAAGCGTCTCTACCACTGCTCTTTTACTTGTCAATTGATATACCTTTCTTGTAATGTTGACACAACTTTTTGCTTTATGGCAGTCCAAACAAAGGGCTGACACACTTAACCGCTTGCCACTTTTGATACTGGTATGCATTTAGTTATGACACTTTACTTTTAGTAATGATAGCATCTTCACACTTTTTCCTTTTTTCTTGTGCAGGAGAATTTAGATAGCTCTTCATCCTCAGGTGATAGAACTGAATCTTCTGGACTGCTGCAGAAGGAGTTGGAGGTGAAGATATTGAAATTGATGTAGTAGAAGCTGTTCCTGATGAGGAAACTGTTGCAACAGAAGCTGCTTCTGATGATGAGACTACTGCTTCTGGAGGAGAGGATGCAGTGGCAGAAGCCAGTGTTAGCCTCAAGGTTTCAATAATTATTAATTGGCTAATTAATCCAAGGACATTCATGTAGTTTTGATGATAACCATGATTTTAAGTTGTTCATTAATGATATTTTCATATGAACTAATGATTTATGTTTTAAAGCTTAATTTTGACTATTGATTTGATTGGACCAAGATGGCCAATTCAAATATCAAGCAAATGCAAAGTTGATAAATTGCAAATTCATTGAAGATCAAAGTCATCAAGACTCAAGACAAAGAAATCAAGCTCAAAGACAATGATCCGAGACATATGAGAAGTAAGAGTTAGGTTTTGTAAAGTTTATTAAGATTTGATCTTTAAGGCTCAACTTTAAAACCAACTTCAATTGAAAAATCTCTTAAAGTTTTCAAAGACAAACTTGATTGGTTGAAATTCAAATATAAGACAACCATATCAATTGAAAAATCTCTTAAAGTTTTCAAAGACAACTTGATTGGTTGAAATTCAAATATAAGACAACCATATCAATTGAAAAATCTCTTAAAGTTTTCAAAGACAAACTTGATTGGTTGAAATTCAAATATAAGACAACCATATCAATTGAAAAATCTCTTAAAGTTTTCAAAGACAACTTGATTGGTTGAAATTCAAATATAAGACAACCATATCAATTGAAAAATCTCTTAAAGTTTTCAAAGACAAACTTGATTGGTTGAAATTCAAATATAAGACAACCATATCAATTGAAAAATCTCTTAAAGTTTTCAAAGACAACTTGATTGGTTGAAATTCAAATATAAGACAACCATATCAATTGAAAAATCTCTTAAAGTCTTCAAAGACAACTTGATTGGTTGAAATTCAAATATAAGACAACCATATCAATTGAAAAATCTCTTAAAGTCTTCAAAGACAAACTTGATTGATTGAAATTCACATGCAAGACAACCATATCAATTATGGTTGAAAAATCTTAAGAAGAAAAGTTTTCAAAGAAAGCAAATTGATTGATTGAAAATCAAGAAGAATGCAAGACAACATGATGGCTATAAATACTACCCTTTCTTCATTTCTAAACATCAAGCATACAAGAGAAATCAAAGATAGAAAAGATAACATCTTATACATCAATCCATCCTTCTCAAGCTTATATTTTCATATCATTCAAAATCCTTGATTGAAAATTTCTCTAAACACTTTTTGAGCCATATTGATCAAATCCTTGATATACTATTAGAGTGAGCATATTGTGTACAATTACTCTTTGAGAGAGCCTTATCTTGTACAACAAATACTTTGTTGAAACCATGTGAGTATTTTGTTAGGGTTTTGGTATAAATCCTAAGGAGTGAAAAGGATTTTTCACTCGGTGGTTACTCTTCACCTTTACTTGGTATAAATCTAAGAGTGAAAAGGATTTTTCACTGTGTAAGGAAGATTTGTAACGGTTTTGATCTTCACCCGAAAGAAGATTGTCAAATTAGTGAATTTGGGAATCCTCAAGAAGTGTTCTTGAGGCGGGGACGTAGGCACGGGAAGCCGAACCTCGATAACAATCATCGTGTTTGATTTTCTCTCTCTCTATCTCTTACATATTCAATTGCTTATATATATGCTTGTGTTTGATTTTCTATCATATCTTATTGCAATTGAATTGTGTTCTTAAATTTGTTTTTGCTAATTGAAAATAGTTTTTAATTCCGCATTTAAATCGAAAAAGTTTGCCTCAACCTAAATCACCCCCCCTCTTAGGTTGATATTTGGGTAAACAATTGGTATCAGAGCCAAGGCTCTACATATAGATTTAACAATCTTAGAGTTAAGATCATGGCAAACACACCTAGACCTCAAATGGCTTGAAGGTCAATCTACAAATAGACCACCCTTATTCAATTAGTAGTGATTATAGTTATTGGAAAACTAGAATGATCACGTACATTAAAGGGTCAAGATTATCATGTTATGGAAGAATCATTGTAAATGGTCCTCATGTTCCTACTAAAACTAGTAGAAGGAAGCAACCTTACCCAAACATTAGAAACTGAATGGGAATGAAGGCTGATGTCAAGACTCATTGAATTAAATTGTAAAGCTATGAGTACTTTATATTGTGCTCTTGACCCAATTGAATACAATAGAGTCTCGGGTTGTGACTCGGCTAAAGAAATTTGGGACAAACTTGAAGTTACTTATGAAGGAACTAATCAAGTTAAGGAATCTAAAATGAACATACTTGTCCATGAATATGAATTGTTTGTTATGAAGAAAGATGAAAATATTAGTGAAATGTCTACTAGGTTTACTAATATTGTGAATAGCTTGAAGGCCCTTGGAAAAATTTATACTAACCAAGAAAAGAAATTTGGGAAAGACAAAAATTTGACAGCAATTTCTGAAGCTAGACTTCTTAATATGACCTTAGAAGAACTATTCGGATATGCATGACGTATGAGCTTGAAATGAATAGTAAGTGGAGGAAGAAGAAGTCAAACCAAAGAAAAACTTCGCCCTCAAATCCTCTCATCATGACCACGACAATAGTTGAGGAAAGAGATGAAGAAGAAGAAATTGCCCTGATGACTAGAAACTTCAAAAAGTTCTTAAAGAAGAAAAAGGGGTTTGGAAGAAGATTCCCTAAGAAAGGAGAAAATAAAGGAGAATCAAGCAAAACTGAAACTCCTACCTGCTACAAATGCAAGAAGCAGGGGCATTACAAAAATGAGTGTCCTCAAGTAAACAAAGAGAAAATGAAGTACAAAAAGAAAGCTCTAAAGGTAACTTGGGATGACTCCGATGAAAGTGATTCGGATAACAACTCAAGTGACAATGAAGTGGCAAATCTTTGTCTTTTGGGATACATAAATGAATCCAACATAAGTGAGGATGAGCACGCGAGCTTTTGTCCGCTAGCATTTAATGACGATGAAAGCGCCACCGAAGATCTTTGCTTAATGGCATATGAAGATGAGGTAACTTCTAAACTTAATTCTTTAGAATGATGAATCTTATAGCTATGATGAATTACAAAATGCTTTTGAAGAATTGGTTGAAGAATTTGAGAAGAATGTTTTGAAAAATAAAGTTTTTAAAAAGAAAGTCACATCTCTTTCAAACGAATTAGATGATTTCAAAAGCAAAAATGAAATTTCTAGAAAAACAAATTATTTCTTTAAATGATAAAAATCTATCTTTAGAAAAAGAAATAATTAAGTTGAAAAGTTGAAGTCACAAAGCTTCATTGAGAAAATGAAAGCAAAATGATGTGGAAACATCATCACAAATTAGCTTCATGATTCAAATCTTTTGATTAAATGAAAATAAAGAATTAAAACTCAAAGGTTGAAAACTTAAACAAAATTTTGACTAACTTTACAAATGGAAAGAAAAATTTGGATAATTTGTTAGGTAGTCAAAGATGTGTTTTTGACAAAGCGGGTATTGGATATAACCCGAAAATAAAAGAAAAACACTATCAAAAATTTTTCATTAATGAAAACTCTCTTGAAATCTCCCATATGTAAACATTGTGGAAAATTAGGGCATAATATTCATACATGTCCCATGAAAAATATGATTTGGATTATTAAAGGAACTACACCACCAAAAGCTAACCCAAGAGGACCCAAGAAAGATTTGGGTACCAAAGAAGGTTACTTAAAGTTGTTTTGTAGGTATGCTTGATATCCAAATCTACCAAGGATAAGTGGTTTCTTGACAGTGGATGTTCAAGGCATATGACAGGTGACAAAAACAAGTTCACTTCTCTTACTCTAAAAGATGGAGGAAATGTCAAATTCGGTGATAACTCAAAAGGAAAGATCATCGGTATAGGTAATATTGGTAAAACACATTCTCTTGTTATTGAAGATGTTCTCTTGGTTGATGGTTTGAAACATAACTTGCTAAGTATTAGCCAATTGTGTGATAAAGGCTATAATGTAATATTTAAATCAATCATGTGCATTATAGTAAATGAAATTGATAATCAAGTTTTATTTGTGGCATTTAGAAATGAAAATGTCTACACTATTGATTTTGATAATATGACTTCAAAAGAATCAATTTGCCTTGCTGCCATAAATGAAAATAGTTGGTTGTGGCATAGAAGATTAGGACATGCCAATATGGAATTACTCTCAAAATTGTCTAAACTTGATTTAGTAAAAGGCTTGCCGGTTACTAAATTTGTTAAAGATAAAATATGTGATGCATGTCAACTAGGTAAACAAACTAAATCATCTTTTAAGAAAAAGAAAGTTATTTCTACTTCAAGACCTCTAGAACTATTGCATATGGATTTATTTGGTCCTATTAGAACCGCTAGCTTAAGTGGTAAATTGTATGCATTTGTAATTGTTGATGATTACTCTCGCTATACATGGGTATTATTTCTTGCTCACAAAAATGAAGCTCATAAAGCATTTGTTAAACATTGTAGAAGAATTCAAAATGAAAAAGGTTATACAATTAACAATGTTAGAAGTGATAGAGGTAGAGAATTTGATAATCAAGATATTGAACTATATTGTGATCAAAATGGTTTTGGACACAATTTCTCGGCACCTCGTACTCCTCAACAAAATGGAGTAGTAGAACGTAAAAATAGATCACTTCAAGAAATGTCTAGAACTATGCTTAATGAACATAATTTACCTCAATACTTTTGGGCAGAAGCTGTTAACACCGCTTGCTATGTTATAAATAGAACCATCATTAGAAACACTTTAAATAAAACTCCTTATGAACTATGGAATAATCGAAAACCTAACATTGGATATTTCAAAGTTTTTGGATGTAAGTGCTTTGTATTGAATGATAGAGATAATCTTGGTAAATTCGATGCTAAATCCGATGAAGGTATATTCCTTGGTTATTCTACAAATAGTAAAGCATATAGAGTGTTCAATAAACGAACTATGGTTGTTGATGAATCTATGCATGTTGTTTTTGATGAAACTAATCCATTCCATATCAAAAATAATTGTGATGATGAGCCAATTTCTCTTGAAAATAAAGCTAGTTCATCTAACCAAGTTGATTTAAGTGAAAAAGTCAAAGATCAAGTAGATGAACCAAAAGATGAAGAAAAAGCGCTTCCTCCAACCAACAATGAAGAATTACCAAAAAGTTGGAACGTAGTCCATAGTCATCCTAAAGAATTGATCATTGGTGAAGTTGAACGTGGAGTAAGCACAAGATCAAAGCTCAAGAACATCTGCAACAACATGGCGTTTCTCTCACAAGATTGAACCAAAGAACATAAATGAAGCTATTGAAGATGAATCATGGATCTTGGCAATGCAAGAAGAGCTAAACCAATTTGAAAGAAACAAGGTATGGACTCTTGCACCTAGACCCAAGGACCACTCCGTCATTGGTACAAAATGGGTATTCCGAAACAAAAAGGATGAAGAAGGTATAATAGTAAGGAACAAAGCAAGGTTAGTCGCTCAAGGTTATAATCAAGAGGAAGGTATTGATTATGGAGAGACTTATGCTCCAGTTGCTAGATTAGAAGCTATACGCATGTTACTTGCTTTTGCATGTTTTAAAAATTTTAAATTATTTCAAATGGATGTCAAAAGTGCCTTTTTAAATGGTTTTATTGCCGAAGAAGTTTATGTAGAACAACCTCCTGGATTTGAAAATCATGAATTTCCAAACCACGTTTTTAAATTATCAAAAGCTTTATATGGTTTAAAACAAGCTCCAAGAGCTTGGTATGAACGACTAAGTGGTTTCCTTATTGAAAAGGGTTTTACACGTGGAAAACTTGACACAACATTATTTCTAATGTTTGATGGAAAAGACATGCTTATTGTGCAAATCTATGTTGATGATATTATATTTGGTTCTACTAATGAAAACTTGTGCAAAGAATTCTCTAAGACTATGCAGGATGAATTCGAAATGAGTATGATGGGTGAGCTAAAATTCTTTCTCGGACTTCAAATAAAGCAAACCGAAGATGGGATATTCTTAAATCAATCCAAATATGTCATAGACTTACTAAAAAGATTTGGATTGACAAATGCTAAAGCATATGGAACTCCCATGAGTCCTTCAACAAAGCTTGACAAAGATGAGAAAGGTAAACCGGTGGACGTTAAGCTATATCGAGGTATGATTGGTAGTTTACTTTATTTAACCGCAAGTAGACCCGATATAATGTTTAGTGTATGTCTTTGCGCCTCGATTTCAATCTTGTCCTAAAGAATCACACTTAATTGCAGTCAAACGAATATTTCGATATTTGCTTGGAACCATTGATTTAGGATTATGGTACCCTAAGTCAAATTCATTTGACTTAATAAGCTACACGGATGCGGATTTTGCTGGTTGCAAAATTGATCGCAAAAGCACTAGTGGTACTTGTCACTTTCTAGGACACTCACTAGTATCATGGTTTAGTAAAAAGCAAAATTCTGTGGCCTTATCAACGGCGGAAGCCGAATATGTAGCGGCCGGTAGTTGTTGTGCTCAATCTCTCTACATAAAACAACAACTAGAGGATTTTAAAATTCTTTTTGATCATATTCCCATAAGGTGTGATAACACAAGTGCCATAAGTTTAAGTAAAAATCCTATCCAACACTCTCGCACAAAGCACATTGAAATTAGATACCATTTTATAAGAGATCATGTGCAAAAAGGGGACATTGAACTTGAATTTGTGAGCACCGATAGTCAATGGGCGGATATTCTCACGAAACCTCTCATTGAAGAACGATTTTGCACAATTCGACGTGAAATAGGTATGGCTAGATACGTTGATATCAAATAAGCTTAAATTTATTATCCTTCTCTTTGATTCAACTATGTTAAATCTATATATACCTTAAGAATTGAATATAAAATGATTTTATGCATATCATGTTCATAAAATTGTTCATTTTATATCTTTCCTAGTTATATTGTTTGAACATTAAATTATATGTCCAGTTCTATGTATATTTGCGTATATGTTCATGCATAAAATAAGAAATAAAACTCATCATTTAAACAAACTTGAGTTTATTAAAAAGAAAGCCATAAAGGAGAAGTCACCACAAAAGGAAAAACCACTACACTTCCCACTACATTTATTTGGGGATAGAGCGAGAAGTCAATTCCTTCACCTCAGCTAGTAGCTTCTCGTACTGCTTCTGCAGCTTATTAGTGGTCTTGCTCTGCTCTGTGGACCGGATTACCAAATCATCGGCATAAGAATCCACGAGCGCCTTCAGCCTTTTGTTCTCCTCCTTGACCTCCCCTACTTTCTTCTTACTCTCCTTCAGCAACCTTTGTAAAATGGTGACTTGAGAACGCAGCGTTTTCACTTCCATATTCCTAACATGAAGACGACGTCCCATGTTAGAAACAGTGGCAGTACACTGAATCGTGAGTGCCAATGATTCATTTATTATTTGTGGGTCAGTCCTCCCAGCTAAAACCTTTGCATCCTCCGGAGTACAAAGACCGGCAGCTACTGCGGTGGCAGTCTCACCATTCAATATCACTGAATCAGTTACTGATACAGGGCCATTAATTGAAAGGAAGTAAGGACGCCAGACTTCTGGCATCACACTAGGTGTATCATTTAGATTAATTGTTTCTGGTTTGTTTTGAGAAGAAGAGGAAGCCATTCTAGAAAATCTAATAAGAGATTAAGCTAAGAGTTTGAAAATGATGAAGTTCATCGAAAATTAGTGTGTGTTAAATAAACCTCAGATTTTTGAACACCAGCCTGTACCTATCACCCGACTCCCGAGATTTTTCTTCAAAATTCAACGTTCAAATCTCGAGATTTAACGTATACGGAAATATCACTGACTCAGAACTCGATGCGTCGACAAGATCTTGTTTTCTGAAAAAGCAGAAATTTTTTTTTCAAACTTCCTGATTTATCGGTGTCTATGGCGTGCGTAATTGGATAAGTCTGACACATAGCAAAATCTGAACCCTTCATTCACACTTACGACACGTAGCAAAATCTGAACCATTCATTCACACTTATGACACATAGCAAAATCTGAACCATTCATTCACACTTATGACACGTAGCAAAATCTGAACCATTCTTTCAAACAGCGCGTCTGTCCTATAAATTCGCTTCACCTCTCCACTACATACTCACACCTCTCCGATAATATTTTCTCTCATTCTTTAGATAACACTCTAAGAGGATGCAGCATCATTTAGAGATTCATAAAATCAAATACTTGATCTTCTCAGATAGAAGCAAAATTATTATTGATCAAGTTTCCACGAAGCAAGATTATTATTGATCATGCTTCTCGGTTGAAGTACCTCTCTCATACACCAGGTTGATGGGAAGATCTTTGGCATACACTCCAAATATATCTTCCTCATCCGAATCATCCCGTTCATACAACTGTTGATACACCTGAAGCTTTGTATGACAGAAGAGAGAGAGTACGTAATATATGGGCATCATCCCATGTCCTTTCCAGATTGCTTAAATCATCAGCATTTTAGGCATATGGCAAGGGACATCATATCCTTTCCTTGAAGCATCTTCAACCGAACCCTCAATCCAACCGAACCACTAGGATGAAGAATCTTACAAATATGAATATATTTGTTTTATTTCTTTATGCCAAATAGGAGAAAAATATGATATGTTGGGGTAGAAACCAAAAGGGAAAAATATATTTTTTGTTCAATTTTGGTTGTTTAAAATGTTGAGTGATGTTTGGAGATATTGAATATAATATTTATTTTTTGATGATGCCAAGGGGGAGAAAGATATGACATTTTTTTGTATCTATTAGTGAATTATCATATCTTGCAATAATTAGCATCTTGCAATAATTAACAAAAATGCGCATATATATTGATTGCTTGATAATACTTAAATGAACAAATTGATCTATGCATAAAGATAGGGGGAGATTTAAAAATCTCTAATATAAAGATATGCATTATTTTAGGGGGAGCTTTTCAAGAAAAGCTTCAAAATCATAAATCGTATAAAAATATCATATCATATGTGTCATCATCAAAAAGGGGGAGATTGTTAGCCTCAAGGTTTCAATAATTATTAATTGGCTAATTAATCCAAGGACATTCATGTAGTTTTGATGATAACCATGATTTTAAGTTGTTCATTAATGATATTTTCATATGAACTAATGATTTATGTTTTAAAGCTTAATTTTGACTATTGATTTAATTGGACCAAGATGGCCAATTCAAATATCAAGCAAATGCAAAGTTGACAAGTTGCAAATTCATTGAAGATCAAAGTCATCAAGACTCAAGACAAAGAAATCAAGCTCAAAGACAATGATCCGAGACATATGAGAAGTAAGAGTTAGGTTTTGTAAAGTTTATTAAGATTTGATCTTTAAGGCTCAACTTTAAAACCAACTTCAATTGAAAAATCTCTTAAAGTTTTCAAAGACAAACTTGATTGGTTGAAATTCAAATATAAGACAACCATATCAATTGAAAAATCTCTTAAAGTTTTCAAAGACAACTTGATTGGTTGAAATTCAAATATAAGACAACCATATCAATTGAAAAATCTCTTAAAGTTTTCAAAGACAAACTTGATTGGTTGAAATTCAAATATAAGACAACCATATCAATTGAAAAATCTCTTAAAGTTTTCAAAGACAACTTGATTGGTTGAAATTCAAATATAAGACAACCATATCAATTGAAAAATCTCTTAAAGTTTTCAAAGACAAACTTGATTGGTTGAAATTCAAATATAAGACAACCATATCAATTGAAAAATCTCTTAAAGTTTTCAAAGACAACTTGATTGGTTGAAATTCAAATATAAGACAACCATATCAATTGAAAAATCTCTTAAAGTTCTTCAAAGACAACTTGATTGGTTGAAATTCAAATATAAGACAACCATATCAATTGAAAAATCTCTTAAAGTCTTCAAAGACAAACTTGATTGATTGAAATTCACATGCAAGACAACCATATCAATTATGGTTGAAAAATCTTAAGAAGAAAAGTTTTCAAAGAAAGCAAATTGATTGATTGAAAATCAAGAAGAATGCAAGACAACATGATGGCTATAAATACTACCCTTTCTTCATTTCTAAACATCAAGCATACAAGAGAAATCAAAGATAGAAAAGATAACATCTTATACATCAATCCATCCTTCTCAAGCTTATATTTTCATATCATTCAAAATCCTTGATTGAAAATTTCTCTAAACACTTTTTGAGCCATATTGATCAAATCCTTGATATACTATTAGAGTGAGCATATTGTGTACAATTACTCTTTGAGAGAGCCTTATCTTGTACAACAAATACTTTGTTGAAACCTGTGAGTATTTTGTTAGGGTTTTGGTATAAATCCTAAGGAGTGAAAAGGATTTTTCACTCGGTGGTTACTCTTCACTGTGTAAGGAAGATTTGTAACGGTTTTATCTTCACCCGAAAGAAGATTGTCAAATAGTGGATTTGGGAATCCTCAAGAAGTGTTCTTGAGGCGGGGACGTAGGCACGGGAAGCCGAACCTCGATAACAATCATCGTGTTTGATTTTCTCTCTCTCTATCTCTTACATATTTAATTGCTTATATATGCTTGTGTTTGATTTTCTATCATATCTTATTGCAATTGAATTGTGTTCTTAAATTTGTTTTTGCTAATTGAAAATAGTTTTTAATTCCGCATTTAAATCGAAAAAGTTTGCCTCAACCTAAATCACCCCCCCTCTTAGGTTGATATTTGGGTAACAGCCAGTACCAATAAAGATGTAGTATCTATGGATGAACTTGAAGCTGCAGAAGCTTCTTATGATGATATCTCCACTGCATCTGCCAGTAATTCGAAATCTATTGAGAGAGCTATTGATGAGCATGCAATTGTTAGAGCTGTTACTAGTGCTGTAAGGACTGTTGGGGCTAAACCAATAACCATAACTAGCAGTGGTAGGACTGCACAAGGCAACCCTTCTTGGAGTGGCAGCCGTACGGACCCTTTATTGTTTGATTCAAGTCCCTCGACTCTTCATTATGTTCGGAGGGCTCAGAGAGGAAATATAGTATCCACTGATTCTAAGAGGACCATTTCAGCCACTATTGGAGTACCGACACCCCCAAGTCATCTTCATGAGTCTGGTGGTACTGCTCCTACACCCACAGTCATAGCTGCTATAATATCTACTGTAGCAACTATTTAAGAAGACGAGACTGTACCAGCAGCTGCTGAAGAGACTCCTGGCAGTGAGGAGGTTCCTATACATATTTCTGATTTTCTAGAAGGTAATATTATTGAGGACACACCGGTTGATGAGCACCTTGTTGTTGGTACTGATTTTGATACAGGTGTAACTCAAATTGAGTGTGCAGAAGTTGCTGCTAGTGAGGATTCTGTCCTAGTAGATGTTACACTTGGCAGTGATATTCCAGTCATGGAAGGGACATTTGCCCAAGACCCTGTGGATGACATATCCATTGAAAACATGGCAGATACTCATGATAGCTATGATGAGGTCTTGGCTGGCACCGGAGAGCATGTAATTGGTGCCCAGGCAGTGGATTTGGAGGTTACTATTCCTGTAGCAACTCATATGAGTCCAACTAGAACAGGTAATTGGCTTCTTTTTAGCACTTTGTTGTTCTTTTACTTGATGGCAGAGATTTCTTGAAATGTATAGACCAATCTTGATCACTTGCTCGTTTGCCATGCATAGAACTTATGTATATATTTCTTGTCTCTTGGTTATGAACTACTTAGACATGGGTTGATGCCCATTTATTGTCTATGACTGCAAAACCAAGTTTAGATAAATGCAATAGACATGGGTTGATTCCTATTTGTTGTCTGCTGCTGTTGTTGCTTGCTGTGTGGGCCTAGCAGACATGGGTTAATGCCCATTTGTTGTTTGCCGTTTGGTGGCACCAAGTTTGTTGTTGTGGAAGTATAAGCCTAGTAGAGATAGGGTGACTTCCCACCAGTTGTTTGTTGTGATCATGTGAGCCCAACACCAATGGGTTTTGTAAGCCTTGTCTCATCCTTTGCCTACCATTTTTGTGGCTGCACACTCCCAATAAATGAGTTTGGTAGACATGGGTTGATTCCCAATTGTTGTCCTCCATTGTGTATGGACATGAGTTGATTCCTATTTGTTGTCCTCCATCCGGTGAACCTGGGTTAATGCCCAATTGCCGTCCACCATCTGGTGTAGTAAGTGAGCTTAATGGACATGGGTTAATTCCCATTTGTTTTCCCTCATCCAATGAACCTGGATTGATGCCCAGTTGTCATTCACCATCCAGGCCTAATTGGCTAAGCTCGGTGGACATGGGTTAATGCCCAGTTGTTGTCCTCCATCCGATGAACCTGGGTTGATGCCCAGTTGTTGTTCGCCATCTGGTCCATTAGGTAAACCGGTGGACATGGGTTAATGCCCATTTGTCGTCCCCCGTTGGGTGAACCTGGGTTGATGCCCAATTGTTGTTCCTCGTTTGGTTCGTTAGGTGAGCCCGGTGGACATGGGTTGATGCCTATTTGTCGTCCCCCGTTTGGTGAACCTGGGTTGATGCCCAGTCGTTGTTCCCCAAGCGGCCCAACCTAACCAACCTAAGAATAAATTGTAATTAGTGCAGCTTTTTAGTAAAAGAGTGTCAATAGGCATTTTACTCACTTATTTACTTTCTGTGCCTTCACTTTTGTTGTTGTGCTTGTTTAGTTGACTCTTTCCTCTTTTCCTTTCATTTTTTTGCAGCTGGAAGCGGCAATGAAGCTGTTGCAGAGGAAGAGGAAAGGCATCAAACAGCAGCAATGGAGTCTGCCACCATGGGTCAGCCTGGGCTATTATCTGCTACTAGGTTTGCAACATTGGGGTCAGCTGTACTTATTGAAATGGATGCCTTTTTTCAAGAGTTTGACCAGATGTCAGTCAGTTCTCGTCATACTGAGCATTTCTGGATTTTTGATGATGAAAAAGTTGACTTTCACGGCTTCCGGGTGCCTCAGGGGGGAGTCCGGTTCTTAAAAGCCTTGTTAGAGAAATATGGCAATTGTTCGGCATACCTTAAGCTTGGTGTGTATGTGGGTAGCTCTATGTTGACTTTCCTTTGTTGTGTGCTTGCCCACATAGAGCATACTAGGCTTGAGGATGTTACCGAAGTCCACATCCTAGAGTGGAAGGCCATGTTTCAAGAAATCACAAGAGAAGGCTTCAAATTTAACTTCATCATCAATTACTTGCGGAGGCTGGCTCATGACATGTTTAGTAGGAGGATTTTGGCTGAATTGAGGGCGGTGGAGGCCCGAGCAGCTGCTTTAAGAGATGCCTTAAACATGATTGCACCAGACCTGTGGGATTTGGCTTTTGCTAAAAGAGTTTCTGCAGATCCCCACACTAGATCGGCTCTCTATGACTTGCTTGCTTGAACTAGCCGTGTATAGGCTTTGACTTGAAACTTGGTCTCATTTTTCTTTTGTACATAATTGCTAAGTATATTAACTTATGACAATGAGACTTAACTTTTGTCAACTTTGCTTGCTTGAATTGCATTATACAAAAAGATTAACATGGTATTTGAAGTACAAAAGAAGAGCAATGCTCAGTTTCTATTACTTTTAGCGTGGCATGAAGTGCTCACAAGTTATTCCAAAAGGAAAAAAAAAGATACATAATGCACAACTGCTGGAATGTACCTTACGAGTAATAGTGTTTCAGCCATTTTCCATTGATAAGATCTGCTAAGGCGGTTCCATCAGACTTAATCAGCCTATAATAACCACTTCCATGTGTCTTTCGGATAATGTATGGTCCATCCTAATTAGGAGAGAACTTAGATGGAGATGGGAGACCTCTTCTTATGAATTCCACAGCTTTCAAAACCATTTGTCCCTCCACAAAGACTCGGACTCAAAGGGCTTTGCTGTAGACATTAGCCATTTTTTGATAATTCCTTTGGCTTTTTGCTTTAGCTAATTCCCTTGCCTCGTCCAGTCCTTCCAGATCTGCCATCCATGCTTCAACACACATGTTGGCGTACACCTCCAACTCACTCCCTTGCATTACTCGTGGGCTAGGCACAACCAATTCAGTAGGAGAAATAAGTGTCGGTGCCATAAATGAATGAGAAAGGTGTAAAACCTATTGCTGTTTTGGGTGAACTTCGGTATGCCCATAGGACATCTGCCAAGTGGGCTTTCCAGTCGTTCCCATAATCAAACACCATTTTGCTTAAGATTCGCAACAGCATTCTGTTAGTGGCCTTGGCTTGCCCATTTCCTTGAAGGGTAGTAAGGTGTGGAACGTTGATGCTTGACTTGGTAGTGTTCTAACACCTCTCGCACATCTTTGTTTATGAATGGAGTGTCATTGTCACTAATGAGCTTATAGGGTATGCCAAAGCGAGTGATTATGTGTTCTCAAATAAAATTAGCTACTGCAGCACCCGTTGTTTTTCGGAGCGGGATGGCTTCTACTCATTTTGTGAAGTATTCGGTAGCCATAAGAATCCAAATATAACCATCGGAGGCCAAGTTGATAGGGCCAATAAGATCTAGCCCCCAAGTGTGGAATGGCCAAGGTGTAGCCATGTTTTGGAGACTAGTTGGGTGAGTATGGATCAAGTTGGCTTGGACTTGGCAAGTATGGCATGTTTTCACAAAATCTATTGCATCTTTCTTCATTGTGGGCCAATAATAACCAAGTGTGAGCAAATATTGGTAAACCCTTTTCTTCCCTTGATGCTCTCCACATTCTCCCGCATGAGTTTCTCTCATAACCATTTGGGATTCCAGTAGGCTAAGACATCTAAGCAACTCTCCATGAAAGCCTTTCCAAAAGAGGGTTCCCCCTTCTACAAAATACCTCAAGGCTAACCTTTTAAGGCGGTAAGCATCCTTGGGGTTTGGTGGCAAAATTCTTTCAAGAAAATATTCTAGGAATGGTGTGCGCCAATCAATAGAAATAAAAGTTGCATATACCTCTTTGTTGCTGTGATAGAATTAGCAGGTCAAGCATTGGCTTTTCAGGTCTGCTGCTTCTGCACTCATGCTTGGCCAGAAATATCTCAGCCACTGAAGCCTGTGGTAAAGGCTGATAGCTCCTCTGACTCCACAAGTTTTCTCATGGACTTCGAGCAACTTTTTCTTCACCTCCTCCATACTAATGCACCGTGCCAAAACTCCTCCAGGCAGTCTTCGATAAAGATCTCCAAATATCAAGGTGTAATCCTTGATTTCCCTTAAGTCTGCCACAACAGCAGGAGACATGAGTTTGGCTTTGATCGGCGCCCACCAATCTTCTTGACTTGGAAACAGCTCTTCAAATTTTTTCTTTAATAATTCAGTGATAGGCTCTGTCTTCTTGCAGATGGTGACATCCATTTCTTCGCCTTTGAAGGCTATTTGAGATCTCAAAGTAGCTAAAGCATTCGCATATCGGTTCTCATTCCTTTGGGCATGCTCTATCTCGAAAGTGTTGAACTTTGCTTCCAATTTCTATGCCAAGGCTCTATAAGGTGCCGAAGATGGTTCCTTGAGCGAGAATTCTCCTCGCAAATGCTTGATCCCTATCTCATATGCTATTGCCAATCCGGCTAGGTAAGCCTCATACTCAGCTGCATTGTTAGAACATGGGAAATCAAATTTGAAAGACTTCGTTATGGCCTCCCCATTACCTTTGTAAAGAACAATGCCGGCTCCTCCTGATGTAGCAGTTGATGAACCATCAAACCTCAAGGTCCAAATAGAATCTGCCAAAAAAATACTTCATTGATTTCCCCGGGTACTTCATCTGAAATGTATGAGCCATCTTCCCTAGGAAATTAAGCTAATAGATTTGCAATGGCTTGACTCTTGATGGCAGTTGGTGTCTTGGTGACAATTTCATATTGTGATAGTTGCAGAGGCCACTATGCTAGTCTGCCAAACAACACAGGCCATTGCAGAAGACTTCTGAAAGGATGAGATTTTGTCATTAATTGGACCTGGTGAGTTAGGAAATAGTGTCGGAGCCGTTGGGAAGCATAGATTAGAGCTAAACAAGATCGTTCAGCCCCTGAGTATCGGCTTTCGGCATCCTTGAGAGCACGGCTAACATAGTAAACGGGTTGTTCAACCCCATTATCATCTTCTTAGGTTATCAAGGCCCCAATTGCTTGGCTGTTTGAAGCTAAATAAAGTCGAAGAGGTTTCCTAAAAATAGGTACACAAACAGTAGGGAGTTTAGTCATGATGTCTTGTACCTTTTCGAAGGCTTGTTGGCGTTCATTAGACCAACAGAATAGAGCTCCCTTCTTCAAGAGTGGAGCAAAAGCAGAAGTCATAGCAGTAAGACCAGGAATGAACCTTCTTATATATGACAGCTTCCTCAAGAAACTCTTCAACTCTTTGTGTGTAGTTGGCGGCTTCATAGTGGCTATGGCAGATGCCCTTCCTGGATCAACGTCGATGCCGTGATAGTGCACTAAGAAACCCAGAAACTTGCCGGCTGAAACTCCAAATGCACACTTGAGAGGATTCATCTTGAGCTTGTACAGTCGACATCTTTCAAACACTTTCTTCAAAATGCCAAAATGATCTTCTCTTGTCTTGGACTTCACCACAATATCATTAACATAATCTTCAATTTCACGATGTATCATGTCATGAAACATAGCTGTCATGGTTTTTTGATACGTGGCTCCGGCATTCTTGAGACTAAATGGCATGACGGTGTAGTAGAAATTCCCGATAGGCGTACGGAACGCGGTTTTCTCGGCATCCTTTGGGGACATGAAAATTTTATTATAACCGCTAAAACCATCCATAAAGAAGAACATTGCATGACCCACGGCTGAATCACTCAAAAGATCCATGTTGGGCAGCAGGGATTCATCCTTGGGACACGCCTTGTTGAGATTACGGAAATCCACACAATAACAGATTTGGCTATTTTTCTTCTTCACAGGGATTATGTTGGACAGCCACCATGGGTGTTGTATTGGCTTGGTAAAACCGGCTGCAAGTAGCTTCTTTACCTCTTGAGTGATTTGAGCTTTGACCTTCGAATGGAAGGTCTTCATAGGTTGTACTACTGGCTAGTACCCGGTTCAACATTCAAAGAATGGGCAACAAGTTCCGGGTCTATTCCGAGTATTT
This sequence comes from Fagus sylvatica, assembly GCA_907173295.1. NCBI lineage: Eukaryota > Viridiplantae > Streptophyta > Magnoliopsida > Fagales > Fagaceae > Fagus > Fagus sylvatica. Next base: position 2,554,560 of record OU015765.1, read on the forward strand.
CATCATATTGCCAAGCAAAATATCTTGATATTCTTTTAACAATTCTACCAAATGCATTCTTTCTTCAACTGATAATGATACACTAATAAAAATAGGCCTATGTACATTAGGATCAAAACTTAGATTGATTACCTCGAGTTCTTCCTTTGCAGAAATTTTGGGATCTATTGCAGCAGATTCCGCTGCATTTGCAGATTCTGAACCATTTGCTTCATTCATTGTGAGACATAAGGGCTGCAAGATCCCCTCTTTTGGTTCGGAGGCCTCTTGTTGGGGACAATTGGCCCTCGCGCACCTTCATAAGCGGTAAACAATGCGCCCATCCGGTAAGCGGACGCGCACACACTGCGGTTGACTCTTGTTAGTGCTAGCTTCTTCCCTGCGCTTCCTTTTCAGTTCCAACAAATCTCTTAAGTCTGTCTCAGAAGCATCCTTTATTTCTTCCCATTTGGGCAGTGGGATTCCAACAGGTTTAGCAAGTAAGGCTTCCCCTACTGGAGCAACTTCATCATAGAGGGCTGCCTCAACAAAATGGGATTCAGATTGGTCGAAAGGTGTGGGGTTAGCGGCTATTCGGATGGGTTTTCTGTTAACCCTTCCTTTCACACATTAGTGGTAGGTGGAGGAGACGAGTTAATGCTTGTGCAGCCAAGGTCTTCCCAATAGTATGTGGTAGGGAACCACGGAATCCACATCATGGAACCGTGTCAAAGCTACAATGGGACCAACCTTTAGAACGAGTTGAATATGCCCTTTAGTGTACTCACCAATACCACCAAAGCCTTTTATGATGGGAACCAAGGTGGGCCTAGCCTTAAAGATCCTTTACAAGTTCCAGATGGGCCAATTACAAGATCAAGAGCCAAGAAGATCAAGGAAGCAATGCAAGGATTGGTGCAATCCACTTGGGATGAAGCTAGCAAGAGCCCAACAATCAAAGTGGGTTTGAAAGAAGGAGAACCAATTTTGATCCACTTGATACAAGCTGTGGAAGACATGACTTAGAGAAGTTTGGGCCTATTGCTATTCAAGGCTTTCAATTTATTAAAAGATTTATTTTTATTAGTTTAGAATAAGTGGGCTTGAGAAAGGCCTTGTATTAGGGCCAAGGGTTTATTAGGAAAGTTACTTTTTAGGAACTAGAATTACTATTCACGCAGGGGTATTTGTGGGAAAAAAAAGTTCTAGCTTGGTTAGGATTTTAATTAGGTTTTGGTTTAAATACTCTTTGTAGCCTCATTTGAAGGCAGACAATATATTGAATTTTCATAGTGAGTTGAGTTTTCTCCTCTTGTTCTTGATTGAACTTTTGAACTTATCAAAGGTAAATCACAACCTTTGTGGCGTTCCTCCTTGTAATCTGGGTTCTTGAGATAGGTTCTTCATCGGGTCTAGATTTTAATATAATCTAGGTTCTTGAAACGGGTTCTCAACGGGTCTAGATTCTCCATCCATTGACTTGATCTTGGCTTTCTTGGGTGAGTTTTCAAATTGATTGTGGGTTCAAGGGATTCCATTCCTGCGGGTTCATATCATTTGGTATCAGAGCAAGGTTTCCAATCAGGTCTAATTCTATCTTTTTCTTTCTTGCGTATTTGATTCTAGGGCATCATTGTTCTAGGGTTACAAAAAAAAAAAAAAAAAAAAAAAACGTGGCTGCTGAAGTTCATTGTTCAAGAGTTTGTGTTGGTTGAAACCTCTTGTTCAAGAGTTTGTGTTGGCTGAAACCTCTTGTTCTAAAGTTTGTGTTGGCTGAAATCTCTTGTTCTAGGGGCTGCCGTATATCCCCTTATTCTAGGGTTTTTAAGTTATTGTTCAGGTTTCATCAATTGCTTATTCGTTTGATTGTGATCAAATCCGTTGCTGAAAAAAAAAAAAAAAAAAAATCCGAAAATTTGATCTGGTTCTTGTTCTTTTCTTGTTCTTGTTCTTATTCTGGTTCTTGTTCTTGTTCTTGTTCTTGTTCTTGTTTCTTGGGTCTAATTACTAGTTGGGATAAAACAAAGTACCATGATTGAGTGCAATTAGTTCTTAAAGAACTTGAGTGGGAAAACTCTTGAGGTAAAAGGCAAGAGAGTGTGAGACTATTATCAAAAAAAAAAAAATAGCCAATTAAGAGTGAAATACGAGTGGAGTGCCATTGTTCGAGTGTAAACACGTAAGGGAGTGTGTGAGGTTTTCCACTAACATTTTTTTTTTGCAGCACATTACGATGTCTCATAAGAGTGACTCATCACCAAAGGGGAAGGCAGATAATTCATCCTTTGTGTTGCAAGCCATGCAACAACAGTTTGAGCGGTTGAACTTTGTGTTGGGTGAAGTGAGGGATAGGATGGATCATCAAGAAGCAGCGATTAGAAATCTGCAAGGTGGGAGAGATAGGAGGCGACGTGAGCCTAGGGTTGAAAATGAGTATGAGAATGAAGGAGATGGTGAGGATGAGGAAGACTTAGCATCTGAAGTTGGGTCGGGTAGACATAGACGATTTAGGCGTGAAAGAGGACATGAGGGGAACCGAGGGGGTCGGGATGGTTTAGATCGAAACCTTGGGAGCATCAAAATGAAAATACCATCTTTCCAAGGTAGAACTGACCCTGAGGTTTATCTAGAGTGGGAGAAAAAAATAGACCTCGTGTTTGATTGTCATAATTACTCTGAAGAGAAGAAAGTGAAGTTGGCGGTAATAGAGTTCACTGATTATGCTATTATTTGGTGGGATCAATTAGTGACCAATAGAAGGAGGAATAATGAGAGGCCTGTAGAGACGTGGGGAGAGTTGAAAGCTCTCATGAGGCGGAGATTTGTACCTAGCCACTTCTATAGGGACCTTTACCAAAAGCTCCAAAATCTTACACAGGGGTCTAGGAGTGTGGAGGATTACCATAAGGAGATGGAGGTGGCGATGATTCGGGCTAATGTAGAGGAGGATCGGGAGGCCACCATGGCTAGATTTTTGAGTGGTTTGAATAGGGACATAGCCAATGTAATTGAATTGCAGCATTATGTGGAGATAGAGGACATGGTGCACATGGCTATGAAGGTGGAGAGACAGTTAAAGAGAAAAGGGACAGTAAGGTACACTTCAATTTCTAACACTACTTGGAAATCAAAGTGGGATTGGAATGATTCAGCTGAAGCAAAGAGAAAGACCGAACCACCTAAGGGAAAAGATGAGGGAACTAGCAACAAACCCAAGGTAGAATCTCAACCTTCACGGAATAGAGATATTAAATGCTTTAAGTGTTTGGGTTCAGGGCACATCGCTTCTCAATGTCCAAACAGGCGGGTGATGATTATGCGCGACAATGGGGAGGTGATGACTGAGAGTGAGGATGATAGTGATGGGATGCCCTGAGTTGGTTGATGCTAGTGATGATGATGGAGTGGTATACCCTGTGACAGGTGAGTCTCTTGTTGCCAGGCGTGCTCTCAATACACACATTAAGGTGGATGATGCAGAGCAACAGAGAGAGAACATTTTCCATACTAGATGCCACATCAACAATAAGGTATGTAGTATGATCATTGATGGGGGGAGTTGTACTAATGTGGCTAGCACTATTTTGGTAGAGAAATTGAATTTACCAACCTTAAAACACTCTAGACCATACAAATTGCAGTGGTTGAATGATTGTGGAGAGGTTAGGGTGGATAGGCAAGTGTTAGTTACTTTTTCAATTGGGAAGTATCTGGATGAGGTGCTTTGTGATGTTGTGCCTATGCATGCTGGCCATATTTTGTTGGGGAGGCCGTGGCAGTATGATAGGAGGGTGACACATGATGGGTTCAAGAACATGTACAGCTTTGTAAAGGGGGGCAAAACAATCAAGCTTGCTCCTTTAACTCCCAGCCAGGTCTATGAGGACCAATTGAAACTGAAAAGTGAGGTTGCTCATAAAAGAAAGAGTGAAAATGAGAGTGATCAAAAAAGAAAGAGTGAAAAAGAGATTGAGCAAAAAAGAAAGATTGAGAGTGAAAATGAGCAAAAAAGAAAGAGTGAAAAAGAGATTGAGCAAAAAAGAAAGAGTGAGAGTGAAAATGAGAAAAAAGAAAGAGAGTCTGCAGAGAGAAAAGGAAAGACAAAAGTGAGTTTCTATGTAAGAGAGAGTGAGGTTAAGAAGGCTTTCTTCGCAGATCGCCCTATGATTCTTCTTGTCTATAAAGAGTCTTATCTTAATCTTGATGAAACTAACAAGTCTCTTCCTAGTTTGGCTGTTTCTTTGTTGCAGGAGTTTGAGGATGTATTCCCAGAGGAGATGCCAAATGAGTTGCCACCCATTAGAGGCATTGAACACCAGATTGATTTTGTGCCCGGAGCTGCTATTCCAAACCGACCAGCCTATAGGAGTAATCCAGAGGAGACAAAGGAGCTTCAAAGGCAAGTTGAGGATTTGATGAGCAAGGGGTACGTGAGGGAGAGCATGAGCCCATGTGCAGTACCAGTGCTACTAGTGCCAAAGAAGGACGGGACGTGGAGGATGTGCGTTGATTGCAGGGCGATCAACAATATCACGGTAAAGTATCGCCATCCCATTCCTAGATTAAGATGATATGCTTGATGAATTGCATGGCTCATGTATTTTCAGTAAAATTGATCTTAAAAGTGGGTATCATCAAATTAGAATGAAAGAGGGTGATGAATGGAAAACTGCTTTTAAGACTAAGTATGGGCTTTATGAATGGTTGGTTATGCCATTTGGCCTTACTAATGCACCCAGTACTTTCATGAGATTAATGAACCATGTCCTACGTGCGTTCATAGGCAAGTTTGTGGTTGTGTACTTTGATGACATCCTAGTATACAAGCAAGGACTTAAATGAACATATTGAGCATTTGAGATATGTGTTTGATGTGTTAAAATGTGAAAAGTTGTATGCTAATTTCAAGAAATGTAACTTTTGCATGGAAAAAGTTGTTTTTCTTGGTTATGTTGTTACTACAACAGGTATTGAGGTGGATGAAGAGAAAGTCAAGGCCATCAAGGAGTGGCCAACGCCAAAGAGCATCACTGAGGTAAGAAGCTTTCATGGCTTAGCTAGCTTTTATCGGCGTTTTGTTAAAGACTTTAGCACCCTGGCTGCACCACTCACTGAGGTAATTAAAAAGAATGTTGGGTTTCATTGGGGAGCTGATCAAGATAATGCTTTTGCCACTATTAAAGAAAGGTTGTGCTCTGCACCTGTGTTAGCATTACCTAATTTTAACAAAGCTTTTGAGATTGAATGTGATGCCTCAGGAATAGGGATTGGAGCTGTTTTGATGCAGGATAGGCGGCCCATAGCCTTCTTCAGTGAGAAGCTAAGTGGGGCGTCCCTGAAGTACCCTACTTATGACAAAGAGCTTTATGCTCTTGTTCGTGCATTAGAGACTTGGCAGCACTACCTTGTGGCCTAGGGAATTTGTGATCCACACCGATCATGAATCATTGAAGCATCTCAAGGGTCAAGGTAAGTTGAATCAAAGGCATGCTAGATGGCTGGAATACATTGAGACCTTTCCATATGTCATCCGTTACAAACAAGGTAAGGAGAACATTGTTGCTGATGCTTTATCCCGGAGGTATGTACTTCTTACTTCTATGAGTGCTAAGTTGCTTGGCTTTGAATATGTGAAAGACATGTATGCTGATGACGCTGACTTTTCTGATGTGTATAAGGCATGTGATAAGACGGCATTCGGTAAGTTTTACAAGCACGATGGTTATTTGTTTAAAGAAAGCAAACTCTGTGTGCCAAGTTGTTCTATGCGTGAGTTATTGGTGCGTGAGGCACATGGTGGGGGATTAATGGGACACTTTGGTGTCAAGAAAACTTTAGACATCTTGCATGAACATTTCTTTTGGCCTAAGATGAAGAAAGATGTGAATCGCATTTGTGGCAGGTGCATTACATGTAGAAAGGCCAAATCTAAGGTTTTGCCACATGGGTTGTATACACCCTTACCCGTTCCTAGTGAGCCATGGGTAGACATATCTATGGACTTTGTTTTGGGGCTGCCTAGGACAAAAAGGGGTAGAGATTCTATTTTTGTGGTTGTGGATAGATTTAGTAAGATGGCACATTTCATTCCATGCCATAAAACAGATGATGCCACAAACATAGCTGACTTGTTTTTCAGGGAGATAGTGCGACTCCATGGTGTACCTCGGAGTATTGTTTCTGATAGGGATGTTAAATTCCTTAGCTACTTTTGGAAGGTGTTGTGGGGTAAATTGGGTACTAAGCTCTTATTTTCCACTACTTGTCATCCGCAGACTGATGGTCAAACTGAAGTAGTTAATAGGACTTTAACTCAGCTTTTACGCACTGTTGTTCATAAGAATTTAAAAACTTGGGAGGATTGTTTGCCATTTATAGAGTTTGCATATAATAGGGCCATGCATTCTACTACTTCTTATTCCCCTTTTGAAATTGTTTATGGTTTTAATCCACTTACACCTTTAGATTTAATGCCTTTACCTGTTGATGGCAGGAGTAGCTTGGATGGACAAAAGAAGGCGGAGTTGGTGAAGTCACTTCATGAGAGGGTACGGCTTCAAATTGCCCAAAAGAATGAAAGGGTTGCTTCCCAAGCCAATAAAGGGCGAAGGCGTGTCATCTTTGAACCAGGAGATTGGGTTTGGGTTCACATGCGCAAAGAAAGATTCCCAGCCCATCGAAAGACTAAGTTGCATCCTAGAGGAGATGGACCTTTCCAAATTCTTGCGAAAGTTAATGACAATGCTTATAAAGTGGACCTTCCAGGTGAGTATAAAGTTTCTGCTACTTTCAATGTTTCTGATCTTTCTCCATTTGATGTAGGTGAAGATTCGTGGTCGAATCCTTTTGAGGAGAGGGGGAATGATGGGAACCAAGGTGGGCCTAGCCTTAAAGATCCTTTACAAGTTCCAGATGGGCCAATTACAAGATCAAGAGCCAAGAAGATCAAGGAAGCAATGCAAGGATTGGTGCAATCCACTTGGGATGAAGCTAGCAAGAGCCCAACAATCAAAGTGGGTTTGAAAGAAGGAGAACCAATTTTGATCCACTTGATACAAGCTGTGGAAGACATGACTTAGGAGAAGTTTGGGCCTATTGCTATTCAAGGCTTTCAATTTATTAAAAGATTTATTTTTATTAGTTTAGAATAAGTGGGCTTGAGAAAGGCCTTGTATTAGGGCCAAGGGTTTATTAGGAAAGTTACTTTTTAGGAACTAGAATTACTGTTCACGCAGGGGTATTTGTGGGAAAAAAGAGTTCTAGCTTGGTTAGGATTTTAATTAGGTTTTGGTTTAAATACTCTTTGTAGCCTCATTTGAAGGCAGACAATATATTGAATTTTCATAGTGAGTTGAGTTTTCTCCTCTTGTTCTTGATTGAACTTTTGAACTTATCAAAGGTAAATCACAACCTTTGTGGCGTTCCTCCTTGTAATCTGGGTTCTTGAGATAGGTTCTTCATCGGGTTTAGATTTTAATATAATCTAGGTTCTTGAAACGGGTTCTCAACGGGTCTAGATTCTCCATCCATTGACTTGATCTTGGCTTTCTTGGGTGAGTTTTCAAATTGATTGTGGGTTCAAGGGATTCCATTCCGCGGGTTCATATCATTTTATCTCCATAAGTGCCCCTTGGATCTTCTTTTAAGAAATTTATGCTGCTTGAATAGTACTTAAGGGAATGAGATTGATACAAAAGCCGGTATCCACCAAAGCACGCCTCACATGCACCTCATTGATTGTGGTCGAGAGGTAGAGAAGACGTCAGTGATCTGGATATTGAACCTCCATATCTTCATCTGTAAATGTTATTGCATTGGTTGTTTCCAAAAAAGCTCGGTTGGCATGGGTTTCAACTGTAAAGAAGTGGGCATCGGATTCTGTTGCTATGGCCATAATGGCCTCAGTAGCTACTGTACGAGCTTCTGGGTTTAACCTCAGCTGGTTAAAAAGAGACCAAAACCTGGGATTTCTCTACAATGTCTTGATGGCTGCAGGTGTCACAGCAGTGCTTGCAGCAGTAGATTCGTCCATGTCTGCATCACTAGCATTTCCATGAATAACAACCGAAACTACAGCTTTATATTTATGCTTGAGAAACGGATCGATATGTACCTTTTACTGTGCTTGAGGGAGTTCCAAGGTTCCGTCTTGAATCTTTTCATGAAATTTCCTTCGAAGAGTCCAGCAATCTGCTGTGGAGTGATGGATGTATTAATGGAAGTAGCAAAATTTCGGGTTTTTCTTATCTTCCTCAGTTGCTTTCTTTAGAGCTTCCAGGAGCATGATAATGCCATCTGCTACCCATCTGTTAAGAATAGCTATCATCTCTTCAAAGGTACAAGGAACCGGAGGTGGTGGCTCCTCAAAAGATCTTTCGGCTGACTTCTTTCGCTTATTGTTTACGGTGGACACTGTGAGAACTTGTGGTTGACTCTTCTTTTCCTTAGGTTTCTCGACATAAGGCTTGACCGATAGTGCCATCTTTCCGAGCCTTTTGGAGAAGTTGTGCAAATCTTGAGATGTCGAGGTTTTCAAGGTGAGCTCGGAACTCGGGCAGCATGTTGTCTATGCAAACTCCTACCAGCTCGCCTTCTTCATAGTTGGCATAACAATCCAAGGATATGTCGCGAAAGCGAAGTATGTAGTGCAGCAAGTCTTCCCCGCTTGCTTGCTTTGAAGTATAAAGGTTAACAAGAGTGATCTTTTCTTCCGCTTGAAAATATTTTCCACAAAATAGCTTAACCATGTCTTCCTATGTCTTCACGGACCTAGGAGGCAAAGTGGTGTACCATATATAAGCTCTATCATCAAGAGACTTGGAAAACTCACGTAGGCATAGGTCACCATTGCCGACGTAAGCCCCCATTGAGTCTATGAACTTGCTAATGTGTAGAAGAGCACTCCCTTTACGGCCATCAAAGCGTGAGAAAGTTGGTACAACGTACTTCTCGGGGTAAGGCTGATTCAGCAACTCGATGGGATAAAGAGGTTTCCTTACGAAATGTCTTCGCTCCTTTGGATTCTTTTCTCTTTCTTGCTTTAGCAGATCTGCCACGTCAGACATCGTCACAAAGATGGTCTCTTTATTATGGGAACCCGAGTCTTGATGAGGCTTTTCCTGGTTTTCCCCTTCATTTTGAGGAAAGGTCTTCACACCAACATCTTTTTCTTTGAGCTGCTTGATAGCTTTTGCCAGTTCACCCTGAGTCTACTGCAAGCCCTGTATGAGTTCTAGCATCAGATTTGTTGGCAATACCTCCCTGGTTTGGATCACTTGGAGGTGGTTGTGATGGATCTTGTCCTTGTAAGTTGATTGCAGATTCAGCTTGGGAGTTCTCCATATGGACTGAGACTTCCCTTCGACTTTCTCTTTGTCGAAGTTTAGGAGGCATGATTCTTGCACTCTAGCTTTCTTTTGGAAGTGCTGATCTCGACTCCCCAGTGGAGTCGCCAAAAAATGTGGATGGTGTTTTTGTGTTGGTGCCACGTGTCGTGTCGAGGATGATCGCAACGTGGACTTAGGTCTTGAGAAGAGGGAGTCAAACCCAAAATTCAACTGAGGGCCCAAAGTTCGGCTCAAGGGCTAATGGGGCAATCTTCCAAACAGAATTGAGAGCCAAAACTATGAAAGCCCAAATAAGAACTACTCGAACCCAAACAAATGAGGACAAGAACCTCAAAGGACTTAAGAGAGATGATGTTACTATCAAGGAACTCAAATAGCAGTTATTGAGCCTGGCCTTTCACTATTTCTCAACTAGATCGGACTTGAAACACAATGACTTTAATCAAAAATGGCTAAAACATATGCTTTCCGTACCTCTGCTGACATCTGCCACAAGGCAAATGATTAATAATGATAAATTTGTTGAGACTAAAAAAAAGAGTTGACTTGGTGGGAGAGAGTTAGCCCCAATAAGACATGCATGAGAGTGAGGGAAGGATGTGTTTGGGCCTTTTATGGAGCTAGGTCAAAGGTGGAAAGGTGTTGTGGCCCTAATAAGTCATTCTAGAATTATTGTCCGGACATCTGCTACAGGAGTTTTCTGGGGAGTAAAGGGGTTAAGCCCTGAATCTTAACCTCTTACAATGAGGTTATATTTTTGAGTTGGGAATGGGGTTCTCAGGTTGAAGATGACCTCGAGACTCCTATGTTCTGGGGTTATCTCCTAGAGAGTGTTCTAGAAGTGAAATAATTGGTTCTTAGAGAAAGTCTTCTCTTGGGTTGAGCTAATTGTGGTAAATGTCTTGTTGGTTGTGTTGTTGTTGGGATGTTGTTGGTGTTGTTGTGATTAAGAATGCAATTAAGTCCTATTTATAGAAGTGATTAGGGTGGCCTAAGTTGATGGGAAAATCAAGTTTATGACTTCCCTTAAGCCAATGGACTTCCAAACTTAACCATAAATGGTATATTTTGTAAGGAAGGGTTTGAAAATATTCCATAAGTGGAAATGAGTATGGTCTTCCCTTAATTTCGGGATAAAGCTTCTTCAAAAGCATTAAATGCTTAATTAGTTGGTTTTTGTGAAAGGTTAGGCCATGCATGTCTCTATTGACCTTGACTTCCATAAGCTAGCCACCGTGCCTCCCAGCAGACCCAGTGACAGCAGCTTAATGGTTATCAAGATCTTGGGACTCACTCCCCTCCACCAAACCACACTCCTCAAGTTTGAACCACATAAGGGGAGCAGTACCCTCACGAGTCTGGGCCGTGGGGCTACTCCTTGAGTCCTTTTGGGACTGAAATGGACATGGGTCATGGGGTTTTCATCATATTTTCCCAATTCCCATGTGTCTTGGATGTGTCCAACGGTTCTTGAGCTTTTATCCAAAGGTCTGCCACGTGAACAGTATCAAAACCCATGATTTCCGGTGAAATGGAGACCTACGTGAGCTGGTTGTGCTGGAGCAGCTTGGAATGGCTCAAGGAGGAAGATCAGCTGCCTCTGGTACGTATGAGGAGATGGGAAGTTACTGTTCCCCTCTTTATTGGTGAAAAGATGACATAATGTAGGCTCCACTTATTGTAGACATTGAGCCCATCCCTTGACAGCTGTATTTCTGACTTCATAGGGCCTACGAATAGGCTGTCCACAGCTGCTTGAGTGCTATTTGCTCACTATTTGGGCTCCAGCTGCTTCTTTTAATAAGTCCAATATCATTTGAGTCCAATAATTATGGTATTAATATATTTCGGGCTGTGGGCTTCATATGGGTCTCTTTTGGGCTTTTAAACAGTACCGAGACACCTTAAAATAAGCCCAAATGGCTTGTTGGGTGCTGTATTGGACATTTTAATGGGTTGGGCTCATTGGGCTAATCTTTTAAATACTTAATTAAGCCCAAATATTTTATTGAGGGCCCGTCCAAGTGTTGGTTAAAAAATGGGCATGTACATATAATATATATATTAATATGTAAATCTCTTTAACTTGGAATCTATATATATATATTTAAAAATATATTATTTAATTATATTATATATATTATATTATATATAATATTATATATATATATATATATTTGAAAAATATTAAATATGAGCATTTAATTGGAGCATATTATTGGGTAGTGGATATTTAATTTATTAATGGTGTAATTTTTATTGTGGGGTAGTAGGTATTTAATTTATTAAGATATAGTAATAAATAAGATGTCACCTAAGATGCTAAGTGTTAAGTAGAAGACGTTGCCTTAGATGCCACGTGGCAGAAAGATGACAACGTCTTCTGTTTTAATATATATATATATATATAATAAATAATTTAATATAATATATACTAGTCGGTAACCCGTGCAAACGCACGGAAAAGTTTAACATAATATGATTTTTTTTTCTCTTTTATTTTTTGTCAAAAAATAAAAATTGATAATCGTGATATTTATTAAAAGACATTTATTATTATTGTGTTTATATATAGAATATATTCTAGTATTAGACATTTATTATGATTGTATTTATATATATGGAACAATATATTCTTTCTATTAAAGAAAATATGATGTGTGAAGATTCTAATGGAATGTTTAATTATAGAATAACATTTATTATGTTTGTGTTTATATATATGGAACAATATATTCTTTCTATTAAAGAAAATATGATGTGTCAAGATTCTAATAGAATGTTTAATTATGGAATAAAATTTAAATTCAATTAGAAAATATATATTAAAATAATGAGGTGTAAAATTGTGAGAACTCAAAAACTTATGTAGCGCAATATTATGAGGTCAACCAAAAGTCAAAAAGTTTAGGTTTTACATTATAGTATAGATATAGATATATAGATAGACTTTTTCATGGTGTAACAAAATTCCCCAATGTATATATTGGAGGAATTATTAAAGAAAGATAATGAAATACTGCCTTCTGCTAAATAAAATGTATGATCATTTGGTCGTTGTGTTATCAGGGGTGGATCCAGAAATTCCATTCAGGGTGGGCACCTTTTGTCTTTTGATTTCAACAATGTTCATAAAATAAAACTAACCCATCATCAGGGGCGAAACCAGAGATTTAATCTAAGGTGGGCACATTTGATCTCAAACAAAATTAAAAATAAACTAATAAAATAAGACCAACCATAAAAGATTAACTAATAAAATAAAATTAACCAAGTGTATGGTCGGCTGCCCATAAAAATAAAAATATTGGAGTAACTGAGTTTGACAATTTCAAACTTCATATCACAGAGAGAGAAAGAAGGAGGAATAAAAATTACCAGTTAGAGGTAGAGTAGGTAGGAGGGCCAAGACTTCAGAGCCAGAACCAGGCATTATGAGTTAATTATTGACGTTGTTGCGATTTTTATTTAATTTTTTATGATATTATCTGAATTATTTTTTAGTGTTACTATCCTTTCTTTTTCCCTTGATTTTTTAGTGGGTCAACTTCTAAAATTTCCAATTTATATATATATATATATATATATATATATATATATATATATAATATATATATATATATATATATATATATATATATATTATTTATTAGAATATTTTAAAATTGTAAGTCATATTATTTTAAGATGACATTCCAATTACCACTTTAAATGAAAGATGTGCACTTAAATATTTTCGGCTGCTCACGTTGGTACCCAAGCCTAGCAAAAACAAAAAAAGCCTGATAGTTATTCAGTTAATTAAAGAATAGAAAAAATAAATAAATAAAAGACATTTAAAAAAGTAAAATGCAAAAAGTAAAAAGTGAAATGAATGGGGAAGGGTGAGCCACGTGGTTGGAGAAGAATGAAAATTGGTGGGTTGTTGCCTGACAATTTATAAGCTTGGAAGATGTCAAATGCTAGTCTTGTCGGTAAAGAAGAAGATGAAACAAAAGAAGATGAAGAGGAGAAAGAAGAAGGGGCAACAGTGAAGATCCAAAGGCTAAGATGGAGAGAAAACAGAGAGAGAATAGAGTGAAAGTTGTGCAAAATACTGAGTTTGAGAGGATATATTCTTGGGTAATATATTTTTTCTAAGATTGAGGGTGGGCACGTGCCCACCCTGGTCACAAGCTAGATCCGCCACTGTGTGTTATCGTCTCACCATCCAATGTCGAACTTTATTTGTTAAAAGGAGTTATCTTTACGTTTACATTTATGATTATAATTTATTTTATTTTTGGCTGAATAAGCATTATTTTTTAATTATTACTGATCTTTGTAGTTCTGTTGCTTTTGTTCAATGAAAGAGCAGGAATTAAACTCATTTGGCTCCAGGCAGAAATCAGGGATCATTCCCAAAATATTACACTCCAAAGCCCATCAATATTATGGGCACAAAATTGGCTTCCCTATAAATATGGCAAACCACCCAATCAGAGAAAGATTTAACAATTGTTTAGCTTTAGTTACAATTTATTTTATCGCCCAATGAGGAGGATAGGAAGAGCTCTGGAGTCTGGATAGGCTTTTAACCTAAATAAATGGAGTGACTTCATGAAACTTGAACTTATGTGCATGTGGAATATCTTAAATGGGTCTTTGGTAGTGTTATGAAGGTGCCCACCACCCAGCCATTAGAAAGAGGCCAGGGGGCTGAATTTGACAAATTTGTGAATAAATTATAAAAAAGTTCATATCTTATAGCATATAAAAAGAAAATTTCAAACCATATAAAAAATTAAATAAACAGAATAATGGATTAGGTGGTTTGCATTAGGTTGAGGATTACATGTAAATGTTTCTAAAGATATTTGTACTTGTAAAGATGCTAGGCAATCAATTGTGTTAAAAGATTAAACAATTGGAAAGTCAACCATTACTATACATGTGCACGTGGAAATACAGTGACATAGTCAAAAAATTCATTTAGTGGGGTCATTCAAATAACAATATCAAACATTAAAATATAAAATAAGAAAGTGTTTTCAGATTAGATCATGTATACCACAATTTTTTTGAAATTGTACCATAATGATAACCACAAAAGTATCAATTTTGAACTAAGAATTATAATTAGAAACTGATCTATTTGAAGACTTGAAGTCTACAACTATATAAATGAATAAATTATATATATATTTAAATTAGTAAAATTGAAAACCTTTTTTGAAGACCGGAAGTCTATGACTATATAATAAGTATAAATCAGTGATGTATGAGACCAAAAGAATAAACTTAGGTTTAGGCCAAAGTTGTAGACTCACAGTAAGAGAGAGAAGTTACAAAGATAAGAGAGAAACGTAGTTGAGACTTGAGAGTGAGAAATAGGCAATACTTGGAAAATTAAGTGTGCTAGAAATATAAAATAAAAGACATATGAGATTATCACGTGACTTTAGTAATATTGATCTCATCTTTATTTTATTTTTTTAAATCTAGTGAGTTGACCCCATTGAAATGTATGTAGCCCTGTCCATGTGGGAATATATATATATAATAAATAAAATAAAATTAAAAACTTGTGTGTTCGGTTAGTTTATCTACGAAACGTTTTTGTTGTTTGTAACCCACTCACGACAGGAGAGGAGTTTGATGGTGAAATATTGAAATTGAATTAAATATAAATGATTTAAACCAATCTCTAGTTAAAATTGAAATAGTTGCATAAGAAATAAATAAAAAAATAAAAAATGGTAAATTACACTGACACTCTCAATGTTAGGTGAAAGTATACTCATTACACCAAATTTTCAACAAATGATACTACGCTAAAAAATTCTCAAAATAATTTACACTCCACTCCAAAAAAATAGAATAGAGTGTTAATGATTTTAAAGCGAAGTATCAATTATTTTAATCATTTTAAGGACAAGACATTTTTCTTAAAAATCAAGTATGTTGAATCTAATTTCATTATAAACTCGAAGGTGTCAGAGTGTAATTTACCACGAAAAAAAAATTTGCATTGGTTTGTAATATTGACATTAAGGGGATTGCGTGGTAATGTAATCAAGCGATTGAGGGAGATATCTTTGATAAGTAAGTAGAGGATTTAGACTTTGCAACTTCAATGCCAAAAGTAATGTGTATGGGCTCCTCCACCGGGGTTTGGCATAAAGAGCAACAGGAAAAACATGTATTTTACCGTTTTACAAGCTTCTCTAATTTTTTTTTTTTTTTTTTTTAAATAAATTCAAATTACAAATTATATATACCCTCTAATGTGGAAATTTTCATTTATCTAAAATTTGAAAGTATTTTTTTTATTATTTCTTATAATATATGTTTTTTTTTAAGGACAAATGTTTGATACATTCACAACCTAAAGTGTAGCTATCAATAGAGCACACATATCGAGTTTGTTAGAATTACTTTTTTCTTTTAATCTTGTAATTATTATAACAAGTGAAAAAGAGAAGATTCGAACCTGATTTTTTTTTTTTATAATAATAATAATACAATAAATTGGTAAGAGAAATTTAAATGATGATTCTTCTCATAAATTATAAATTAAATTAAAGGAGATGAATGATGGTGGAGTTGATAAGAGTTAAGAGAAGTCAATTATACATATGTATAAAGAAACGTACGTAAGAATTTAAGTCATAGAAGCAAAAAGTATAGTCATCTCGGTCTGCATGCATTACTACATCACCCTCTTAATTTCTAAATTTCAAGCCCATCTTTTTTTACTCTCTGTCGGCGTCACTCTGTGTCTATGCTTACGACAGGCTCTCTCTCTCTCTATATATATAATCTATCTATGGCCCCTACTTTGTGGACCCAATGCAGAATAAGGTGAGTGTTGTTCGTTATCTTCCACCTACATAAATACATAAAGCTATAGCTACATTAGTTTGACAATATTATCTTGAATTCTTCCTCTTTTCCTCATCTTTCAGGCCACATGTTGTATTGTGTATTGGTACAGGATCAAGCTGGTGATAGACACTGCCGGGTTAACTCCATAATGTATAAACCTTATCTACTTGGTCCGTTTATGGAAATTGGAAAAGCCAACTTACATTATCACATACATTTCATGCAATTAAGTCAGCCTTGTCATTGTCAACCAAAAGAAAGCCTTGTTTTGCTCAAGTGCCCATTAAAAGTCTAAAAAACCATGCAGAGAGGGGTTGGATATCTACCCCAAACTGATCACTGCCACCCAATATATATGACCCACTTGGTATAGTTGGGTAGGTGTTTAGATAGACAGTTATACAGTTATATATATATATATATACATATATATATATAATTATTAAAATAGTATTTTTTGACAAATTTTTTAAAGCATATATTTATTTACACCATCAATTTAATACATTTTACTTTTTTTTAATTTGGGTTTTAGAGTTACCAATGGTCCTAAAATAATTGATATTTTTTATCAAAAGAAATTCTAAAATTCAATTCAAGATTTTTTTTTAATTATAACTTTTTTATTCAGATAAGAAAAACAAAATGATATATTTGAAAAAGATTCAAACGTAAATGATCCAAATGAGAATTTTCAAAGTTAGGGGGCTTAAATGAAAACAACAACTTAAGAACCAAATTAGACTTTTGTCTTATTTTTACAAGAGGTCATTGTATTTAATTAATTCAACCAATCACAATATTTTTAATTTTTAATGAATAGATAAAAAAGTAAATAAATAAAATAATAATTGTATTTACTTTTGTAATTAGAGTATATTAGTAAATTTATACAAATTACATTTTCTATCCTTTCTTTTTTCTTCTCAACCAAAAATAAAACTATTTTATATCCTTTAAATTTTTTTCATCTTCTCTACCAAAGACGCATGAGGGAAAACTACTAAAACATTTTCTATTCTCCTATTTTTTATTCTCACTTTATTTCCTATCCTCACTTTTTCATCCTCTCAACCAAATAGATAATGACATCCCTTACTCCACCTTGGTGTTTGATGCCCGGCTTTGTCACCAACTTGTTCTATACTCTTCAAAGATATTCTTCCCCATTACGGCCTTGTTATAGATTGTTCAAAGAAATTAGTAATATATATAATATAATAAATATAGTATTATTTTCTCTCTATTCTTATCACTAGTTTGGGTGTCACGTGCAAGGCAAGTGCTACCCTATGAGTGAGAAATTAAGATAGAGTTTTCATTTGAAAAAGTACTAAACCTAACACTAAAAAAAATGTATGCCAATACCTTGCACGTGCCACCCTATGAGTGAGAAAATAAGAAGTTTTCATTTGAAAAAGTACTAAACCTAACACTAAAAAAAATGTATGCCAATACTAATCTCATTCACATGAAATTTTTTATTACATACTAACTTGATACTATGTACATGTTTCTAAATGAATATGATAATTTGGTCATATTCTTCATAAACCCAAAAACGAAAAAATTAATAAAAAATAAAAGGAGGAGAAGAATTTGGTCATTCTCCTGTTGAATCAAATGATGAGGGATTGTTTAGAAAACCAAATTAGTTTTCATTTGCTCTCGGTAGGAATTGCACACAGAAACAAAATAAAATAATTAAGTAGAGGTAAAATATCAGAGAAAAGTAGAGGTAAAATATCAGAAGAATGATCATGCAAAACCAAAAGTTGAAGAAAATGGTGTCTTTCCAAATGAATAAAATCAAATCAAACTAAACTTAAATCATAACATTTCAGAAAAAGAAGGAAAGATAACTCCTGCGTCTTTATCTCATTGGGACTTGGGAGCAAGTAAATCCCATTGATGAGCCAAATGACCAAATAGCCCTATACTCTTTAGCCCCATATAAATTTTTAAGGATAAAAATATAAATTACGTAACCACATACAAAAAGCAAAACAGTTGAATCAAACCGGGTGTGGGCAAAAGAAAAGGCTGCAAAAAGCCAGCACCTACTTGTTTAATCGTGGCCTTTAAATTTATTTTTAATTGAATCAAACGGGGCACAATAAAAGCAAACACCCCTATGTGCATCCATTTAAAGACATAGACAAAAAGCAAAAACAATTAAAACGGAAAAGAAAATAAAAATTGCAATACAAAGGGCTTGTTTGGTACACCGTTTTTAAAAATTGTTTTCTTGTTCGTAAATCAGAAGATGGGTCGCATCAAATTATTTTGTGTTTGGCACACTGATTTCAATCTCAAAAACAATTTGGTTTTTTTGGTAGGTCCCATGCCATTTTTCAGAACAACCGTGGGATGTTTTGGCCTTTTTTGAAATCAATTTTGTTTTCAACTTATTAACGTTGAGAGATGCCATTATTTACAAATATCCTCTCTCATCATGAGCTTTCCTTCCAGAACCACCCACACATTACTGCTCCGACTCCATTATTGCTACTGCTTTTCCTTTCATTTTAGCTCCAGATTTCCATGGCGACCTACATCATTACCCTTTTCTTTTTTTTTTTAACTAGGAAGGAAAGCTCACGGTGAGTGGTTGGGTGAACTTCCAAATGGGACAGAAAAACAAAAATGGTACCAAATGGGATAGAAAAACAAAAACATAAATTTAAAGGAAAGGAAAATCAATGAAAAAATCAATCTAGGTAGACATCATGACCTAATCACTTGATTGTAGTGCTTGGGTGGCAAAGAACGTCACATCAATGGTGAAGAGTGACCTAGAAACAAGAGGAAAAAAGAAAAAGAAAAAGATTGATCGGCAATCATAGGCGATGGTGAAGAAGACAAGAAAAAAGAGGGATTAAAGAGTTGAAATTGAAAGAAGGACGTGGGATTGGGGATTTGGGGGAAGGTGGTTTTGAGGTTTTTGATCAAATATATCTTTTTTACGAAAATATTATTTGCTTCTTTGAAAGACCTAGGTTGGGCTGGGCATCTTTGTGTTTTGACTTTCGAGATGTAGAGTAATGGCTTTGCATTTTTTAATCGGTTGGTTAAGTATTTGATGAGGAAAATCTATTTGGGTGGGCAACATATTGAATAAAAATGGTGTTACCCAAATATCAACCTAAGAGGGGGGTGATTTAGGTTGAGGCAAACTTTTTCGATTTAAATGCGGAATTAAAAACTATCTTCAAATAGCAAATGTTGATTTAGCAAATGTTTGATCACAATTCAATTGCAATATAGATATGATATGAATTCAAGCACAAGTATATATATAAGCAATTAAATATGTAAGAGATAAAGAGAGAGAAAATCAAACACGATGATTGTTATCGAGGTTCGGCTTCCCTGCCTACGTCCCCGCCTCAAGAACACTTCTTGAGGATTCCCAAATCCACTATTTGACAATCTTCTTTCGGGTGAAGATCAAAATCGTTACAAATCTTCCTTACACAGTGAAGAGTAACCACCGAGTGAAAAATCCTTTTCACTCTTTAGGATTTATACCAAAACCCTAACAAAATACTCACAGGTTTCAACAAAGTATTTGTTGTACAAGATAAGGCTCTCTCAAAGAGTAATTGTACACAATATGCTCACTCTAATAGTATATCAAGGATTTGATCAATATGGCTCAAAAAGTGTTTAGAGAAATTTGATTTTCAATCAAGGATTTTGAATGATATGAAAATATAAGCTTGAGAAGGATGAATTGATGTAAAAGATGTTTTCTTTTCTTTCTCAATAGATTTCTCTTGTATGCTCTATTCTTTGTTTCTCTCTTCTATTCTCTTTATATATTGTTCAATCAATCGACTAAAGGAAATTTGAATTTGAAAATTTTTGTTCGTTAGAAAACACAATCATGATTCTATATAATTTTAAATAATAAAGTGCCAATGTCAGAAGATTGCTTTAAACCGACAATTGAAAATGGCAATCAGCCTTTTGAATAATTGACATGACTTTTTAAAATAAACGGTGCCAATGTCAGAAGATGGCTTTAACCGACAATTGAAAATGGTAATTAGCCTTTTGAATAATTGGCATGACTTTTTAAAATTCAAATAAACGGTGCCAATGTCAGAAGATGGTTTTAACCGACAATTGAAAATGGCAATTAGCCTTTTGAATAATTGGCATGACTTTTTAAAATTCAAATAAACGGTGCCAATGTATGTCAGCTTATATTCATTGCTTTTCTGCACCAAACTTTGCTACAAGTCTTTGGCAGAGTTTTGATTCTCCAACGGACACATACTTAATTCAATCAATCAAATTGTTTTTATTGACTTTGTCAAATATTTTGAAAGTTTTTCAATTTCAGAAAATTTTCACTATAAGATATTTCTTTGTGTTCACATTGGATATTTTTAAATATCAATCAATCTAGCCATTAATATTGACTTTGTCAATGTTTTGAAAACAATTTTCTGTTTAAGAAATTTTTCATACGTAATTTCTTTGATTTCATGGTTGTCTTTAAATATCAATCTAGTCATTAATGTTCACTTTGTCAATATTTTGAAAAACTTTTATGTTTAAGAAATTTTTCATACGTAATTGATTTCATGGTTGTCTTTAAATATCAATCTAGCCATTAATTTTGAAAATCAATTTAAGTTGGTTTTAAAATTGAGCCTTAAAGATCAAATCTTAATAAATTTTACAAAACCTAACTCTTACTTCTCATATATCTCGGAGCATGATCTTTGAGCTTGATTTCTTTGTCTTGAGACTTGATGACTTTGTTCTTCAATGGATTTGCAACTTGTCAACTTTGCATTTACTTGATATTTGAATTAGCCAATGTTGGTCCAATTAAATCAATAGTCAACATTAAGCTTTAAAACATAAATCATTAGTTTATATGAAAATATCATTAATGAACAACTTAAAATCATGGTTATCATCAAAACTACATGAATGTTCTTGGATTAATTAGCCAATTAATAGGTATTGAAACCTTGAGGCTAACAAATGGTATGTGAACTCTGACTATGATTTTCGAAGTTCGGTTAATTATATGAGCCATTTAAAACCATATAAACACATATAAAAGGTAAGGGGATTGGTGTTTTTGAGGTTTTTGATGTTAATAAACACATATAAAAGGTTTTTGATCTCCTATGTTATATTTTGGTGCATCCTAAATTTTAAAATGAGAACAATATACCAAACAAGAATTTTTTGGTAAAATGAATTTCAAAATGTGACTTGAAAATAAGGTGCCAAATAGAATTAAAAAAAAAAAAAAAATTCTAACAAATTTCAAATTTCAATTTGAAAAGTAAAAAAAAAGTTAGGAAGTGAAAATAAAAATGAAAACATGTACCAAACAAGCCCAAAATCACTCCCTCTTTTTAGGATCTAGGTATTCTACTACATAGAGTTCTTTAAATCCTAACCTTTCATTTTTAATAAATGAAAGGTCATAAATTTTGTTAGTGGATTAATGATTTGGCATAATCTATACCATTTATTATAAATGAAAGGTTAGGATTTAAAGAACTCTATATGATAGAGTACCCTAAGAACCCTAGAGAATCTTGATCCGATATGGATATATTTTAAATGATCAATGAATGAGAATCAATAACCTTTCTTTGTTGATTCTGATGTTTTTTTAATCTATACTATAATGTAAAACCGAAACTTTTTTACTTTTGATTGACCTCATAATATTACGCCACATAAGCTTTTGAGTTCTCACAATTTTACACCTCATTATTTTTATATATATATATATATATATTTTAATTGAATTTAAATTTTATTCTATAATTAAACATCTCATTAGAATCTTGACATATTATATTTTCTTTAATAGAAATAATATATTATTCCATATATATAAACACAATCATAATAAATGCCTAATACTATAATATATTTTATATATAAACACAATAATAATAAATGTCTTTTAATAATTATCAATTTTCACATTTAGATAAAATATAAAAGATAATAAAAATCATAGTTAGACCAATAATTTTTTAGATTTAATTTTAATTCATTTTCTGTGCATCGCATAGGTTTGCGACTAGTACTTATTTTAAGTTTAAGCAACAAATAACTAGATTCCACTCAACTCAAATCATTTACAAATTAGATTGAAATGCACTGTACATCCTCTAAATTTGACCAATTTTGATTTTGTTCCCTAATATTTTCAAATTTTGATCCGCTCCCTCTTAGAGCATTCCCAGCGGAGTTGTAAAACTGCAATTTTTGTTAAAATAGATGTTACTGTAGCTAAAAAAACACAAAAACCACTCCCAGCCGGTCATCTACTTTAACGCTGCCTTTTACACATTGCTACAGTAACGTGTAAATATACATGTTAACTGTAGCACTTGTATCTATTTTTCTTTCGTTTTTTATTCTGTCTCCTCTCTCCTCTCTCCTCTCTTTTTTCTTTCCTTTTCTGCTCTGCTTGTTCTGCTTTGCTTGCTCTGCTCTCTCTCTCTCTCTCTCAGTCTCAAGCCAGCCGAGTTACAGGGGTTTCGGCGGTGGGTGGGGCACCCGATCTGGGTTTTAGGGGTTTCGGCGGTGGGTCGCAGTGGGTGGGGGACCTGATCTGGGTTTTGGGGGTTTCTGCGGTGGGGGACCCGATCTGGGTTTTGGGGGTTTCGGCGGTGGGTGGGGGACCCGATCTGGGTTTTGGGTGTTGCGGCGGCGTGGCGGCGTGGGTATCAGGTTGGGGTTGATGGGTTGATAGTTACCGTTTGTTGCCGCGGTTTGGCTATGGTTGCCGGAGAGGGAGGAGAGAGATAAATGGTTTTTTTTTTAAAGTTATTTAAAAAATTATAATATTATTTTAATAAGATATTTTGTAAAGTAGAGAATGGGATGAGAGGTGTTATGTAAAAATGAGTTGTAAAATAGAAAAAATGCTTTTTAGAATTGTAAAATAGAGAATTGAACCCAAATGGGTTGGGAATGCTCTTAGTAGGGGTCTGTCTATACTTTAACCCTCCCGCCTACAAAAACTTTAGTCTTTGGACATTAAGTGCCACCTCATTATTAAAATTAATTTTTAATATATAAAAATTACATAAAAAAAAAGATTTGAACTTAATTTTATTTTGTTTTTGTTTTTTATCCATTATTTATTTATTTATTTTTTATTTTTTACATTTTCACTTTCTTTTCTTTCTCTCCTCTCAGATCTGTCTAGATCTCATCTCCAAATCGTCCTCTCTCTCTCTCTCTCTCTCTCTCAGCCCCAACCGTGAGCCCCACTCTCCGCCATACTCCAACTCCTCTAACTCATAACTCGTCCTTAGACTCGGCAACTCAACGATCTCACTCAAGTACTCCTCCTCTGACTTCTTTAATTGATGAAACCAAAGAAGACAACGAATCCGAGGGAGCCAATCAGTCGAACTTGTTCATCTAGGCTGCTTAGTCTTTTTTGGGTTTTGTTCGGGTGAAGATAGAGATGGTGGGTTCAATGAGTGATCTTGAACTCGTGGGTCCCGACCATTAAAATGTTGAGATGTTGAGATTACTGCATATGTGTTATGTGGGCTTTTTTTTTTTTTGTGGTTGAGTTACGGAGATTGTGGGTTGAAGCATTGGGTTAGTGGTTGTTGGTTGTTGAGAACTGTTTTTTTTTTTTTTTTTTTTTTTTGTGATTGTTATGGGTCACTGACATGGGGTGTGGTGGTTGGATGTGGGGGGTTTCCGGCGTGGAGCGGCATGAGGTTTGGTAGTGATCTGGGCTATGGTCACCGAGAACCATGGTTTGATGTGGTTGGAATTTTTTTATTTTTGATGTGGTTGTATGGGTTGTAATTTTTTTAATTTTGATGGGATTGTGCTCGGAATCAATCAAAGATGCAAAGTAATTTTGTGGTTTTTAATGTTTGAGGAGTAATTATGATTTTTATGTTATGGGTTTGAAGAAAATTTTCTGTTTGGGTACCTAGAAAACTTTGCAGAGAAATAAAATTAATTTTCTGATAAATTTTATGTAATTTTTTTAAATTAAAGAAATTTATTTTAATTATTAATAGTTTTTTTAAAATATTTATGTAATTTTTCTAATTTAGATAATTTATTTAGATATTTTATAGTTTTTTTAAAACTATTTAAATGACATGGTCAAATATAAATGATGTGGCGTAATATAATTGGACCACGTGTCACATGTGATAGGCCAAATTGGCATTTAATGGCTGAGGGTTAACGATTTTTGGACAGGAGGGCCAAAATCTAAACGAACCCCAACTAAGGGAGAGAGAATCAAAATTTGAAAACATTAGGAAACAAAATTAAAATTGGCCAAATTTAGAGGGTGTACAGTGCATTTCAGTCTATAAATTAAGTATCAACTTATTTAATTAAACATAAATGTCTAGTGTATTGGCTTTTGAGCTAGGGCCTAGCTAGCCAGGAAACCTTGAACCAAAATTAACCAAACCCTGAACTAACTTGAACCCTACTGATCACCTCTCAGCACGTTTAGTACCTGTATAGCTTGAAATTAAGCAGGCACATGTCTTGAAAACATATAAAAAAATAAAAATCGATACTCGGTTCCAAAGAAGGAGAAAATGATAGACAACTTTAGTAGTTTTGACATTGGGAAGTTGATACTATACATACTCTAACGTAGAAACCCTAACCACCATTCGATTCATTAGATGTTGGTTAGGGGGGAAGGAGGGAAATGGTTATCACTTCTCCTTATTTGGATATTTTAAAAATTAAGTAGGAGGAAAGATGAATAGATATATCTCTACTTTGTTTGGATGTTGTAGGGGAGGAGAGGAAAAGAATGGTCATATAAATTAACGATTTTTGTAGTGAATTATGGTCCACATTTTCTAATTTTAAATAAAAAAATATATATAAATTGACATAATAAGAATAAATTTAATAGTTAAAATCTTTTTAAAAGTGGAACCACTCTCCTCCCCTCCCCCTCCAAATTCTCTCAAATTGGAGTAATTAAAAATAAGTGTTTTGATCCAAATCCTCACACTCTTCCTCCTCTCCCTCTAAAAAACATCCAAACAAAGGTCATTAAACCATCCACATCTCCTTCCCTCTACCCTCCTCTACTCCCCCACTATCCAATCACACCATAAAGGTTCTGGAGATTTTTGAGACGAGTACCCTATAAATCCATTTATATTATCAATCTAGTGATTTAAAATAGTTACTCTTGGATATTAGAGTTTGTTTCGGGACACCGTTTCTGTAATTGAATTGATTATTATGGATTTTAGGTTATGTTAGAGTGTTCTAGAGAAGTTGCAAGACATCAATTGGAGTAAGTAAGATTTTTTCTTTACTAGTTATATTTTGCTTAAATTCCAGGTTTTATGTATTTAATATATTTTTTTTTTCCTTACAAATTGCATTTTATCATTTTAGCTACATTTATCTAAAGAAATGAACTAAAATTTCTTCCTTGTTGAAAAAACAATTATGAATTATTTGATTTTTCTTGTTATTTAGAAAAAGTTTCTAGTTCCTTCAAACTTGGATCAAACATGTATGGAGTTTGTGTAAGGGATCAATATTTGTTTGAACTATAGTTTTCTGAGATAGATTTTTGAATATGGACTGAAATGATATTGGATATATTCTGAAAATTAATAGAACAATTTGACTATGCTTTGAACCCCTCAATGGGGGTTATATATTGCCACATAAACTATTTTCTTTTGAGACATACAACCGGCCTACGTGTGGCTTTAGACATAGTCACAGGGATATAGAGTGACCATAGTCATAAAAATTGTTAAGTAAATGAAATCTAATTGAATAACTGCATCATTCCAAGTCCAATTAAATTTTGATTTTTTTTTTTAATTTATTGCAAATTATATGTTGATTTTCTAATCGAAACCAAGATACAAATTTTTTTTTTTTGGGCCTATGAGTTTTCTCCTATGAAAAACATATTTATTTTCTTACAGATATGCTTGAAGAGGGGCAAATTTTTGGGACTCTTATTGAGGTAGTGCGTGTGAGGAAAATAATAGAGTTGACTTTAATAAATGTCAGACATGTTTGTTGGGAGATTTTAAATTTCAGAACTTTCACATCAATTGTAATTTTCGGAGACTTATTAGAGATTAGTTAATTTTGGACTATCAAATTTTATTTTCTTATTTTTGAGCCATTTAAAAAAAAAAAAAAAAAATTGAATTTTGAGTGAGGCCTTACATACACAGGTAAAATTAAAATCTGTTTGGGGTGTACGACCATTGTCGTGTCTAGCTCATACTTTAGGTCTGAGACATGACAAAAACAATGCTCATATTAAGAATATATGGCATCTTTAACCTTTATATAATCTCCTTGTAGAAAGAAAATTAAAATCTAATATATAGTTCTTAATATTAGAGCACATATGCATGCCTCATCCAACACTTACCACAATGTAACTTAACAAGGATCGATGCACACATATTGCATCAACACACATTTTACATGAAAACAATATAAAGCACATAAGAAAGATATAATAATTAGTAGAAATAAAAAAAAGAGGGGGGGTGGGGGAGACAAAGCAAGCACCAAACATAGAAAAAATGACAACAACTGTTGATGTGGTGTTGTGGTAGTTATTTAGAAAAAAAACAATGATCATGGCATCTATAGGACAATATTCTTGGAGAATTTAAGGGTTGAAGTAAATTCACAAAACCAGAAAAATATGGTGGTAATGGAGACACTTCTTTTGTAGGAATTATTTATAGTGTGTTTCAAAGTTTGGAGGGGATCAGGAGAGTAGAGGGTAAGGAAGGGAAGGAGAGGAGAGGGAAAGGGAATGGTTATCCCTTCCCCTTATTTGGATATTTTAAAAATTAAGTAGGGGAGAGGGGAATGAATATCCCTCTCCTTTGTTTGGATATTGTAGGAGGAGGAGAAGGGAGTTGCATGATCATATAAATTGACCATTATGGTCTTCATTTATTAATTTTAAAGAAATATGTATAAATTGATACAATAAGAGTAAACTTGACAATTTAAATTTTTAAAAATAAATATAATCACTCACCTCTCATCTCCCTCCAAATGATCCCAATTCTAGGGAATTAAAAATGAGGGGTTTGGAGGGATATCTTACCCCTTCTAATCCTCTTAAATCCTTCTCCCACTTATAAAAACTCCCAAACAAGGTTCATTAAACCTCTCCCATCTTATTCCCTCTACTTGCTTCTCATTCTCCTCCATCCAAACATAGTTCCAACTAGAATTTCGATACTACTTCTTGTAAAAATTAATTGTAATTTTTACCCACTCCATAAGGGAATTTTTTTTAGTAAACTTAGGTACGAGGGATTGAGTTGTAAAGTTTCACATTGAATAAGAGTAGTAAGAGCAACTGTGCTTAGTATTTGAATTTAATATTATTATCTCAATATGTGTACACCAAATTAAGCTTACTTGAACTATTCCAATCAAAGTTGTAGATA
Organism: Fagus sylvatica; assembly: GCA_907173295.1. Classification (NCBI taxonomy): domain Eukaryota; kingdom Viridiplantae; phylum Streptophyta; class Magnoliopsida; order Fagales; family Fagaceae; genus Fagus; species Fagus sylvatica. Next base: position 2,582,221 of record OU015765.1, read on the forward strand.
CCGTTTCGGCACCCGTTTCAGTTTGGTCATTGGAATGAGATATTTCGGTACCAGTCAATACCTGCATTCCGTTTCGGGTTTACTGCAAATATATATATATATATATATATTGATTTACTACTCTATACATTTATTCATCAAAATTTATAATTTGTTAGTTAGAAATCTTTCAAATTATAAGCACATATCAATCTTAATAATAATAATAATAATAATAAGCTTACACTTGTATTTTGAATAATAAAATAATAGAAATATGAAACCCAAAGAAGTACCACTTAAGATAATAAATAAATAAATAAACCAAAAGAGTAAAATTCATCCCAAACTGTAAAATAGAAGAATTAAATAGTGTGAACATTTGAAAAGTTCCTGCTAAACCAAAAAGCACAGAGAAGAAAAGGTACTGCTAACACATGTGAAGGGCACTCAAACCAAGAAGGAAAGGAAAAAAAGCAAACAAAAGAAAGGTTATAGAGAGAGTCAAAGAGAGAGCTTCGGTGAAAAAAAGAAGAAGAAGAAGAAGAAGGAGCGGGGAAGGAGAGAAGAAGAAGAAGAAGAAGGGGAAGACGCAGAGAGTTAGAGAGAGAGCTTCGGCGGAAAAAACAAAAAAAAGAAGAAGAAGAAGAAGAAGGAGCTGGGCGGAAAAAAACAAGAAGAAGAAGAAAGAAGAAAGAAGAAGGAAGAAGAAGGGACGGAGAAGAAGGAGAACAGAGAAAGCTTACGGTGACTATTTTTTTTTTTTTTCTTTTTCAGTTATTTATTCATGCCGGCCAAAATTAGTATACTAGTCGAAATTGGTTGGAATGACCAAAACTCGCCGAAATGGGCCAAAATTTTTTCCAAGGTGAAATAAGGGGGTTTCTCGTTCCGGTTTGCACACCAGTACGAGATTTTCCGGCCAGAACGGAACGGAATATACAACTTTGATTCCAATTAAAAAGACTAGCTTGATTATTTTGCTCTTTTTTCTTTTTCCATATTTATAAAACATATATGAGCGAATGATGAAAAGATGGAAGACATGAGATTGTTAAGGTACAAATATAATAATATCAACTAACTATATTCTTTTTTCATGAGAAATGAAGTCCAAACCCTGTTTCATCATTGATCCATGCCTTTTGTCACTGCTCCAAGATTTTCGGCATCTGTTCTACTCAATTTCATTTCAATATAACCTCAACATTATGTTTGTGCAATTAAATACAAATTTTATAGAGTTTGAGTTGAATCCCATTCTGTATCAAATAGCAAATAGGCATATAGTTTTGAATGCAAGCAATGTCATTTTCACAATCTTCCCCCATATGTTAGCAAAGATGTGATATAAAACCAACACTAGGGGGTACGTTAGGTACACTGTAAATGATTATTACACTGTAATAGGAATCGATATTACAAGGAATAAAAGTAGTTATAATGTAATAATTATTACCAATCTGTTTTGTGACAACACATGAATAGAACATCTCGATCTGTATTTTATATTTTACTACAACATGATTAATATACGAGTATTAATAATTTTAAAACATTTTAGAGACTCGGATTTTGAATGTTTTACATATATAGAGAGAGAGAGAGAGAGAGAGAGAGAGAGAGACATATATATATACACACACACACACAGAGGGGCAAAAAATTAAAAATAAAATAAAATTAGGGCACGTTTGGTATTGTAAACTTGAATTTTGAATGTTATATATAGAGAGGTGTTATTTCCACACCTCAAAATGATATTTCCGCACCATTGGTGTGGAAATATCATTGACATATATTAATATATATATAGATATAATATATATATATATATATATATATATATATATATATATATATATATAGAGAGAGAGAGAGAGAGAGAGAGAGAGAGAGAGAGAGAGAGAGAGAGAGAGAGAGAGAGAGAGATTTAAAAAAAAGTTGGTAGTCAACTTTATGGTTTTTAGAATTTTTTTTGAGCTATTACGTGATCTAAGGAATAGCTATTACGACAATTTTGATAAAGAATAGTGATTTCTCATTTTAAAGAATAGTCATTCCTAAATAATAGCTATTCCCTGTAATGAAAGTGTAACTAAAAATCAAATAGTTATTCCTTAAAAATAGTTATTACATTACATGATCTATTAAAGTGTACCAAACGTGCCTTAGGCAAAGAATAAGAATCTCATATAGGTTAGAAGTGTCCAAGTACGTTATATGTTAAGAGGTGAAGAAAATATTGGCCACGCAAAAGTCAACAATTAGTGTAGTTAATTGGTGATAACAACATTCTATATTTCTTTTTGTAAATATCATGTTCAAGCTGCCATATTGAAACCAAGGTTTGGCATTGTTCTATCATTATGCACGTGAACAAGCACTGAAATGTTATATGTCCAAAGAAAGAGGATTATAGAAAAGGTGACTACATGCAATCTGGGTAACCATAATATTGTTTATATTTCATACGTCAATGTAACAATGTGTTTAAATTTGATTGAAAAACCTAATATAGTTCACTTAAAAGATTGTATTTAAATTTTACCTTTCTATTATTTACAAAAGGCTTATGTGACACCCCAGTATTCAAAGGTATAAATAGGAAGTTTTACATGTGATTCTTATTGAATTTAAACTCTGTATAGGGCGGAGCAAAAAATTTATTTTTGGAGGGTCACCTTTTGATCTAGAACTTTGACATAAATAATATAAACCAAAATTCATAAACCAAATCTAAACAAAATTCAAATTAATATATGTAAAATAAAATATAGAAAATTCAGCATTTTTTTAGGCTTTTCCTTTTTTTTTTTACACTTTCTGGGAACCAAACAAAACATTAAGGTAATAAGGTCTATTATTCTTAATTTTAAAATTTTAAATTTTCTTGTATAACAATGATGCCCAAATTCAAAATTCGTTTGAGTGCCATCATCTAAGCTAAAATTTGATAAAATTTTATGTAATATTTTAAACAAATTAACTCATAGATTGAGTATATAACAATGCAAGGGAATTTATGAAATATATATATAAAAAAAAAAAATCAAATCAAATCAAATTGCTAGCATAAAAAAATTGGTGAGAAAAATAGAACTAATAAAAGATACTTCACATTACCTCTAAGAAATACTTGAAAAATCTCAATCAATTTTGGTAACTTTACGTAGATTGACTGATAACTAAATTTGAAAGGTAATACAAGCACAACACTAGAGGAAATGAGGAAATGAGAAACGTTTCTAAGTTTTATACTCGGAACGACGTAAAGAAACGTAAAGAAGCGGTAGGTGTCCATGGTTGGAAAAACAAAACGAAGTGTTTAATAATATAATTATTTTTCCTTTTAAAATTAATTAAAATATCTTAATGTTTTAAAAAGTAAAAATAAAAATTTGAGGGAGGGCACACAAGGCAAATAAGAATTTAATAATATAATATATATATATATATATATATATATATATATATATATATATAAAGATCAAATTAATTTGAGTCTAGGAAACCTCCACCAAAATCCTATAACTTTTACATGAACACTACAAACATATGATTACCGTATGATAATCAATCACAATATTTAATTTATCATTTTACGTAAAGGAAAAACTAAAATAGATGTAACCTCTAAACTTAGATCAACTATCTATTCGATCATTTGAAAATTATGGTGTAATCAACACAATACTAATCAACTAGAAGGAAAAAAAAAAAAAAAAAAAAAATGTGATAGTGATGAGGCCACAATCAAGTGTCATGCAATGCTCAAAAGGACACAAATCTTTATTTATTTATTTTTCAGACACACTAAAAATGGGTGTATAACTAACATCAAAATGTTGAACGGATGAATGGTATAACTTATTAGAAGAAGATAAAACTCATGGCAACGTATGGATATTGTGTCAAATAAAGATTAAAGAGTTCTTCCATCCCCTCTCTGTTTCTATGTTTCCTAACGTAAATGGAAGAAGTAATTGGATATTGTTTTTAAAAAATGAGAAAACAATTATCCATGTAAAAATGCCTTTACTTGATTGAAAATGAAAATAAAACTGGTGAAAATGAGATAAAAAAATGGTCCCAAAAAGAGAAAAAATAAAAAATAAGAACTACTTTCACTCCACTGTTGGCAAATGTAACTTTGTTGAGAACCGCATTTGACACAATATCCATACGTTGGTGAAAATTGAAATTATAAATTTTTGCAAGATACTTCACTAGGGTAGCGGGGTTAGTTTGTTTTAACTTTTTGAGGTAAAGTAATTTTTAGAAAATATTTACGGATCGGGAATATCACTCGATAATAAGAAATTTGAAAACAATTTCATTTTGATTCTAGAGGACAACTTAAACTGTTTGGGTATCATTGTTATAAAGTGGATCATTCACTAATTTTATTTTATAGTGAAAGGGGTCGAAAAGCAGCAATTATGAATTCAAATCACTCATTTTTTATAAATTAAAAAAAAAATGTAGAGATTTGAAATTATAAGATTTAAGAAAAAACATAGATAAAAAATTGGATTGAATTTGGGTCAGCCGTAGTCTTGTGTTGGAGGCAACCCATTATCTAAGATCATGGTAACAAAAAAGCAAATAATAATATATGTGTGGGTTTTGGGCAGGGGTTCGAATCCCACCAACCGCCTTCTGGGGAGGTGACTTAATGGAAGGAAACCCTCGTGACCCATCACACCTGCGAGTCCGGGAGTTGTGGGTTCGGGTAGTGGTACTCCCCATTATTGCCCAGATGTGCCCCATGTCATGTCAAAATCGGGTTTAAGTGGGTCGGGACAATGAACGCACCTGCGAGTTCCTTTTTTTACTTATAAAAAAAAAATATATATATATGTGTGGGTTTGGCAGAAAGGGAGTTACCCAAAAAGAAGTGTATAATATTAAGCCTTTTGTCTTGCTCAAGGGCCATTTTCATTTAATTTTTGGCTTTTGGTTCTTTGTGATGCCAAAAACGAACCTCTTTCGTGATCGCTAACGCCACTCATCATGCTAACTCTCTTCTTACACGCACGGTCAACCTACTCCAGATACTCCTCACACGATTTTTTTTTCCTATTTCTTGTGACACGTGCTCTCTCTCTCTCTCTCAAAAAAAAAGAATGAGCTGGAGGGAGATTCCGTGTATAATAGAGGATTCAAGCTGTAATTGAAAAGTAGCGGCTCCTCTTTCTACCTCTCTTCCTATGGGCCTATGCCTATTGCCTATATATATCCCCTTTCTTCTTCACTTCTTTCCTCACACTACTACTTACTTTCTTTCTTTCTTTCTTTCCTTTTATCAATTTAGGTTTGCTATACCCATACTCTAAATACATGGAATTAATCTTTGCTCCCATTTTCTTCATCTTTCTTCTTGTTATTATTATTATTCATTCCCTAATCAATTTCTTCACTTCTTCTCATCCCAAACTTCCTCTTCCACCTGGCTCCTTAGGTTGGCCTTACATAGGTGAAACCTTTCAACTCTACTCACAAAACCCAAATGTCTTCTTTGCCTCAAAACAAAAGAAATATGGCTCAATCTTCAAGACCCACATATTGGGTTGTCCTTGTGTCATGATTTCAAGCCCAGAAGCAGCCAAATTTGTTTTGGTCACTAGAGCTCATCTCTTTAAGCCCACATTCCCAGCAAGTAAAGAGAGAATGTTAGGAAAACAAGCTATATTCTTTCACCAAGGAGACTATCATGCCAAATTGAGAAAACTTGTTCTTCGTGCTTTCATGCCTGAAGCAATCAAAAACATCATACCCAACATCGAATCCATTGCTAAGGATTCACTTCAATCTTTTGAAGGCCGCTTGATTAACACTTTCCAGGAAATGAAAACAGTAAGCTACTCATGATTCCTTAAACTGCAAATTAAATTAAAACAGAGCTCGATCTCTTATTTTATTTATTTGTTTTTGTTTGCAGTACACATTCAATGTTGCCCTGCTTTCCATATTCGGAAAGGATGAAGTTCTATACAGAGAAGATCTGAAGAGGTGCTACTACATTCTTGAGAAGGGTTACAATTCAATGCCGATTACTCTTCCAGGGACACTCTTCAACAAATCTATGAAAGCAAGAAAGGAGCTAGCTGAGATCTTGGCCAAAATCCTCTCAACCAGAAGGAAGCAGATGGAGGAGAACAATCACCATCACAACGACTTGCTGGGATCTTTCATGGGTGACAAAGAAGCTCTCACTGACCAGCAGATTGCTGATAACATCATCGGTGTCATCTTCGCTGCTCGCGACACCACAGCCAGCGTTCTCACCTGGATCGTTAAGTACCTCGGCGAGAACCCCAGTGTTCTTCAGGCAGTCACGGTAAGATCTTTTTATTCTTAAAATTAATTCAACCAATTAATAAAGAAGGAATTTTTATTGAGTTCTTGTGGATTAAATATTTACAGGAAGAGCAAGAAGCCATTGTGAAGAGCAAAGAGGAGTATTGTGATGAAGATGAAGAGAAAGTTCTGAGTTGGGCAGATACCAAAAAGATGCCAATAACTTCAAGGGTGATTCAGGAGACACTTAGAGTTGCATCAATTTTGTCTTTTACTTTCAGAGAGGCCGTGGAGGATGTTCAATATGATGGTTAGTTTACTTACAAATCTAATCAATTTCAGAGAGTTTTAATTTTTTTACATTATTCTTATACTAATTATATTTGGAAATTCTTTTTCAGGTTATCTTATACCCAAGGGGTGGAAAGTTTTGCCACTTTTCAGAAATATTCACCACAGCCCAGAGATCTTCCCAGAGCCTGACAAGTTTGATCCCTCAAGATTTGAGGTAAATTTTGATTTATTACAACTATTGTTTCAATCTATATATAGCTCAAAAACTAATTTTGTGTGTGTTTTTGAATGATCCTACAGGTTGCTCCAAAACCCAATACTTTTATGCCATTTGGCAATGGGACCCACTCATGTCCAGGGAATGAATTAGCCAAACTGGAAATATTGGTCCTTCTCCATCATCTGACCACAAAGTACAGGTTGGTAAACTTTCAATAACAGAATCAATCAGTAACCTTTTAAACCACTTTATAAAAGGAAAGGCCAGCTTCTAAAAATAGAATGTTTAAGGAGTTTGCTGACATGGGTTTACATTATTATGTAGGTGGTCTGTGGTGGGTACACAGAATGGGATTCAATATGGCCCTTTTGCTCTTCCCCAGAATGGATTGCCCATCAGATTATTTCTCAAGAAAGATGCTACACCAAAAGCTAGTCCCTGCACAAGCTAAATTTAGAGGGACTTTCTATAATATAGAAGCATTGCAAGATAATGATGATGAAGAAAAAAGATCATAAGAAATTAAGTGAAGAGAGAGAAAAACTCAAACTCCTCCCTCACTTTTGGGCCAAAGTCACCCAAAAAGGGAAACCAAGTGTACAGAAGAGTAGAGAGTCTGCATACCAAAAAGGACAAAAAAACAAAAAAGATGGGCAAGCAAATTTTGCTCTTTTTTTTTTTTACTTTCAAGAGATGAGCTCCACCATCGGAGTGTGGGCTATATTTAAGTTGGTCATTTATACAGATTTAGGCGTGTTCTTGTTATTGCTTACAAATATAATCTGCCGCAAGGCAAAATGAAAATTCAATGACAAATTTTGATTCCACATGTTTTGACAACTAGGCATTTTCTTTCTTTTTTTCTCCTTTCCACAAGATCATCCAAAATGCTTACAAATTAAAGCTAGACTAAGAAAATTATTAAACGGAACAGCAAACAGTATCAATAGGCCCCAATCATTGAATAAATAAGAAAAAAGGCAATCCTTATTTATTAGTCGCAACACTTTAATAATAATAAATAAATAATAAATGATCATCTTTGGCTTCCTCCCTTTCAGGCAGGCAAGAACTAACTCAAATTTTGACCAAGGTTATATGATCAAAACATGACAATACATCGCTGTTATGTTCAATATTATAGAACGTTATATAGTTGCATGCATAAATAAAAATATTACTAACAAAAATTTGTTATTCATGTGTATTTTCTCTTCCAGTGATAATGGAATATTTTAGATGGCGTCAAAGTCCTCCTTTGTATTAGTATTTCTTTATTAGCTAGGAAATTGCTTGTTTCACCCGTAGGTACTGTGAGGGGAAAAGTTATGTAGAAATTATGTAAAGACTAAAAGAGCTCTAAGGCGTCATTTATCTAAGAGAGGAGCACGGATCTGTTTGCACAAGACTGGACCATAAGCACAGTGCCGTGCGGGTCCTCTTCGTAGATTTGGCTAATCTTTCTATTTAATGCTCATCAAGTTGGTGGTTGCAGATATTAAATGCAATACTGCGAGGTGACCTGCCTGGTAATGACCCACGTGGGGATAAGCACGCAAAGTCATTAATACAACAGAGCAGATCACGCAAGCAGGGACGGTCAGGCACCTCCATGTCCCATCTAGGGATACCATCCCCTTTCAGGGGACAAAGTAATTAATTTAGATGACAGGTGAGCTGTTTTTTGAGAGCCTATAAAAGGGCATGTTTAGCAAGAACCAGGTACGCAGAAATACACAAAAAAAACTAAGTTCTCACTATTCTATTACTATCAAACACACTTGACTGACTTTATCATCAGAGGGTAATCAATCCCCAACACCGGGGGCTATTTCCTTCTCACTTGATTTATTTTATGCAGGACCTCTCTTTCATTCAGAGGATGATCTTCACAACCACACCAGGAAAGGTCTTTCTTTAATCCATTCTATTATTTTTATATTTTTCCCGTCACAGGTACTTAAGCGTCAGAAGACCAAACAAATTTCCCGACATCTCTGATTTTACTTCTATCTTAAATGGGTTATAACTTTTTATCCATGAAGAGTTACGAGCCCCACAAAATATGTTGGGAAAGCGGGAAAGCTCCAAAAGATTCCAATGCGAGGATTTGGATCTATTAGTCCAGAGGATTCGCGCGTTTAGAGGTTGTTTCTGGAAGTTTTAATTTATTATGTAATTTCACATTTATTTGTCATTTTTCGTAATTTCTTGTTTTAAGTCAATTAGGGTTTGCTTTCAACAGTATAAATATTAGGGCAAATTGCATTTTTCACTATTTATGTTTGGGCTCAATTTTAATTTCCCTATTTATCTATTGAACTGAGCAATGTCCTCCTCTATCTTTTGAAGTTGTACAACTTACACCAAACATATATTTTCTGTTAAATACTAACAGAATCTATGCAAAATGTCTAAAATATCCTATTTTAACCCATTGTGAGAACCACGACCCGAGGGTCAAATGGGCCTCAAAATGTAACCCAACTGACGAATGATCATCCCTCTAAAATGAAGGTGATGTTACAGTAGAGTCGCCACTTATTTTTGCAAGAAAGAAAAATAAGAAAATTCTTAAAAAATACTTCTTTTATTTAATTTGGAGTCGTATGATTACAATTGAGTGCCCAAAGCAGAAAATTACATAGCAAAAATTTGTTTCCTAGGTACAATCTAAGAAAATTACATTTGAATGCTTCCTAACATACAGTATAGTAGAATAGAAATTTACATTCACAAAGAAACTAATCTAGAACCTTCAAGACTAGGCTCGGGGGCTTGGTTACAAAACGAGAAGGTGTAAGCACCTCGTTTTGCCCTGACTAAAATCGGTCTTCTAGGATAAAGCTTGGCCAAAGAACGAATATTTCAATATACAAAAGCATGGTTCACCATAAAATTTATTTTAAAGGTTCAAGTTCTTTATTAAATCATTTACATGTGAAAAAGCATATTATCGTCATCATCATGTGAATAGGCAAACAAATAAAAAAAATCAGTAAAGAATGCTTACCTGCATGCACGTGGAAGAAGATCTTGTTGATTGCTTTAGAATCACCAGAGTTATGTTCAACTTTGGCTGCAATCAAAGAGTTGGTTAATAGAAGACACAAAAATTTATCACAATGGAAAACTTTGAAAAAGGGGAAGAGCAAGGATCAGAAGAGTTGTTGTATGGCTGCAATGGTGGGGAGTTTGTATTCTGCCCAGCTGCCAAAAGAGAACTCCGAAAATGCTTCCTTGATGGTCTTCAAGGTACCTATGAACAGAGCTTCGCCGTAGGGGATTTTTGTGGGAGCTTTTCTCTGTCTTTTAATGGGGGATTATTTAGAGGTGTTTTATGCTTTAGAAATCATACGCAGAATGATCTGGAATTCTCTCTAAAGCTCAAACCTTGGGACCTCTGTAACTGACCTCCTCTTTTCTTTTTATAGCCAAACAAATGGTAAGATATCTTTTGTTTAATTTTGTATTTTTTATTTTCAAATAATCCCTATTCCTTATCCTCTACCAGCTGTGAACTGACTCGGATGTGTGAGAATTCAAAATTCAAGTTTAGAGACAATTTTGGGATAAAAAACGTGCTCCAGGTTCGAAGTGCCGGATTGGTGATTTAATGTGCCGGCCGGTACTTCAAAATGTGCTTGAAGTGCCGGCCGGTACTTCAAATCCCAATCAAAGTGCCAAATACAAGCTTGAAGTGCCGGCCGGTACTTCAAACCCCAATCAAAGTGCCGGCCGGTACTTTGAGTTCTTAAAAAACGTTTTCAACTTCTTTTTTTGTATTTATCCATTTGTTCAAAGTTGTTCAACTTTTTATGATAAACACCAGATATTATAGTGATCTTCTTAACCCCTTTAAAATATTTGAATTGATCTATTTTAATTAATCCTTATATTTTAATTAATTAATCACACTATTTATCCAACGTAAGCTCATTTTATTTAACGTAGTAGAGTCCATAATTATTTATCATTACAAGCCAATAAGATGTTTACATCTCACTAATTAAAATCAACCCAATTAACGGACCAATAATAATTAGTTTGGATTAATCCCATGTACTCGGAATTATTAAATCATTATGCACTCTATCCATTAAATCTTCAATTGATCATAACATTTGCACTTATGGTCCGATTTGAACACATGACACGTCATTTCATTTGTCTCAACTTAAAGATCTGTTTGATTTCTTTTAGTTGTCGATCAAACGGTCAAAAACACTATTGGTTTAAAACCCTAATTTAGGCAAGTTATGCACTTTCCGTTTTTAGAATTTTAATTTGTGAAAACCCTAGTTTGTATAAGGGTTAGAATGTAGGTAGCAAAATGGGGTGTCAACACCCATTTAACCCAACTCACCCAATCTTTTAACCCAGATTTGATTAAAAAAAAAATTGAAACTCACGATCCTTGATAGACCTACCAAACTGATTAGTTGAAAGGAAATTCATGAATGAATCAATCCGAAAAGACTTTTCTAGTTCCGATTGCAAAAGAGTTGAAACTTCGTTATTGTTAGGGAGCTTCAGAGTACTATCGTTCTTTATTGATTTTGCAATTTCATATAGAGAATTGCTCGTTATTTCCCGTTCCGATTTTTCCACACCAAAGTAGCATAAAAAGGTGAATTAGAATCCATAGCTTCACATAAACAAAAAGAAAACAATTCAAGTTCCTTCCTTTAAATTAATTGTTATTAAAGTGGAACATAAACAAATAAAAGTAGTTGATAACTTGGTAAGGAATAAGGAGTTTTGATCAAACATTCAAACTTGATGATAAAGTAGGGAAAGGCCGTGTGTATAGTCAGTTTGCGTGGAAAGAGAAAGCAGATGGAGTTTCATGAGTTTCAAAGGTTTTTTTTTTTTTTTTTTTACTAAAGTTAACTTTTGGCCTTCTAATTTAGGACGTGTTTTCATTTTGACCCTCTAATTTCAAAAATTTTCATTTTGGCCTCCTAATTCTTTTTAGTTATCAAATTGCACATTCCGTTCATCTTTGGTAGAAGCCCCCATGACACGTCATTAAAAAAATATATATATTTACACATTAAAATTTAAAACAACGTCGTTTTATTCACAAATTTTAACCCAAATTAGGTTTCCTTTCACCAATCCACGATAGTTGCTACCTGCCTCCCTTTTCATTTTTTTCAAATTACCAATGAAAATTTTGGTACAGATTATTAGTACAAAGATTGTGATTGCTTATTATATGCTGGTTTTTTTTTTGTTGGTGGCAGCCATGAGGTCAGAGAAGGAGAACTCAGAGAAAGAAGGGACTCCTCCGATTGGTACAGATTCTGCTCCAAAGCTAGGTGGTTGGGTCTGAACGTTGAGCTGGGTTTGATGCTGGGTTTGGTTCTGTTCTTTTTCTGGGTGAGTCTCTGTTAGAAACGAGGACTCACATCAACCCATCACTCAGTCTTGCTTTTTCTTTTTTGGGTTTTGAAGTTTTGGATTTTGTGCAACAAAAGCAAGAGCTTGGCATTAGAGAAGTGAAGGAAGAGGAAGAAGCATAGGGTGGCGTGGGTTTAGACTTTCTAAGTGAGATGGGTTTGTTTTGTTTTAGTTTTGATTTGGTTTGGTTCAGAGTGTAATTTGGTAGTAGGGTTCTCTTTCTCTTTCAGAATTTTTATTTTGTTTTGTAAAGAGTTAGGGGACCAAAATGAAATTTTTTTAAGTTAGGAAGTCAAAATGAAAACACCTCCTAAATTAGGGGACAAAAAGTTGACTTTAGTCTTTTTTTTTTAAAAATCAAATCCGGGTTAAAAGATTGGGTGGGTTGGGTTAGGTTAAATGGGTTTAAATATGGTATTTTAGACATTTCGCATAGATTATGTTAGTTTTCTACAGAAAAATAGATGTTTCGGGGTAAGTTGCACAGTTTCAAAAGATAAAGGGAGACATTGCTCACTTCAATAGATAAAGAGGGAATTAAACTGATCCCATACATAAAGAGAAAAAAGTGCAATTTTCCCTAAATACTAATTATAACAGATTTAATATTATTATTCAGCTATTGCGTGATAATTTGGCATAAGCACAACCAAGTTATATTGTGAACTGTTAGGTACACCCCAAGACAACTATTTAGCTCAGCCGCCACTATTCAGAAAACATTGGGGGCACACTTAAGTGTAAAAAGCTTACCAAGAAAGGATGTAAGGGAAACTTAAGTCCACCCTCGAGTATGGCCACCAAGGGAGACACTACTTATTCTTGGTGGTAGATGAGGTCTCAATCCAAAGGCTCGTACCTAAGGATGACGTTATTATGAATTCTATATATCTCCCTAAATTTGTCCATCATCTCCTTGAAGTTAACTAGTTTAACCAATTTACATATTACCCTATCCAAGGAAACCAGCCCAACCAACTCCCTAGGAACCTATCAAGATCAAAAATTAAAAAATAAAAAGAAAAGGAAGAACTTACAGGTAGAAGGCTACAAGAGGCTTAGAGAATGAAGAAGCGTGCGACTGAAGAAGATTGAAGAGAGAGCAAGAATGCAGACATGAAGGGAAAATGTGAGAATAAAGTGGCGAGGGTTTATATAACGCCTCATCCTTGAAAAATTACTGAGAGCCCAATGAATAACCCTAGCCATGATTATCCAATAGAAAACGAGGCATCCCACCGTTTCAGCCTCAAAATTTGGGTGAAATTACAATTTTCTGATGACTGTTAAAGCCACTATAGCCTTTTCATGAAAATCAAAATAATACCATTGTGAGGATGATGTCAACCCTTAAAATCTGCACACATCTAGCTAGGCAGGATCCCCACTCAGTCCTTATAAGCTCCTACTCACCCTACAACACTCAAAAGAATGGAAGTTAGGTGGAATTTATTGGAAGAGGGGAAAACCCCTGAAAGCACAAGCCAAATGGGCCCTTGAACAAATCCACATGGACAGGGCAACCCCACGACACTGTACTGAGCAACATTCCCTGCACACTAATCGGTGTCCAAGTAATTAAGATCATCGTGAACATGGAGCATGTGGCATAGAGGGGCCAGATGGTCAGATCCACACACCTAGGCTAGAAGGTCAGATCCTAGTCAGGAACACCTAGAAATCGGTGCTAGAGCACCCTCCCCCCCCCCAATTCATTACAAGGAGCACCTAAGGAATGTTATTTATCCCATCATGTGAGCATTAATTTCCCTTACAAACTACCACCCTTTTTGCTTTATATGCAACAAGACAGATCCTAACTTTATCGTATTAGGGCTAGTACCCTAAGAGCACATACTCTCAGATGACTTGGGGGTATTGTTAGTATGAAATTCAAAAATTTTGACATGACAAATGAGCTGGCAAAAGCGCCAGTAAAAGGCAAACACGTGGACTAAATAATGGTCAAGGCTGGCACCATTTAGAAGTTGACACGTAAACCAATCAGAATGAGACACGCATTAATTAACTTCAATAACCACACAGATGACATCTGGCAATTGGAATTATGCATGTTGTGGAGTCAAAGCGCGTTCCTGAAAATTCTAACTGATCAAAGCAAAAAGCCACGATCGAGGCAGTTATCAAGTAACAAATACTATTTATGTGGGATTTGAAGAGCAAATCAAGGAAAAAGATAATCGTTAGGATCATGCTATAAATAGAAGAATCAAGCACTTAGAAAGGACACCACAAACCCAAAGAGAACTTTGAGAGATCAAAATAGAACACTTGAGAACTTTTCTTAAGAACTTAGAGAGCTATTACTTGTGAGAACTGTAGCTTTTAGGATTATAGCTTCTTCTGAGAGAATAACGATTGGTCAGTTTACATGCTTGTAAATATTCCTTTAATCTATTGAATACATTTGAATGTATTGAATTTTACATGATTATTACTTCGTTTCATGCACTTGTTACTTCGATTTGATCTCATATTACTTGGGTTAAGGCTCTTGTCCTCAATATGCATTATTTGATGCTCTTAGGGTTTGATTTGATTATTACTATGATTGTCATGATGCAAGGGGTTAGGGGTGGGCACGGGTCGGACGGGTCGGGTTTTGGGGAAAACCGTTGTCCGTCCATAGAAATTAGGTTCATGGATTATCCATCCGTTGATAGGCACGGGTCGGTTGGGCAGGTTGAGCGGATTTAATTGGGCCTGCAAGTGTTTTTTAGACCAATTTAAAAAATCAGTCCAAATCTAAACAGATTTCCAACACACAATAGAAATTCCAAATACAGAATCTCATATATCCTTTTTTACACAATTCCAAATATACACAATCTCATCAGATTTCCAAAACTCAAAGTACAGTATTCCACAAATATCTTTTTTACACAAATACACATAATCACCAAATACACATACAACAAATCACCTAATACACAATCAACAAATCAAATATCAGGTGATATCTATTCAGTTGGAGGTCTCACCTAATCCAGCGAGAATCGGCCTAGATCTGGCGAGATCTCACCAGATCCGGCGAGATCTTGTTAGATCTGGCAAGATCTCGCTTGGATAGACTCAGACCACTCGGTGGAAAAGATCCCGTCATAGTCGTGATGCTTTGTGAGTCCATGATTGTGAGTACTCAGTGAGATCGTGACCGTGAAGGAGAGAGAGGCAGGACTGAGTACTGAGAAGAGAGAGAGTGAGAGTGAAGGTGGGAGAGAGAGAGAGAGAGAGAGAGAGAAGTGAAAAAAAAATGAAATGAGAGAAAAGAAGAGAGGTAGAGAGTGAGAAGTGAAAAGTGAGGAAATAGGGGTGAGTGGGTGGGTGAGCGACCGGGTGAGGAGAAATATCAATGGGTATGTGTAGTGGTCGGGTGGATACCCAATCAAAAACCTTAAATCTGTTGTCCGTCTGAAATCCGAATATAAAAAAAAATATGTATCCGTATCCGTCCATATATATGCTCACGAACGGACGGATGAACGAACGGATCAGACGGTTTGGTCGGGCGGGTCGGGTTTGGCGGGTTTTTGCCCACCCCTACTTGGGGTTTAGCTAATTAATTAGTTTACTTAATTTCTGTCATTTACTTTCTTACACTTTATTTTTCCTATCTACTTGCATTTAATTATTAAAGTCCTTTGGGCAAAGGCAAATACCTAGCCTTTTAGATCGAAGTCAAATTGTGGTTATAAATCTTGCTTTAAGGTATTAGACCCTCTGTAAGTATAGTTATTTGTTTCCTTCAAATAAATTGACAACTATTCTTTATAATTTCTAATTTGGCAACAAACAAATATGGTGCATTAACAGTGCCTCTCCCACTTTTATAGGGAATTGGTCTCCAACCCCACCAACAAAGTCTGCTTAAAATAATTAAAAAATGAATATCTTCCAAATTATTGTTACTCCTTACTTTTGCTCACAAAGAATTCTGGGAGTTCTAATGCTAACTTAATATTTGGGTGGTTCTAAATGCACACCATGGTGTGAAACAGTGTTTTCACACCATGGATGTGGATGAATATCATTGGTCCACATTTGCTATAGGGTTCCACGGGCCCCACAACTAAAAATCAGCTAAACCATGCAAGAATGGGCTTAAATGGGTTGCCAAACAATGTAAAAAAGAGAGAAAAAAGTGAGAAGCAGCTGATAAGCGCTTCTCACTTCTTCTCTGTGCAGCAGAAGCTCCTCCCTCATTTAAACGTGCAGCAGAAGCCATGGGTGCAGAAAACTAAGGAAAAAATTAACATTGGAAGCATAAAACAGAGCTGGACAGTCGGAAAGAAAACTAAGGTTGGATTTTTTAAGCTCTGGAATTAATATTTTCTATCAATATTGATGAAATAGTGACACTGTTAACATATACACCATTTTCTGTTACTACCATTTTTGTAGAAGCTTGGCTTGAGCTTGAGCTTGA
The DNA here is from genome assembly GCA_907173295.1 of Fagus sylvatica. Classification (NCBI taxonomy): domain Eukaryota; kingdom Viridiplantae; phylum Streptophyta; class Magnoliopsida; order Fagales; family Fagaceae; genus Fagus; species Fagus sylvatica. Next base: position 2,598,870 of record OU015765.1, read on the forward strand.
AACAGAGACACCATTTGGAGCAGAGACAGAGACCACCATTTGAGATTTGGAGTTGCATTTGACGTAAGTTTTAGAGGTGTATTGCATTGTTGCATTGACTGCCACTGTTCACGTGGTATGCTTTTTTCTTTTTCTTTTTCTTTTCTTTTGCTTATGTATATTATTTAAGTTTAGTTTTAGTGATAATCTGTATATATTTTTTTGTGTAATAAAAAATGAAAAAAAAAAAAAAATTATGCTTGTTTTAGGTGTAGCAAAATATTCATCATTGTTGTATTATGGCTATAGATATTTAATGGGTTTTTTCATATTATTGTTTAATGACAATTTTAGTGAGTGTGTGTTGGTGTGTTTGAATGTTTTCTGTTATTGATATTAGTCACAATGTAATACTTTAGGTTTAGGTTGTATATCAGTATTGGTACATGGTAAATTATTTTGGTAGAGTTTACATTACATGTCATTATTAACTTTGGTATTCGGCTTATAAGCTGTTACAGTCATGAGTACATTAGAGATGGATGGTGTTAGATCCTTTACTGCTAGTACTAGTTTTGTGGAACATTTACCACAGCCTGTTGAAGGAAACATGAAGGATACACCAGAGAGTGTATTGAGGAATTCAGTAATTGAACCAAGGGTTGGAATGAAGTTTGATTCACTTCTAGAAGTCACTAAATTTTATAAGAATTATGCTTATTCGAAAGGATTTGCAACAATAATAAAGAATTCAAGGAAAAATAAGGGCTTCACTGAGACTTCTTACATAAAATTAAAGTGTAACTAAGAGGGAACATACAGTAGTTCGGTTGATGATACTTCCAAGAAGAGGTCGACAATAAAAAATTCGTGTGAAGCTGGGATCAAAGTTTCGATGGATAGTACCGATCAGAAATGAAGGATATTGGGCTTTATTGAGAATCATAATCATGATTTGAGTCCAAGTAATCTAGGCATTTTGCTACTTTTCGACATATAAGCACGGATACAAGGAGGAGACTCTTGATCAATGATAATGCCGGTGTTAGGGTAAATAGTAGTATTAAATCTTCAATCGTTGAAGCAGGAGGTTATGAGAATGTTACCTATAATCAAAAAGATGTTTGCAACTTTCTTGATAAGGAACGTCGTTTAAAGTGTAGGGAGGGTGACGGACAGGCCTTGCACGATTACTTTGTTAGGATGCAAGGTAAAAATTCTAACTTCTACCATGCATTGGATTTGGATGATGAGCTACGTGTGCGGAATGTTTTTTGGGTTGATGCGAGGAGTAGGGCAGCATAAGAATCCTTCCATGATGTGATCATATTCGACACCACATATCTAACAAACAAGTATGATATGCCATTCACCCATTTTATTGGAATTAATCATCATGGTGAATCTATTATACTTGGTTGTGGATTATTATCCGGTGAAGACATGGATTATTTGTTTGGGTATTTAGGCAATGGTTACAAAGTATGTGTGGCATTGTTCCAAAAGCCATTATCACGGACCAATGCTAAGCAGTGCGGCGGGCCATTGAAATGGTTTTTTCAGAAACTGTTCATCGTTGGTGTATTTGGCATATTACGATGAAATTGTCGGTGAAGCTTGCTGGATTGGAAGCTTATCAAGATATAAAGTATTATTTGCTTAAAGTCGTGCATCAATCAATGACAGTGGAAGAGTTTGAAGAGTCATGGAATCATACCATCACTTCACATCATCTTGAGGAAAATGAGTGGTTGACTAACTTATATGAGAAACGAGAGCGATGGGTTCCTGTATTTCTCAATTCCAATTTCTTTGCGGGAATGTTGTCAATCCAGTGTTTGGAATTAATGAATGCCTTCTTTGATGATTACTTACATAGCTTTACAACCTTGAAAGTATTCGTGGAGTAATTCGAGAATCTGATGTGGAATAAGGTAGAAAAGGAGATTTTATCAATTTTGAGTGTTTCAAAGGCAAGCTGGAGTGTTCATCATCATCTCCTATGGAGAAACAGTTCCAAGAAGCTTACACCTATGAGATTTTTAAGCAGGTGCGAATAGAATTTTCTGGAAGACAGGGTTGTATCGTAAAGGGGGTTGTTAAAGGTGGGAAAGAGGTGAAATACAGGATTCAAGACGAAGCGGCGACAGAGAGGTTTTTTGAAGTTAGATTTAGTAGCTCTGAATGCTTGGTTGGTTGTGTGTGTCGGATGTTTGAGTTTAAAGGCATATTTTGTAGGCATGCCTTATTTGTGCTTTCACAGGAAAGTGTGACTGTACTCCCTGACAGGTATATACTAGACAGATGGAAAAAGGATATCAAAAGAAAATACACCTATGTCTCCATTTGTATAGATGATGTACAACATAACCCTGTTTTGGAAAGGTACGAGAAGTTGCACAGACTAACAGTCGGTGTGCTTGAGATAGGGGCTGAGTCTGTAGAGACCTTCAATATTCTAGAAAAGTTGTTAATTGATTTGAAAGACAACTTTTCTCGAGCATGTGATAAACAACCCTTGTCTTAGAGAAAGAATAATGTTGGGGCTGCTTCTGATGTTGTTAGGACTGAAGTTGTAAGGAGTCCTATGGTTGTAAAGCGTAAGGGTCGACCTAGGACGAAACGGCTGAAGTCATCAATGGAGGAAGCGGTTTCAAAACTGAAGAAGAAAAAGAACACTGCCGCTGCTAGGAATCTTGCTCAATCTACATCAACTACTGGGGTACATAATTAAAATACCACATTTCTTTTAATATCCTAGTCTATTATTGTTTATTAATTTTGGTTTAATTGTGATTGGATGGCCTAGGTTGGAGGTAGTGCTTATGGAGACAGTTTTACATCAAACATGGTAAGTATAAGTGATTTGTACTGTTATTATTCATATATAGCAGAGATATTATTTTTGGGCTTATGGTTGATTTTTTTTTTTTTTTTGTAGGAATATCCAATATCCATGTCACATTCAAATGATGGAGTTATAGATTTGACAAATCCAAAGCCTTCCCAGAGTTTTGTGTTAGAGGTAAAGATATTTGTAATGTGAAATAAATGGTTATTGAATCCTATTTATTGTATACTTATTGTACCATGTTTTCTTTTACAGTCAACGTCACGGAGTCAAGCTCATGGATACGAAGACTAAGCCTCAAACCTTAGTTTATTAGATATATTTAAATAAATTTTGTTTTTTTTTTTTTTGTTAAACGATCCTCATTTTTTGTATTATGGAAGGATGCATTGGTAGTTAGTTTTTTGTATCATGGAAGGACCCGTCTCAATCTCCTATATTCTTAGCATTGTTGTTTTTGCAAGAGGAAAAAGAAAGTGTTGGTTCCTTTCACTTCATTAATATACACCCATTGATTGTATTATTTGTAGCTAGAGTGGAAAATTAATATTCTTTGTGGTCCCAATGCAATGATAATGGAAGTGTATACATATTTGAGTTATTGCTAATGGGTTGTTCTAAGTTGTTATGTATTCAGGTCATGGTAAATTTCATGAATGTTGTAATTTTATGAAAGTTATGTAAGAGCTACACTATGAACCAAGTTTATAGAAAGTGGTTTGGGTAAGACAGGTTTCTGGGTAATATGATACTGTGCACCAAGTTTGTATACATTGTCCACACTTAAATAAAATTGTTCACACTTTCTTGTCAATAGGAACACTGTTCACGTATACTGTTTACTATTGCTCTTCAAGTGTGGACAATATTATACACACTTTCAAGGCAGAGTTACAATGTCATGTAACACACTTTTACCTAAAACACTGTTCACGTCATGACAGAAAGTGTGAACAATTTTGTCTACACTTTGGTCAAATTGTCCACACTTTCTAGGGAAGAATTCATTGTTCACCTAAAACACTGTTTACGTATCTGACAGAAAGTGTGGACAATTTTGTCCATACTTTTACCAAATTGTCCACACTTTCTGGGGATGAATTACACTTTTCACCTTAAAAATGTTCACATAAAACACTGTTCACGTGACTGTTTAGTATTCAAACGTGCATCAAATTGCATGAATTTGCATGGCCATTGCAAGAAAGTATGGACATTAGTGTCCACACATTGATGCAAATTATCCATACTTTTTGGACAAACTTAAATGTTAAACTAAGCATTTTTCTGGTAAAGACTCAATCTATTCAAACATTTCAATACATTCATTCATTCACATTCATTCAAATAAGCATCCACATTCATTCAAATATTGTCTAATTACAAAAAGTGGTTGTTAATGACTACACTACACGACTACACTACACATTTATTGAATTTGATACCAAAATACAACAATAAGGCCCACAATTACAGCAAGTCTTGTTATTAACAATTTCTTCAACGATTGGATGTCATCACGATGTACTGGTTGGACCATATCACGCATGCCATTCATCTCTGTCTGGAGTTGATGCAAGTCCAGTAACAGTTGTGATGTATCAAGCAATTGTGATGCATCAATCATGGATTTAGAACTGGTTGCTTGTGATACCTCATCCATTCTTTCATAACCAGGTCGTTGGTTAATGGGCAAACACCAAGAAAAGAAACCACATCGGTTGGCAGCATAATAATAATACAATTTTTTTTTTTGTTTAAACTTGATTCTGAAATCCTGACCGATGCTCTTCTGCCACAATCACATTATACATTTCTAAATATCAGCCCATCTCTAATTGAACTATTAACTGATGAGGTAGACATCTGCAAAGGTTTTAAAAAATCATATAATATATTAGGTTATGTCAAAAAGCTTAGGGTTTTGAATATTAAGGTTTTGAATATTATTTAAGTTGAATAAATCATAATTAGGGTTTTGAATATTAAAGTTTTCAATATGATTTAATTTGAATATGATGTAATTAGGGTTTTGAATAATAAGGTTTTGAAATACTAATTGATGAATTAAATCAAGAACAAAGAGAGAAAGAGAGAGATAGCATACCAAGCCCTCAGGGATGAACAAAGTTGAACAAATAGAGAGAAAAATTCAAAACAAACAGCAACCCCACTAAATTTCGGTCACAGCAACCAACAAATTTCCTCACAGCCCAATAATTAAATCACATCCCACTGGTTCAGACAGCTAACACACAAAGGAGATGGAGTGAGATTGAGAACTCTTGTAAGCATTTAATGCTCTTTGCCAATCAAAAGATAGCTAACACGAATTGAGATGGAAGAAAGACGAAGAAAAACGTACCTCAAGATAGCTAAGAAGAAGTAAGGAAGATTGGGTATGTGGTTAAAGCACTTGAGGACTCTACCTTCTAATTCACTGCCCAAGAAGACAGCAGCAGGTAGGAATAGGGGCGCAGCAGTAGGGATGTCAGCATTTCACACCTCCAAGAAGAGAAGTGTTCAGCTAATTATGCCCTTGCCTTGTCCTTATGTACAGAAGATCACATCAGTTGTGATAACCAGCTAAGATTCGCCTGTTAAAGTTATTGGTACTGTGTAAAAAATCAACTCCTTCAAAGGAAGTGATATGCCGTGTAACCAATTGCTAGTACAATTGCAAAATGCAAATTTAGATTAGATAAGTGTGTAATTAAAAAGTGATAAGTTGATTTAATATTTTATTTATTTATTTAAGGGATGAGATTAAAAGTGAATGTTGAAATTTTTAATCTTAACCATTCAAGCCAATTGCATGGGTGTAATCATGCAAACCCATGATCTCAATTCAGGTTTTTTATGCAATTGCATAGGTTGTTTAAAAAACTTTGCTGGTTTTAATATAGTTCATACAAGGATTATGAATACATTTTATATGGTTTGTTTTTGTGGTTATAAACATAATTTTATATTGGTATTATAAAAAGAACAATAGTATAAGATAACCTCAGTATCATTAAATTTGTTACAAAGATTTGGTTGTTAATAATACATTTAATAATTCTTGAGAAAAAATGCAAATATTCATTCAAATATTATTATCAAGAAAAGTATTGCAAATAATACAGTTAATAACTATTGACATAAAACGTAAAAAAATTTAGAAAATGTGACTTCAGAAAGTATGCACAAGTTAGATTCAGAAGTTGTAATTTTAAAATATGTCAAAAAATATTATGAAAATTAGAAAACGAAAAAATATTTCAACAAAAAAAAAAAGTACAATAATGTATTTTATGTATGTTAGATTCACAAGTTGTAATAATTATGGTTGAATATATTAGATCAATATTTGTTGTTAACTAATTTACAAATTTCTTCATTACAATATAGAACTTTTTTTAATAATGATAAAACGTAAATTTCAATTAAAAAATGTAACTTTAGAAAGCATTCTTAACTTATACAAGTCAATATAGAGAATGTAGCAATAATAATAATAACATAACAATTTTATTCAGTTCTGTGTGGTATAATTGAAAAACATTGGTCATCCTAGTCATCTAGCTCTTCCCCATTAGGATCACCTTGTATCATGTGTCGTCATCAGTTATATCTCATACATTCAATGGCAATGGCTACGTTCACACACAGTTCGCTTCTTCAAAATCAACTCTAAGCATATCATCCACTATAGTACGATACAAGGAAAGGTATAGATCGTGTGTTGGTCTTTTTCTTGGATCAACCCTAAGCATACCATCCGCTATAGATCGGGTGTTGATTGGAACCATTCTAGTCATCCAACACTTTCCTATTTGGATTGGATCTCCTGTTCACATAGAAGATGGCCATTAGTTTACTGTCGTATACTTTAACTATTAATGTTTGTTCAAAAACATATATGGTGAGCCAAAACATAGTAGTATTAGTGTATAGACCATTCTTAGTTATATAGTACTATATAAAGCATTCTTAGTTATATAGTACTATATAAAGCATTCTTAGTAGAAAAACATTACAATTTGTTGTTTAAATATGTCACTCAAATGTAATCGTGGTACATACCAATCTTCGTTATATACAATACGAGTGTTTTTCCAAGGTGGTTATCAAATGTAAATACGAATACCAAGAACATTGTATGACATACATTTTTAATATGTTAGTTTGTATAATTACATTGCATAAAATATCAAGATAACTTTTTGATAACTAAGATCTAAATTACTCAATTCCAATGTTCTACTTATATTTTTGGAATTTAAATATTTTTATTATAATCTTTTAATTTTTTGTCCTTACTGATTTTAATATAAAAAAGTTATTAGATCTTATTATATGTATGTATGTTAGTGTCGAATTATAATTTTGCCCCCCTAACTAAATTTCAGATATTATATATTTTGTCTTCCTTTTTTTTTTTTTTTTTTTTTAATTTAAAATAGTTTAATAACTATTTTATTCATTAATATGTACATTTTTCTGGTAATTTATTGATTAATATTTACATGTAAATTAATTTGATTGATTAAATATTTAATTGCTTAAGATTTTATAGATTAATGTTAGGGGTTGCAAAAAAATCCCAAACCCATTTGCCCACCGAAACCCACTCACTAATTGGCCAACCAAGCCAATTTTTTTAATTAAATTAAAATAGGTAAATGAACTATTGGTTTTAAAGGACCCAACCCATTTATTAATGTTCAAATTGTTCACAAATAAGAAACTAAAAAAAAAAAAGAAAAAGAATGGGTCGGTCCAACGTTTTTCCAAGGTGGGAAACTCGATCCCCAAAATGGCGTCGTGTTGGGCTTTTGGGAGGAAAGTGGTCCCCAAAACAGTATCGTGTTGGGCTTTTGGGTGGAAAGTGGTCTCCAAAACGACGTCGTGTTGGCCTTTTGGGGGGGAAACTTTTTACCAAAACGGCGTCGTTTAGGCCTTGCATGAATTACTCCATTGAAGCACTTAGAACTTCCTGAACACGACTTTCTCTCTTCTCTCTCTTCTCTGTCAGTTTTTTTCAAATTGAAACTCTCCTTCTAAACACTCTTTCCTCTCCCTCTCTTCACAGTTTCCTTTTCAAAGTCCCCCATGTTCCTCTCAAACATCCCTAACCACAAAGTCCACTCCTCTGAAACACTCAAACTTCCCCAACGTGACCCATTTCCTTGCACCCGTTGACAGAACAATACAAGAAACTAAGAAACAACCTTCGAAAGATAAAGGTCAGTTTACATTTCTATTTTCTTCTGTGATTTTTAATTTTTTGTGAGTTGAAACTATGATTGGACTAAGTTTGTGAAATATTTTGACTTTGGTTCATGTTAGCTAAGTGTGGACAATGTTACGGTTTTCTGGACAATTTTAGGGTTTTCTATGCAAGAATGTCACTTTGGTTCATGTTAGATAAGTGTGGACAATTTGTGAGTTTCTGGACAATTTTAGGGTTTACTGTGCAATTTTAGGGTTTTCTGTACAATTTCTTTTTTGTTTGTGGGTTTTAAACCAATGCACTTGGTATTTAGAATGGGAAACTCACCATGGAATCTGACTGCTTTTGACACATTGTGCATCACTAACATAATTAGTTTGCTAGCATTATAAAGGACAAGAAATTCAACTTTATAGTTATTTATGATAATTTCTGAGGGCTACTTTGAAAGTGCATCAATTGGTACAGTCGTGCAGAAATACTTGAATCTCTACCAAGAGTGCATGTTTAGTTTCTGTCTAGTACACGCTTATAGAAATGAGTAGCCTTTTGGAATAGCTTTTGGGGTATTCTTACTCAGTTCTAAGCCCAATCCCTTCATGTTTTTATTTTTTCCATGTCAAATTATGCTTCCATCTTCCTTGCTTTGGAACTATATGCTTTACTTATCTTTTCAAAATGATGTATTAATGATGAATGATCATGTCAACTAGTACATAGTTATAAAACATACTATGCAATAAGATCATCAGGCATCAGAGCTTAAATATTAACACACCCTCATGGCCTTATGTGAGATATTGAAGTACAAAATTGACCAAAAGAAAACAAGCACAAAAGTCAATAGAATTCAACATCCAACATGCCCATTTTTTTCTTTTCTTTTTTAGACAAAGTACTACCTTGTTGAGGGTTTGAGACCAGTAGAAAATTGAAACCAATTGATCTTTTGGATTGAATCTTTTGATTCAATCTCATTGCCCTCCTTGGTTCTAGCTATTTCTATTTCTATGCACTACACTACCTGGCTCATGGTAGGCTTTGTGGAGGAAGTTTCAGATACACAAGCCATTGCTAGATCAACATTAAACTAGATATCTTACACAAAGTTGGTGAACATTTCTATTAAGATATTCTTTTCTTGATTGGAACACACTTCACTTCATTTCTTTGATGATCTGATTCTTATACTATTCTAATTAGTTTTCAACAATATCCTATAACATTTCTTGCATTATATGTGTAACTGATATATTATAAGATCAAATTATGAGGATAAGAAGTACACTAAATATAGATACTCTCACTCATATCATGTTGTTTTGGTTTAAAGCCCAAGTTCAGATTCTATATCTTGTTGCATTTCATAACTATAACTGCATGACATGGGTTTCAAATGGAATTGATTTTGATGCATGGTTATTGTTTTTTTTAATGATCAATGATTTTATGAAATATTTTAATTCTATGGATTTCCATTTTGCATGTGGCCAAGGCAATGGCTACTACTGATGTCAACACACCCGCAAGCAACCCGGAAGTTCAAACCCGTATTCGCCATCACTGCATTGTCACTAAGTTGATGGAGGTTAACAAAAGCCTATCTGACCAATGTAAGAGGCAGCTGAGAACCACTCCATTTGGGCGGTTGTTGAATCTATACTGCAACATTGAGGCCAGTGGACGAATGCTGGAAGTCATGCTTGCAACTTGGAATGCCGACGAACGTGCATTCCAAGTGGGTGATAAGCTCATACCCTTCACCCTATATGATGTTGCCCTTATATTGGGGTTGCCCGTGATGGGGGAGCCAATTGATTGCAATAAGTCTCATGCTGGGGTGTCTTTAGTGGAAACATTGCTGGTCACCCATTTCAAGACAGCTTGGCTGGAACGGACTAAATTGGTGACATTGCTCACCAAACCTTCTATAAAAGTCTCAGACAGGGTTAGATTGTATATGGCCCTTGTCTTGAGTTATTTTTTGTTTCCTACCACCAATAAAAAAGTCACCACAAACCTCTTATCACTGCTTGATGATATACCCAAGCTAGGTAGTTATGCATGGGGGAAGGCAGTGTATGAGTACTTGGTTGGTGGTTTAAACCGCATTGTAGCATCGAAGAAAGCGCAAAAAAATAGAGGCAACTTGCACATTCAAGGTTGCACTACCTTGCTTCAGGTAAAATGTTTTTGTTAGAGTTGTTTACTCCACAACCATTCTAACTTTTGTTTTATTCTTAAACTTACCATTGATGTCATCATTTATGCAGATTTGGGCATGCGAGCACAACATGCTCAAATTAACTAACCTTTCCCAAGATTCTTAGCATGGTCCCACCAACGAATGTTTAGTAAGAAGGTAATAGCGGCCTTTAATAACAGTAACAATGTAAGTATCTCACACTAAAGTTGAGTACTAATTTAATATCAATGTTAGTTTCTTATAAAGATGTTGTATGTTAGTATTTCATTGTTCTAATTCATATAGGGCAATTTGCAAGTGTTGTGCGTGCCTGCAGCGATGCCATGGGAGCAACAGGAATCTGTGGTATAGGAAGCCATGGAGACCTTGAAAGAAACTCATGACAGCTCGCACATAGCCATATTAAGGCATGATGGGGCTGGACCAAGCAATACAACTCAGACGCCGTCCAACCAATGCCAACTACAGTTCCAAGTTGAGAGGACTGAACGGGAAGCTCTAGCACACCATATTAAACACTTAGGGGATGAGCTAAACCGTGTGAAGGGTATGCTGGCCACGGTGATAGAGTCTAGCCCCAATGTTGAACAAAACTAGCCCCCACCCTCACAAAACTTAAAACAAAACCAGCCACCCATTCAAAGCCAGCCACCCATTCAAACCCCCATTGTGGACTTGCCAAGCTCATCGTCCAAGGTTGTCAAGAGAGGCAAACCTGCCAAAAAGAAGGCCAAGGTAGCCATCGTGGACTTGGCAAGCTCATCATCAAAGCGGGACAAGAGAGGCAGAACTGCCAACAATGAAGGGGAGGTAGCTGCAGCTATGGTGGACCTGGCTAGCTCATCATCAAAGGGAGCAATGGTGGATTTGGTGAGTTCACCGTCGAAGGGGGCTACATTTGTGAGGTATACAAGGGGGAAAACACAAGCCCAAAGGAATGTAATGATTGTGCCCCCCGAATCAGAACCGGTCAGAAATGAGGTACGTGTGTTGTTTAACGATAAAGTACTTAAGAAATGCAAGTTTACTTTATGTTGGGTTCATGTTTTAACTTTTTTTTGTTTAAAAATCACAAAATATTTAATTCTTCATAATTTATTGTCTGTACCAGCCCACATCTTCAATTATTGTTACTCTAATTCTATGTTTTCAACAGTGGGTGGATGCTCATTTTCTGTACCAGCCAACAGCTCATGACGAGGTTGTCTTGGCTAATTTAAGGAAGAAATGGTCGTTCACGACAAGGCGGGCCACTAGGAGAAGGTTGTAACAACTACTTTCTTTGAATTATATAATGATTTATTAAGTAATTAGATATATTATTTCATACTGGTTTATAACTCCTAAAAAATTTGATATGGCTAGCGGGGTTGATAGCAATTAGGTTACAATCTCGACCAAAACATTTGAGATCATGGGTCGAGATGTGTCATCCTTGTTAGGCAATCAAGCTCAAGAAGAAAGTTCTAGGTGGATATCCACCGCGGTAATTACATACTCATTTTACTTTTTAGATCCATTTCTTTATTGCATATTTGAGACATGGTTTTTACAATTCCATATTGTTTACTAAGCAAGTGTGACACACACAAGTGGTGGACTGTTTCAAGGATGTACTTATGGGAAAACTCACTAGAAGCGGCCACCCTCCACTGTACATAAACTATATAATAACCGTACATGACAGGGTAAAATAACAAAATTTCTACCTTAGCAAATACTTGTTGATACTTTTACACTATGAATGATGTCAATACAGCTAGCTCTTTTGTCGAAATAACTAACTATGATTTATGCAGACTATGATCCTGGCTTTAGCTCGGTCAACTTCAACACAAAAAAACAAAAGATCAAAAAATGGTAAACAACCCATTAAGGATGACTAGCCTGGACCAGAATATGTGTTCCGTAATAGTTGGGTACGCGCAATGCCGGAAAAATGCAACCAAGTAATTAGAGAACTTTTCTAACTTCATTTTGTTCAAAAATTGTCATTACATATCTATTCTGAAAAAACAGTGTATGACCTACCCTTTTGTGTTTCTTAATGCAGATTTTTGTTCCAGCATGCCATAATGACTATTTTGTAATGCTGGTTGTAGATTACCTAGCTAAAGTTTTTTTATTTTTATGATTCTTTATCTAGTGCGACACATAGAGCTTGGGCGCCGATATTGGTAAACACTTGTTTTTCATTTCAATTTTCTTGCTAATCCAGTATTAACTTAGTTAATCCTGCTGATACTACTTTTTGTTGCCTGCATCATAGCAAAAAGCTTTGGAGCAGTTATGTGTAGAGAAGTTGGGCTATCAGGATGTCGAACATGGCTCCTAGAACACAAGAATGACATACCAAACCAAGTTCATTACGCGTAAGTACCAATATCTATCATGACCCCAAATATATTGAGACAAATTTGAGTGTACTGCCTCGAGAGATTTCTCATCAATCATAGATGGAAATTTATGATTTGGCCTTCAAAATTTTCTTGCATTTTAATGTAGACTGTGTAAGTAAGTTCATATTCTCTTTTAAAGTGTTTTGATAATTCAAATGCAATTGTTGGTTACTATGTTGATTGTTGGTGTTTTGATAACTCAAATGTAATTGTTGGTTGCTATGTTGGTTTATGGGTTCACTTGAATGTTTATACTATTTTCCAGAACTTAAAGATAATTGTCCACACTTTCTGGGCTCACTTGAATGTTCACTTCAATATAATTCAGATGTTAGTTGCTATGATGGAGAGAATGAAATAGAGAAATGGAATTGTGAGATTAAAGCTAAGTTGCTGAGAAGATTGTTGAAGAAAGAACTCTTCAAGAGATAAACTCTTGGATTGATAGCACTAGGCTATAGATCTCTTTTACAAAATATCTAACTGTCTATACTGACACAAGAATCCACTTTATATAGAAATACTAAATAGACTCCTATTGGTTCATATCTTCTAACTGACTTAGTCACTTGTAACTAGCTAACAATGCTTGTAACTAACTAATTATTACAATTCAAATGGAACTTGGCTGCATTCTGCATCATGCTATATTGGTTGTTGGAACATGTGGGTTGCTACATTGGTTGTTGGTACATGTTGGTTTCTATGGATGTTATGAATCTAAATTTTGAGTGAAGTAAATTTCCATAAATTATGTTAATCAGTGTTGATTTTTATGTACTTTTGCCTCATTTTTTCAAGCTCCGACTGTGGGATTTTCATGTTGACATACATGGAATCCTTGATTTTTTAAAACAAGATAGTACAGTTTGGAGAGGTATGATTTCCGCACATTCATTTCATGATGCGTTAATGTATTCATTTTAAGTCAAAACAACTAACTAACCAATAATTTCTAAATGTCTTTTATGTTTTGTAGGCTGATTGCTAAAGAATTTGGCAACGCATTCTACTGGAATTATATTACCATTCCTTGCTGCCCAAAGCTGTAGAAAGCTAAAACTGTCCAATTCGATTGTGCCGTGCTTGCTGCCCAAAACTGCCTAATTCTTTACCAAAATATAGTTTTATGTTTTGATACACATTTGTTGTTTTTGAATTCTGCTATATGTTTCTTCTTTTTGTATTTAAAATTTTGGTTGCTCTATTTTTTCTATACTTGAGATTGTATTAAAGGTAGCTAACAGAAACAATATCTTATGATTTTGTAAATAGAGTAAATAAATGAAATGGTGAAATTGGTTGGAAACATTTGCGTATATTTTAGGTTACCCATGAGTAACCCATTACGTAAACTTTCTTTTATATTTAATGTTACCCAGGAGCAATCTATTGCCATTGGAATCTTCACATTACTTATTATGAAAGATATAGAAAAAGAATATCTAAAAATGTTCCCCAAATTGTGGTGAAACTCAATATGTTCAAACAAATACCCAGGAGCAACCTACATTTTCTGGGTACACTCGATTCTAAAATTTAATAATCCAAGCCACTGGATGGAAAAATCTAGGCCAATTTAATAAGGCAGTGACTCTATCATGATTCTTATTTGCATCAGCGAAGGAGTTGAACGCGATTTCTGGTTTCCATGAGGCAAATTTGTGTTTTAAAGTCCAAAACATCTCCAAGACTCATTCAAATTTCCAGAAAACACTTTCTGGGTTCACTTAAATGTTCATGCGTAGACTCGAATATTCATACTATTTTCCAGAAAATGTGGACAATATTGTCCAAACTTAAAGAATAATTGTCCACACTTTTTGGGTTCACTTGAATGTTCATGCGTAGACTTGAATGTTCATACTATTTTCCAGAAAATGTGGACAATATTGTCCAAACTTAAAGAATAATTGTCCACACTTTCTGGGATCACTTGAATGTTCATGCGTAGACTTGAATGTTCATACTATTTTCCAGAAAATGTGGACAATATTGTCCAAACTTAAAGAATAATTGTCTACACTTTCTAGGTTCACTTGAATGTTCATAAGTAGACTCGAAATGTTTGTCCACAATTTAATGTTTTTGTCCATAATTTCATGTTTTTATCCACATTTTCTGGAAAATTGTATGAACATTTCTGGGTTCACTTAAATGTTCATAAGTAGACTCAAAATTTTTGTCCATAATTTCATGTTTTTGTCCACATTTTCTGGAAAATTGTATGAACATTTAAACATGTTCATACGAATTGGTCATGTTTCTTGGCATCTATTAAACATGTTTCTTGGTATCTTTGTAACAATTTTATTATTTTTTATCTCAACCAACCAAAATCACTTCAAAATAAAAAAAAAACCAAACTTTATTATTTCCAATCTCAACCAAAATCAACCAAACCCTCAGAAAAATATTAAACCCAACAAAACGTTCAACTTTTATTATTTCCAAACCCTAACAAAATCATCCAAACCCTCACAAATACAATCAAACCCCAACTTCAAACATCAAAATTGAAACTTTTCCAAACCCAAATAAAACCCAAATCAAATCTGAAATCAACTCTTTCAAATATCAAATCGACACCCACACCCAAACCTTCAAACATCAACCAAGCCATGGCTTCATGAGGAGAGAGCTTTGGATGAACAGAACTTCAATAGAGGAAAAACCTTAGGGGGAGAGAGATTTATGGCTTCATGAGGACAGATCTGAGGAGGAGCAGAAAATCAATGGAGGAGGAGAAAGATTTCGGGGAGAGGAGGAGAGAGCTTTCGGGAGCAGAGAGCATTCGGGAGGAAAGAGAGTGAAAGTTTCAGAAAAAATGGATGCTTGGTTACAAGGATAGTGGAAGTTGGAATAGAAAACCGGGAATAACCGATTTGTCTTTTAATGGTGGTGTGAAAACACTATTTCATACCGTGGTGTGAAAGAATCATTTTCCTATTTGGATTGCTTCTAACCAACCACACTTATTGGTCTAAAGCCTAGGAAGTAGGTTGTTCTTCTATTTCGGGCTTTATTGGATGAATTCTTACTCATTCGATCGTACTGTTCAACTAGCATTCTTAGTGTGGTTCCTGTTCTCAAATTCACCCAGAGTGAATTAACTAGAATTGTAATATCAAAACTTGGTTAACTGGTTAGTAAGTTGCTGCGGCGTAGGAATTCAAATATAATTGGATGAACTACTCTTGTTGGGTTGTCCCATCATAATATTTTCAAAGAAAATAATAATGATAATAAATGGCAATTGAGGAATACAACTATTTTCCCTTATTTTAGACAATTGACTGGTTTAGAAACAATATAAGCCTTATTCGTTATTGGTCTTGCAACAATACTGGGGGGGGGGAGGGTAGGGGAAAGGGCTTCACCTTACCTTTTTCTATATACTTCAAGAGTGTTATTAAGGATACTACAAATTTTATGGGGGAAAATGCACCATGCCCGTTTTATGTTGTTGCTAAACAATCCCCTTAATTTTTGTTCGCTAATTTAGTACATAAACTTTGAACTCATTTGTCTATTTTCTGTCTATTTCAATCATTTTTTAATACCAAATCATTAATAAAATAAATATATAAATAAAACTAGAAGAAAAAAAAAAATCAAAAGTAATGGGTCTTACTGCAACAACATAGCAGTTTAGGAGGATCTTAGTGATTTTTTAACAATTTGGTACACACACACATACAAAAAAAAAAAAATTAATAAATAAATAAAAATTAAAACAAACAAACAAACAAACATGAAAAAACAAAGAATAGACCTCTTATGTTGATTTGCTGTAGTACCAAAGTTTATGAACTAAATTGGCATGGGAGGGGGCGGGGGAAGTTAGGAGGATCTTACTTCAACAACATAAAAATTCAAGGGCTCTTAGTGCAATTTACCCAATTTTATTATATAAGTTATAGAAATTGACGGATCTTAAGAAAAGTTGAAGTAGCATCAATCACATTCGTTATCACATCAGTTCGTAAGCATTTTTGAAGTAAAATTAATAATAGTTTTAACATTTTCTCGTTTTTTTCAATACTTGAAAACGTAATGGAAATTACAACTTTAACACTTTTCACCCCCTTTCTTGCTACCACTCATTCCTGGCCCAAGACTGACACTATTTCTTGATTTGAAGTACTCTGGAGATTATAATGTTTTGAAGTTCTAACTATAGTCAATGGTTTCTTGGTCTAGTGGCATCACTTGAGCCTTCCATGGAGGTGGTTGGGGTTTAAATTATAGGAAGGATATGTTGTGTATGGAAGTGATTTGGGGGATCTAGTCTATATGAATTAGGTTTGGATCTACTTCATATGATGAGAAAGCCTAAACTCTACTGGCACAATGAATCTCCATAACATTTTTATAACAAGCTTGTTTTGAGTTGTATTCCCAATTTAATCAATTTTTATTTATTTTATTTTTAATAGTAATGGGCTGACACCTCAGCTTCTTATGAAAATGTTATGATCGTAGAAGAACTCTAATACATTTAAACCAAAAAAAAAAAAAATCTAACTTTCACATCATGCTTAGAAAATCAAGTAAGATGAGTATAACTACCATAAAGTTGATATATTTTCCCTAGTTCTTAGCACAAATGAAACATAAAAAATTTGTCCATATAAAAAATATTTCAGCCTATTAATGAAAGAACTACAATTGGAGACATACCGTAGTTAGTTGAATTGGTCTATTTTCAATAATAGAACATCTTCCTTCAAGCCCCTTTCCCCTCACATCATCATTTACGATAATGGCAAGGCATTCTTCTTTGACTTGAAATGTCTCCAAGATCTAAGCGAAAATGCTGACTTTTGGTCCCATTTCTAATATCTATGGGACATGTGTCTCTCATATATATTGGACTGACACCTCAGCTTCTTATGAAGATGTTATGATCGTAGAAGAACTCTAATACATTTAAACCAAAAAGAAAAAATCTAACTTTCACATCACGCTTAGAAAAATCAAGTAAGGTGAGTATAACTGCCACAAAGTTGATATATTTTCCCCAGTGCTTAGCACAAATGAAACATAAAAAATTTGTCCATATAAAAAATATTTCAGCCTAGTAATGAAAGAAGTACAATTGGACACATAACGTAGTTTGTTGAATTGGTCTATTTTCAATAACAGAACATCTTCCTTCAAGCCCCATTCCCCTCACATCATCATTTACAATAATGGCAAGGCATTCTTCTTTGACTTGAAATGTCTCCAAGATCTAAGCCAAAATGCTGATTTTTGGTCCCATTTCTAATATCTATGGGACATGTGTCTCTCATATATACTATGATGTGGTCGTCAGATTTTCGAAAGATGCATTTGGACATTTTGCATGGAAAAATGAAAGAAAGAAAAAAAAAAAAAACACCTACTAAATGTTCAAGAGTGGTTGGCTGACTGTCTATTCAGATTCATTTTTAACTCAATACATTCATCATCATGTAATTCATTATAAATGTCAAAGTGGTGGACTTTGTCACCTCGGCTTCTTATGAAGATGTTATGATCGTAGAAGAACTCTAATACATTTAAAAAAATAAATAAATAAATAAATCTAACTTTCACATCACGCTTAGAAAATCAAGTAAGATGACTAGATGAGTATAACTGCCACAAAGTTGATATATTTTCCCCAGTTCTTAGCACAAATGAAACATAAAAAATTTGTCCATATAAAAAATATTTCAGCCTACTAATGAAAGAACTACAATTGGACACATAACGTAGTTTGTTGAATTGGTCTATTTTTAATAACAGAACATCTTTCTTCAAGCTTTTCCCCTCACATCATCATTTACAATAATGGCAAGGCATTCTTCTTTGACTTGAAATGTCTCCAAGATCTAAGCGAAAATGCTGACTTTTGGTCCCATTTCTAATATCTATGGGACATGTGTCTCTCATATATACTATGATGTGGTCAACAGATTTTCGAAAGATGCATTTGGACATTTTGCATGGAAAAGTGAAAGAAAAATAAATAAATAAAAAACCTACTAAATGTTTAAGAGTGGTTGGTTGATTGTTTATTCAGATACATTTTTAACACAATACATTCATCATTATGTAATTCATTATAAATTTCAAAGTGGTGGACTTTGTCATTAAATTTTGATATTTCAAAAAAAAAAAAAAAAAAATTTCTTTGGTGATCATAATCTTAATGGATACGATTAATGTCCACTTTGTATATGACTTGTTTTGGAGCCCTTGAAAATGACTCAACAGAGCACTACTGCTGCATTTAAATCAGTTAAATTTCTCACTGTAACTCACCATCTCTATTTCTTTCTCATTCTTCTTTAAATTGAGACATTTTTTTTACAACTCAAACTGACCCACCAACTCTATTTCTTTAAATTCTTTTGTTTGTCTGTTTATATGTCTTAGGTGTAAATGTCGTAACCCGTAAGTTCAAATCCGATTGAATTGATGATGCAAACCATAGTTTCCAAAATGCATGTTTTTTTTATTCATTTTCTTTTAAATTGATTCATCATTAGATTGGACAACTTTTGGGTGGGTGAACAATTATTTTCTAAACATGAAGAAACACAAAATAAAGTACCTTAAACAATTTATGTGGAAAGGTACTGCCTTTACTTATGGAAGAGACAGTTGATGTTAGGTTGTTTGCTTAGAAGACTGAAATTTCATGTACTTCTCCAAGATGGAGAGTTAAAGAAGACTATAAAAGCATACGATTTTATTCGGTGGGAGTTCATATTATGCATTCTGAAAGCAATCAGTGTGTCTTAAACATTGAAGACTTTTTTTTTTTTATCTAAACTTTGATGCTAAAGAGTCTGATTCTTTGCCTTCCCAAGCATGGAAAAACGGGATTTTCTTTTAGAAAACCTATCAAGCCATAGGCATTCAATGGAAGTTTGGGCCCATTAATTTGCGTGTAGTCATAGTTCATTTGAGAGCTTGCATAAGTGTTATAATGTATCCTGGAATTAGCTTAGAGCCCAATAATACAGAACAAAAAAATTACTTTGGGCCATGTAGGCCGACAAGCAATTGATTTTTCCAACAGTAGTCACCATGTGCAACAAGTTTTATGTCAAAGCCATCACTATCTTCTTCTTTGTTTGTCTTTGGTCACAAACCAGGGTAACATTATTCTGAGGTGTTCCATTACCCCCACCAATTCCTTGGTGGTCAATATAAACACAGAAACACTATAATCTTGTACATCCAGTTCTAATTAATGAAATTGTGGGAACCCACCATTAGAAAGTTCAAGTCTAGCTTTAACTTTCTTGGGTAAGTTAGCAACAATGACTTCATCAAATGCAACTCAGATGAGAATAATATGTCAATCAGGTATATTAGATTCTCAGCTTTGTCAATAGCAATTGACACGAATAGTTTCATAACAATGAGACAAACTTCTCAGCTTCTCATAATCTCATACACCAGAAACACACCGGACCATTAACAAGAATTCCTAAGAGCCATAATGGTAGCAATCCACTGAAGGAAGCAGCTTTGTCAATATGCTGAAAATACATCTACTACACAAGTAATGGATCATGGATTATGTTGCTACTGTATTGTCCCATAACTTGAACTCCTGCTTCTTAACTGTAAATTAGCATACGAGAAACCAATTTAATCAACCACGTTGCTGCAGTATGTCCCATAACTTAAACTCCTGCTTCTTAACTGCAAATTAGCATATGAGAAACCGATTTAATTAACCAAATTGCTGCTGTATGTCCCATAACTTAAACTCCTGGTGCTTAACCAGATTTTATCATACGAGAGAAACCAGTTTAACCAACCATCAAACAATTATCATAACAATTTTCAGCAAAGCTTTTTCTTTCCTTTTTTTCAAGGGGTGAGGGGGAGGGGGTGAGAAGTCTAAGTTAGAGAAGAAGAACATCGCACCTTCTCTATGGCATCTGCCATGCCTGAGACATCTTGCATCTCTTCCCTGAGGAGTTCAACACGAGCACGGATAAGGCGATTCTGCTCCTCAGCCTAATAAACACAATGGTGGTAAGAATACTTGTCCACTAATTTATAATCATTCTTTTTACATATTAAAAAGCAAATAAAAGGACCAAAGCTCTAGCCAAGGAGGGTCCCTCAATCTGTTTTGAGGAATGCCCTTCTTGCCTCCAATCACTTGTACATATCAACTTACGAAGTTAATAAAGGTTCCTCTATCTTTTAATGAAAAAAAATAAAAAAAGACTAAAGCTTTGAAACAATACTTTACTCTCTGATCGACTGTCATAGATTTAAGAACTTGGAAGCAAACAATATCAGCTCAGCTAAGGTTTTGATAGGATGTGTGTGGAGGTATTTTCGGTATTTAAGAATACAGTGGAAGCTTTATGCACACTATGCTACTAGAGTTGTATATATACCTATGATCCTTGTATCTCCTTTTGTAAGCCGTCATAATAATAAATTCTAGTTTACACCATGGA
The DNA here is from genome assembly GCA_907173295.1 of Fagus sylvatica. Lineage (NCBI taxonomy): Eukaryota > Viridiplantae > Streptophyta > Magnoliopsida > Fagales > Fagaceae > Fagus > Fagus sylvatica. Next base: position 2,619,988 of record OU015765.1, read on the forward strand.
CATAACCCTCGTTTTTGGTAAACTACGTAAATTTGGTGTTCTTGTGCTTGTGTGCTTTGATCTTTTTTGTTTCTATTTTATGTTGCTCAAATCTCACATATCTTGGGTTAGGTTTCACATTTTCTAACAAGTTCATCATCTAGAAGAGTTCAATAGAGAAGTTAGCACATATGACAATTTTCCTTTGGCAAAAGCTAATAATTCATTAATAGAGTAGAAATTTTACTGACCCACTTGTTTCAGTTTTCAAAAATAACCCTAAAAAATTATAATACATAATATAAAGTTCATAACTTTTATTTTAGGAAGAATTGCACTTTCCCCCCTTTATGTATGGGGTCAGTTTCAATTCTCCCCTTTATCTATTGAACTAAGCAATGTCTCCCTTTGTTGTGCAACTTAACCCAAACATCTATTTTTCCATTAAATACTAATAGAACCTATGCAAAATGTCTAAAATACCCCTATTTTAACCCACTTAATCCAATCCACCCAATCTCTTAATCCGGATTTGATTAAATAAATAAAAAAACCATGAAATTACTCACGATCAAATCCCTAAGTTCCTAACCCAAAAAATCTCACGGTCTCTCTCACCTCTCACTGTCACGCCCACTCCTCCCACCGCCTCTCACCAGCCATACTTCTCACGGCCTCACCCCCACGGCTAGAAACGATGTTTAATTTATTATATATACCGTTGTGACTTTAACATAGCAAGTGAAGCTTGAGCGTACGTAAGCGAGAGTAGCCAGCCCACATGTGTACAAACTAAGAACAAATGAACAATTTTCTGTTCTCGATTGTCTGCAATTGGAACCTAGTGGTAACCTTACCTTCCAACTCAGGCACATGTACATCTCTCGTTGTAGAATTTGAACTGGTTCGTAGCACTTACAAACAATGCAGCCCAGCGTCTAAAACGTTCGTAATGTGGCAAGAGCTAGCACCACTAATAAAATAAGTATCTTGTGCTCACAAACTGACAAACATTCTGAAAACAATCCCGATCAAACATTGTATTTGCATTGGTTCTGAAAAATCTATTAAACTGTAAGGTAAATAGGAAGTTCACAAATAGTTTCTGGTCAATGACAACAATTGGAGATGTAATATGGCACTACTCCTGGTACTCTCTAATCCATGTTTAATGCCTTGATGGTATCAAACAAGAATATAGGATCCATACCAAACTCTATTCATAAAGTTCATATGCAAGTCAGTCTTGTATTCACATTCAGGATTCAACTTATTTGGTTTCTAGCCGCAGGTGTAAGGCGAGGCTGTTTCTCGCAAAGGGTGGTTAGTGAGAGGCAGTGAGAGGATTGGAGGTGAGGTGGGTGAGGCCGTGAGAGGATTGGCCAGTGAGAGGCGGTGGGAAGAGTGAGTGTGAGAGTGAGAGTGAGAGGTGAGAGAGACCATGAGATTGGGTTAGGAACTTAGGGATTTGATCATGAGTAATTTCATGGGTTTTTTTTTTAAATCAAATTCGGGTTAAGATATTGGGTGGGTTGGGTTAAGTGGGTTAAAATAGGGTATTTTTGACATTTTGCATAGGTTCTGTTAGTATTTAACAGAAAAATAGATGATCGGGATAAGTTGCACAGTTTCAAAAGATAAAGAGAGACATTGTTCAATTCAATAAATAAAGGAGGAGATTGAAACTGATCCTATACATAAAAAGGGAAAAGTGCAATTTGCCCTTTATTTAAAAAAAAAGTCCTTCCTGACTTGCGAAAACAAGATAATATAGAAAATCTGCGAGGAATAATTTGACGAGGCATAATCTAATGGTGTTTTTGCCTAAATGGCAGTAACCAAATTGTTAAAATTTTATTCATCAATTGAGAGTCTCTCTCTCTCTCTTCTTTTTTCCTTACCATTGAAAACCAGTTCTAACAAACCATTTTGAAATGATATGACATCCAAATTGAAACATGAAAAGTAACCAAGTGAGAGCCAGTGTACCTGGACCAGTTGAATGACCCAGCTTAGTCATGACACAAATCACTAGTCACTAGGTCAACCCAAGTCAACTGGTGACACATTATAATATTTATAAGTTGAATGAAAAATATAGAATCCAGAATAATAAATCAATATTGCATATTTAAATATTTAAGCACTCTGGATGGGTCTTCAGTATAATTAGTTATGAGTAAAATTACTGCATTGATTTCTTTAATAGGTTGGAAAACAAATCCCAACCTGCAAGTTGCTTCTTTGAGAAAACAATTAAATAATTAAAGGTGTCATTTATAAAAGTAACTATGCTAGAGGTGCCATAGTAGGGAAAATAAATTTATGATTAATCAATAAAATTTTATATTGCAATTTTCACATGGATAGGTGTTGATTCCTAGCAACCTATATTCCTAGATTTTCTTGCTTGGTACTAATTCCAAGCAATCCTAGATGTTGATTCCTAGGTTTATCCTTTCTTTTCTGTTAGATTTTCTTTCCCCAATTTCCCTTTTAATTTGGTGCTGAATCACAATTTATAAATCATTCCACAAGCAACCTATCCTACCATCCCCAACCACAAATTAACAAAACCGAAAAACCTCTTCCATCTTGCCCTTCTACATTTCCAGAGGCTACACCCATGGGACGTCCTAACCAAATTTGTATCCCAAGACTCACCCATTTCCCCGCAATTAATTGCCTTCATAAATGATCACTTTCTTAATGTGGGACAAATTGAGTAAATTGTCTGTACGTGCTTGCAATAGGATTGGAGTTGGGAGATTTGTTGATTTCGAATTTAGAACTTTTAGAAGAAGGTGATTCAGGACAACAATTGGGGAAATAAGATAAATGGGAAAAGGAAGATAGAAACAGAACAAATCCTAGGAATTACCACCTAAAATCTGCCTGCAAAACCCTAGGCATCACCACCTTAGGGGTGTTCGGTATCACCACCAAATAAAGAAAAGAGACACATCTCAAATCAAGAAATTTTCATTAATCATCAAGTCCTTCAAAATGAGTACAAACTTTGCTTATATAGGCTACTAAAACCTTAAATCAAATTAAGATAGAAACCCTAATTCTAATGGGCTTGGCCCAATTATTGGAATATACACTCTAACTCTAAATAAAAATACTAATAAACCTGATTAGATACTAAGATCTAAAATAAACATACAATCAACTCCAAAAATTAAATAAGATAAAAATAAAATAAATATTCTGCTCCCACATCATACTCCCTTGGTTGGAGAAAACTCGACCATGAGTTTTATGGTGTTGAAGGAGCAAAAGTTTGACACGTTCAAGTCTGGAACAACAGTTGGGAGAACGGAAAACAAAGGAGCCTTGGATTCCATCACATCATTAAACTTGTCAGGAATTATAAATTCAATGTGTGGAATCGGTGAGGAAAATGAAATCACATTGTCTTCCTCAAGTATAGTAAAGTCTTCCTCTTCAATAGTAGGCAAGAAATTGAACTCTTCAACTGACTTGAAAGTATCATCCACAGCTTGTCCAACTTTTGTATGACAAATAGTATCTGAAGCAACACCTATAAAGCACATTACATCTTGAAGATAAGGTTGAAGCTTAGCATCACAATTAGCGATCACTTTCTTCCCCAATTTCCATGAAATAGGAGAAACAATCTCATTTTCCTTTCTTACACGAGCTAATAGCAAACCGAGAAGATCCAAGGAAATGTCGTCACTGTCATCTATGACCATAGTCATAATTGTTTCCCTAGCTGAATATACATCATGTGGACGGTCGGAACTAATGATTTTAAAGAAAGTTTGAAACATCTCAACAACCAATGCATCACACTCAAGGTCTAGCATTACCAAACATGACTTGATCTTTGCAACAGTATCAAGAATTGAGACCACCTTCGTATAACATTGACTGGACATATGAGAAAAATTTTCAAATATTGCTACAGTTAGCTTGAATACTCCCTTCATTTTTGCATCATCATATGGGGCATCTAGTGCTGTTATCCTTGTAATCTCAATAATGCAAGATAGAACTGAAACCTTCACATCCATCTCAGCATGCCTCAAAAGTTCATTAGTGATCAGTGCGTTTATTGAGGATAAAAGTGCATCATGCATTAATTTGGATGGTGCTTGTTCCACATTTGCTAACAAATTCTCAACTCTATCAAGAAGAGTGAGGAGCTCATCAATGGAGGAAGGCAGATTAAGGAGGTTGGGATAACCTCCTTAAGTTGTTTCTCAAGGTGTGTCTCATGGATCGATGAACTTATTGCGTGACTCTTGTGCTATAGACTAATCATATTGTGATGATTTTGCACTGTTGAAAGGTGGAAGAAGACTCATGGGTTGGGGTCTAGGATTATTCTGTCTCTAAATTTTTTATTTTTTTTCCAAGTGGGCTGGGCTGTTTGACTGTGGTGGATTTTTTTTTTTTTTTTTTAAATAATAAGGGTCGGGTCGTGGGTCAGGTTAATATGGACGGGTGGAGATGTGTTGAGTATTTAGTGGTGTCACCATCATGTGAGATCAAGGGTTACCGGTAGGTTACGGCGGCACCGCTTCAAAGAGGAGGAGATGGTGACTGAAAGGCCGAAAGAAGCTTTGTGCGTAGATCTTGCTGCTGATGGTCGACGTCGCTGTAGCTTTCAGTGACGTTTGGAGACTAGGTCAGCAGGTCTGCCGGCATAAGTGGGCTCGCGGCGTGAATGGGGCTGTCAATCTCTTCTTTTTTTTTCTTTGTTTGGCTTTGAACTTTTTCTGGGTAAGGTTAAATGCTTTGGGTTATTGGAGGTTTTTTGTTGGCTTTGAAATATGGGTTTTTCTGGTGGGTGGCGAGATGGCCAAGGAGGAAGTGTGTCATTGCTATTGTTTGGGGTTTTGATTTCTTTAGTGGGTTACGGGTTTGCTAGTGTAGAGTAGAGGATTTATTTATTATTATTATTATTTTTTTTTTTGGGGTTTCAGATTGGCGATGGCAGTAGCTGATGACGTGATGTATTCTGGCGTGGCTTGGAGTTGCTGCCTTGCTGGGTGGTTTGTGGGTTAGATAGATGTTTGACTGTGTGGGTTCCCTCTGATTGGTTTGGTTTATGTTGATGAAACTATAGGGACAGTGGGGCTGGGTGGGTTTTGTCGAAAAATATGACAGGTTTGCAGTGGTTTGGATTTGACTAAAGCGTGGGGATGGGGGATCGGGGTTTTGCTCTGATACCAAGTTGATGGAGGACAACAATTGGAGAAATAAGATAAATGGGAAAAAGAAGATAAAAACAGAACAAATCCTAGGAATCACCACCTAGAATCTGCCTGCAAAACCCTAAGCATCACCACCTTAGGGGTATTCGGCAGCACAACCTAACAAAGAAAAGAGACGCATCTCAAATCAAGAAATTTTCATTAATCATCAAGTCTTTCAAAATGAGTACAAACTTTGCTTATGTAGGCTACTAAAGCCTTAATTCAAATTAAGATAGAAATCCTAATTCTAATGGGCTCCGTCCAATTATTGAAATATAAAATAACTCTGACTTTAAATAAAAATACTAATTAACTTGATTAGATACTAAGATCTAAAATAAACATACAATCAACTCCAAAATTAATAAGATAAAAATAAAATAAATATTCTGCTCCCGCATCAAAAGGGTTAGGGTATAAGTATGGCTAAGGTTTTAGTAGGGAATAGATTGCGCAAGAGTCGAAAAGAAACTGAAATTGAATCTACCCACAGTCTATGAACAGTGCATGTGAACAATGGCATACAGAATGGTGTGAAAGTGTACAATAGTACATGTGAACAGTAACATGAATAATGACAGAATATCAAATAAAGGAGAAAGAGAGAAAAACAAATGACAAAGAACGTGACTCAATACTCAAAAATCTCAATATTTTTATCAACTCCATCTTATTTGAGTACAATAATAAGACAGTTAAATAACTCTAAATCTTAACTTTTCCTATAGGATGCACGGGTACTTTAATTTAGCCCACGTACCCGTACCCGATACACTTAGTTTACCTTAACTCTTGTTTTGTACTTGAGACAACATTTTGTGGGTGTCATCTACTTATTTGCTATTTATTATTGTCTTCAAATTAATTTTAAATATGTTTTCAAGCTTTTTAATGTTGTCACTTAATTTTAAAACCTAAAATAAACATAATTTATGTCCAAAATATATCTATAAAATATCATTTAATTAATTAATTGTCATATCCCGACGTACCATACCATAGGTTTCTTAAGAAATGATGTATCCATGTACCCGTATCCGTATCCATGCAACCTATTATAGAACTAGAACTCCAACTTTGACTAGTAAACAAACTCCTAAGTACACTAGTAAACTAAAAACCTAATAAGGTAATAAAAGATAACTTGCACTCAAAGAATTAAACCTAAGATTCTTAGAATCTCTTAGATAATACTAAACTCCACTAAATTACCAAAATACCCTAAATTTGAAGGAGTTACATATAACAATTTTGCCCTAAATACAACACTAACCATAACTTGTAAAATAAAAACCAAAATTAAAAATCATTCTAACCCTAGAATATCTATAACTAGACATTTTAAACAATGCGACTTCTGCTTCAACAAGACTTCACACATTAACCTTTCCTCAACAAAGAACCACACCATTTATCCAATAAAGCTTGGTTGAGACTTGAGAGTACTCAATTTTCTTATTCCTAATCCTCCAATGCACACAAAACTTTCAATGCGGCAAATTAAAGAAATGTCTAGTGGTCAATGCGGCATATATAACCCAACGGTGTGCAAGAATTTTTATTTTATTTTTTTATAATACAATAGTTAGGGGAGGCGGATTTGAACCCCAGATGTCTCCGTTGGAAACACCAGGATGTGTCAGTTGAGTTATAAGGCTCATGGCTTCTGGGAAAAGATTTTAATACAAGATATCTACAAATTCATCCTGATCAGAAAGGGGAAAAAGAGATGACAAAATGATTTAACCTAAGCCCTTGGCTTACAGCCTTTTTAACCAATGAAGATATAGCTGATTTTACTTCTTCTACAAATATTGACAAGTGTGTTTGTAAGTATAATGATATGCCCTGAAAAAGAGATGGCAACGATCATATCCTATTAAGTCAGTTAAATACAAAAACTCAATTACTCACCATATCTAGCATACCCATCAAGTATTGGATCTCATTCTTCTTTGCTGTTGAAATATTTTGAGTGACATCCGTCACATTAGTCCTGCATTTGAGTCATTACATTACAGGTGCCCTATAATTCCAATAAATAAATCAAAGTAAAGCCAAGATAACAAGGAAAAATCTAATTCCATTCTAACCAACATAAAATATTCCTTAATGCTGATGCATAGGCTTGTATTCTTTTAAGGGAACTGTTGTGACTCCATTATAAAGTATATTACTACTGATCACAGAGAACCTTTTTTGATAAGTAATAAAAAAAAATTAATAATAAAAAAAAATATAAATAATTTTATCAAAAGACGAAAAGACCTATTATACAAGACGTATACATTGAGGACAAAAGCCTCATGAGAACGAACAACTATCTATGAAATCTAACAAAGAACTAGAAAGGGGGCTGTGTATAGCCTCCATCCAATCAAACAAAGCATGTAAGAGAATCATTTTCAATTCAATTGTTGACCTTTTGACCCCTTCGAAAGCCCCCATCCACATGACGCACAACGAGACAGCATTCCAAACAACACCGTTACCCCATCTACTTAAACGCCGCTTCAAACACGCCCTTCGATCACACAAAACCTTATACTTGGGTTTCAGAAAACTTCTGGTTTTCAATGTTTGCAAAATAAAAACAGCAGGTTTTAAGAGCCCTAGAAAAAATATGATTAAGTAGGAATGCTTTGAAGGTTTATTGCTAAATTTCCACAAAGAGGTTGATTAGACAGCAGCTGCTTGTGTGAGTTATGGCAACAGAAATTGGAAAAATATTTCTTCAAAGTTCCAGTAAAATTTTCATTGACAAAATAGTGTGTTTGTGGGGCAGGGGCATATAAAAGTGGCGTTATTTTCCCATATCACATAAATTAGATGTAAAGACATAGACTGAATGGGGTAGGTCTTGGGTTCAACTCTTAAAATTGTCCAAAAACAGAAATGTGGTATAGGTACCATATAAAGGTAAAACAAAGATAAAACTGTTGTCATTTTTTCCCATCTCTTGAGCCTACCCACAGTGAGGAGAAGGGAGGGTGGATTGAGTAGTGCAAAAACTGGGGAAAACCAAAACAGGAAGACATAAGATTCTAAGGGTTCTCCAAAAACATGAAGAGATTCAAGACTGATAAGCAACAACGGGACCTCTCTAATAAACTATGAAAACTCTTCTACACAAATGACAACCCTTGAGGAACACAACTAATTGACATGAAAACCAAGTAGGATTGCAGGAGAGACATTTCCTAAAAGGGAAAATGCATAAATGTGTTGGTGGCTAAGCGTATTGAGAGGCTTCAAAGGGAGTTCCTTTGGCAAGGGTCAGGTGAGGAGTTTAAATTCCATTTGGTTAACTGGAATCAGATTTGTGCCCCACTTTGGTATGGAGATTTGGAGGTGAGGAGTTTGCTGATTTTTTATCAAGCACTTCTTGGTAAGTGGCTGTGGAGGTTTGGGGTGGAATGGGAGGCCTTGTGGCGTCGGGTTATTGAGGAGAAATACGGTTCGATGGGGGGTGGGTGGTATACCCAGCGGGTGCAAGGTTCTTATGGGACGAGCCTTTGGAAGTACATTAGAAAGGGGTGGGACCATTTTTCTAAGTTTTTGGAGTTTTAAGGTGGGTGATGGCTCTCGGACTCGGTTCTGGAGTGATGTTTGGTGTGGGGGGCTGCCTTTGAAGGATATGTTTCTAGAGTTTTATAGTATCACGTGGGATAAGGAGGCTTTTGTAGCTAAACATCTAAGGATCCGCAATGATAAGATTCATTGGGAGATGGATTTTATTCGCTCAATTAACGATTGGGAATTGGAATCTATCTCGAATTTCTTTGAGCTACTTTATTCAGCTTCAATCAAAGATCAAGAACAGGATCAAATTTGTTGGAAACCCTTAGGTTCGAAGGCTTTCCAAGTACGTTCAAATTACCATGTTTTATCTTCGAAGGAAGGGGTACTGTTTCCGTGGAAATGTGTATGGAAACCAAGAGTTCCGCCTAGAGTTACATTTTTTATTTGGACGGTCGCTTTGGGGAGGATCCTAACTGCGGACAATTTGAGACAAAGAAATATCATTCTGGTGGATTGGTGTTGCTTGTGTAAGGAGGATGGGGAGAATATTGATAATTTATTCCTTCATTGCACAGTGGCTAGAGAACTGTGGAATTCTGTCTTCATTCTGTTTGGGATGTCTTGGGTTATGCCTAGACGGGTGGTTGATTTATTAACTTGTTGGCAAGGTTCCTTGGGCCATCATCGAGAGATTTGGAAGGCTATCACTATGTTTCTGGAGTTTTATAGTATCACGCAGGATAAGGAGGCTTTTGTAGCTAAATATCTAAGGATCCGCAATGATAAGATTCATTGGGAGATAGATTTTATTCACTCAATTAACGATTGGGAATTGGAATCTATCTCGAATTTCTTTGAGTTACTTTATTCAGCTTCGATCAAAGGTCAAGGACAGGATCAAATTTGTTGGAAACCCTCAGGTTCGAAGGCTTTCCAGGTACGTTCATATTACCATGTTTTATCTTCGAAGGAAGAGGTACTGTTTCCGTGGAAATGTGTATGGAAACCAAGAGTTCTGCCTAGAGTTACATTTTTTATTTGGACGGTCGCTTTGGGGAGGATCCTAACTGCGGACAATTTGAGGCGAAGAAATATCATTCTAGTGGATTGGTGTTGCTTGTGTAAGGAGGATGGGGAGAATATTGATCATTTATTCCTTCATTGCACAGTGGCTAGAGAACTGTGGAATTCTGTCTTCATTCTATTTGGGATGTCTTGGGTTATGCCTAGACGGGTGGTTGATTTATTAACTTGTTGGCAAGGTTCCTTGGGCCATCATCGAGAGATTTGGAAGGCTATCCCACACTGCTTGATGTGGTGTTTGTGGAGGGAGAGGAATGCTCGCACTTTCAAGGATAGTGAACGGAATATTTTGGATTTGAAGTTATTTTTCTATCGCTCGTTGTATGGGTGGATGAGAGCTACTGGTTTATTTTCTTTTACCTCATTTCTTGAATTTTTTTTATCTTTGCCGTTTGTAATTCTTGGGTCCTCGAGTATACGTCCAGTATATTTTTTACCTCTTTTTGATCAATAAAATTTTGTTATTTATAAAAAAAAAAATAAAATGCATAAAGATCCCTTGAATTTTGGGTAATAATAAACCGGACCCCACGTTCTTCTAATGTGAAATTAGAAACTCCTAATGTGAAATGACCAAATTGGTCCTTCTGCCATACTTTCATTCGTTCAATGGACATAAAATCCTCGATCACGTGATTTATTCTAATGAAATATTTTTAACGCAAAATATAATAAAATAATCATTTTAAAATGAATTTTATTTTTTTGTTTTTCTTCTCTCTTTTCTTTATAGTTTTCCTCATCTTCCTCTCAATCTCCATCCACCTACCTCTTCTCTCTCATCTCACTTCCTTTATCTTCTTTTTCTCATTCCTTCTTTCTCATCTTTTCCTCCCTTTGCTTCTTCTTGCCAGAGTGTCGCCACAGCAATGGTCAAGTCACCCCAGATTTGGTTTGTGGGTGCCACGGCTTAGGCATGAATTGGCTTGATAGGTGATAGGTTGGCTAGCATGGTTATCGTGCATGGTTATCGTGCATGGTTATGGTGGCCAATTGGGGTTTGAAAATTACATCAGTTTTTTGTATGGAGGTATTCTGGTTGATGGGTCTTTAAATTAGTAATGGGTTGTGCTGGTGCGGCATGGAGGGAATGGGTTTTAGGTGTGATTTTAAGTGGATGGCCTGCAAAGTAGAGCTGTTTTTTGGGTGTTTAGCCAGTTATTGGGTGTGTCTAGTTCATGGGTTTGGCATATTTACCAAAGGGTTTCAGATATACTTAAGAGAAATGGTTCGGTAATAGAGTGATTTTGGGTAGGTTTCGCAGTGGTCCACAGTGGTGTTGATTTGTGTGGTGGATCATGGAGTTTTGAGGGAGTTTGGGGTGGTGGTTTGTAAAGTGTGTGCTGGATAACTAGTGGTGAGGTGGTAGTATTCTGGGCCTAGAAGGCAGGCTGGCTGTGGGTGGTGATAACGGTTGGCTATGATAATTATATAAAAAATAAAACTAAATAAAAAAATGGTTGGCTATGATGGTTGTAAGGGGTTTGTTAAGAATTGAGTGGTGGTTGGGTTGGCTTGATGTTTCAGCCATGGGTAAATCCACCAAGCCACTGGTGGAGTAAGAAGAAGAAAAACAAAAACAAAAACCAAAAAAATAAATATATATAAAAAAAAAAAAAAAAATTAAAGATATTTTATTAAAATAAATCACATGCTCAGCACGTGATAGGATTTTTCATTCATTAAGTGCAGACAAAAGGACCAATTTGGTAATTTCCCTAACCTTAAGGGCTTCTAATTTCAAATTAGAAGAGGTGTTCATTTTAATTTTGACCTAAAGTTCAGGGGGTCATTTTGCATTTTTCCCTTTCCTAAAACAAAAAGACCTGAAGTTTTTGCCAACCAACTTCTCAATAGGACTTGACTACTTCTGAACAAATACAAGAACTGACAAATTACATGAGGGAATGAAGATTATTTATTAATAAAAAATAAATAAATAAAAAAACCTAAGAATTTATTATTCCAGAATTGATTATGATACCAATATAAAAGACATGAAGAATAAATTTGATTAACCCTTTCTTGTTAATGTTCTAAAATTCCAGTATGAGGGTTTCAGTAAACTGTATAAAAATTACAGATCAATGGTTTTTTGATGCTTAAAAGTCTTTTGCGTTGAAATAATGCCATAAATATATGACATCCCAATTACTAGAAATAATTTATGACAAATGAAATAATAAATAACAATAATAACAATTTTCCCAGCCAACCAACCAATATATTTGAATCACATTAATCAGAAATTAGATGATACCTACTTATCCAAAAACAAAGGGTCCAGACCTTGTTCTTCCACAAGTTGCTCTACAGTATCTAGAGTGGCTCCCACCTGCATGTAGATGTAAACTAGACATGACAAGAACAACTCGGATACAATAAATTTAAGAATATACTAGCATAAAGTAAAACCACGAGCAAGGTGACATGTGGATAACCATGGTGACTAGGTATAACCATTATACATTATAGGTTACCATGCTGAACAGTTCAATTGGACTCGATCTGAAGTGGAGCAACCAAGGCACAAGAAAAACGAAGGATTCTTGAAGCAAAGTGCCAATAATGTGAAAGTTCTGACTGGAAGGAATATGAAACATCTAAGATGGTAATAACGTCTTCATTTTATTAACTCATTGGATTTTATTTTAGGCCTTATTAGTTAATTAGGTTATGATTATTTAATTTAATATCCTAGAGTCAAGGATATATTTGTAATTCAATAATTGAGCTTTTCTAACTAAATTAGAAATTTAGAATTAGGGTAAAGTCATAGTAGTCTATAATCTATATAAGCACGCTATTGTACTCCAATGGAAACAGTTACACAATTTGCTAGAGTAACAAAATTTATCGTTGGAATTTTCCTTCAATAGTTCGAAGCAACCCTAGGTGTTAGATTCCTAGGTTTTGTTTCCTTTTACTTGGTGAGTATTCCTAAGTTATTTTTATTTTTCTGTTCTTAAATTGTGGTGTTGCATCAATTTTGTCCTGCATATGGAATATTACACAATCTTGTGTAATTTTAGAATACCAATTAAGTTAACAAGAAAGTTTTACAAGACTACTATAAGACTAGCTATGATATATGGTACTAACATACATTGGGCTATTAAAACGCAACATGTTCATGTAACATGTAGCTGAAATGAAAATATTAATATGGATAAGTTCTTTTTTTATAATTCGACAATTACAACAATAGGGTATCTTTGAAAGCTCAGACAGAGAGAATAAACGGACTCCTATTAATGCATCAATGAGGAAAAGTGATTTGATTCGGGTCGATGGAACAAAAGGAAGTAGAGGAAGACCAAAAATAACACTAGAAGTAGTAAAAATGGCATTATAATTAAGGAGGTGACAAAGCGTATAATTTTGGATATGATAGAATAGCGAAGAAGAATACATGTGGTTGGCCTTGATTAATTTGTTGAGGATCCACAACTAAACCCAAAGTTTTGAGACTGAGCCTAGGTTGTTATTGTTGCTACTGATATTAGAAGTGACTCATGTTTTGATAACTCACTTTTATGTCATTATTCTTTTGAACTTAGCACTCGATTTCTAAGTTAAAGTAAAAAGCTATTCCCCAACCAGTCCCTCTCTTTCCAACCTAGTTTGCATGTGTGTGGGCCAATTTTTAAACAACTATTTTATTTTCTATAAATAAATCTTCTTCTTTTTGTTGGGTTCTATAAATAGCTCTAACATGTGAAATGTGAGAAGTGCCCACATGTCCATACATTCATTTTTCAACTTGAGCTCCAACATGGAAATAAAAGCAAGTCACAAATCTTTTAACGTTCAGTGCTATGACAGCCTTAATGATAACTCACGATAACAGAGTGAACAATGTGCTATAGCAACCCTAACCTAAAGCCATGGTAACTTTGTACTTCATTAAACTATAAGTATAAAATTTGGAACTTAAACAAATTTGACAAATATGCTACTATTTTTTTTTTTTTTTAACGTAGAGAACCTTTCTAAAGAGTCATTTGGACTCGCCTCTAGGCAGTAAAATCAAAGGGCAATTGACCCCACCCACCAGAAGCAGTTGCTGGGTAATCTAGGGGCATTCACCCTTGAAGGGACAAATATGCTACTATTAGAGGACCTCAGTATTAAATGACTACAAAACCAGCCTAAGTGGATAACCTCCAGCTGCAATAGGTGATCATATTGATTGGTGTTGTATGTCTAAAAGGGCTGGGGTGACTGTTGATCATTTACTCATCCATGGTCCAATTGCTTGGGAACTTTGGACTACGGTGTTTTCCCTATTTGGGGTTTCTTGGGTCATGCCAAAGGGCGTTGTGGATCTTTTAGCGAGCTGGCAAGGCAAGTTTGGGCGTTGTCAAGAGTGTGGAAATTTGGAGAGTAATCCCTCATTGTCTCATGTGGGAAACTTTGAGGGAGCAAAATGCAAGGAAATTTGAGGGGAAGGAACATTCGGTCCCTGATTTGAAGCTTTTGTTTCTCAAGACCTTGTTTGAGTGGCAGAATGCCTCGGGCTTGCTTTCTTTTAGTTCTCTGTCTAACATGATTGATAGTTGTGTGCTTTGTGTTTAATTTTGGAATCCTTGTTGTATACGTCTAGTGAACTTGGGCGATGCCTTGTTTCTTCAATAAATTATTTACTTATCAAAAATAAAAACTAGGGATGTGCATGGGTTGGGTTGGGTTTGGGATGTTTTTCAACCAAACCCAACTTCTTTAGGTTGAGAAATCCCCAACCCAACCCACAAAGTTGGGATCATTATGTTAGGCCTAATAAAAATATAAGACTTTCATTCAACTATTTAAGCTCATTATTTAATAAATATTACAATTTATACAATTTGGTTTGATATTCCAACATCATCAAAACTAACACTCCGTTTGTTTGGGAGGAAAACATCTTCCACATTTTCCTGTGTTTGGTAAGTACCCACATCTTAGTCAACAGAAAACTCTCTCATTGTTGCTCCACTTGTTTTCCATTATTTATTTTCAAGAAAACAAGCTACAGGAAAAAGTACACTCTAACACAGGCAACAATGAGGTCCTAACCCACCTTTGGAATTCAGGTATTCAAGTACAACCAGGTCTCTCCAATGAGTTTGCCTATGCCGAAGCCGAGTTCGGCTTCACATTCCCTCATGATCTCTACTTTGTTCTCTCAGTTGGCTTGCTTGTTGGCCCAAGCTTCCCCAATTGGCGCACCTCAGGCGCTTAGCTTCACCTCCATGCCTCGCTCAACCTCCCTATCGCCACGATTTCATTCCAGATCGCTCAGAATATACTTGGGTCCAAGTCTTGGGGTCCCAAACCCTCCAACCCAGACCTGGAAAATGCTATACGGGTTGCCCAGAATGCTCTAAAGAGAACCCCCATTTTGATTCCAATCTTCAACCATTGCTACATTCCTTGTAACCCATCTTTAGTCGGGAACCTGAGTTTCTTTGTTGACAAGAATCAGATCTTCAGTTGGCAGAAAAATCTCTCTTTGAAATTTTGCCACTTTTGGTTTCTCTTGGAGATTTTTTGGATTCTCTTGGAGATTATTTTGGTTATTTTGCATTATAAAAATATAGTTCATTTTTTTTTTTTTTTTTGGCTTTTTTGTTTTTGTTTTTTATGTTTGTGAACTATTTTAGATTGATTGTGTAGTTGGTTTACACAATATAATGTTATGAATATGAGTTTTACTTCATTTAATTGTTTTCATTACAATAGATATTACTAATTTTTGGTGCATACCAAACACTAGAAAATGTTTTCTATCTCGTTTTCAGGATTACAACCAAACATATGAAAATGAGTAAGTTTTCTAGATTATATTTTCTAGAAAACTATTCATTTTCCAAAAAACTTTTTCCGTCAAATAAACGGAGCGTAAGTCTCAAAATACCAAAACAAATCAAACTAGCAACTTTAAACTGAGTCTCAAAATCCAAAAAATAAATATATTTTTTCAAATTATTAATAGCATGGGTTGAGCCGGTTTACTTGAGTTGAAAATTTACTTGTGTTTGATTTCAAAAAAAAAGTAAGACCTAACAAACCCATTAATCCTCAAAAAAACCAACCCAAGGTGTCAGGTTGTGTTGCATAGGGTCGGGTGCATCGAGTTGGTGGGTTGAATGCACACCTTTATACCCAACGCAAGCTCATCAAGTTGAAATCAAACTATGGTTCTTAAATCGAGGGCTTGAATCTTCATTGATAAACTTTACTAAGTTGGGCTCATTTACAAATAGGTAAGTAATAAGTAACATATGTCATGAACATGATTGCTATAAAATTCTGAAGTCCTAGTGATAGTAACAACCTAGTTCAATTTTATGATGCAGGAATTGGCATAAGAAAAAATTATAATAAAATGAGTACCTGTGTTTGAAGACATAAAGACTGAAACTCATCCTGTGAAATGCAAATTTAGAATTATATAATAAGATAAGCAATTAAGACATGGAGCAGCCAATGTATATTGAAATTGAAAGAGTACCTCAATATTTTCATGCAAGGAAGTAAGGACCTGAAAATTAAAGCAGTTAGTTGGATAAACCTAACCTAAACTAAACTAAACTAAAAGAATTGTATGATATACCTGAAGAAATAAGCGGTGGAGATGTTGTTGCTCCGCATTACTAAACATTGGAAACGCTTTGCACAATTCCTATAAGTTTTGAATTGGAAATTTAATTAATTAGTTAATTAATTAATTAATTAATAAATAAAAAGAAAGAAATTACTTGGTTGGAACATGCAGTGAGGAGAGGGCGAAGGGCGAGATGGAAAGATTTCTTCAAATCCGAAACTGCACCGATTTCACCCATTTCTTTCTTTAAACCACCAACCATCGACACCCACAACCTACCGGATCCAAATCGCAACAAAAACCCAAAAACCAATCACCACCCCCACGCCACTGTCAAAACCGACGAGTTCCTCACCGCCCCAGGCCAGATCGGCCACCACAGGAGCGTCCACCGTCCACGTCAACAACCCACAGTAGGAAATAAGGCAGAGGAGAAAAATGAGAGAGAGAGAGAGAGAGAGGGGAAAGTGTAGAGCCGTAGAGGAAAGAGATTTCTGTATCTTTTTGTAATTTAGAAGGGAGTTACAGATAAGCGGTTGGGCCAATTTTTTGTCATTTTTAATTACAGCACCCTTTACTTTTGCCAAAATTTTGTTTTAGAGTCCCTGGGAATGCTCTAACGGGTGGGGAAGGAGCAACCAAATGATTTGCTTGAGAAAGAAATAAATGCTCTAAAACGAGGTCGTTTTGGAGCAGCTCTATCTACAATACCTTAACACAAAGGGAATAATAGGTTTGAATTTTTTTGTTAATTTATGATTGATGTTAGACGCAATACGTTAACAATTTATGATTTTTTATTTTTATTTTTTTTAAATTGGGCTGGAGGAATCTATAAGATAAACGCAGTAGCAGAGGGAGATGGATCTGGTAGACGGCTATTTATTTATTGCCTGCTTTCTTTCTTTAAACACATTAGCAAAGGAAGATGGATCTGGTAGACGGCTATTTCTTTAGTTAAAAATAAATAAATAAAAAATAAAAGAGTGATCACCAACGAAGGAAAGCAGCACGAACAATGGTAGCTTTGGTGACGGTGGAGCCTCTGGTAGTGTTACTTAGTTGGGTGCGAAAGTGAGAGAGAAGGAACTTAAGCAACCTCCCTGCGTAGGCTTTAGGTTGGTTTTAAAGACTTTGGTGTAAAATGGTGGACTGTAATTAAATAAACTTGTATATAAATGAAGAGTAAGAAGGGGAGTGGAATTCTAGAAGTTGTTAGAGTTGCAGAGAGGGAGGTGGAGAGGTTTAATCAAGAGATAGAGAGAGGGGGTGGGGAAGATGAGGTTACTTGTAAATAAATATCAGATTTTGCAATTGTAACGGGTAGGGAAGGGGCAACCAAATGATTTGCTTGAGAAAGAAATAAATGCTCTAAAACGACGTTATTTTGGAGCAGCTCTATCTGCAATACGTTAACAGAAAGGGAATAGGTTTGATTTTTTTGTTAATTTATGATTGATGTTAGACGCAATACGTTAACAATTTATGATTTTTTATTTTTATTTTTTTTAAATTGGGCTGGAGGAATCTAGAAGATAAACGCAGTAGCAGAGGGAGATGGATTTGGTAGACGGCTATTTATTTATTGACTGCTTTCTTTCTTGGTTGGAACACCCTCTCCTCACTGAAATTACTTGGTTGGAACATGCAATGAGGAGAGGGCGAAGGGTGAGATGGAAAGATTTCTTCAAATCCGAAACTGCATCGATTTCACCCATTTCTTTCTTTAAACTAAGTAGTAGAGGGAGATGGATCTGGTAGACAACTATTTATTTATTGCCTGCTTTCTTTCTTTAAACGCAGTAGCAGAGGGAGATGGATCTGGTAGACGGCTATTTATTTAGTTAAAAAAAAAAAAAAGTGATCACCGACGGAGGAAAGCAACACCAACAATGGTAGCTCTGGCGACGGTGGAGCCTCTGGTAGTGTTGCTTAGTTGGGTGTGAAAGTGAGAGAGAAGGAATTTAAGCAACCTCCCTGCGTAGGCTTTAGGTTGGTTTTAAAGACTTTGGTGTAAAACAGTGGACTGTAATTAAATAAACTTGTAAATAAATGAAGAGTAAGAAGGGGAGTGGAATTCCAGAAGTTGTTGGAGTTGCAGAGAAGGAGGTGGAGAGGTTTAATCAAGAGATAAAGAGAGGGGGAAGGGAAGATGAGGTTACTTGTAAATAAATATAAGATTTTGCAATTGTAAATTTGTAACGGGTGGGAGAGGGGCAACCAAATGATTTGCTTGAGAAAGAAATAAATGCTCTAAAACGACGTAGTTTTGGAGCAGCTTTATCTGCAATACGTTAACACAAAGGGAATAGGTTTGACCACAGAGGGAGATGGATCTCATAGACGGCTATTTATTTATTGCGTGCTTTCTTCACTCTGTCCGCCGTATTTGAATTTTTTTATTATTATTATTATTATTATTATTATTTTTATATAGTAGGTGTCATTTGTTAAACAAATATAAATAAAATATAATTTTATATATATTAAATTTGAAAAAAAAAAAAAAAAACATAAATTTAAGCATCCACATTGGCTTAGCCAAAACCCAATTTCACTAAAATATGTCTAATATACCTAAAAAAAAACTATATTGGATTATCAATAGCCAACTCAATTATTAACAACTCAATTGTTTATTATTTTTCTCGGACCAAAGCTCTCTGCTCTTTGTCCCTTTCTTTGTTTTCTTCATTTTTTTTTACCATTTCTCTCTCTCTCTCTCTCTCTCTCTCTCTCTCTCTCTAATTAAAAGTTTCTTATTCTACGACTTCCCCCACTGTGCAAACGTAGCTCCAACAAGACCTAAAAGAGTGTTTTGTAGCTCCGTTGAGACTTGTGAAGAGTAGATCGGAGCAAAAATCTCTCCAAAAACCCCACGAATTTCTCTCAATCTTAGAACTCTTTAAATTTTTCTCAGTTTGTGTTGATGGGGTATGCATGGGTCACTTGGTTTGTTTTATAAGTTAAGTGTTTCTCTTTTTTTGAGATAAAGGTAACATTCTTCTTTTCTTCCGTGTGTTTGGGTGAAGTAATTGATAATTTCATGGAAATTCTAAAATGATGGGATTTACAATCCATTCATTTAAAATCCCATCAATTACTAATTCATTGTTTGGTGTAAATAAAGAAATCTCATTCATTTTAATCACCCAAAATTACATGACATTAGCAAATAAATAATTAACCAGTTTTGCATATTGTGGGCAATGACCTCAATCTTGAGTACCCTTTCTCTCCTCTCATGAAAAAACATAAGAAAAATCATAAACCTTATCATATAAGAATTTGTTTTGTCCTTATTGTGCTGCCTTTGTTTTTTGTTGGCATTGTTATTAAAAGCAAAAGAAAACCATTTGAAGCAAAAACATTTGCTTTGTGGGTATCGAAACCAAAAAAAAAAAAACCCACTAGTTCCTTCGTTCTTTTTTGCAAAATCAGTAAAACCCTTTTTCTTTCTCTAAATCTTTTTTATCTTCTTTCAATCAGATTGAGAGAAAACTCCATTTCATGGAAAATTAAAATCCCCATTTTAAGAAAACCACCTCCATTTTTTGAAGCTTTTCATGCTGCAACTTCATTTGATAGAAATCTCCATTTTAAGATTTATGAAATTGAGAGGGAACTACATCGACTATGTTTGGGGTCTTCTTGAAGGCATGGATCTTGTTGGCAATATTCACTTTGCTGCTATTGGAGATTTCCATGGATTCGAGCAAAAGATTGTACGCGTGTGAATGTGTTTTTAAGTAACTCCTTAGGATTTTAGGATTTTAGAAATTACACGTTTAGAGCTTTCCCAATGGGTTGTCTAAAATTTAAGTCAAATTTTAGCTTTGGGAACTACTTTTTCCATTTTGCCTAATCACTTTTTAAAACACCCCCAACCAATTCTTTATTTCCAACTCTATTTTATTATAATATTATTTCTTTACTTATACTTTATTATATCATTCAAAACTTTCAAACATACAACCTAATAAAAGGAGAGAACTAATTAAAAATAACGGATATAATAAAATATTACTTTGTCTAAGCTATAATGCTTGGGCAAAAATGCCCAAGCACTATAGCTTAAAGTTATTTTGTCTAACATGTTTCCAGTCCAATGAAAGCGGTTTTAGGGTTCATAAGCCATAGATGGAACTTTTAGCCAGAATTTTAAGCACTTAAATTCCGGCTAATTTTCCCTTTTAAGAATTTTTAAAATTTCTTCCCTTGTCTAACCAAACAAGGAACTTTCTCTAAACAGAATTTAAAATCCCATGATGCACTCAAATTCCGCCTTCAAATTCCTTACCCAAACACAACATTAAGAGCACTCTTTAATTTCTTTTGTTGAGAAAAATTCTATATTTTTGGCCCATTAAATTTCCACCCTTAGCATCTCCTTAAGGATTTCTTTGTTTTTCATTTGTTTCTCTAATGTCCATGGTGATTCTTTGGTGGTCATAGTTAGTATTTGATGAGGAAAAGGCTGCTCTGGATAGCCCGGTTTATTAGTAGGAAATTAAAAGGGCCATCTTCTCTTTTAAGCCTTTTAAGGCTCTTGGTCCCGATGGGCTCCATCTGATTTTCTTCCATTAGTTTTGGGACATTGTTGGCCCGTCCACATCTTCTCTTATTCAAGATATATTCCGTCTTAGGAAGATGCATGCTAATATCAATGCCACTCTTGTTTGTCTAATTCCTAAAGTTGCAAAACCTTAGTCCATACATCAATTTCATCCAATTGGGTTGTGCAACATTCTCTACAAAACGGTCACTAAAATTCTTGTGCTTCGCCTCAAGCCACTACTCAACAATCTTATCCACCCCCTTCAGGCTAGTTTCATTCCTGGGAGAAAAGCAAGCGATAATGTCATTGTGGCCCAAGAAATTATTCACTCCATGTCAACCTCACGAAGCAAAGTAGGGCGCATGGCCTTAAAGATAGACCTGGAAAAAGCCTATGATCGTCTTGAGTTGTCCTTCATCCGGAAAGCTATGGGGTTCTTTAATTTCCTAGCTTCCTGGGTCGAGCTCATTATGTCTTGCATCTCATCTTCTTCTCTATCAAACCTAGTCAATGGGGAACGTTTAGATCATTTTCGAGCCATCCAGAGGCATTCGTCAAGATGACCCCCTATCACCATACATTTTCATCCTTTGTATGGAGTACCTTTCATGTCTTATCCAGGATGAGGTCTCTAAAGGTAGCTGGACGGGGGTCAAAACATCAAGGAATGGGCCTACCTTTACTCACTTATTCTTTGATGATGATCTGATCCTTTTTGCCAAATCTACTAGGAAAAACTGTACCACCATATCCAGAGTTTTGGAAAACTTTTGTTGCGCCTTGGGTCAAAAAATTAACTTTAGCAAATCAAAAGTTTTTCTCCCTCCATATTTGGACCGGACCTGTTTTGTTTTCTTGGAGGAAGAATTAGGCCCGAAAGTTTCCAACTCCTTTAGTAAATACCTTGGAGTCCCCATTATTGTGGATGGTAGAGATAAAAGGGCCTTTGATTTCGTTATTGATAGAGTCAAGGACAAGCTAGTGGGTTGCCGTTACTACTGCTATTCCGACTCACATTATGCAATGTGCCATGCTTCCTGGGAAGGTTTGTAAGGAGTTAGACAAAATGAATAGAAATTTCCTTTGGGGGGATTCTATTGAAAAGAAAAAACTCCACCTTATCAATTGGGAAACAGTCTCTCGACCTAAAGATGAGGGTGGTTTAGGTATTAAAAATCCAAATGTTGTTACAAAGCGTTACTCGCGAAACAATCTTGGAATATCCAAACGGATTCAAAGGAAATCTGGGCAAACGTTCTCCATCTTAAGTACTCCAATGCCCGTTTCTCCTCGGGTCATCCATCTCTTGTTTGGAAGATCTTGTGTCAAACAAGGGATGTTTGTGATAAAGGTATGGGGTGGCTTATTCGCAATGGGAAAACCATAAATTTTTGGCATGATAATTGGCTTGAGCTTGGTCCCTTACGAGGCTTACTTCACAATCCATTGCTACCCCATGAATTTAATCTTAAACTTGGGGATGTGTGGGACACACATGGGAATTGGGATTTGGGCAATCTCTCCTTCCAGTTCCCGCCGGGTATTTCCAATCACATATCAGCTTCCCCCAGCCTTCAATTCCAAATCTGGATGATTGTATGTTCTGGAAGCCTGCAAATAATGGTCAATTCAACTCGGCATCAGCTTATTGGGTGGCTTGCGAGTTGGAGAGACCAAAACAGCCCACTAGTGGCTGGAACTGGATATGGAAAATTAATACCATATCGAGGGTGGTGTTTTTTATTTGGTTATCTTGCCATGGTAGACTTCCTACAAAGAGCCTATTGTTTAAACACAATCATTTCGGATGATCTCTGCCCCATTTGCAATACTTAACCGGAGAACCTAATGCATAGTTTGGATGATTGCAATGTAGTCAAAGGTTATGGTACAACATTGGTTCTCCTCTCCTCCTAATTTCTTTGCCACCACAAACTTGAAAGAATTGATGCACTTGTGGGCTACTTTGATCTTGGAAACAAGCTTTCACCACGCTATTCTCTGGAAGGATATCTTCCCTATCCTATGCTGGAGCATTTGGTCAGCTCGTAACAAAGTAGCCATGGAAGGAATGACTTTTCTTTCTTCTGAAGTTCTAAAAAAAGCAAAAGCTTTAGCCATTGAATTCTTCTTCTCTCTTCCGCATAGGGGTGACCGACCCCCAAAAACTACCACTCTCATTGGGTGGCACCCACCTTCTTCGGGTTTCATAAAACTCATTACGAATGGCTCAGTTCTAGGCAACCCAGACTGAGCAAGTGCGAGAGGTCTTTTGAGAGACAGCAATGGTAATTTGATACGTGGATTCTCCCATAATCTTGGGATCACTAACTCTCTAGCGACGGAGCTATGGGGCCTTCAAGACAGATTACTTTTAACTTGTGACCTTAATGTTTCCAAACTTATTATTGAAATTAATGCTAAAGCTGTTGTAGATCTGATTAATCCAGTGAATGTCAATACCACGACATCACATCCTTACAGTGCTTTGATTAATGATTGTAGGTACCTGATTTTGTCGTTTAATGAAGTCAAAATCCAACATGCTCACTACGAGAGCAACTTTTGCGCGGACCTTTTGGCAAAGGAGGGGAATAAGATCCTTGATTCCTATGTAATTTTTGTATTTCCTCCACATTTTGTTGTAAGCCAGTTGTTGGCAGATACTTGGGGTGTTGTATACCCCTGTATGTTGAAATTCGCTTCTCTTTTTAATGCAATTTCCTTTTAACCAAAAAAAAAAAAAAAATTTATCAAGATGACTTGATTTGCTTGGTTTGAAAAAATAAATGACAACTAATCAATAGGGTTAATTTTGGAAGAAGAGAAAAACACCCCGCCCCCAACTAAAAAAACAAAGAGAGTGTAGACATCGCATTTTGTACCCCCTACAACTTGAGCCTCTGGTCCCAATGACGAAAATACTAGTCTTTATCTATATGATCACAATCTTGTGTTGAAAGTAAAAAATAATTTTTAGTGACTAAGGCCTAGGAAATCAAGCCTACTTCAAAAGCCCAATGAGCTAAGTCCATTTTTAGAGCCCAAAGAACCAAAAAGCCCAAATTCCAACCTAAGTAGCGTACGCCACTTTAATATAGAAGTACGCCAGTTAAATACAGACGTATGCCAGTTAAATACAGGCTTACGCCATTGCCGTAAGAAACCCTAATTTTTAAAGGTTCTAGCTACAATTAGGGTTGCCTTTTGCAACCCTAATTACCCTCTTCTCAAAGAAACTCTAAATTGACCTCTTCTTCAAGAAAATCTAGTAGCCTCCTACTATATAAAGAAGTCTTTACCTTACATTCAAAACATACCGAGGAGCCCGAAAACATAGAGAGAGAAAGTAGGCAGAGAAATTAGAACTTTAAGAGTTTTCTAAAATTTAGGAATAGCGAAACTCTAGGCAAGAGAGCATAGGTAGAAGAAGAATTTAGTAGCAGCGAAACCCTAGGCATTTAGAAAGAAGAAAGTAATTCTCTAGTTCTTCATACTAGAAGGATAAACTTTCTTCTCACAAGTTTCAGATCATCAACCTCAGTTCTACTGAGTTTTCTTTTATTCTTCAACACAAAAATCAACAAGAGATTTGACGGAGGGACTGGTAAAATATTGCTATACTAGCTTAAAGGAGAAGATATGGATCTTCTCAATGAACCATATTCTCTTCCTTAAATTTATTTATTTATTCTTGCTTTGTTTTAGTTTACGTTATTATTTAGTTTATTAATTCTTAGTATCCTTCAAATTTAGTTATACCCGTGAGGGGTAGCTCAATTGGTTTGGCCTTGGGTGTACTCCCCAATGGTCACTAGTTCGAATCCTCTCAGAACCACATATCCAAGACAAAGCCTTGCGTCTATCGTAGTACACATGCTAGTACCTGGACACCCAAGATTAAGAATCATTCAAAAAAAAAAAAAATTTAGTTATTTTATGTTTGTTATTCTGCTATTTTAGTATCTTTCAATTTTTTTTTACGTGCTTTCGTATTATATTAAGATGATGGAGTTTCAGTTTCCTTCTTTGGCTTAATGAATATGCTTGCAAAAAAAGCAATTTAATTAACATCAGGTATAAGATAAATTTTGTGACTTTCTTCTGAATCTTCATCTACGGCATATCTCTCCATCACTGTGTGAATGTCATCATGTTAAGTGTTAACCATAACTTTGTCAAATCAAAAGGTTCATAACAAATAGAAATTCAACTTGATTAAGTAAGGCACGGGTTACATGAACATAAATAATTAGTTTGCATGCTTTCTTTTTTACATGATCTTATTTCTTTTCTTTATTTACGTTAACATAGAATTTTTATTTTTATTTTTATTTATGTATTTATTTATTTTTTCGAGCGAGTGTGTTTGATTATAAATATTATCACATGCAATTGTGGTTCATATAATTTTGGGAATTTTTTCTCAATTAATTGGTGATTGGCAAGCTTGGAGGCAGGTAAGAATTCTTTTCTCTTATCTTTTATTATATTTGTCTTCACATGCTTTGGTTGTATAGTCTCTAGCTTTAATTTGCTTTTGTGTGTTTAGGTTTGATTTCCTTATTAAATGTTTCTTTAGACATAGCCCAATAATATGAAAGAAGCCCAGCCATTGGCTGGGCGGGCTTGGGTGCCTAACACATTCTCAAGCACGTACTCTAACTCCGAATTCAGATCAAACCAGTAAACCTTAATTTTCACATAGTTTATAAATGTTTCATGGACCTAAACCAGGTGGCGACTCCCTTATTTGCCCTAACCTTAAAGAGGATTTAGTGGCCTCACCAATCCCAAGAGGTGCCTCCCCGACAGCTCACAGAGAATACGGTGAGATTTTTTAATCATATTCTATCGTTATCTAATTAACGAAAAATTGTGACATGACTAATAGATTGCTTATGTGTTATTTAATTAAAAAAAAAAAACTCTATTTACAAAATATTAAAAGAGTCACATCAGCGCTTAGAGGGCAAAAAAAATGTCATGTCAACATTTAAAATATTTTGCTTTTTCAGCGATTAAGGAGCGTGTTGGAACAAAACTGCATGAGTGGAAAGAAAAATTTCTCTCACAAGTGGGGAAGAAGGTATTATTGGAAGTGTAGCCCTATCCATGCCAACTTTTTCCATGAGTTGCTTTATGTTGCCTAAAGGGTGGTATTTCGAGTTGAGTAAAATGATGAGCAAGGGCAACATGGATCGAATTTAAAATGCATTAAATGGGATGGAAGAAGATGTGTAATAAGAACTTAGGGTAGATTGGCTTCCGTGATATGCATCTCTTTAATCTGGCCTTGCTAGCAAAGCAAGAGTGGAAGTTGTTGACTAGCCAGACTTCTCTATTGTTCCGTGTGCTTAAGGCTCACTACTTTCCTCAATTCCAAACTGTCACCAAATACTTTGTACGTTTGGAGGAGTATTATGGGGACAAGGGAAGTTCTACAGCTTGGTTTCCGTTGGAAGATTGAGAATGGTAGGCAGATCAGAATTTGGAAGGACTCTTGGCTTCCCACTCACAGTACTTTCAAGGTAGTATTTCCAAAACCTCAACAATCCCCTTATATCTTTGTTAGTGATCTAATTGATGAAATAATAAGGCATGAAAAGGAATGTGATTGATGCTTTATTCCTACCTCATGAAGCCTCTATTATTAAATTGCCTCTACATCAACAATACCCTTACGACATAATTATTTGTGATTGCTCCAAGTGTGTGTCAAAAGTGCTTATTTTTCTACTGAAGCAATGCGCCAGAGCTGATGTGGGAGAGTCTTCAAATCCTGATAGCTCTAAATCTATCTGGAGGGCAGTGTGGACAACAAATATCCCCAACAAAATCAAAGTCTTCAGTTGGAGAGTAAAACTTTTTGACAAGAAGATTAGTTCTACTGTTACATGTGAGTTGTGCAAGGAAGAGCCTGAGACTTGCATTCATGTATTGTAGAATTGCACAGAAGCACAATCAGTTTGGAGAATGGTACCGGGCACAAAATCTTTGCTGGAACACAATATACAACATGGAAGGATGTGTTTTCTTGGCTGTTATTGCATCAACAGTGTTCTTTGGAAATAATTTTCACTATTTCGTGACTTCTATGGAACAATCCAAATGCAAGATGGTGGGGGACAAAATCATGAGCCATTCAACTATGGTACACCGTGGTTTGGATCTTCAACCGCAATTTCAAGCAACCAAGGCTGGGAAGTCTGTAGAACATATATGTAGTACTGTGCATTTGGGTTCTAGAACTGAGGATAGAATGTTAGGTCTTTCAGTTGTGGCCTGGTTGTAAATACTCTAAAGAGATATCAGGCTGGCTAGTTTTCTATTATTGTTGCTTTTTATTTTGTTTTAGGTCCAGAATTCTGGTGGATTGCTACTTGATGGCGTTTTCATACTTTGTGTAACAATTGTTGTACATACTTTTTTTAAACATAAAAAATAAATAAATAAATAAAGCCAACTATCAACGAAATTGGAGTTGAGTTTGCCAATTCCTTGTGTTGGTGGTGGATATCCCTTTGCTGCAAATAGACTACAGGGTTGGAATGGCCGGCTTTGATTAAAAAAAAAAAGGCAGCAGCGATTGTAACTGCTGGGCTGAAATAACTAGTCTAATAAATCTCATAAAAAAAGTCAATAAGTTTTCTCTAAAAAAATGAGTGATTATTCAGTAATCCAAGATTACAAATAAATGCATAGTCCCTTTTCACATGAATGATAGGTCTCACTAATTAAATTTATGGTAGACCCCACCATTCTGTGAGAGGGGAGACTACGTATTTATTTGTAATCTAGAACTATTGAATCATTTTCCCTGAAAAAGAGAAAGCGGGATGGAAGGCAAGCACTGAAATGGCTGTTGCAAATAATCTCAACCCATGTGCATTATTATAAAAGACCATTACAAGATTAACAACAGGCTTCACATGATCGAAGATGTTAATGGACACCAAGGAAAAATGAAAATAAAATGTGGGAAAAAGAACTCACTTATACAGCATTATTATTACAAGAAGATGTCTCAAATGCCATGCGGAGCAAAAGCATACAAACATGCACAACAGAACCCTTTTGCCTCTGGAGTGCTCCAAAACCCAGATAGCTGCGACAAGTACTCAGGAAAGTTCCGTACTGACTTGCTCAAAGGGAAAACCCCAAATGTACTGACTATGGTTCTATTCCTATCGAAAGCTCTATTGTCCATTAACAAATGCAAATCTGTACCTGATTTTACAATTCTGGAGGTTGAATTACTCCATTCTCCGTGTCCTGCTACTCTGATTGTTTCACTAATTGTATCATTGGTGAACATTGCCTATCAAATAGCATGCTGCTCCAGAAAACCATATGCATATCATAAAGCAATCAATTTTCAAGCATCCCGATTTAAAATTTGCTGTCTGACAAATTTAGCCAAGCAAATCTTTAAACAAGTTCGGATTTTGACTTGTTGGGTTGACACCCATCTGCCTCACAAGTGCATCCTTTTCTAAAGAATCTTTAAGGTTCGGACCTTTAGTAAATTGTGTTTGAAGTGTAGGACTTGATAACCCAGATGTGAGATTGGTGTCATAGCTGTTGCTTGGGAGAGAATTTTCAGCACTGCTACTCTGCCCACTTACAGGTGTCTCTGCATATAGTGCCATAATATCAGGTGCTTCCGTAGCACCAACTGCACCATGATTCACTGAAGTAACTTGAGTTGGGTCAAGAAGCTCTTCTAACTGCTTGAATGGGTCCACAGATGGAGCACTACTTGTAACAGTTGGTTCACCCAAGTCAAGCAAGTCTGGAGGAGGTTGATGATTCATCTTCTCCACTGAAGCTTGACTGGATACAACTGTGGCCTTTGGTGCCTGAGACTTCTCTGCAGCATGGCTACTTGCCTTGGCAACCTTATGGCTAGCTGAAGTAGGCCTCTTCTCAGTTTTTGAGGATCCACCAAACAACGAAGCAGCAAGCTTCTGCTTTTCAGGAGTAGTTTCAGCTTGAGGCTTCCTTGAGTCATAAGTATTACGTGCTTTTGAATTTACATTGCCTGCAGTATCTACTTGTGTGATCCCATTTGCTGTATTCTGGGAAGTATTTGAGGTAGATGATGCAGGAGAGGAGTATGTTGGTTTACCCCACTTTCTTTGAACACCATCAAGTCTTAGCTTGAGTTCTGATGACTCTGCATCTGATACAGATGGCACTGCTGCAACCTGGTGGGTCTCCCTTGAATAAGATGGCTCCGGTACCAGAACAAGTTCAGTTGAGGGTGCAACTGAAGCTAGAGGTATTCTTGATGGCATTGGGGCCTTTGGAAGCTCATATGCCTCAAACCTAAGACCATGCATCGAAGCTTCATGCTGGTCTTGGCTTCCGAAGTTGCTGATATTTGACATACCAGAGCGCTCACTCTCAGGAATGTAGGGTTGAGCACCATTTTCCAGCGATTGTTGGACATAACTGTTGAGGAATGAGAGGTTTTTGTCAATCTGCAAGGAGAATTTAGAGATGTTAGGATTCTGGAATTAAATAATGTGAAGAATATCAAAACAGATCAGTCAAGTGGCACACATTAAAAGTCAGCCAAAACAGAAGAGATGCCTTACGAAGGTACTAAGATGCACTCCCCCATGCAGGCACACTCCCCACCCGTCCAGAGGTGCATGCACCCACACACACACACACGTCCTCTACTGAATTGTGCATCAGCACATGACATATTTTCTCCATAAATACATCCAAAGTATGATTTCTTCCAAGCAACTGACAATCATAATTTAGAGGTGGGGAAAAACACGATGTACATGAAACAAATTTGAATTGCTACCAAGCATAACGCATAAATATACAATCCAAAAAGAAGATTCTCAAGCAAACAAGCAAAGGATTTACCTTTGCAAAAACTTCGAAAAAGTTGATTTTATAGAAAAGAAACAAGTCACAAGAACTGAGTGCAACAAAACCCAAACTCTGATTAAAGCCCACTAAGTAGACAAGCATGCCACAGAGAGGTACAAATTACTAATACTTAATATGCTTGGCAGCACCTACCGGATCAGCAACATATATGGATTCGTTTGCACTGAAAGTATACCAACTGTGGACTAACTATGACCCCTAAGCAGTGATTCTGAGTTTTCCACAATCTAACCCCCACAGCCCAGCAATCAAGTGATTCCCCTTCAGCTTCATAGGGGGTCACGATAATAGATAGCAACCTGCTAAGTTATTATCTTGATACTCATTTTACTCTAACGTTCAATTAAATAAATCTCAGAACATTCTCCAACTAAAATTGATGTGTTGTTTCTTCAACAAACTTCCTAAAAATAACTAAAAACCAATCCCCATTTCATAGCAATCGTAGCTTGATACTTGGTCTACAGTTCATTGGTTCTGAAAATTCATAGAAGGCGAGGATAAGATTTGTAAGACCAAGAGAGAAAAAAAAAATTAGGAAAGAAAAGGAATGCATGCAGAGGCAAAGGGGCTAAGATTCAGATCTAATTTATTAGTTCAACAAAGTATTCAGACATCAAACCATGAAAAATGATAAACTCTCCTCTAAAACATATTCTCAATATAAATGGGACAAATTATTATTTGAACAAATTTTGATTTGATGAAGCCACTAGAAAGTACAATTTAATGAATCAGATATAATCCATAAGTCATTTCCACCAAGAAATTTTCCATTCCAGTACCCTCCACCTTAAGAAAACATACCACCAAGGTTATCTGACTATTGGAATCTCAAAATGTATCTCTCTCACTCAATTTGTAATTTAAGTGTAACAATATAAACAGACCCTGAACCACAATTTATCTTTGATTTTAACTGTGCCATGCCAGAAATGAGAAACATACTATAATTCAGAATAGCACTTGCAAAACCTGAAGTCTGTTATCTTCTTCAGCGCATAAAAATGCCCATGTATGGAAAATTAGATCCAGAGCACCTCAAGAATATCTACAATCCATATATACGTACTGGTAGAAGAAATAAAAAAAGGGGGGAATTTTAAGATACGGTGCCTCAACCAATAAACAGCAACGATATTTCAGTCAATTTTACAAGACTGCAGTTAATGGTAAACAGCATGCACTTCCATATCTCTCACATTATCACCTTTTTTCTTTCTTTTGATAAGTAATCACTTTTTATATCACCTGCTTCAGTCTCAATCTCTCTTAAAGCGGGTTTAAGTATCAAGCCATCTGAAAGTGAACTTAAATCACATAAGGTACATGATAACCAAACAGGACTTGATCTTTCCTAGATATCAGTAGCTAACAACATTTTATCAGAAGATCACAACACCAAAAACATAGCACAAATTGAAGTGAACCAGATGAACAAACTCAACACTCAATGCCACAAAATGGAAATTAAACAAGAACTCAAAATAGAAACACAAGGCCTCTAGAATAGCAGACTTATAAATGGAGAAACAAGAAACAAGTTCAGATCAACAGATAAAATAAGCAATATGCAGGATTCAAGACTACCGAAAAGAAGCATATAAAAGGGGAGGCACCTGCATGAGATTCGAAATTAATGCTAGTACATTCTATAATTACCTCTATGTCTTCACAACTTGCGTCTGATGGCATAATACTCTCAACAGCATGAGCATCTAAGCTAATGACCGCTTGCAATTCATATGCACGTTGCTGCAAATCTGTAGAGTGGGAAGCTGATAATTCTTCAACCAAAGATTGACACTACATCAAGAGAAAGAGTTACTAATCTAGAAATTAGTCTGCAGAGTGCAGAATATCAGAATGTAATAGCAGTGCCTGATAAATAAATAAATAAATAAAGGAAAGAATATATATGCACAAACAACAGATGCAAGGATGCTCTAGCATATGGTGGAATTTTGTAGGAAAACTAAATTTATAAGAAGTTACAAATAGAAGTTAGGGCATCCATACTAACAATTCATTGCAACGGACCCCGAATGCAGTGAAAAGAGAGCTAAGATTAGTTAGTGCATTTCCTAAAAGCAATGCTTTACACTAGTGCCCAGGTGTAGTGAGAAATGGGCAAGGTTTCCTCTATTTTGATGGACGGGTGAAAGTAAAGTTAATCCAAGAGAATAGGATTCGTATACACTTGAAATTTATAGGGTCTTTAACACGAAAACTAATGGAAATAGTAGATGCAAACTAGGACAAAAATAAACATAGTGTACCTTAAGGAAAACTAAGTTGGTAGGTGAGAAATCTAGAGAAATTGAACATACAAAATATAAATTATGGTATACTGTATACAAGAAAAGTAAAAAATAGAAATAGGATTAGAAATGGGATAAGATAATTATAAATATAATTAAAGAAAAAGTTATTGAGGTTAGGAGGATAGGGAATCGAATATCATTACTAAAACTAGTTTTAGGAGAAGAGATAATTATCATAGTTAACGCATAAGCTCCTCAAATAGAACTGAAGGAATCCATTAACCAAAATTTTGGGAAGACATGGATGTATTGATTCAAGGGTACCAACCGGAGAAAATAAATTTATTGGAGAAGATCTGAACGGTCATTTTGGAAAAGATAGTGGGGACTTGAGAGAGTTCATGGAGACCAAGGGTATGGAGCAAGGAATGAGTTAGGAGATGGTATTTTAGACTTTGCAATGGCATATGATCTACTATTGACGAACACTTGATTCAAAATGAGGGATTCATACTTAATTATGCTCAAAAGTGAAACAAACGTTAGTCATATGGATTTCATCCTTTCTTAAAAAGTTGATAGCATATGTAAAGATTACAAGGTGATACCAAGCGAGGGTGTAGCCACTCAACAATTGGGTGATACTACATATTTGTATTAAAAGATGGAAAAGAAGATATATTAGATAGAGAAACCCAAGAATTAGATGGTTGGGATCGAAAGGAGAAAAACAAGTGGTGTTTATAGATAGAATGATCAAAGAAGGCAAGTGAGGCCTAGATGAAAATATATTAAGATGTGGAATGAAATGGCTAAATTTAGATAGAATGATCGAAGAAGGCAAGTGAGGCCTAGATGAAAATATATTAAGATGTGGAATGAAATGGCTAAATTTATTACAAGAATTTTTTTTTTTGATAGGTAATAAGAACTTTATTAGATCTGAAAAAAACTCTCCCAAGTGCACAAATTATGCACTTACAGGAGAGGAAAGAATACAAAAGAGAAAAAACACATTAATCAGCATTAAGAGAAACTACAAAATCTGGAAGAGAAGAGGAAAATTTATTACAAGAATGCTAAAGCACTATTTGGAGAATCTAAAGAATGTAGGCTACCAACTAAGGAGACTTGGTGGTAGAATGTGATGGGCCAAGCAGTAGTTAGATGAAAGAGAGAAAGCTATAGAAGCCTACCTAGATGCAGAGACAATGATGCTTATGAAAATTATAACAGTGGCAAACATGGAAGCTAAAAAGATGGTCCAAGAGGCTAGATTTAAGTCTTATGATAAATTATATAGCAAGTTGGGAATGAAGGATAGAGAAAAGAATATTTACAAACTTATTTAAGACAAGTAAAATGAAAACAAGACTTGAATCGTTTCGAGTGTATTAAAGATGAGGATCAAAAAGTGTTTGTAAAGGACGAGTAGAGTAAAGAGAGATTGAAGAGTTATTTTGATAAACTTTTTAATGGAATCCATACAAGAAACTAGAGCGAATTAAGTAATCCAATTGAACACCAAAAAAAAAAAAAAAAAAAGAAAAATTCAAAGCTGTGCCAAAAAACCATGGAATTAAACTTATGAATCATACTATTAAACATTGGGAGAGCGTAACTGAGCATAGGTTAAGATACGAAACGACAAAATTAGAGAATCAATTTGATTTTATCTTAAGGTGGTCTACCATGGAAGGTATTATCTTACACACATAATGGAGAAATATGAAGAAACTAGATGTATGGTTTTTATTGATCTAAT
Organism: Fagus sylvatica; assembly: GCA_907173295.1. Taxonomy (NCBI): domain Eukaryota; kingdom Viridiplantae; phylum Streptophyta; class Magnoliopsida; order Fagales; family Fagaceae; genus Fagus; species Fagus sylvatica. The sequence continues at coordinate 2,653,895 of OU015765.1, forward strand.
GAAAGCATATGATAGGATACCTAAAGAAATTATGTGGCCAGTTTTAGAAAAGAAACCCGCAAGAAGATCTTTTTATTATGGCTCAAATGATCTTTTTATTACTTAAGTTGAAATATGATGAGGTACACTACATTTGATCTTCACTTTTATAGTTCAAAGGCCATAAATACCCACATATATCTTCTTCTTCTTTTTCCAAGTAAATATTGCATTAAGAAAAAAATGGCATCGCCCACATACACAAGATGTATACATCAGGAACACCAACATCAAGCAGTATACACACATCCAGTAAGCATCTCAACCAAAGTATCAAAAGAAAACAAACCCGAGGCATTTATCCACTCAAGCAAAGTCCTGAGGAATAGAAGCTTCAGCTCAAGACAGATTTTTCACATCCTTTAAAAGTCTGGGCATTCCTCTCATGCCAAATGCCATGCATGAGATAATACTCTCCAAATCGCCCCACTGTTACCTCTACCAAACTTACGTTGCCAACTTGCTAAAAGCTCCACTACACCCTTCAGCATAACCTAATGAATCCCAAAAAGAAAAAGTATCATACTCCAAAGCTCTCAAGCAACGAGGCAATGGAGAAGTAGATGATCAATAGTCTCCCCAGTCCTCTTACACATGCAACACCAGTCTATAATGATCAATCGTTGCTTCCTGAAGTTATCAACAGTTAGGATTTTGCGCAGAACTATTGTTGAAAGGAAAAAAACTGACCTTAGTTGGCACTTTTGGGCTTCCACAAACTCTTCCAAGGAAAAGACGAAGGGGTTGTGGAAAGTAACATTTTATAAGAGGATTTAACTTCAAAGACTTTCTGGGAAGAAGGATTCCAGCAAAGGGTATCCACCCCACCTTGCCTTATCAACCCAGCTTGCCTTATCAACCCAGAATGAATCGTGTCCAAAAAATTAGCAACGAACTCCAAGTCCAAATCATGGACCAGCCAAATGAAGCTGAAATCCCAGTGGTAAGTATCCCTAATAAAAGTCAAAAGATCCGCCACTTAAGCATCCTTATCTTGTTCAAAACTATATAGTTCCGGGAACGTTTCCTACAACAATATACCACCACACCAGGAGTCATGCCAAAACTTTAGAGAAGATCCATCGCCTACCTTGAAGCTAATGAACCAGTTAAAACCCTCCCAACCCTTCCAATGTTCTTCCAAAGGCTTAGCCCATAAAATCCTCGAGTTTTGTTTGAGCACCAACCCCCCACATGCTTCTATATTTATGGTCTACCATGCTCCTCCGTAAAGCATCTCTCTCAGTTGCATATCTCCAAAGCCATTTCCCTAACAGCGCCTAATTGAATAAGACTAAATTTCTGATATCCAGATTCCAGACCGCCACATTGAAGGGGTTCACATATACAACTCCAATTGACTAGATGAAACGAATAGGTATAAGGACAAAAACAGAGAAGCAACTTCTCTCTTTCTTCGCTTCTATATCTATATAAAAGGCAAACGAGGAAAGGAAGGAGCCATGGACGCAAGACAGAGCTCTTAGCGAGCTCTCCCCCACCACTATGTGTATGTGGAGGTTCATTTGGTATTGATAGATCTGAAATCAAGCATACAAGGTGAAATCGATACACCATCTTTGCCAAAACAAGCCCAAATCCATGTTGAGAGTTGAAGCTGTGTCCAGAAATCCCCTGCAAGTTGGACCTAGATATCATACCCCCATACTCATGTCACATCACGTCAACACAGGTACCACGGGGTAAAGTGCCAAGTCCATGAAACAGACCCAGTGGATCATGGTTTTTCCTAAGCAGCATATTGCTTTGAGTCCGTTTCAAACTTTTGTCTTTATCTCCACCCACCCACCAGGCCACATGGCCAAGCTTTAATTAAATTTTTTTTTTTTTTTTTTTCATTTTGATTTTTTTTTTTCTCCATTATCTAGATACAAGTATATATCATTATTATTGGTTAGGCTTTGATAGGTAAGAGTGAGATAGGGACTTATCATTTTAAAGACTCTTAACAAACTAATAGGCTTTGACAATAAGCATATAAACAACATGTATATATAAAACTAGCGGTAACCCTAAAAGGCTAACAGGTACCGAAATACTGTATTGACAACTTTGGTTATTACTTATGTTTTGGGCTTAGTGTTTATGTAAGTTAATGTTTTAAATGACTACTTGCCTAGAAAGTTTAAGACACTTATTAGGAGTACTTATATGACCGTCTTTGTGACTACTTGCCAAGGAAGTTTACGACATTTCCAGAATGTAAGCAGTGTAATCTATCATATTATGAATGAAATTCTAAAGAGGCAGGCTAGTTTTTACTATAAACTTATTCTCAAGGGCAAGATTCAGATGGTGGCAAAAGTACAGAGCCACTTAAAGCAAAGAAAACAATCAGTAAGGAAAAGTTATTTGGCCTTTGAGCATAGTGTTTCACATACCTCGGGTAACATATCCGCTTTTCTCCCAGCTGCTATTTCAAATGCATATATTTTCATGAGTGCAGTAACTGCATATGCCTTCAAAAAAAGAAGAAAAAAAAAATCATTGTCCAGTAGATGAAAAATGTAAAAAGCTGAGGCAGCAGTTCTTTGATGAAAAAATGTAATGTGCTTGGAGATGAATCAATCACTTTGCTTCTCAAACTGAGTCATACCCAGCATTGATCTACCTATATTGAGCTTAAATGAATTTCTTCACTATTTAGAATTACATTCACTTCCAAAGAATAAGAACAAAACACCTGATGAAACATATAGCAATTTGGTATTTAGCTAATGAGTAGTTTTGTTAGTGATATAGTATTTGACCTTAATGTTCTGATTGTGAACATTTATCTCACAAATAAGCTGTAAGATTATCAGTTGCTTGAAATCATTACATAAAACACCCATCTTCAATAAGATTAACGTCTTCCCAGCCATCTTTAATTGTTCTTAACTAGGAGATTATCTGAATGTCCACCCAAAACAGTTACTCTCCTATTACATCCATTTCTTCCAAGATACACGCACATATAGGTGATTACAAAGCATACAGCTACACCCCCACAGGGGTGCCCCGGTGATGGGCTCATTGGTCTAGGGCACATAAACCCAGAGATCCCAAGTTCAATCCACCACACTATTGACTCATGGGATTTTCGGGGTGTCTCATTAGTAAAGAGTGGATTTAGTCTGGCCAAAGGCTAGGATACCACTTCTTTAATATATATATATATATATATATGAAGAAGCATACAACTATACAGGCATGTTCCTATGAGTTTTAACCAAAGATGGAATCAAACATGTAACATGACAAATACATTTAGAATCTCTTTTCCTAGTCTAAGCAGCAATGCTCCTGCCTTATATATGAAAAAAACAAAAAAAGTCGGACAAATTTTTTATTTTTTTTAATAAAAAAAAAAAGTCGGACAAAATTACATATCCCACCCTCCAAGTTTTTAAATGGCAGAGGAGCTCAGCTTTTAGATGCAAATAGAGCTCAAATACATGTAAAAAATGACACCCGAATTAAGGCCAAGGGAAGTTACCTAAAAAGATCTGTGGTATGCAGCATGGAACAGATATGTGGTAAACCACTTAATTTGGAACATCAAACATAGTACACCAATATTATTTTTCATAGGTAAAATAACTATATTGAAACCTGAAAAAAATTTCCCCTAAGTGCATAAAATATGCACTTACAGGAACACAAGTTACAAAAGATACAAACATTAGGAAGCAGGATGTAATACAGTGGTTAAGGAAGCAATAAATTCAGGAAGAGAGGGTGCTGCTGTAAACCCCAAGATCTGGACCAATCAAACAAGCACGAGAAATGTTCCGGGAGCTGATTACTGGGTCTCACCATATCCTCAAAAATACGACTATTCCGTTCTTGCCAAAGGACCACATTAAACAAAGCGGAACGAGATTCCAAATTTCTGAAGAGTGTTTCCCAAACCAGTTTTGCCAACCAAGTAAAAGAACTACCACACTAGCTGGAATCACCCAAAAGATCCCAAAAGTCTTAAAAACAAAAACCCACAACTTAGTAGCCAGCTCACAATGTAAAAGAAGATGGTCTTCTGTCTCCCAATTGTTCTTGCACATGCGACACCAGCCAGCCAAAATATGCCCCCTTCACTGTCCAAATAAAAAAAGAGGCACGTCTAGGAGCTTTGACACCCCGGATACCTTTCCAAGGAAACCTTCTCCTATTGGAACCTCTCAAGGCAGAATAAAAAGACCTAACATCAAACTGACCATTCTTGCAAAGTTTCCAAACCATAATATCTTGCCTTTCTCTGCTCGAAAGAAGGGGATGAAGGAATTGAAAGAAAGACACAACCACATAGATTTCCCAATCATTAAAATCTCTAACAAAGGAAATGTGCCACTCACCAGAACTAGACAATCCGGGCCTGACCAGAACTGAATCAATGGAGACATTCCGATTCGTAGAGCAAGTGAACAGAAGAGGAAATAAGTCCTTTAAAGGAGTGACACCACACCATCTATCATACCAAAATCTGATCCGATTTCCCACACCTCCAACAAACTCAATCTGCTCCATGAAAGCTTCCCACACCAAAGAGATGCTCTTCCATAACCCACACACATGAGATCCCCTATAAGGCTTGGTACGCCACCCTCCCACTCCATCCCATATTTGGCAGCTATATCTTCTCGCCAAACAACGCTCTATCTTCTCAAGAATGGAATTCCAAACAGGCAGGACTTTATAGGATGCCCCCAAAGGCATACCAAGATACATCATCGGTAAGACTCCAGTACGACAGCAAAGAAGATCAGCCAAAGACGACATATTATCCACCTTACCCACAGGAACCATCTCACTTTTGCTTAAATTTACCAGTAGACCAATAACCGCCTCGAAACATGACAAAATCATCCTAATGTGAAGTAGTTGCTCCGGAACAGCATCACAAAAAATAATAGTATCATCCGCAAAGAGTAAGTGAGATATGCGCACCTCAGCCCCCCCAAGAACGCCTATCTCAAAAACCTGAATGAGGCCCGCCTACTCTATTTCCTGAAACATCTTGCTTAGGATCTTCATAATTAAAAGAAATAACTAGGGTGATAAAAGATCTCCTTGTCGCTACTCGAGAACTACCAAAAAACCCAGCAGGAGAGCCATTGACAAGAACAAAAAACTAAACCGTAGAAATGCAAGTCTTAATCCAATTGCACCATTTGGTCCCAAAGCCTATCCTTGCCAGAAGATATAATAAACAATCCCAATTAACATGGTCATACGCCTTCTCAATATCCAACTTACAAAGAATCCGCGGAATAGAACATTTGAGTTGACTATCTAAACATTCATTCGCAATCAACACCGAATCCAAAGTTTGACAACCCCCCACAAACGCATTCTAAGAGTCAGAGATCAAAGATTCCAAAACCACCTTTGACTCTATTGGCCAACACCTTAGCCAAAAGTTTATACATGTTGCCCACTAAGTTAATGGGGTGAAAATCTCGAATGTTCAATCCATCTCTCTTTTTGGGGATCAAAGAAATGAATGTAGCATTTGAGAGATTTCTCAAATTTACAATGGTCATGGAACTCCTCAAAAAGACCCATAACATCATCCCCAACTACCTCCCAACACTTTTGGAAAAAAAAGCCAATGTGAATCCATCAGGCCTTGGGGCCTTATCTCCCTTAAGATCCTTAAGAACTTGGAACACCTCCTCTCTTTCAAACCTCCGTTCCAAGTGAAAGCTATCATCAACCCCAATGGATTTAAAATCCAGCCCATCCACCGAAGGCCTCCAAACCTCTTCCTCTTGATATAGATTTTCATAAAAAAGCACTAAATTATCCCTGATATCCACAATATTGTCATGAATAGTGCCATCCACTTCCACTCTCTCCATATAATTACGACAACGATTGGAATTCACCATCTTATGGAAGAATTTAGTTTTATTGTCCCCCTCCTTCAGCTAAAATACACGTGATATTTGCCGACAAAAGATTTCCAAATGAGCTAACCTTTCCAGCTCCAAGATACATTCCTTGCGTCTGTTACGTTCAGCCATAGAGAGACCCCCCAGATTTTCTTAATCATCAAGAAAAGACAACTCTCTCGTAAATTATAATTGTTTAAGACCAACATCCCCAAACACCTGCTTGTTCCAAGTCTTAAGATCTTCCTTCAAAGCTTTCAACTTACAAGCCAACACAAAACTTGGAGAACCAATGAATGGGTAGCTACATCAGGGAAATGCTCTTCCCAGTCAGTTGAAATCGAAGCCCTATCAATCCTAGACATAGACGGATTTTTCTGATCTACAACTCCAAGTAAATCTTCCTCCACCTCCTAAAGGCAAATCCACCAAGTTTAGATCTTCAATGAAATCCGAAAATTCCAGCATTGGAGGGCTTAGTCTTCTACACCCCAATCGCTCACTTGGAAATCTAATTACATTGAAATCACCAAAAACACACCAAGGATGGACCCATTGTTGCCGAATGTCTCGGAGCTCCACCCAAAGATTCTGCCTAGTAACATCACAGGTGGGACCATAGAGTCTAGTGCCAACCCATACAAAACCATCAATGACCCCCACCAAAGGCAAGACACCAAAAATCGACCCACAAAAGAATCGAGTTTCTCCACAACACGCTTGTCCCATAAAAGAAGCACCCCTCCTGCAGTGCCTACAACATCTAGTACCTCCCAATCAGCATAAGGGTTTCCCCATAAGCTTCGAATAACCCTCCAATCTAGATAATCCAGTTTCGTTTCTTGTAAACGAACCACATCACACTTCCAATCCCTCAACCAAAATTTCACCAGATCACGCTTGTGGGGATTATTAAGTCCCCGCACATTCTAAGAAAGAATTCTTAGCTTCATAAAATTCAAAAAAGGCCCGAGACACCACAAAACCAAATAATCAACAAACACTAGGACGACCATCATAACTGACGGAGGAAGCTAAGTTACGAAGCTCCCGAGTACCTTTCTTTACTGAACCCATAGCTTGCCTTTTCCTCTTAGGTCCTTTACGCTTATATCTTTCAGCCTCAATACGTTGCAACAAATCCAAACATTGCTGCTCGTGGCTACCAATCGGGAAACCCACCAACCAACAAAATCCTTGGTACTGCTTCTTCACCCAATGGGAAGGATCCATCCCAACTTCTTGAAACGCCATAGACACTTCGTGATCAAAGCCAAAAGAAGGGTCAATCACTGCCAAAGGCGTGCAACACAGAGGAGATGAATTTCCCATGCCATAGAGCTGCTTAAAAGCCACCACTTGAAAAGTATCCTCCACCTTCCTACCCCCCATTTCATCTTCAAAGCCCGTAGAGAGAGGAGAAAACGGTGCTTAAGGTGGATGGAGATTGAAAAGAAAGCTTACCCAAGTTCTCCGAAGCATCTTCGGAGACCTGATGCGTAGGTGACCCCAACAACTCCGGCGACCCTGTACCGATCTCTAACTCAGCCAAGTCCACCCTTACCAAAGCATTAGTATAAGTCTCGAAGTCTCCGAAGATTGCGTTGTATGGGTCCTCGCGCAACTCACCCTCCTCAACCTAATCAGCGGCGATGGAAGACATTGTAGGCTCCGAAACAACCAACTCCATCGATGTCTTTACTGAGGAATCTTTAATAACCTCAGGAACAACGACATTGAGGAACGACGGAGCCTCTTCTAGGACATCGTTCAAGTCTCCCAATTTGGAAAATTCTGCCTCGAAACTAGGGGCATTGACATCAGAAGAACCCATGCCCTTCAAAATGGGCTCCACAAGAACCAGGGTCATTGGATGAGCTATGCTTGAAAAGGGCTTCAAAGGGGTTATAATCCCTTTGTTGGGCTAGGGCCACTGCTTGATGTTTTAAAGAGACCCATTAGGATTTTTGTGCTTCCCCTTCATTTTTGGTAACCCATAAAGTTTTCGGGAAAGGAGTCCAAACAAAGAAAGATTACGAGTGGGTCGTGGAGCATCCAAGTGCATTAAAACCCGTGAATTTGAAATAGAACAGCTGTCTCTCGACCTAACTCCCTACGTGAAAGGCGCGACAATTTTCCTCGAGGAGCGAAGATTGCGCGAAGACCCAACAAATCCAGAATTTTCAATTTTAGTTGTAGCACCACCTACCGAAACACCCACCAAGACGGCGCCTGTCGGATTCTTCTCTTCCCGACCCAAGAAAAAACGCCAGAGCTCACTCTCAAGCTTCGCCCAATCATTCCCCCTTGATCCTTCTAGAATCCTAACAATACCCCTCTGAGCACCGCTGTGATAATCCGCCACCTCCAAGTAACTACCCCTCTGATTCTTCAGGCAGCTAACCTCGAGAATACTATAATCACTTCTAAGAAATTGAAAAAACTTTTATCCTCCTTATGTCTAACTGTCTCTATTACTTCCAACAACCACTTTAGTCTAGTCATTCCCAGCCAAATCAATCCCTGCGTTCCTTGATCTGATAGGGAGCACATCTACCACCATTAAAAGCCAAGGTGAAAATCTTAGCTCCCAAACGAAAGACTAAAATCTTATCCCCAGGAGAAGTATGTTTAGGAGATGCCCTCTTAATGGGCGGCTGAAGGTTACAGGGGTGAGGGAGTGAAACAGGTTGATTGTTTATAGGGTTTAAGGTAGGGACCAAAGATGTAGGTTTGAGAGAATGGGTGGCTGGCAATTCTACAATGTGTTGCATAGGTGCCACGATGGGGTGTATCGATAGAGCTAAAAAAGGGTAGTGCGTTAGGTTGTGGGGAGGTGTGGGAAGGCAGGTGGGATAGAGAGGGGGGAGAGGGGGAGGGGGAGGGGGAGGAGGGAGGTGAATGGGATAGGGAAGCTGGGGGATGAGATTGGGACATGGGAGGGGTAGGTAGGGAGAGGGGGGGGGGGGGTGGGAGGCTGGTCATTCTTTTTTCTCAATATTAGCTAGGGGATGAGATCCTATTACTTATGATCATCAGTCTGTAGTAGAAGTTTGTCAATATTAGATTCACATACAATCTATATTGCTTGTTTAACTAGTACATTAGGAGTAGATTCACATACAATTTATATAGATTTTTTGACTAGAAGTTAGAATGTGATGAGATGGTTTAATTTAAAATCAAATAACTTTCCCTGATTTGTCCCCAAACTTCACAATCTATACCTAAGTTTAAGATGACTTTCTATATTGCCTTTCAAAATGCACCACATTTCCGTTCTACCAGGAATGCTTTCACTACAGTAGTAGTGAATCATGGTAACTCCTAAGACCAAATTCAAAATTCTATGAGCATCTCGCATTAATCATGGCTGGAACTCAGAAGCAGGTTTACAATAATTCAGATTATTTTGGATCTGTTTTAGGGTGTTCATAATTAAAAGCATAAAAATCAATTCTCTTATTTTCCATTTAGATATTATTTGAAAAAGATAACAATGTTTGGATTGATAGTGTAATAATACACACAAAAAGAGACAGCATATTATATATATATTACACGATACTCGAAGATGACAATACTATCACCATCAAAGAAAATAACACAATACAATTATCGTGGTTTAACTTTGGGATGATGGAGGCGTTTGAGGGGTGGTGTCGACAATAGGGTGATGGTAGTCACTGCAAGGCAGTGATATGGTAAAGTGGTAATGATGGTGATGTTGGCAGTAAACCAAACACAACCTAGTTACTATGAGAAGTATTCAATAAGTTAAAAACAGGCCAGCCAATAGAAACTTAAATTGCCGTACAGAATGAACTGAGGGATACCTTTACAGTTTCATCATTTGAATATGCCTCTGCCACATCACATAATTTCCCAGTAATATAAGAAGCAGAATACTTCCCATCAGCTGTTCCATACTCCCCGAAAACCCAACAAATGACCTGTAATCAGAACTAAGTGTTATGATGATAAAAAGTAGTATTCTTTCAGCAACATCTATATACCAGTGAATAAATAAAAAATGAAACTAAAGTAAGATAGTGTGTACTTGAAGAAATACAGAGGGAAGCTTTGGCTCCCCAATAATACGCAAATATGACTCCACCTGCACCCCAAAGAACAATTGCCATCAATAAAAAGAAGAGGGGAAAAATTTTTAAAATAGTCTGCATTTGTAGAGCTGAAGCTATTTACATATATGCATATTTTTAGACACAATTGCCATTCCATAAGCTCCTAATCTTTTATGATACACACAAAAATAAATGGGAAGGTGGGTTCTTGCTTTACATCTTATCTATTTAATCTATCATGGACTGTTAAATTCAATTGAAAATGAAAATAATACATAAGAATTGACTACACTTGAAACTTCTCTAACTGCAACCAATGAACAGAAAAGTAATCTCCATTCCATAAGCTCCTAATCTTTTATGATACACACAAAAATAAATGGGAAGGTGGGTTCTTGCTTTACATCTTATCTATTTAATCTATAGTGGACTGTTAAATTCAATTGAAAACAAAAATAATACATAAGAATTGACTACACTTGAAACTTCTCTAACGGCAACCAATGAACAGGAAAGTAATAGATGGCACCTCTTACAAAGAGGATGTACACTGTATCTTAGCGCAAAACCATATTTGTATAGTAAAGAACAATGGGGCGAATTATATACAACAAGGAGAAAAAAGATTACATGTGTACACAAGCTTTCTGTCATAACCATAGTTGTTAGGGTCGTGATCCGGATCATAGGATCCTACAATCTCAAATCTCAAAATCGATCCGGATTGCTTCAAAATCATTTGTATAATGGAATCGAGGTAGAATTGCAAACTGGACCGTGGAATCGCATAAGCCAATTCCAAAAAATTCTACCAACCGTATTTTTTTTGTTTTATTTTCTTGGGGCTTATGAAAAAAAAAACCCAAAAAAATATGGAATGGAGGGACACCAACAATCTTAATGAGTGACAGAGAGAGAGAACACAGCAAATAAGTTAAAGAGCAAGGTTATAAATGTGACGCACAAATAAGTTAAAGAGCAAGGTTATGAATTTCTCATCTTTAAGTATTACTGATATTATCCACATAGGCTAGTAGATGATGCCACATAACAAAATAATACATAGTAGCATCCTTATTTGCATCCAGCAAATCCATTACATTCTGTTATCCACAAATTATAAGAGAAAACACAAGAACTAAGAAAACAATGATAAAATTAACTCGGCAATAATTATTGTTTACTATTGATAAGTCATCTAGATTTTTCCCATTCACAAGTAGCTCATCTACATGATTCTCTTACCTTAAAACCAAGTATTTAACCTCTACATCTTATGTAATAGAAAATTCACACAATGAAATGGCATAAAAATTAACATATTTCATACATAAATAAGGTGCACAACAAAGTAACATACAGCAGATGATCTCAGCTGACTATCTGCGGCATCATCATCCTCGCCAAATCCCTCTGCGATCAACCGCATCAAGTTATGTGCCACCTTAATATTCACAAGATCTCCCGCATGCTCAAAGACTTTATTCATGGTCTGTGGAGTACACATCAAACAAAATATATTTTATACGTGTGAACACTCTAGAATGCAAAAGCATCATCACAATTACCTGGATAAACCAATGATTACTGGGTGCAAATTGCTCCGCAAGCTCAACACATCGAGATGCTATATAGGTTTTGAAATGATTATCATTAATGCTTATCATGTAGTCAATCATACGATCAACAATCACTTCAACATTGGGGGACTTTGTCATTTTATATAGTAGCTCAAAGGTTTTTCTCTTTAGAGTATCATCTGGGTCCTGTGTATTTCACGGCAAACTTGTATTAATACAAGGAAATGACAACAAGGTCGATTAAAAAGCAATTGCAATGAGAGCAGTACAAAATTCTCACCTCTAAGCAATCAATCACGGCGAGTTGGTGTTGTTCAGCGATCTCGGGACTTATCTTTATCAATCGACCAAGGGCATCAATACCCATATATTTAAGATTGTGACTGTCGCTCTGGGCCAGCACAAGATCACATTATATTAGTTATTAGAGTGATTGAATAGAAACTGGTAATGCACAAAGCATACATACATTACCTTCAAAAACCTGGAAATGACTTGAGCAGCAGCTTCTAATAATTTAGGATTAGGATAAATAGAAGAAACACAGCAAATGCATTCATAAAGAACAGCATTTCCTATATTACTCGAGGAATCACACTTCCTAAATATATCGCCAACGACGGTATACATGCTTTCACTCGCTTGCTTATCAGCAGTTCCAAGCAAAGCGAGAATTTTAAGTAATCTGATCTGAATAAAAGGCGCGGGCATCTGATGATAGTCGTAAGCTTTAGGTAATCGTCGTTCGGCGACTTGTTTAAGAATGCTGACAAAGCTGTGAACCAAATCCTTATAAGAATGGACATCTAGGGTTATAAGATCGAAAAGAGGACAAAGCGTGGCGCCCATGACTCCGGGATCGTTATCGCAGAGTCGCTTACGGAAATTGGAGACGAGATGAGAGACGGAAGAGGGAGACTTGTGATAGAAACGATGAAGAGCCATGATTGCTTTCTTTCTGACGGATTCCTTTTGGTGAGCGAGGAGGTCGACTACTTGAGGCAACACGGCTGGGATTGTTTCTTCGTTTATGAGTCTGCAAACGGCATTGAGTGCAGCGCAAACTACAAGATAGTTATCGGATTTGAGATCTTTCTGGATGGTGTTGACGATGAGGATTATGAGATCGTGATCTTCGTTCAAGAAAAGTGTTACGGCTAAGTAACCGGTTCGCTTCAGAAGGAGGCTATCGTCGTGTGTCATTTTGACGGCGTGGATGTAACCGAAGGAAGCGTCGTGGCCGAGCATCTCGACGTAGACAAGCCTTATGATGTATTCCTTCATCTTGCGCTTTGGAATGTCCGGCTCTGAAATTCGACGCTTTAGGGTTTCGATCTCGTGGACCACGATGCGATCCTCTTCGGCTTTGGATCGGGCTTCGCCGATCGACTTCACGAGCTCGAGAAACTCCTTCGATTGCCCGAATCCGCCTTGGGAACCCATCGCCAGCTCGCGACCAATCGTCTTCAATTGCTCCATTCTTTCTTTGCTCCTGATTTTTCTGCTAGGGTTTTAGGAGCATTTGATTTGAATTGAATTGATTTATTAGAGTGCAAGCCTGTTTTAGATCTGGATATGTGATTGGGAGAGAGAGAGGGACAAACCCGGAAGCAGTGGTGAAAGGTCACCCTTTTTCTTGTTGCATATCAACGTGTTCGAGTCGTGTCGAGCCGAATCATTACGGGTTTCGAGTTTGGACCAGCCAGGTCTCATGAAACCATTTTTCTTTTTCTTTTCTTTTTGGGAAATTAATATTATACTTGTTATTGAATTCACGGTCCAAAAAAAAATTAATATTATACTTGTTATTGAATTAACGGTCCAAAAAACAAAAAAAAAAATTATTTTTGATACACCAGTTTCAGTTTTATTCTTCAAAATAATTTATTTATTTATTTTTTTTAATCTCACATCTTTTTCAGAACAACCATAAGCTCTTTTCATTATTTGTTTTTTTATCTTATTTTATTTTTTACACATAATAATTTTTTTAAATATTTTACACATAAATATCAACGATTTTTTTTTTTTTTTTTTTTTTTGGTACAATAATAAGAAAAATGATTAATTAGATATTTCATCCTCAACCTTTTGGCTTTAGTATCAAATTGATTCTTAACCTTTCAACCGTGTCAAATTAGTCCTCGACCTTTTAACCTTATGGCTATAGTGTTTCTATAATTCAAGCCAATAATTACCCCACTAACCCATGTAGTATGGAAGTGTGGTAAGTGGTTATAATGCTTCCACAATTCAAGTTAATAACTACCACACTAACCTATGTAATATGGAAGTGTGATAAATGACTTTAGTGCTTCAATATAAAGACATATGTTTTTTACATGTCACTCTTTTAATAATACACACATAATTATGACTGCCAAATTTACACATTATGATGGCCAAATTATATATATATATATATATTATGGTGTAACACACCTTATTGGGGTTTTCATGTTGAGGTACTTGGTAGGAACTATCAGAATTTCCAATTATGGCTGTTTCATGTTATTTTTATGCCCATGAGCTGGCCTTTCACTTTTTTTTTTTTTTTTTTTTAAGTAATGTTATCAATGAACAAATCGGTCACAAAGGAAATTGCATGATGGAATAGTTATACTACACTAAACCCTTTGTTTTCCTTTATTCTTTGTTGTCATGGTCTTATATTTGTTTTTCCTTTTTCTTCTTTTAGTTATCTTCTCCATCTACCTAACACATTTTAATGGTGTGTGCATTCATGAATGGGAAGAACAATCATGATATCGTTGCTCATGTGTTTATGTGATGCAAATTGAAAAGGGTCATATCTTTCAGTTACACAATCATATTTACTATTCTCTCTCTCTCTCTCTATCTCTTTCTCTCTCAATCTATTTTCTGTAGACTTTGCACTGTAATATATTGTCAAATTACTGTTTACCTTTGCTCACATAACTTGTGATGCAAAGCATGTTAAAACAGAAATTTTTAGGATCATTTTTCTTTTTGTCGTTAAGTTGTTTTATGTTTAAACTTAATAATTTTGTTATGTTAGTCTCTTAAGTTTTTGTTTAAAAAGTCATGTAACTTTTCTGAATTTTGAATTAATCATGTGACCATTAATTAGTCATTTGACTGTTTAAATAAGCATGCCAACACTGTATGACAGATTTAGAACCATTATATTTATCGAAATTAATGGTTGTGATTGTGTCTTAGCTAGGGCAAACATTCTATTGTCTTATTTAAGGATTTTCTTAAGTTGTAATGGCAGTTTTTTTGGAGGATTGAATAAATTTTCAGCCCATGTTTGTGGCTTTCTGTCTCCCTTTCTTCTAGGGATTGAGTTTGGGTGTTCTTGCTAATTTGATAGCTTGAACTAGCTCTCTGTTTTCCTTTGTTAAACTCTTTTATACTCAAATCATATTTAGAATTGAATCAACTTGATTAGGAGAACCCTAATTCCCAGTTTAACGGAGCTTAACTGTCATACTTTAGCCTTATCACACTAAACTGGTGTGTTTGGATAAAAAATTTGTTAAATACACATAATTTTACAAATGATGGGATTTAAAATCCCATCATTTAAAATTCCATTATTCATAATTTTCACCATTTGGATGTAACACTAGTATTCTATTCTGTCTTTTTCATTATTTCTTTCATTATTATTATTTTATGGTCGTCTCATTAAACAAAAGTTGCTCACTCAGTCACTCAATTTTCCTTCCCAAGCACTAACTCAGTTAGACCAACACCACCACTAAAGCTCAAAATCTCTCATCCTCACTACAAGCAAGCTACTACACCAAGCCACATAGAATAGTCAAAGTGTCAAACTACCATATTGGGGTGTTGATCTCGGGTTTTGGTGGGTCATTCGTGTTGGAAGATTCGTTGTTAGATCGGATCTCGGTGAGGATTCGATTAGTTAGTTTGTCAATCTTCTCTGCATCAAGTCGTTGTGGGTGAGGTTGAACGGCGTAATCACGTTCCACCGTGTAAATGAACATTAACGCATTATGCAATTAGCACACCAGAACAAAGAAAAGAAAAAAGGAAGGCTGTGAACGACCTTGAGCAGGAGGCCATAAGTTCTGGGGACTTTTCCTTAACAAGTGTAGGGTCAGAATCGGAGACAAAACAGTAGAGATGGAGGTGACTGAGAGGGTTTTACTTCGTGTGGACAGTAATAGGATGCTTGGTCTTGGTGTCGCCGCAGACGTGGTTGAACTGGAAGCCCAATAGCCCATCAAAGCTTCGATGAGGGCGCTTTTGTTGTCCATCCGATGACCCTCTATTGGCGCCTCAGTTGGGATCTCGAACTCAAGGATGAAGGAATAGATGTCATAAAAAGGAGAAGGGTGAGATTTAGGTGAAAGAAATGTTAGCGTGTGATTTAGCAAAAGACACCACTTTAGATGGAATTTCTAGGTGGGATTTGAACCCCACAAATTCAATCTCAAAGTTCCATGGGATTTTTTAAATTCTGCCTGTTAAATCATCCAAACTCAGAAATTACAGAAAGTGGAATTTAAAATACCGCCTCACCCTCAAATTCCGGCTAAAAGTACCGTACCCAAACACACTATAAGTATCCATTTGAAATGAGTGCATTTTTTGCATGAGTAAATTTTCATTTTTCTTCTCCCCCAGTTTTATGACATGGTAATTAATACTTATTTTATTATTTATTTTTTATGCTGGTGCCATCCTCAAATTAAAATTAAGTGATTTCTGGAGGCCAGCTTGCCTACTTATAAAACAAAAAACAAAGCAGGAAAAAAAGAAAAAGAAAAAGAAGAAGCTTTGGATATTTTTTTCAAAGGAAAATTCTGTGGAATAGGATGAAGTAGTTTTCCCTTTCATGGCCATTGTTTTGGAATACATCCTGGAACTTTTATAGCTTACATGTCTTTCAGCAGCATCACACAATGTATTGATATTTGACAGGATATCCTAATCTCCAGCACTACATTCTTGATTGGAGTTGGCAATTGGAGGTATTGGGTTGGGTTTAGCATGATACATTAATCTTACATTTACATAAAATATCTGAATATGATGTTAGAATATTGGGGAAAGTAAAAACAAAACCTTAGATATTTTGAAATCTGTCATTTTAAACCCCACACCTTCATTATTGTCAACCCCAAAAATGAAAATTATTTCTTTTGAAAGTGGGTGTAGGGGGTCAAATTACACTTTGGGCTGTGGGTCATTGTTTTTATTCACCCTTCTTCCCCAATAACAAATGAAAAAGAAAATGTTGCTTCAGCCTTCAAGGGGGAGAGGCCCTCTCTACATGGTGGCATTGCTTCGTCTCCCAAACTCTTCTTTGCCCTGAAGACATCCACCTCTGTTTTCTAAAATGTTTTCAAATAGTTCCCATTATCTCTTTCTTTTCATCCTACTTGTGCATGTATTTTTTGGTCTTTTTCGGCCTGGCTTTGCCTTTTTGTTGTGATGGCTGAGCCAAGTGTAGAACCTATTGTGACCAGGACTAGAATTGCTGAACCAATATATGTCCCGTCTTTAACTAGGTAGCATTCCCCATCTAACCATCCTTTCCCATAGGGCTGGCTTCTGCTCATACTTATAGCTCCACACATTAATATAATTGCAATTCCAAAGCTAATCCTGCAACATGGATTAGTTTAATTAAGACTATTTAAACATTTTATATTAAGAACATGTTTCTGTGATCATATAAATTTTATTTTTCGAGGTGCCTGAATCTCAGATTAGATTAAGAAACTGAGACACCAGCTGTCCATGTTGTTAGAATTTTTTTAATCATATGGCCTGAGGTCTCCCTCCAAAAAAGTCTTTCTAGTTGCCAACCTGTGGCTAATCACAGAATCCCACGTCCCACTCCATTCCATAGTTGAAATCATGTGGCTCTTAGTTCATTGGAACTCGCATTAAAAGGAATGTCGATGTGGATTATAGTTGATAGGATAGGAAGTGGCAGGAAAAAGAAAGAAGGTGAATCTGATTTGGTAATTATGGCATCCAATGGTGGTGGTCAGAATTTTAAAAAAATCACTCACTGTTTGTGATTATATGAACAACTATGACATTTGACCAGGTGTAACTTGTGTCCTAGCAGTCTAATTTGTTTTCATTGAATGTGTATGTGATAGCATAGCAATGTGTAACTGTAAAATTGTAAAGCAATGGTGGGTTTGCCAAAGATTGATTGATTACCTACCATGAAATAAACAGGAGGATTGAGGCAGTCCACGGTCTTCTACTCTTGCATTCGTTTCCCTTCTCTCTTGAACAAGAACTATTCCTGCAAATTATCAGATTGCCGATGATCTGAGCGATAAGCAGACAGACCAAAGCTGCAATTCCAAACCCAAATGCATGACTTCCTGGCAAATAACACAGTTTTCCATCCAACTTGAGATCCTTGTTCTACAAAACACACAGAAAAGACAGGAAACAATTCATATAAAAGATTCTCAACACATGTGAACCAATGACTTGTTAACCACTAGGTAGGTACCTTTGTTCTCTTGAACTCAGCAGCTATACACAATAGGAAAGAGACAAGGCCAAGGGAGACGATAATAGAGAAAGTTAATGCGAAGCCATATTGGTTTTTCTCCATGGTGGGGGAACTGTGGTTGAAAGTAGAGAATAAACAGGCAACAATGCTTTAGGCTTGGAGCTCACTCAAGGGAAAGGAAAATGTGGTCTCATCCCTTTCCTTGGGTTTCTTCCGTAGTGGTAGTTGGAATTTCCTTCCCAATAAGTCTTTCATTGCTTTTAAGGAGAGATACCGTCCCTAGTTGCATTTACATCACCTTGGAATGTGGATTGTAAGTGAAGCTTTGGATCAAACAATTTGGAAGTTGGGTCAACTTGTTCATTGTCAGTGGTAGGTTGCCAGGATGGAGACCTTTATGCTAAGATAGAATAAAAGCAAAACATCGTGGGTTTCAGCTTTTTTATTATTAATTAATATTAATGCCAAGATAATAATATTCTCTTATTCAGAAGAGACATTTTATAATGTTGAGTAGGTTCTTCCGGATTTTGATTTGGATGGAAGCTTAATTGGTCTTTTCCAGAGAGATCTATATCGTTTCACCTGCTAAAAACAATTTCTATATGACTTCATCATAATAATACAAAGGATACAATTTCAAAATAGACCTAGTACGAATTTGAAAATGAATTGGCATACTCTTCCTCTGCCTCTTGGAATTCAGTGGGGCCAGTGACTTGGAAAGAAAAAACTCAATGCCTATTTTAGAACCTAACTCTCCTAAAAAGAAGAAAGAGAAAGGCATAATCAAAGGCATTGATTTTGTGTTCCCCCAATTGCGGATGCCGATGCTTTTCAAGTTTCTTCTTAGAAAGTTCCTTAAAGGTTTAAGCTTAAATTAAAAATAAGGATAATTATATTTTATCTACTTGTGATTTGAGGTTAACTTACTTTATTTACATGTGGTTTCAAAAGTAATATTTTATTTACTTTTGTTTTGGAAAAGGTTTTAGAAATGATATTTTACTCCCCTCACTCACAAAAAAAAGAAAAGAAAAACTTTACATATTTCAATGCGTCTATTTGGAGGCTTCATTAAAAAGCCTTTGATTTTTGCGGACTGAACTAAAAATCAATAGGTGTATTGCTACGGTCATTAAAAACCCTCAAAATAAGTCGGAAAGAGGGAAATAAGTCGAAATATTTCTAATCCGCATGCATATTTCAGTATTTTGGCATTAAAAAAACAACAATTTGCGCTCTCTCTCAAATTCATTTTACGTCATTCTCTTCTTCTCCTTTCATATTCGGGTTTTGATCCATTTGATTTGTTGAGAAAATTGAGAAAGCAGAATAGGAATTAAAGGGATACAAGAAATTGCTTGCCTCCTCAGATCTCTCTTCGAGTAAAACCTAGGTATGATTCAGTTTTGTTAGCAAAATTCCAACTTGAAGTTTCACAGAAATGCATTTTTGCTTTATTTTGAGAACTTTTTTGCTTGATTTCTTAATATCTTTGATTTATTTTTTCATTTTCTGTTTGTGTTTTATTCTTCAAATTGGAGTCCTTTGTTGTGCGACTAATGAGTTTGAATTTTTTTTGGTTTGTTCGATTCTAGGGTTTCAAATTGGAGTCCTTTGTAGAGGGCTGATTTTTAAAGCCCAAATACATTTAACTCCCATTAAGTCATTTGGGCCCAAATAGTATGAGCTACTGCGAGAGCCCAGCAAGTTCAGCCTGGAGTATTGGCCCATTTCCGTCCACTACCCACTGACCAGTTCACATGGGACTCAAATACTGGAAATTAAATAGGTTATTTGGGCTTGGTGCTGACCAATTGAAGGCCCAGCTCGAAAATCCCCTGCTGTCAGCTCTAACAAGCCATTTTCGGGCCTAAAGAGAGTGTTTAATGAGCAACTAAAGCCCAAAAGCAAGCCCAAGACCTTTACTTAACTTCAGTCAGCTGGGACAGCTGTCCATAGGGCCCCACAAAAGTCAGACTAGCTTTAAATGAAAGCTAGACAAGGAGTTATTCCTTTTTGGAAACCCCATTTCTCTCTCATCCTTTCCAAGAATTGAAGAGTGAGCTTGTCTCCCTCATTTAATTCACTCCAGACCTCAAAAGCACAAAGAATCTCACGGATTGGGCCAAGAATACAGCTGAGAAAGCACAACCATTGGCTACATGCTCTACAGCAGTAACAGCACACAAGCTAAAGTCAGCTCAGCCCTAAAAGTATAAAGGCTTGCCTAAACAAGCAGGTTATCAAGATGGCATATCTTTCTCAAACCAATGGAGCTCCAAACTCAGGGATTTGGCTGCCTGAACAGTAATTATGATGAGGATTTCAATCACCATAGGCTACAAGACGTGGCAGAAATCCGTGACAGGACAAAAATCTTATTTTATCTTCACCATCATGACTTGACCAGCCAATCAAGGCTGAGGAAGTGACCCTTATAGCCCAGCTCTGTGCTAGGCTCACTTCTCCATTTTTGTAGGACTTAGGGAGTTTGGTTTGGAGGTGGAGAATTAATTCTATAGGTGAGGCTTCCATTAAAATAATGGCTCAAGACCTACTGGGGGGCAAAGTTATTATTTTCTTGGAAACCAAAGCCAAGGAGCATGCATAACCAGCCCATACCACCATGGAACTTTCTATAAATGGAACCTAACTTAACACAACTCAACAACTCAACTCAAGCTATCCATAACTTAGCCCAACCATAACACAACCAGCTTAAGCCAAGCCTAAACACTTCAGCCTTAACCATTTTCACTATCCCAGACATTGACCCACGACCAGATCAGAAAATGCCATGGAGATTGCAAAGATAGTCTGAAACTCATTACAGCAATAATCGGGCTATTTTTCTCTAAGTGCATTCTTTAGTCCACATCCTCAAATATAGGGTCTTAGGGTCACCCTCGACCTTAAAACTTTATTCCTAAACCCTAAACACTGACCTAGGCCAAAGACACCATGATTTGAACTCTCATCTCCAAAAGTGCCTCCTGGCAGATATTTGGGCTATAGCAGTAAACATCATATTAAGCTCTTGGCCTTCTTCAACCTTGAGACTTATACCATAAAACCCTAAACACTTTCCCTTTTAACCCCATGCATGCTTTATAGAATTGGTTCTCTCCCGCTTAGTCAAACTCTTTTAATCCCTACAAGTTCATTCTTATGAGTTTTATTCGTTGCAGCAGATATTAGTGACAGATTCATGTCTTAATGACTTTTGAGTCCGTATTGGGTTTAAGTTGTTATGCTTTGAGTCTAGATTCTCCATAAAACAGTGGAAGTACTAGTCCATTGTTATTTTGGGCTTTCATTAACAAGACGTTACATTTTGGGCCATTTGGTTATTATTACTACAGCTGCTCATCGGACTCGGGCCTTGGCAGATTTGGTCCTCACTTCTTTAAGGAAAGTGCCCCATTAGCCCCTGGGCCTACTTTTGGGCCTTGGGTTGAATTTTGGGTTCAACTCCCGTACCCTCGAAAGTTCAGTTCACGTTCCAACCAATCTCGTTGCGACACGTGGCGTGACACGAAAAACCACCCCTCACAAAGGGATACAAGAAATTGCTTGCCTCCTCGGATCACTCTTCGAGTAAAACCTAGGTATGATTCAGTTTTGTTAGCAAAATTCCAGCTTGAAGTTTCATAGAAATGCATTTTTGCTTTATTTTGAGAACTTTTTTGCTTGATTTCTTAATATCTTTGATTTATTTTTTCATTTTCTGTTTGTGTTTTATTCTTCAAATTGGAGTCCTTTGGTTTGCGACTAATGAGTTTGAATTTTTTTTGGTTTGTTCAATTCTAGGGTTTCAAATTAGAGTCCTTTGTTTTGCAACTAATGAGTTTTGCTATCTATATATCAAGGGGGCCAAAACATTGATAATCTGGATTATCAAAGTTTAAATGCTTAGCTTTACCAATTGATTAGTGCTGTAAGGGATTAAATTGACAGTGGCTTAATATTCAAGCCACATCTTAGGTTTCACTGCCCAAATTTCAAAATGCTTAGCTTTACAAATTGATTAATGTTGTAAGGGATTAATTTTCTTGTTACAGGAATCCCTCAGATTTGACAACATTGGCTACAACATCAATCTTACCTATTGATTTAAATGCATTCATACTCAGGGTATGGCTCAAAACACTTTTAGATAGAATCCATGAAATTAGCAACTTCTTAACATGACTAGAGCTGTGGTACTTGTTGATTCAGATGGAACTAGACAGGAGGCAATAGCACCACAAAGTTATTCGTGAAAGCTTCTCAAGCCAGACAGGAGGCAATCAAATCTATTTTCTGGAATGCTGAGATGGGACAATGGCTTGATTACTGGCTCAATGATAGCATAAGCTAGGTAGCGTCTGATGCAAAATTTTCCAGCTTCTGAGAGTCACTAATTACTATGCAATTATCCTAACTCTTAATTTTGATACTTCTAGGAACCTCAAACTCGGGAAGCTTGTAACCAAAATCAGAACGCATTTGCTTCGAACTTCATTCCTTTGTGGATTGAGTCGTTCTACTCAGGTTTGTTGCATTTGTGACTCATAGTGTCAACCTGGACTACATTTACAAATGATCAGATAGACAAGGCAACAAGAAAGGATAACTAAACCGACTAGTGAAAACAATTACAAAGTGTTCACCAATGTTGTATCTCATGGACATACATATATGAAATATATAATTAGATTTAGACATTTCTTAACATATTAGATTACTTTTGCAACCTATTAATGTACTAATTTGTTTTGATTGATGTCTATTGTTTGCTGCTATAAATATTCCTGTTACATAAGAAATGGTCTGTCTGTTTTTTGG
This sequence comes from Fagus sylvatica, assembly GCA_907173295.1. Taxonomy (NCBI): domain Eukaryota; kingdom Viridiplantae; phylum Streptophyta; class Magnoliopsida; order Fagales; family Fagaceae; genus Fagus; species Fagus sylvatica. The sequence continues at coordinate 2,676,828 of OU015765.1, forward strand.
GTATGTTGCAATGTAGACTGGTTTTGGCTGGTCAAATGGTGTTGTTTTGGCTTTTCTAAAGGAGTTTGGTTGGCTTCAAGACTGGAAGATAGATTGCTAAAGATATAAGAGTTAGAGGCACATATTGATTGCTAATGGCCTCACTGGTAGCTTAAAGCATAGCATCAAATAACACTGATCATAATCTTGAAATGGAAGATATGTTACCAAGCAATTGAATAGATAAGTTTCAGCATGCTGGGCTAACACATTTGTGTCACATTCAAAGCATAAGACCGTTTTGATTTGTGATTTCATTTATATGCAAGTAATTGGGAAATTCAAGCCCCTTTTTGCTATTGAGAGTCTTACTACAGTGAATGTGTTTAAGTTTGTCTACTTGTTGATTACACTAAGTTGGTCTTGTTTTCTTTGTGTTAATTGCACAAGAAAGGCTACCATTGACAATGTGAAACCTTGGTGCTTTTTATAAAAAGTTGTGCTCAACAATTGTTTTAACACAAAAAGATATGTTTTGACATGAAATAGATATATCTCTAACTTATATTTATGAGACGATAAAATATGATGAAACATGTACCAAGAATTGGTTCATGTAGGAATAGACGAATGATCTCAAGCTCATTGGGTAGTCTTTGGAGCCCAATCCAATACCTTGTCTGCTAGCCTGTTTGGATGGAGGAAATTTGGGGATGGAATGGAATTTGTCAGATCAATTGGACTCGTCAAATTTTATATATATATACAATTTAATTATTTCTTTAGATCTAGGGGGCATGGCCCCTCTTCGTTTACACATGGCTTCGTTAATGTCCAATGCAATTTTTGATGTTGCAATTCAGTTATATCAAGGGGGCCATGCTCATTTTATGTTGCTATCTATGCTTTTTAATCTATGGTATACAGTGACCTTTAATTTCTTAGGAAGTCTTAGAGGCCTTCTTTTGTTTCTGTGATGTCTGCGCATTGTGTATAAGGCATTATTTCTTATAAGAAAATAAAATGCAGTTTATATTAATATCTCACTTCTCCTCCACCTTGTTTCTTTTGTTAATGATCTAATGTTGTGCCAACTTCAGGTTTTTCTATTACTCTTTGGATTGCTGCTGTCATGTTCAAATCCAATGAGTTTTTTCACTGTTAAAGAAGTGATGATGGGGTAATCCATTAGCTAATGATTTCCTCCAAGGAAGTGATGAGGTGTTATGTTTCTCGATGGTTAGGGTTTGCATTCTATTTATGTTTATATTTTTAGTAATTCGATTATTGGATTTTAATTTATTATATTGGTGCAGAGGAAGGCTCGGGCTCAGATTTGGGTTCAGATTCAGATGAATCCGATATTGAAGAGAAGTCAAGAGCTATTGATGCAGAAAAGGTGAGGGAAGAAGAAAAAGCTGGGGAGGGATGCAACTCAACATTAAAGAGGAATCTGATGAGTTCATTTTGCCGACCAAAGGAGGTTTATTCTTTTTGCCATATTATACTTTGTATCTTAGTTGTTTGAATTCTGAATTTCAATGAAATTTCTGTCTTGTTTAGTTGACATAGTCTATTATCATGTTTATTTTTCATTTCTTCAAATTAACTTAGGCACTTGAAGAAGAGGCACATTAGCCCACTGATCTTATAAAATTCTTTTACTAAATTCAAAGTTCATCTGCTCTGTTGGTCTTCAAATTTAACTTAAATTTTTATATTTAGTCATTCGAGTACTTTCAAATTTTAAGACTTTGAGGCAAGAGGGGACAGCGAGGAAGGATTACATTAAGCAGCTTAAGAAGGATTTAAGTTCATACTATGTTTACAATGACTTTCTAATTGGGGCATTACTGGAGGTGGATGATCATTTTTTTCTCCACTCACTGTACTGTCCCCTATATTCTCAAAATAGAAGAAGCCTTTGAGGTGTTTCTTGAACTACTCTATAACAAGTTTTTCTTTCTTTTGTAGATATTCCCAGTTGTGGAACTTTTGGAACTTATTGAAGCCTTTGAGAAGCCACGACTCATATGTCTGCGAACTACCACTTTAAAGGTGACATAACTGTTGTACACTGCTAGATCTTGTTTTTGTTTTTCTTCTAATGTTTTACAATTAAATATTGTTTTGTCTGTACTTAGACACGGAGGCGAGATTTGGCAGATATTCTAATAAACAGAGGAGTAAACCTAGATCCCTTAAGCAAGTGGTCTAAACTCTAAAGTAAGGAGTTTCTTCTATTCTTTGAGGGATATGATGCTTGTTATTTTGGTTTTTTCTATTCTTTTAGTTTTTCTTTTGGTTAATAATTTTTAAGTTTGTTAACTATTTTTGTGTACTAAGAATACAATTGTTCCTATTTAGCGATAAAGAATTTTGAAAAAAAATAAAAATAAAAATACTTATTCCGAGGGTCATAACCCTCAAAATAAGTATTAGTTGATAGAATTCCATAAGAATTAGTAGGTTTTTTTCATGAATGCAAGAGGAACAATCCTATCGGATTGGATTATTCAAAGTGTGTCTTGATTGTGTGATTGTTGAGGGAATCCGAGGGTTTTAGAGAGAGAAAGCAAGGGGATTCTTTCATTTGGTATCAGAGCATAGTTACGAGCCATGGTGATTGAAACAAGAGGTGGAGCTCAAATTGGGGTTCTCGAGGGGAATATGCAAGGGTTACAACAACAAGTTGTTGATAACACGGGTTCCATTGATCGATTGCACTTGAAGGTTGATGGATTAGAGGTTGGAATGGCTGAAATTCGAGCTATGATACAGGAGGTGTTGAAAAGGTTACCGGTGGTGGAGCAACCAGCAGTGCAACCGAGGCAAGAGAGCAGATTCCACATCGGGTTCAAGCTAATTTGGGAGAGCAAATTCCAATAACTCCTCCAAGCATTCATAGGCTTCCAATTGGAGCTGAGGAGAGGAATGCCTTATCTATGAGAGCTCCAAATCATGAGGTACATTTCAATCCCAATCAGCCACGGTTTAGCATGCCTTATGATGATCCATTTGAACCAAGGCCAAAAAGGCTCAATGGAGGTGTATTTCTCAACCCGATTGTAGAATCATTGTGTGGTTTGGGCAATGCAAGGCCTCCACCATCTTTTGAAGGCCAATGTGGGCTGTATGGTGAAGAATTTTGGCGTGAGAAAAGGGTTCCAAGGCAGCAGCAGCAGTTCCATACAGTTGGACAGCAAGCACAGCCACAAAGGCATGCTAGTCTAGCTAGGGAACCAAGGAATGCTCAATGGCCTCAAGGTGATGTTGTAGAGCCTTGGTATGATCATGGAGGGGGCAGAGGTAATTGTGGAAGCGCAAGGAACTATCAAGGACCTCAAGATAGAGATCCTTATGGAAAGAATCAAGATCCACTCCAAAGGCAACAAGAAAGGCAAGCAAGGGAGCCAAGAGCAATGGAGCTTGAATTTCCAAGGTTCAAGGGAGATGATCCTACTTCTTAGATGTTTAGAGCAATTCAATATTTTGAATATTATCAAGTTCATGATGTTTCAAAGGTAATGCATGCTTCTTATCATTTAGATGATGATGCATTGATATGGTTTCAAAATTGTGAGCATGATTTAGGTTGTTGGGATAATTTTGCTAGAGCAATTAAACATAGGTTTGGGCCTCCTAACTATGATGATCCTATGGAGTTATTGATTAAAATAAAGCATGTTAATTCTATTGAGGAGTATAAGGGGCTGTTTGAGTCACTTAGCAATAGGATTAGGAATTTGTCAAGCATGCATAAACTAAGTTGTTTCATATGTGGGTTGAAAGATGAAGTGAGGTTGGCAATCAAGATGCAAGGGCCAAGAACTTTGGGTGAGGCCTATGCATTGGCTAAAATTCAAGAGCAATACTTAGCTAATGTCAAGAGAAACACAAGGTCTAGTTATGAGGCAAACAAAGACAATTAGGAGCAATATAGTTCTCAACAAGTTGCTACCCAATTTGGTCCTAAAGTTGCTACACAAGTTGATCCTAGAGTTGCTGAATTTGATCCAAAAGTTGCTACCCAATTTTACACTAAAGTTGCTGCCCAAATTGATCCTAAAGTTTTTGAATGTGATCCTAAGGTGGCTGCCCAAATTGTTCCCAAAGTTGTTGCCCAAGTTGATCCTAAAGTTACTGCCCAACTTGATCCTAAGGTGGCTGTCCAATTTAATCCTAAAGTTGCTTCCCAACTTAATCCTAAGGTGGCTACCCAAATGGATCCTAAGGTTGTTGATCCTAAACCAACAAGTGCAAAGCCTACAATGACGGTGCAAAAGCTCACTCCCAAGCAAATGTTAGAGAGAAGAAGGAAAGACCTATGCTACAATTGAGATGAGAGTTGGACTATGTGGCATACATGCAAGGCCATGAAATTGTACTTGATTGAGGAAGTACAAGAAGAAGAAGGTGCTTATGTTACAAGTGATGAGGAAGAAGAAAGGGTAGAATGGTGTGAAGAAAGACGCAACACCAAGGAGGAGAGCATCAACAAGGACATTTAAGTTTCTTCAAGATATTGGTTAATCGGAAGATCACCATTAATGAAGAAGCAAAGTTGAAGACTCATCCTCCATTCGGCCACAACAAGATCACAACCTTGAGGACAAGGTTTTTAGATGGGAGGGGCAATGTTAAGACCCCAACCATCCCACATCCGTGGGTATGCATACCCTAGCCACTAAGGCACGAATTGGCTTAGCTTAACATTTGATTAAAACATGTATGAGCTTATATTCATGATTAGTAAGGTCCAAGCTATACAAGCTTGTACCTAGATGGTTAATTGAGTGCATTGGGGGTCTAGTACATTTCTAGGCTTTAACCCCTTGTACTTATTTGTTAGAGCTTCTAAGGGTTGTACCTTGGTTGTTACTAGCAATAGCCAATAGGAGCCTTGATCTAAACTAGCCGATGGGAGGCTTAATTTAGATCAACCAATGAGAGGCTTGCATGAGAAAACTCATGCAAACCGTGTGGGTTATCTCTCCCATTCCTCCATTGTTGCTCATTATCCAAATAACTCCATTGTTCTCTTAGAAATTCTCTCTAGAAGATTAGATACATTAGTTGATAGAATTCCATAAGAATTAGTAGGTTTTGTTCATGAATTCAAGAGGAACAATCCTATCGGATTGGATTATTCAAAGTGTGTCTTGATTGTGTGATTGTTGAGGGAATCTGAGGGTTTTAGAGAGAGAAAGCAAGGGGATCCTTTCATTAAGGAAAGAAATACTTATTTCAAGGGTTTTGACCCTTGATACAAGTAATATGTAAAGTAATCCAACACTTTTTATCGATAAAGGGAATATACTTTCTTTGGCTGTTGTGAAGGTCGTTGAAACATCTTTTTCGATGGTGTTTCCATCGACGATTTTTGACGGTCATTTTGACTGTCTAAACAAAAATGACCGTCAAAACAATGTTTTTCGAAGGTTTATAATACTTATTTCGAGGGTTTTGACCCTCGCAAAAAGTCATCCTTTTTGTTTTGCCTATGGTTTTGGGACATGTTCACTTTAGAACCACATGAAGGCAAAGTGAACCCGCCTCAAAACATATTTGAGTAAAGTGTCACTTTTGAAATTACAAGTAGGCAAAGTGAACTATTCCCAAACTATAAGTCGATAGAGTGTAATTATCCCTAAAAGATATAAGTATTGAAAATGAGGATGCAGAGCTATGGATCCCACCCTAGGTATTTGTTGACACCTCATTTTGCAACCATAATTTTCATTTTTTTTTTTAAATGGTAAAATAGTAATTTCACAAATTTGAAAATTCAAAATTGATTTGCAGATTAAAGATAATATATTAATTGTTTAATATTGAATTAGGGATGAGAGATCATTTTTCCAATTCCAAATAGTGGCAAAAACCAAGATTTTATGAAGAAATTAATTTTGATTGGTTAAGAATTAATTTCACCATAAACTCATATGCATAGCATTATTTTTAAATTAATTTGATTGGTCTTTCAAAAGATGAAATTTAAATTAATTTGTAATTAATCCCTATTGGTTGCACACTCCAATATTGTGAATATTAATGCATGAGATAGTTTCTAAGAGGATAATTTCAAATTAATTAATTTTAAGTAATGGATAATTGTTTTAATAACTAAATATCATATTATTTATAATTTAATTAATTAAATTGTTAGAATCTCCAATATAACTGATTAGAGAAGTCCTAAGTCAATTAGAAGTGGAAAAAAAAAGAAAAGAATGAGATTTATCCAAGCCAAATTCGGATTTGGATTTTAGCGTGTGCATAGATCAATATTTTGACCATTACACCAGTTATCCGATTGAGTTAATTCAAGTTGGTGTGGAAAGCTAACTTAATAGGCTACAAATATATATTTCACGCAAATGTCCTAATTCAAATGTCTAGGCGTCAAATTGTGTCCGAAATCCAAGCCTAAAAATTAGGTTTTTACAATTTCGAGATTCTCATGCAATTAATTTGGTTTTTGAGCTATAATACACTTCCTATGAGTCCAAAACTCGTGGGAAGGTTTTGTTAGCCCCAAAAATTATTTGCAATAAAAATAAGCTACATCATTGCAAATAGATTACATAAGCTTTTATACATATATATATATATATAAAGATTACACAAGCTTAGATGCCAGTATGTTCAGTCCCGTTAGTTTTGAGAGCAAATTCAAATTTAGATGTGAATGGGACGAGTCATTGAAAAATTCGGGAATCTGAAAAGCTTTGAGATTTTTTTCTTGGAATATGACTCTTTCCTAGCCTCCTGGGTTATTCACTTATTTGCGTGCCGCACCAACACCTAGCCCTATCATCTCTAACTTCCCAATAGTAAATCTGTTCCCATTATTCAACAACCTCAGCATTGTCTCGCTTATACTCACAAGAAATGTTTAGCACTGTCTCGTTGTAATCCCTCACCTCCTCCTCATGCCACTGCCTCTTGAGCTCACTCTTCATCTTAGTTATAGTATGTGTGCCCGGGTTAGATTTCAAGATACGGACGGAACTGCTTAATGTGGCCTTGACATGGTGAGGGGCTGGTATTGGTGAGTGATTCTGGTTAAAAAGACTCAGATTAGAAGAGATAGTAGCCATAAAACACACAAAGTATATGTGGTTCGGCCAACAATGCCTACATCCACGGGGATGGGAGATTTTCATTAGTTCAATGGGGAAAAATACACAACAATGGCCTATTGGGCTGTTACAAAATGATAACCACGAGGTCGAAGCCCCCATGGTCTCTTCTCTCTTTTCCTTTCTTTTTTCTCTTTTATTCTAGTTCTTCTTTTTTCATGGCCTGAGTGGGCTTGCTATGATGGCTGAGAATGGGCTTATGGGTGCATTGGGCTTGTTGGTATATTTTTTCCATTACAATAGCCCCTCAGTCTACGCTTTCCCAAATGAAGTGAGGAAAGTGGAGGATGGAACCATTTCGAAATAAGATGGTCTTAACCCCCCTTGATAGGTGAAGCTTTAGAAGCCTTGGTAGACTTTGAGATATGCTAAGCTAAGTTGACAAGATCGGTGTCATAATCCCTTTTTTACCCTAAAGATTTTTCCAAGAATTTGACACACAAACTGAGATGGCCCAATTAATGCAAGAACTAGCTAAAATACCTAAACATGTTGAAATCCATCAATCCAAGACTGCGTTTCAAGGATAGGAGGATTTTGATAAGTTTGACCAAGTTTGAGCAGGTTTGACCAAGTTTGACAGGAGTTTGACCGAATCCATGGCTGAGCCCATTGAAAATTGATTGACCGTTTTACCGTCATTTGAAGGAGCACATGAAGATCTTCAGTTTGATAGTTCACGGGCCCAAAACATAATTAAAACGAAGAAATTATGGTCGAAATCGCGGAAAAAGGCAAGAAATCAAGAAGTTTATGACATAAAGAAACCCATTTTAAAGCCGCCTTTGTGCACAGAGTCTTCTCAATTCGCTCTATTATTTTCCAGAAAGTAGGTAGCTTTTCGAAAATAATAAGTTTACCTAGAAGCAGGTTCTTTTGGCTCATCAAAAGCATCCTCGAGTTGTTTAGAATCAACACCGGAAAATGGACTGCCAACAAGGAAATCTCTCCGGCAGCCGTTATCCCGAAGCCTTCAGTTTCACAATCGAAACTTAGAATGATATGATATTTGTGCCATTGGAAAGTAGACATTGCAAGCTTTCCGGAAATACCAAGTTTACCTAAATCCGATATTGGGAGCTAGGTCAACCAAAAGCAGGAAAAACAACGAAAATAACCCAAAGTGCTGGAAAATTGCCAACAGCGGTTATCCGGCATACCACCTTTATGCACAGAGTCTTCCCAATCCTTACCATGAGTTTCCGAAAAGCTTGCGCCTTTTTGAAGAGGGCAACTTTGTCTACGACAAGGTTCTTTCGGTTCATTAAAAGCTTATCCAAGATGACCTGAATCCACACCGGAAAACTGAGAAAAACCATCCTGAATGTAGAAAATAGCCTAACTGCCCTACTTCTGGGAGCTACAGTTTTCTGCACAGAAGTCAGAATCACACAAGGTCAATTTCGTTCGAATGTAGACAGTGCAGGCTTTCCATAGACACCAGTTTCAACAAGATCCAAGCAATGCAAGACACTCAACCGTCAGTCCATAAAAGGGTGCTCAAAGGGTTAAAATCTCGTCGAAATCGGATAAAACACGCGGAGCAAGTAACCAAAGAAGCTCATGCAGCATCAAGCTACGTGGTGCAAGGTGGAGTTGCTTCACACAACACCATGCTGCGTGAGGCTCTCTATAAATATGGCTCGAATTTTGAGTCTAAGGGACAGAAACATTTAAAGAGATAGTGAGGTTCTGCCAGTCTAAACACTTGAGGTGTTCGAATTTCGAGAGAAACGCCGTCGTAATCCCAAAATCGATGTAGAAATCAAGCCACCTCTGTCATTATTCAAGCCCGGGTTCTAAACCGGTGAAGAAGTTGTTAGCTTCAAGGTTTTAATACCTATTATTTGGCTAATTAGTATAAGAACATTTATGTAATTTTGATAATAACAATGATTTAAAAGATATTCATGAATGATATTTTCATGTGAACTAATGATTTTTGTTTAGAGCATAATGTTGACTAGTTATTTGATTGGACCGACATGGTCAATCAAGAATCAAGCAAATGCAAAGTCGTCAACATTGAAGATCAAGTCATCAAGACCCAAGTCAAAGGAATCAAGCTCAAGAATCATGTTCCAAGACAAATGAGAGTAAGAGTTAGGTTTTGTAAAGTTTATTAAGTTTTGATCTTTATGGCTCAATTTTAAAACCAACTCAAAATGATTTTCAAAAGTAATTATTTGTGTAGTCCTAAATTCATTTTATAAATATTTAAATGGGACTAACATGTTCTCAAAGAAAATAATCAAACCGCTCAAAAGACATAAAATTATAAAAGTTTGATTATTCAAAACAAAGCCAAAAATAATTTAAGGTTGGAAACCCTAGATACAGGCGACTGCATCAAGGATTCAGGCGACTGGGTTCAGTCCAGCCGATTGAATTGACTCAGTGGACTGAAAATTTCAACTCGAGAGTTTCTGTCCAAATCTGCTCAATTAATCCAGGTGACTGATACTTAATCCAAGCGACTGGATATCCAAAAATTTAAATCATAACGGCTAGTTGCCTCATTGTAATGGATTATTTTTCAAATGATTTTTTTCCATATTTATATGTCCAAGCGACTGCTTATATGTCCAGGCGACTGGATTACTTGAAATTCAAATGAACAGCTAGGTCAGCCACCATAACGGGAAAAAATCATTTTTGGCTATAAATACTACACTTTTTGAGTTTCAAAATAGAAGAGAAAACAAAGAAAAACCCTAGAAACTTGCTCAAGCATTCTCTATTCAATCAAAATCTTTCTCAAGCTTAAATCCTCTTATTTTGATTCAAAACCAATTTTCTCATAATAGTTGTTGAGCCATATTGATCAAATCTTTGATATACTATTAGAGTGAGCATAATTGTGTACTACTACTCTTTGAGAGAGCCTTATATTGTATAACAATCCCTTGTTGAATCTTGTGAGTGTTTGGGTATAAATCCTAAGGAGTGAAAATGATTTTTCACTAGTTGGTTACTCTTCACTGTGTAAAGAAGATTTGTAACGGTTTGATCTTCACCCGAAAGAAGATTGTCTAATAGTGGATTTGGGAATCCTCAAGAAGTGTTCTTGAGGCGGGACGTAAGTGGGGAAGCCGAACCTCGATAAAAATCATTGTGTTTGATTTTCTCTCTTTCTCTCTCTTACTTATTTAATTGCCTATATACACTTGCGCTTGATTGCTTATCATATTTGTATTGCAATTGAACTGTGTTCTTATATTTGCTTATTCAATATTTGAAATTTGAAAATAGTTTTTAATTCCGTATTTAAATAAAATAAAATAAAAGTTTGCCTTAACCTAAATCATCCCCTCTCTTAGGTTGATATTTGGGTAACAATTGGTATTAGAACTAAGGCTCTGTATATTAAGATTTAACAATCTTAGAGTTAAGATCATGGAAAATACACCTAGACCTTAAATGCTTGAAGGTCAATCTACTCATAGACCTCCCTTGTTCATTGGTAGTGATTATGGCTATTGGAAAAATAGGATAACCATGTATATTAAGGCTCAAGACTACCATGTTTGGAGAGTCATTGCAAATGGCCCTCATATCCCCACAAAAACTGTAGAACGAGCAACCATAGTGAAATTAGAAAGTGAATGGAATGAGGCTGATGTGAAACTTATTGAATTAAACTGTGAAGCTATGAGTAACCTGTATTGTGCTCTTGACCCAAATGAATACAATAGAGTCTCGGGTTGCGACTTGGCTAAAGAAATTTGGGATAAACTTGAAGTTACCTATGAAGGAACTAATTAAGTTAAGGAATCTAAAATGAGCATGCTTTTTCATGAATATGAATTGTTTGTTATGAAGAAAGATGAAAATATTAGTGAAATATCTACTAGATTTACTAATATTGTGAACTGTTTGAAGTCTTGGAAAAATTTATACTAATGAAGAAAATGTGAGAAAAATTCTTAGGTCATTACCAAAGAGATGGGAAGCAAAGAAGATAGCAATTTATGAAGCTAGAGATCTTAAGGTGTTATCCTTAAATGAACTATTCAAATCACTCATGACGTATGAACTTAAAATGAATAGCAAAGTGGAGGAAGAAGAAGTCAAGCCAAAGAAAAACTTTGCACTCAAATCCTCTCATCATGACCACGACAATAGTGAAGAGGAAAGTGACGAAGAAGAAGAAATTGCCTTTTTGACTAGAAACTTCAAAAAGTTCTTAAAGAAGAAAAAGGGGTTTGGAAGAAGATTCCCTAAGAAAGGTGAAATAGGGGAGAATCAAGCAAAAATGAATCTCCTATTTGCTACAAATGCAAGAAGCTGGGGCATTACAAGAATGAGTGTCCTCAAGTAGACAAAAAGAACATGAAGTACAAAAAGAAAGCTCTAAAGGCAGCTTAGGATGACTCCGATGAAAGTGATTCAGATAACGACTCAAGTGACAATGAAATAGCAAATCTTTGCCTCTTGGGTTACATAAATGAGTCCGACACAAGTGAGGATGAGTATGCAAGCTTTTGCCCACTAGCATTCAATGATGATGAAAGCACCACCGAAAATCTTTGTCTAATGGCACATGGAGATGAGGTAACCTCTAAACTTAATTCTTTAGAAAATGAGTCTTATAGCTATGATGAGTTACAAAATGCTTTTGAAGAATTTGAAAAAAATGCTTTGAAAAATAAAGTTTTTAAAAAGAAAGTCAGATCTCTTTCAAATGAAACAAAAATGAAATTCTGGAAAAACAAATTAATTCTTTGAATGATAAAAATCTGTTTTTGGAAAAAGAAATAATGGAGTTGGAAATTAAGTCACAAAACTCCTTTGAGAAAATGAAAGCAAATGATGTGGAAACATCGTCACTAAATACTCAAGACTCAAATCTTTTGTTATATGAAAATAAAGAATTAAAATTCAAAATTGAAGACTTAACCAAGATTTTGACTAACTTTACAAATAGAAAGAAAAACCTGGATAACTTGTTGGGTAGTCAAAGATGTGTATTTGACAAAGCGGGTATTGGATATAACCCGAAAATAAAAGAAAAACACTATCAAAGATTCTTCGTTAATGAAAGCTTCTTGAAATCTCCTATATGTAAACATTGTGGAAAAATGGGACATAACATTCATACATGTTCCATAAAGAGAAATATGATTTAGATTACCAAGGGAACCACTCCACTTAGAACTAACCCAAGTGGACCCAAGAAGATTTAGGTACCAAAGGAAGTTACTTAAATTTGTTTTGTAGGTATGCTTGAGATCCAAATCTACCAAGGATAAGTGGTTTCTCGATAGTGGATGTTCAAGACATATGACGGGTGACAAAAACAAGTTTACTTCACTTGCTCTAAAAGATGGAGGAAATGTCAAATTTGGAGATAACTCAAAAAGGAAAATCATCGGTATAGGTAATATTGGTAAGACATATTCTCTTGTTATTGAAAATGTTCTATTGGTTGATGGCTTGAAACATAATTTGCTAAGCATTAGCCGATTGTGTGATAAAGGCTATAATGTAATATTCAAATCAATCATGTGCATTATAGTAAATGAAGTTGATAATCAAGTACTCTTTGTTGCATTTAGAAATGAAAATGTCTACACTATTGATCTTGATAATGTGTCATCAAAAGAATCAATATGCCTTGCTGCCATAAATGAAAATAGTTGGTTGTGACATAGAAGATTAAGAAATGCTAATATGGAATTACTCTTAAAACTGTTTAAATTTGATTTAGTAAAAGGCTTGCCTATTACTAAATTTGTTAAAAATAAAATATGTGATGTATGTCAACTTGGTAAACAAACTAAATCATCCTTTAAGAAAAAAAAAAGTTATTTCTACATCAAGACCTCTAGAACTCTTGCATATGGCTTTATTTAGTCCTATTAGAATCACTAGCTTAAGTGGCAAATTGTATGCATTTGTAATTGTTGATGTTTACTCTCGCTATACATGGGTATTATTTCTTGCTCACAAAAATGAAACTCATAAAGCATTTGTTAAACTTTGTAGAAGAATTTAAAATGAAAAAGGTTATGCAATTAACAATGTTAGAAGTGATAGATGTAGAGAATTTGATAATTAAGATATTAAACTATATTGTGATCAAAATGGTTTTGGACACAATTTTTCGCACCTCATACTCCTTAACAAAATGGTGTAGTAGAACGTAAAAATAGATCACTTCAAGAAATGTCTAGAACTATGCTTAATGAACATAATTTACCTCAATACTTTTGGGTTGAAGTCGTTAACACCGCTTGCTATGTTATAAATAGAACCATTATTAGAAATACTTTGAATAAAACTCCTTATGAGCTATGAAAAAATCGAAACCTAATATTGGATATTTCAAAGTTTTTGGGTGTAAGTGTTTTGTATTGAATGATAGAGATGACCTTGGTAAATTCGATGCTAAATCAGATGAAGGTATATTCCTTGGTTACTCTTCAAATAGTAATGCATATAGAGTGTTCAATAAACGAACCCTGGTTGTTGATGAATCTATGCATGTTGTTTTTTATGAGACTAACCCATTCTATATTAAAAATAATTGTGATGATGAGCCCAATCCTCTTGATAATAAAGCTAATACGTCTAACCAAATTGATTCAAGTGAAAAAGACAAGGGACAAGTAGATGAACCACAAGATAAAGAAAAAATGTCTCCTTTAACCAACAATGAAGAACTACCTAAAAGTTAGAACGTTGTCCATGGTCATCCTAAAGAATTGATTATTGGTGAAATTGAACATGGAGTAAGCATACGATCAAAACTCAAGAACATTTGCAACAACATGGCGTTTCTCTCACAAATTGAACCAAAAAACATAAATGAAGCTATTGAAGATGAATCATGGATCTTGGCCATGCAAGAAGAGCTAAACCAATTCAAAAGAAACAAAGTATGGACTCTTGCACCTAGACCCAAGGACCACTTCGTCATTAGTACAAAATGGGTATTCCGAAACAAGAAGGATGAGTAAGGTACAATAGTAAGGAATAAAGTAAGGTTAGTAGCTTAAGGTTACAATCAAGAATAAGGTATTGATTATAGAGAAACTTATGCTCCAGTTGCTAGATTAGAAGTTATACGCATGTTACTTGCTTTTACATGTTTTAAAGATTTTAAATTATTTCAAATGGATGTCAAAAGTGTTTTTTTAAATGGTTTTATTGTCGAAGCAGTTTATGTAGAACAACCTCCTAAATTTGAAAATCATGAATTTCCAAACCATGTTTTTAAATTATCAAAAGCCTTATATGATTTGAAACAAGCTCTAAGAGCTTGGTATAAACGACTAAGTGGTTTCCTTATTGAAAAGGGTTTTACACGTGGAAAACTAGACACTACATTATTTCTAATGTTTAATGGAAAAGATATGCTTATTGTGCAAATCTATGTTGATGATATTATATTTGGTTCTACTAATGAAAATTTGTGCAAAGATTTCTCTAAGACTATGCAAGATGAATTCGAGATGAGTATGATGGGCGAGCTAAAATTCTTTCTCAGACTTCAAATTAAGCAAACCAATGGTGGGATATTCTTAAATCAATCCAAGTATGTCAAAGACTTACTAAACAGATTTGGATTGGAAAATGCCAAAGCATTCGGAACTCTCATGAGTCCTTCAACAAAACTCGACAAAGATGAAAAAGGTAAATCGGTGGACATTAAACTATATCGAGGTATGATTGGTAGTTTACTTTATTTAACTGCGAGTAGAGCCGATATTATGTTTAGTGTATGTCTTTGTGCATAATTTCAATTTTGTCCTAAAGAATCACACTTAATTGCGGTCAAGCAAATATTTTGATATTTGCTTGGAACCATTGATTTAGGATTATGGTACCCTAAGTCTAATTCATTTGACTTAATAAGCTACACAGATGAGGATTTTGCTGATTGCAAAATTGACTGCAAAAGCACTAGTGGTACTTGTCACTTTCTAGGACACTCACTAGTCTCTTGGTTTAGTAAAAAGCAAAACTTCGTGGCTTTATCAACGGCGGAAGTCGAGTATGTAGCGACCGGTAGTTGTTGTACTCAATCTCTTTATATAAAACAACAGCTAGAGGATTTTAAAATTTTATTTGATCATATTCCCATAAAGTGTGATAACACAAGTGCCATAAGTCTAAGTAAAAATCCAATTCAACACTCTCGCACCAAACACATTAGAATTAGATACCATTTCATACGAGATCATGTGCAAAAAACAGGACACTGAACTTGAATTTGTGAGCACCGACCATCAATGGGCAGATATTCTCACCAAACCTCTCCTTGAAGAACAATTTTGCACAATACGACGTGAAATAGGTATGGGAAGGTATGTTGATATCAAATAAACTTGAATTTGTTACTTTTCAAATTGATTCAACCATGTTTAACCTATCTATCTATATATACCTTAAAGAATTGATCTACAATTGATATTTTCCATATTATGATCATGCTTTATATTAATGAATTTGTTTGTATAACATGTTGAGTGATGATTGGAGATATTGAACATAATAAATCCAACATTTGCTTGATCAAACATGATGAACACATGGAGGGAGGTAACTGTTTTCGGACGAATGTCGTGGGGTGCCTAATACCTTCTCCACGCATAATCAAATCCCCGAATCCATCTCTGGTTCAAAATCCGGTTTTTAGCATGTTTTAATCAAGATAATTATAACCAATTAGACATAGGTGATCAATCACACCTTCAATTTCTCGATAATTGGTAGTGACTCCAAATCTCGTGTTTTCTCCTCCACATTGCCATATCCACGGATATGCCAGAGCACACACACACATGCACCTATTTTTACAATATGTTCACACCACACATAAATAAAATAGTGAGATTCCGTCGAGCCCAATGGGGGTCGGAGTCGGATCATCACAAAGATTTTCCGGCGTCAACACTATGAATCAAATGCGAGTATGATTTGTTTGAGGTCGTGAACTTAGACTAATGAATCATTAGAGGTTGACCTAGGTTAGGTTGGGTGGTTGCCTAACATCTTCTCATCCACCCCCTTAGCCCCCGAACCCTAAGCTTTAGGGAAAGTGTGATGTCCCGAACCAAATTAACGTTCTAATTATAACATGTTATAGTGAAAGTTATATATATATATATATAAAAGAGGTGTATTAAGTGATTAATTAAAACTAGCCATAGTTAGGTTAATGTTAGTCATAGTTGAATTAATAGTAAAAAATATCCCACATAACCCCACTAATTCGCCCACCTAGCCGGCCATATATGCAACAAACCCACACCCACCCTTTTTATTCACTCATTCTCACTAAAAATATAGAAGAGCAAAGTTACTCTCATTTCTCTCCCTCTCGCTCACGGGTCCAACATCACCCAAAGGGGAAAAACTCCATTTGTTTCTTCTCATCTTCCTCCATAATTCATGCTAGAAAGAGTCTAGTCCTTTCCCCATCAAGAAACCCTAAGCTAGGTGAGTGCTCTACTCCTAAACTTAAGAAATTCATAGTTTACTTCATGATTTTTATTCAATGTGGTTTTGGGTTTGTGAAAATATGTTAGTGGGTTAAGGTAAATGTAAATAAATGAACATGTATGTAAGAATTGATGTGATCTTTGCAGGAATTTTGGGTTGGAAATGGAGATTCTTTCATCTCATGATAATTTCTTAGTATTGATGATGCCATTGTACTTACATGTTGATTTCTTTAAATCTATGAGCTGAATATAAAGAATTGTGATGGGTGTAGGCTTGTTCATGTGCTGCATGTGTTAGAGTTAGAGGAATTGGTGAATAAGGGGTGTGAATTTGTTATGCACTCCAAGTGTTTGATGATTTGTTTCAATGAATATGCTTGTGCTGAAATTTTTGGGGTCATCTAATATTCTGTACTTACCTAGAATATTAATTTAGAAACTGTTTGTTGAGGATTGATCTATCACATGTCTAGGTTATATATATGAAATTTCATAGAAAAAGAGTTTTGATAATTCTTTGTTATTTTACAAGAAAATTGTGCAAATCTGTCAATTTTACAGATTCTGTGTTTGTCGGTTTGAAATTTCATAATAAATCCAATATTTAGAATTTGAGTAATTGGAATACGTTTCTGGAACCCTAGGATGTATAGTTATTTATGGAATTAACCCCATACCATTTCAGTAAATAATGTATGGTGGGTACAAATTTAAAGTCACCTTCAAAACTGTGCTGACAGATTTGAGTTTACTGGCTTAAGTGATTTTTAATAAATTAAATATTTATGATTTGTTCTTTAAATTTTTATGTAGTGTGAAGGAGACATTATTAGTGCTCTCTGTAAGTTTTTATATGATTTTAAGGTGTTTTAATAACTCAAATATAATTGATAATTTAGTTGTACTATGCTGAAATGGGCTGTTTGACAGAATCGAGTGTACTGACTTCTAATAATTGTAATGAATTGTAGAAACGTCAAATTGAGCTGAAAATTTATAGGAATATGATAAACATATATAGGTGTTCCCCCATAAAATTTCATGACATTAGGACACATTTTGGTTGGTCATAGAATGCTTACAAGTGGGATGTATAGCAGGGGATACGTTGATACTAATTTGTAAATCATAGAACTTTGGAGAATTGCTTCTTGATATTGGTTAATTGATTTAAGTTGGATTTTTCTTGTGTGCATAGTATGTAGTATGTATATTATATAGGTGAAATTTGTATGTCTTGTTTCTACTCTTTAGTATACCAAATGAATGTTTTAAGTTAGGCAATTGTGTGTTGATTGATAAATCCACGTTGGTTAGATTTAGTGTTTTGAACATGTGGGTTGGGGTTGTTAAAGGGTTTAGGACAGTTTTAAGCTAAGTACTGAAAAAATAGTAATTAGTATTTCCCTTGGTTTAGGAGAATCCGAAGGCAATAGGTGAGATTGTAGGCTATCTTGAGACTCTGCTTTGGTTCAGGCTGCGGTGTACATGTAAGGGAATGTGCCATGAAAATTTAATAGTAAATGTTTTTTTTTTATTTTTTATTATTTTATTTATTTATTTATTTTTTTTTATAAGTAAGACTTTCATTAATAGAGAAAACTCCATGAACACAGGAAGTGTGCAGGAGGGAAAATACAACAGAACAAAATAAAAAATAACATAACATAAGCATCTCAGAAATAGACTTTGAGGAGATCAAGTCAGAAGCCTTTAACCACTCAAACAAAGCCTGTAGAAACCGAAACTTCAGAGTTGGAATGGATGTTTCCTCCCCATTAAAAATTCTAGAATTACACTCACACCAAAGACACCACATAAGGCAATGAGGTATCATTTTTCAAATCTTGCTAGCCTCATGACTACCCAAACTGCCATTCCAACAGAAAAGGAGGTCCACCACTCCCCTAGGCATAACACAAGAGACCCCAAAGAGATTACAAACCAGGTTCCAAAGATCGCGGGCAACAAGGCAATGGAGAAACAAGTGATTGACAGATTCGCCATCTGCCTTACATAAACAACACCAATCCAAGATAATAACTCTAATGAAGTTGTCCAAATGAAAAAAGCCACTCTAGATGGGACTTTAGCCTTCCACACAAGCCTCCATGGAAAGTGTGATGTGGTTAGTTGGGAGAGAGCAAAATAGAAGGAATTGACCTCAAAGCTCGCATGACTAGAGAGGTTCCAAAAGATTGAATCCATTCTGCCTAGACGCATGGGAACAGAGTAGAGAAACCCCATAAATGAGTCAACAACATCCAGTTCCCAATCTTGGACTGGTCAAAGAAACTCCACATCCCAAATAGGAATAGTACCATGGAAGTGAAGATAGTCAGCCACCGTAGCCTCTTGGTTACGAGCTAAATGGAATAAGATAGAAAACCTGTCTCGAAGCAGTTGATCCCCACACCAAGAGTCGGACCAAAATTTTATACAAGAGCCATCCCCCACCTTGAAACCGATGTATTGGGAGAAACAACTCCAACCTTTACAAATGTGATTCCAAAGACTTATCCCATAAGGCTCCGTACTATGATTAGAACACCATCCCCCCCATTGGCTACCATATTTGCTATCAACAACCCGACGCCATAAGGACATTGGTTTAGTAGCATATCTCCAAAGCCACTTCCCCAATAAAGCCTTGTTAAAAACTGCCACATTGCGGATGCCCAAACCACCAGACTGGATAAGGGTACATATCTGCTACCAATCAACCAAATGATAATTATGCTCATTCGATAAACCTCCCCACAAAAAATCTCGCTGAAGTTTCTCAATACGACGAGCTATACTCATAGAAATAGGAAAAAGGGAAAGGAAATAGGTAGGGAGATTGGCTAGAGTACTCTTAAGGAGGGTAAGACGACCCCCCTTTGATAGATAAAGGTGTTTCCAACCAACCAACCGCCTTTCCATCTTTTCCATCACCCCATTCCAAATTGCTTTCTTTTTAAAAGTAGCCCTAAGAGGAAGACCCAAATAAGAAAGGGGCAGCTCAGACACTTTACAGCCCAAAACACCCGCCAACTCTGTGACATTAGGTACTTGGCCAATAGGAACTAATTTGGACTTACTCAAATTGATCTTCAACACCAAAATTGCCTGAAACCAAATAAAACCCCCCCGCAAATGCCGAATCTGCTGCGAATCAGCCCTACACAATATAAAAGTGTCATCCGTAAATAGAAGATGGGAAATCATCAACTTAATGCCATTATGCTTCCCTACCATGAAGCCTGAAATATAAACCCATGTCAACTGCCCTCTTCAGCATCCGACTCAAGGTCTCCATGATAAGGAGAAATAGTAGAGGAGATAATGGGTCTCCCTACCTCAAACCCCTAGAGCTGGGAAAGAAACCATGGGCACTCCCATTCACCAAGATGGAAAAACGAGCTGTAGAAATGTAGGTGAATATCCATTGACGCCACTTCTCACTAAAGCCACATTCTCAACATGTACAATAAGAAATTCCAATTGACATGATTGTACGCCTTCTCAATATCCAGTTTACACAAAACACCTGGAATGGTGGCCTTCAAACGACTATCCAAGCTTTCATTTGCAATCAACACGGAGTCTAGAATTTGGCACCCTCCCACAAAAGCATTTTGAGAATCAGACACCACCTTCTCAAGGACCACTTTCAATCTATTGGCCAACACTTTGGCAATCATTTTATAGACACTTAAGACAAGACTAATAGGACGGAAGTCCTTACACTCCACTGCACTTGGTTTCTTAGGAATCAAAGCAAGGAAAGTGGCATTCATACTTCGCACAAAAGAACCATGAGTATGAAAATCATAGAAAACAGCCATTACATCA
Organism: Fagus sylvatica; assembly: GCA_907173295.1. NCBI lineage: Eukaryota > Viridiplantae > Streptophyta > Magnoliopsida > Fagales > Fagaceae > Fagus > Fagus sylvatica. Next base: position 2,697,241 of record OU015765.1, read on the forward strand.
TCCTTAATAGTAGCCCAGCAGCCTTGGAAAAAAGCCATGGTGTACCCATCCGGCCTTGAAGCTTTATCCCCAGCCATTTCCTTAACAACCCCCTAGACTTCTTCCTCCGTAAATTGTTTATCAAGTACTAAACCATCCTCTTCAGCAATAGAAGAGAAAGGTAAGTCATCTAGCAAAGGCCGTCTAAGAGCTTCATCAGAGAAAAGATTGCTGTAAAAGTTGACCAGCCCCTCACCAATGGCTATCTGATCAGTGGTTAGAGGCTCATCAATGGATAAGCGATCAATTAAATTGGTTCTATGGTTGGAATTAGCAACTCGATGAACAAATCTGGTATTCTTATCCCCCTCACGAAGCCACTTAACTCTCGATTTTTGTCTCCACGTAATCTCCTCCAAGAGCAGCAACTTTTCATATTCTGCCTACCACTGATCTTTAGATAATCTTTCTGAAGTAGATAGAGATCGTTGCTCTTCAACCCTATCTAGATCTTGGATTTGAAGAAGTAGGTCATTTTTCTTTTTATTGACATCACTAAATACTTCCACATTCCATCTCTTCAAGTCATTCTTTAAGAGTTTCAGTTTCTGAACTAAAACAGCACTAGGAGAGCCACTTACACAGTAAGAATTCCACCACTCCTGAACTTTGTCCGTAAAACCAGCCCCCTTAAGCCACATGTTCTCAAAACGAAAATGACTCTTACCCTTCCGCATGAAACCACAACTCAGCAAAATAGGAAAATGATCAGAAATAATGCGAGGCAAGCGTCGCTGATTGATCTTAGAGAAATGATCTTCCAGAGATGGAGAGAACAAAAATCTATCAAGCCAAGACTGAGACTGAGACCAAGAATTAGACCAAGTGATGCTTCCTCCTTCCAATGGCAGGTCTAATAGCCCCATATCAAAAATGAAATCTGAGAACTCCTGCATGCTTGGAGTGATACGGTCCATACCCACTCAGTCTGTAGGATACCGAACTGTATTGAAGTCACCCCCCACACACCAAGGAATATCCCACCAAGTGCTAACACTTGCTAGCTCCTCCCACATCAATTGTCTCTCCACATCCTTATTTGGACCATACACCCCAGTGAAGCCCCATTCAAAACCAGAAAGCACCACTTTAAATTGACAGGAGAGGGAAAAACGACCCACAGCTTCGTCCACCTTCTCGACCACCCTAGAATCCCACATAGTTAAAATACCTCCAGAAGCCCCTAAAGAATCAAGACAAAGTCAGTCCACATACTGACCCCGCCACAGACTTTGAATTGTACCCCGACTCACTGCTTCTTATTTTGTTTCTTGGAGACAAACTATATCAGCTTTCTAAGTGTGGAGCAGGTTGCAAACTTGTAATCTCTTGGACCCATCATTGAGGCCCCTCACATTCCAGGAGACTATTTGAAGGTTCATTGGATAACCATTAAAGCCTTCTCACTGGTAGTCGAATTCCTTCTCGAACTACCCCCAGCATAATTGACACCAGAAATTAAATTGCGTAGTTCCCTGGGCACACGAGATTTCTCACCTTTCCTACAATGCAAAGCACCGTCCTTGGGCCCAAAACTATAAGAAGCTTCAATATTCATTAAGAGTTCCATAATCTTGTCTTCAAAACCATTGAAAGATGCTCCAAGAACTAGCCCAAATTCCTTCAGTTGATTCGAAACCCATTCTGACTGTTGTCCCTTCAAAGTCGCCGGAAGCACATGAACCCCAGAACCATCAGCTTGAACTATCTGCTCGACACCCTCCTCCACCATCGAATAGTTAACGGTGAGAGGCTCGACCCACATAGCATCATTATCCTAAGACCCATCCTCCCCCAACCCACCTTCAGCCTTAGGATCCGAGAGATTTAACGGAGTGGAAGTCGATTGGGTACTCTCATTGGCCCAAACTTCCACCGCCGTTTCACTCCAAGCCGATTCCAGACCCAATTTTTCTGATGAAAGTGCAAAAAAAGGATTGGTGGAAAGAGGAAGTGGAGGCATCGGCAGTATCGGCGGCACAAAAAGCCATTTTTCTTCATGGAGGAGCATCGCCTAAGTGTTGGTGGAAGGCTCGGTAAAGAACTTGGATGATGAGACATCGTTGACTTCGGGTGGGAAAGTGGGTGTCACAACAGATGGGGTACCCAACACTGAAGAAGTTTCCAGAGTCGGGTCAAGATCCACTGCCCCAAGTGATTCGGGTAATAGGCTTGGGTTGATCTCATTGGTGACTTTGGGCCTCCAAATCTTTTTAGTTGGAGGAGCCGGCCCAATGGGGTGTTTTAAGATCTGAGAGGTTTGTGGCTTGGGCTTTTGTGGGGCTTGGGCATTCGGTTGGGTTAAATGGGCCTGAGACATTGTCCAATTGCCACCTAGTCCACATTCCAGAATCAACTCCAACCTGATTTCTACATGTGCGTTGACCCTTGGAGATATTAACGGATTATTAGCCAAATCTCCCAAAAGTTGAATTCACGGCAATGGTTACGTGATTTTCAAAATTGGGGGTAGATGACGGGATTCTCGACGCACGGCTCTCCTCTCCTTTTCTGGCATCCCTCACGCCATTCCGATGGTCGTTGGTTCTAGTCACGCCCTTCACCAGAGCAACTCTGTCCCAGAAACTCCGACACAGCAGAGAGAAATCACGCCACTCATGTCGCACCTTGCCCTCAGGGAGACGAATTACCCCTTGGCACGAACCACTGTGAAACTCAGAGATTTCAAGAAAATGGCCATTCCGGTTTGATCGTTGAACATGTATCGCTTTGTAACCATCATGGCTATGTTTAAAAAATTTCTTGCCGTGCCATGATTAATTGTAGAATCAATAGTAGTCCCAACCATTCTATATCCTTTGACCCTATCCAGATTTTCCCCAACAATTTCCCAAACTTCCTTTCCAAAATGCAAAAAGGATAGTTTCGGCCCCCCACCTGAGAGATTGAGAAAGTTTTATTATCTATGATGAGAGTCTTATTGTGTTTAGGATGCTCATGTTTGTGTTGTGGTTGGGTTTGATTTATGTGTTTGGGCTGTGGGTGTGTATTAGGATTGGTATTTGGTGTAGGCTTGCTCACATGAGTTGTACTCTACCTAAGTTGTACTCTCAAGGGGGTTGGTTTGGAGAAGTTGGTTTGGTATGGTTTGTGGAGGAGGAGGTGGGATTGCTGGAAACCATCCCATTGGGTTGATAGACCCATGAGAGGGACTCGAGTATAGGTAGTGGTGTGGTAAAGCAAAAGGTAGAGTAAAGGAATGTGGATAGGGAGATGGAGAGGTAGTGTTTGGAAGGGGAAAGTGGGTAGGAGGGAGAGAGAAGGGGGTGGTTGATGGTGGAGGTAGGAAGGTGGGTGGGGGTGGGGAAAGGGAATCATTGCCTAATGCAGCCAAATTAATTATTTAATAGTACATGTTTTAAGAATATATCTATATATGTTTTATCAATGCTTTTAGTAAACTCAGTTTGATATTTGTTTACAAAGAAAATGTGCATTGATTTAGAAACAGTTTTGAATTAGCATAGTTAAGATAGATTTTAGAAATAAGTTGTGGATATGCTATGAACTTTGGCTTAGTAAGGCAAGAGAGATATTAAAAATAAAAACGCATGATTTATTTTATGAACACAGAAATGCAGTTTATTCAGTATGAGATTCATAAATGATTTTATTGAAAGAATTCAAGTTTTGAAAATATGAATTATGAAAGGAATTTGAAAACCATGAGTTTATTAAGATTCGAAACTTGGATCCAGTCATATAACACTTTCTGAACTTCCCTAGTAGAGGTAAGAGTACCGGCTTTCCATGGAAAGATCTAGCAATGGATAGATCATGTCCGGGACTAAAAACAGATTTTGATGGGCATCGCCAAGGACTAATAACAGATTTCGATGGACATCACCCAAGACTAATCATAGTTAGTGGGTTAGATTATGACGGGCACTATTTAGGACTAATCACAGATTTTGATGGGCACCGCCCAGGACTAATCACATATTATGATGGAATCACCCAGGACTAATCACAGAAGTCTCACGTTTAAAGAATAGTTAATATGACTAAGATCCAAACAATTTATATTTTACAGTTACATGTTCTATATAGCTTTGCTAAACTAAGCAACAATATGAGAAAATCTTTCTCTTCAGAACAATTAAGGGAATATGTTATGTTTATATATGAAGGAATCATGCTATATGTTCAGTTTTCAACAGTTATGTTATGCAATTCAAGCTATCAGACATTATGTTCATAAGTATGAAACGCATATGTTCAAGAAACTCATGAAACGCTTTAGCATGAACTATTTATAAGCAAGACATATCCACAAAAGATTATTCTGTTTATCATGCATTCATGCATACTGTTAAATCTTCATATCACGCCTCCCTTACTAAGCAATTTGATTGCTCCAAATTGTAGGAACATTCTATAGTACAGCCAAGAGTCTCAGCGTGGAGGAGCAATTCTTTTGTATCTAGAGCTAGTCTTAGCTATTTTGATTTTTTGTGTATATAAAGCAGAAGTGATGTATATGTTTAAATAGTCTTCCGCGGTATTAGAGTCATTAAGTTCACATGCTGATATATTTTGTATAACAATGCTCTGACTACTACCACTTCCTTTCGGTGGACTAGTATATTTAGTTATTTTGCAAGGGAGTACGTTTATAATATTTTGGGAGTTTCCAACCCAAGGGTAAATTAAAGAATCAGGATAAAAGAAAAGAAAATTTTTTATACTCCTTTTAGTGGGTTCATGTTAGTATCGGGCACATGCTTGATATTAGCATACCAGTTCAACTCTGAATCATATTACGGATTTTGGTCGTGACAGAAAGTGTCTTGTATCTTTCATATTTTCTTTTAGATTGTATGTAAGATCAAAGCCTTGTAATTTTAATTTTAGATTGTATTTAGGGCAAGAGTTATGTAATTTATTTATTTTTCAAAGTTCAGCATATTTCTCGCAAGGGCCTTTGTGCTGCCCGTCATAAATAATATGATGGGAAAATTTCCTTCCAAAATTTTTGCATTTGTGACGGCTCCAAAACATAGTTGTGACGGTATTCCATACTTGTTGCAAATAATTTCACATTTGGCCCTCACAAATTGGTTTTTTGTTGAGGGCTTTCAGGGTTCGCCAAAAATACTTCGTTGCTAAAAGGTGGTTTCTCTTGTTGTGACTTTTTAGTTTCGTAGTAATTTATTAGTTGTAAAGATGAGATCTAAGGTGGATTCCAGTTAGCTTAATTGATAATAATTAAAAAAAAAAAAAAAAAAAAAAAATAAGAGTCATTGATACAGGAATTGAGTTGAATCATGCTTATACCAAAACCAATCAATTGATGTCTTGATAAAGAGTGTTCATCACATGGAAAAGACGCCATAGATTTAATTCCTATCATACCTATATAGATTTTAGGAGTACCATTTTTAATGACTTATGGAATAATGGGATTAAGGATATATACTTATGTCACTTTTGTTAAAGTTTTGTTTTTATTTTTTTCAAATCTACATTCGCTTTATTGCAAATTTCGCATCTAGCGTCTGTTTGACATAAGCCTATTTGACTTTTAAAGTTGACTGTTTTTTGTTGAAAGTGTGTTAAAGTTAAAAAGTTGTACATAAAGAAAATAAACTATCAATTTATTTGGCTTTTTATTGATTATATTTTGCTTAAAGTGGGTTAAAAATACTTGTACCTAGAAAAAGCTTTAAAAGTGTACATTAAAAAAAAAAAAAAAAAAAAAAAAAACCTACAAGTTAGTGCAAACATAAATTATTTCGCATGCTGCACTTACAACAATGAGTTGTCTATTAAAGTACTTTAATGAGCAATGTTAGAGACATTACAAATACATTGAGTTGATAAGTTTTTATCAGTTTTCATTAGAACTTTTCACTTACATCACTTTATTATCTACTTCTAAAAACTTGTCACATCAAAACTATAATAAATATTTATATATTTTTTTTACCTTTTTGTTTTGTTTTTAAAAGTCAAGACATCATTTTGAAAAGACTTATATAATAAATTTTAGGAAAAATTACCATTTATTTTTGTGATTCGACACTATCACAACTTAGTTCACAAACTTTTAATTGTTACACATTTGACCCCTAAGGTTTAGAAAAAGTGAAATCGTAAAGAATCCCTCCAAAACAGTTCCGTTGATTTAATTTTAATCCAATCCTTAGGAAGTCAAAATGTAACAATTAAAAAATCTTGTGAGACTAAATTATGATTAGGTCAAAACACAAGGGGATAAATTGTTTCCCCAAAAAAAAAAAAAAAAAAGAAAATATCTTTTGAGGACCCTAAATTTAGGGAATCAAATATAACAACTGAAATTTTATGGATTAAATTGTGATAAGACGAAAAAAAAAAAAAAAAAAAATGTAGTTTACCCTTATAGTACACCTAAGATACTCTTTGTCAAGTGGAGACTAACAAATGGTGGGGGCACTGCTCTCTATTATATTATGCATACAAGACCTAGGAAAGAGATCCTCTCATTAACATTATCATATTCTGGACAAAGAAGCTTATCTATATATTTTTATAGATATAAAGACTTTGTCAAAGAAAGAGACAGTGGTGCACTAGTTTTGGCAAAAATCATAAATAAGAAAAGCGGGACCCTTAGATACTATGCGTTTGTGTGTGTATGTGCAGGGGCGTTGCCAGGGGGGGCAATTGCCCCCTCTGACTCTCAAAAATTTCTTCAATATAAGCCTATTGGTTGTACTTCATTTGCTGACATGAAAAAGAAAAAAAGAAAGATCCTCTACATTAAGAAGACAACCCTCCAGGGAGTCTATTGAAAAAACAATACAAGTGCCTTGTTTTAAAGATGGTACCTCAGAATTCTCTTTAGTTTGTGGTTTTTGTTTTGTTTGTTTTTTATTTAATTATCCCACTTTTCTATTTTAGCCATGACACTTCAACATCAAACTTGAATCTATTAGGTATCATATTTAAAAGAGCAAATTACACTAACACTTTCAAGTTTATAGTGAAATTACATTTGGCACACCCTATTTTTAAGAAAAACACTCCGTCCCAAAATGATTAAAATAATTGACATTCCGCTCTAAAATAATTCACATTCCACCTAACAAAAATTGGATTCTATATATATATTTTTTAAAAAGTAATCAAAGCAGAGAGATGCACATACAAATTTTCATATATATATATATATATATATATATATATATATATATATATATATATATATATATATATTATATATATATATATTATTATACTTTAACACTTTTACAATTTATTTTCTCAATTTATTTTTATAATCAATTACATGTTTAAATTTTATGTATTCGAAATGTGAAAAAACGTCCAAGGCAATTGAGTAGATTAAACTAGGTATGAAAAAATTAAATCACATTTTTCATTTATATTAAATTTTGTATGACAATTTCATTAGTTTATAATTGTTTATTTATTTTGTTATTAATATCCAGTAATTTTTTTAGATTAATTTTTGTTTTAAGTTTGCCCTCTCTAAAAATCTGGAATCCTAACTCCGACACTTTGTATATGTATCTAAGATACACTGAAAGTAGACATCGATCCGGATCAAATGTGTCAAGAATCACCAAACAGTAGTTCCCTTCGTTTTCAATGACAAGTTAAAGTTCGTAGTGCCCAGGTGATAATCAACTTACACAACTGCCGCATCACACAGCTTTTGACAAAAGTACGATCTCTCACAACAAAAGGACAAACCGTCAAACTATGATGTGATTTAAATCCAATAATTAGGAAGAAGGGGGCACGGTGGGGGGAGAAAGAAAAAGGGATGGGGGTAGGAGTGGGGGGGACCAATTTTGAGTTGCAAAGCTCATCAACCAAAATAGAATATGTTGTGATTTAGTTCTCGTTCTCTCTCATACACCAATACAAGTACACACAACAATAGTATCTCTCACGTACCCATGTGCATAGTTTTCACCCCGTTTCTAAAAATAATTATTTCCATTTCAAATAAATTAATTTTATGGTTGATATTAAATATTACAAATCTAAATATATATAAATTACTATATCATTTTAATGATGCGATTGTCTATATATTTTTTTAGATACCAAAAATAAAATATTAATTATAAAATAAACTGTCTTTATTTTAGGTAAAGTTGAGACGATTCATTTCTAGCTTTTAGGCCATATCTATTACTGTTATTAATTAGTAGCTTATTAGAAAAGACAGAACCTTAAGGATTTATCGAAATATCTCTTAAAGCACAAACAAAACAAGGTCAAAATTATCTGAAAAACCAAGATACAAGGACAAACTAATTCAAAGACCATATCATGTTTACTACCTTCGCCCTGGATACTTCACATTGGAAGCAGAAGTGCTTCTTGAAAATCCTAACTCATTCTTAAAAGACTGAGGAGAACCCTCGTAAAGACATCTTATTTCATAGTAACATATCAATCTATCAATGGATTAAAACTTATATCTTGCATGAAAGCCATCATGCTGTGATGGGTTTACCGTTATGGTGCAGCTGGTGGTTGTTCATGGCCTACACCGGGGCTATGACCAGGACTTGTAGGGCGGAAGGCATCAGCCTCAACCTTCTTATAGCGATTTATAGTAAACCAATGAGTAGAAGGAGGTTTTGGCATGATCAAGGACCCTCTAGGAATTGCTGGTGGATGAATACCGACAGGCCTTGATGCTGCTATCCAGCCAAAGTTTAGCTGAAGGAGGAAAATAGCCATGAAAAAGGTTAACATGAAAGTTGTGTGTGCCATGAAGGGTGGAAAGAAGAATGGTAATAGGAAGAGAAAGATCCAAGTTTCTTCACTCAATCGCAACTACGCTTAGGAAGTGCTAACTGACGCTATTTAAGATGTTTTTAGCGGCCCCACGTGTGGCATTGTCTAGGTTTCAACATGAACATAAAATAAGGGTTTGCTGCACATGGAATGCATAATAGAATTTTATAGGAATGAGCAAGGATTATGATTAGACAACACCAAGCACACTTTTCTTTAACACTGATTTTGGTTTGCTAATTTAGTATGTTTCGAAGGACTGAAGTCTGCAACAAGATACATCTAAGTTTTTTTAAAAGAAAATGCTTCTTCCACTAAGCTCATTAGGGATTTGTTAAAGCAAACAGTTTTCTTATACATATTTCTCAACATGAGTTCGGTTATTTATTGCGCATACATGGTCACTTTGATTGTGTTAAAAGATATCAAGGTGTAACTTTAGTCAAGGCCCAAGTTTTTTATTCCTTAATCACTAGTATTTTAATTACAATTCATTGTTAGTATAAAATGTTGTTCTAAGGTAATTTTTTTTCCTTGCTATTAAGAGTCTTTGAGTGAGCCCTCACAATGGACTGCAAGTCTTCAGGGTTCAAGCCTTGAAGTGAGTTGTGGGTTTGACTACCTCTTTTTAAACCCAAGTTGGTAGGATCAAAGGTCCACTCACAAGACACGTGACATAAGCTCAAAATTAATCCCAACATTTTAGCGATTCTACTGGGGAAGTAGAATCGGGTAGTTCAAGTTAAGGAAGTCATGTGGCACAAAATCCGTGAAGGAAGGCACTACCAATACAAACATGCAATCCCATGATGTAACTCATGATGTAACCGTATCGCATGTTGCCCCTTCGCAATGTGACCAGCATGAGGTTGAGTAGAAGATAGTGGACCCCCAAATCACAATGTTGTATGAGATGTTGCAGTGTATGTAGCAAACTCAATCTACACTTGCGAAAGCTGTTTGGCAAATGAGGGATGTGAGGCAATCATAAACATAGCATGAGTGCAATCCTTTATACAAGATTTTCGAATACAAATCCTCTATCCTACTTTTTATATTCCACTTTATGCTTTACCAACTACAACTCACCATGTTTTTTTTTTTCCTTATAAAATAACTAGAATTTAAAATGGAAACAAATCAAAGACAATTTGATATGTGTTATATTTTAGTTAGTGGAGTATAGAGTGGAACATAAAAAATGGGAGCATATCCGCTACAATCAATAAAATATGCAATCTCTGCAATGTAACCAACTGGACCAATTAAAAAAAGCCAAATAGTTAATTAAATGATGTCAACACCAGCTCATTATCTTATGTGTCAAATACTAAAACATATTTATCTTCTACTAGTACCCAAACAACTGAGATATCCAAGCAGCCTAATCTCAAGATGCTGGCCTCTGCAACAAAACCCACGCCGCCACTAATTCGGTCACGAAACTTGCGGTTAGGTGGTCCTTGACGGAGATGATGACCTTCACGAAGTCCATCTTGGGTCGCGGGTGCTTGTTTCGTCAAAGATCGTGTAAAGGCTTGAGATGAAAGTGACGGGGCGATGGACCATCAGATCGTGCGAGATGGTTCTGATCTGCTTCTTGATCGACGATGTTTGCTGGTTTTTAATGACCATTTCTTGCCCAACGTCAACACGTCTTGTGCCGAGAAGAGAAAAGGGAAGAGGAAGCAAGCAGCTGTCGATTTTGTGAGGGGTTTGTGGCGGTGACTTTTGAGGTGGGACTCACGGCGGCCATGGCGTCGAAGACTGGAAGCTGGTGGAGCTGTGGAGGCTGGCAACTGGGCATGGAGATTTGAAAATTTAGGATGTTTGGTTACAAGGAAAAATTCAAATCTGTTTGTATTGGGTTTGACAGCTCATAAGAATGAGTTGGCACTGATGTGGTTTTTTTAGTTATTTGTCATTTTATGATTGGTCCACTTAGTCACATTGTTGGGATTGTAGACTCAATAATTGTAGTTGATATGCTCCCATAAAAAATGGGATAAAAGATATTCATTCAAGATTTTCATCAATTCCTTCGTTTAAACCCATATTTACTCAAATTTGCGATTTATAATAATTTTTCCATTTATTATAATTTTCAAATTAAAGTCATAATAAGGTCTTGGAAATGGGAATAAAATCTTCTCCATTTAGAAACCTATTCATTTGTCCATTTTATAATTCAGATTTTATCTCATGGATCTAATGGTACATACTGCCACGTCATTTTAAATTTTAAATAATGTAGCAGTATATACACTGTTAGATCTATAACCCTTAATCTAGATTATGAAATGGACTCTCTCCATTTCATTTCAAATGAAGAGGATCTTATTCCTTAGAAATGATGGGACATACGCTAGATTAAGTAGTTTTTAAGTATATAATTTTCTTATCTAAAAAAACAGTAGGTAATTTTCTTAATTTTTCTTTCTTATTTTTTGGAAATTTTTTCTTTAATTTTGTACTTAATTATACAAATTAGAGTTTTATAGAGTTTCCTAGCTGCCATAGGATTTCTTAATTATAAATTTGGTTGTAGCCTTCTTGAGCATTTTTAAATTGAAAAAAATTCAAAAAGATTTTCTCGGTCTTTTTTCTAGTGGATTCTAGAGTTCTTCTTATAGATTCAATGATTTATTCTTAAAATAAATGTATTCTTTTTCTTGTAGCAACATTGTTTTATGGAAATTTCATTAATTTATAAGAAGTGCTCATGATTAGCCATTTTAGAATATGAATTCCTAATGATAATTTCTATGGAGGGAATAGGATTCTTTCCATTTGAAATGAAATGGAGAAAGTACATTTCATAATCTAAATTAAATATTACGCATCTAACAGTGTACAGACATTTAAAATTTTAAATGACGTGACAATCTATACACTATTAGATCCATGAGATAAAATCTAAACCATAAAATGGACAAATACAGAGATTTCCAAATAGAAAGGATCTTAAGAAAATAGTAGAATATACTATAAAAGAAAAGAATTTTATTAATGAATAATAAACTCTCTTAATTTTCATTTTACAATATATGAGCCAATATAAAGTTTCTAAAAAGCTTATTTTTCCGTAAATATACTCTTAATAAAAATCTAATTGATGCAGTTCTTTATTTTAACTAATAATGCCCTCAAAATGACTAAAATTGAGGAAATAAAATCATACACTTTGAAAAATCTGAAACCTAATAAATAATAACAAAAATCGTCCATTGATTGCTTATAACACCCTACATTATGTGCATGCATATACTGTAATTTTCGTAATAAAGTTACTAATAATGCAAGGTATAAATAAATGAAGTGCGTCATCATAGTTAAAAAAATATTCAAATTATTGTTTTGTGTGTGTTAATGTGTGACAGCAAATTGACAAGAGCTAATCATAAAATGCTCCGACCTTTTGATTGCACGTGAATTCCGTAGGTACCCTAGTATAAAAGTATGTTTGAATTCTTTTAATCCAGTATTCCTTTTGGCTCTCTTTTGTTGCTTTTATGACTCAATTTTTCTGACGGTTAGTTTCTTTCCCATTGTGGCATTGGGCATGGTGTTGTATATATAAGATATTCCAACTTGACTAGCGGTTCTTCCAAACAGACACAGTCAAAGCAAAAAACAAATTAAAGAAATTTACCTGCAATAACTCGAAATTGTTATGTTAAAGTAAAATATAAATAAATTTACAGATAACTCATGAACTTCATGTTGTCGTCTTTTTGAGTTTGATTGCATGCACTTAGGTTTTGAATATATAAGGAATAAAAGTATATATTCAGATATTCTTGGACTATTTGTCAATAAGTGATAGAAAATATGAAGTTTGTCAGTGGGGTGGTCGGCCCACTGATGCGCACGCATGAATATGGGCAGACATGCACAGGTGGTGAAGCGCAGGAATTCACACTTAATTTAAAGATTAACTTCAACTTCAACAATAATGAAAGGTTAAAACATTATAATTGTCAAGGACTAGCCGCAGAGATTTCTTTGATTCTTTTTTGTCCTTTGAAAAGATACACCTTGTTTTATAGTGTGCTAAAGTTAAACCCCGAGAGAGAGAGAGATACGAGGATCAATAAATATGCTGGACTCCATCCAAATGAGGATGAAGATACAAATCATTCTTCCATTAATCATATAATATTAATCGTCAACTTGCAATATAAAGTGACTTTTATTTTTTATTTTTTATTTTTTTTTGTCTATATGTAATGATGAATTTTAATGATTAAGCGGTACTGCCAGGGCGTAGGAAAAGATTCTTGTGTTTTCTAAGCAGAAGCTTCCTGCATTGTGCCATTGACCAGTGGATTTCATAATCCATTTCAGTTGCTTTCGAGGACCCAAAAGTTGATTAGAGTGGAGCAACAGAAATCTTATGGTACTGGAAATAGCTTCCAAGTTAAGGTTTTCAGCTTTAAGAAAAGGAGAAACTAAAGACTGAGCAACTTAATGAATCCAAAAATCAATTAGTTAGGTACAAGAATCTCTTTTCACCATTCAACTCTATTTAGGGTCATCTCGTCCATTATGTCACTGGCCCTCTCCTTTATTATTATAGAAAGATAAATAAAAATAAAAATAAACATATTTTCTAAAGGAAGTAGGGCCATAATTAAAATAGCCGAGCCATGTTCAATACTGTAGCGATGGGAGCTTGGTCTAAATGGATTTTAAGCTTTAACGATGGGATTAGGACCCGCTGCTGACAATATAACAAACACGATCAATTTAGTGGAGATTCACCTTTAATCCTCTAAAGCTTTTATCAATAAAAGAAAGAGAAATACCAAATGCATTAATTCCCTATGAAGCACGGGTATATTTTCGGGTACGGGTATGATACGGCGGTATTTCAATTTTTAAAAAACTAGGATAAATGGTATTTTTTTATTATATATATATATTTTTAAATATATATGAACTTAAAAATAAATATGGATAATAATTACAATATCCCAAGTGAAAAAGTCAAAATAATCCTTCCTCTAAGCCTCTCTTCCCACCTATTTTATAGGCCATTCTAGACTCTTTCAGTCTTTACACATACATACATGACAATAATATATATATATATTATTTCCCATAACAAAACAAGAAAAAAAGAAGAAAAAAGTTGCAGGATGGTGGAGTGAGGAAGTGAGAAAGAGAGAACCGAGCTTACCGGCGGTGGAGGAAGTGAGAGACAGAGAGTAGAGGAGAGAGAACCGAGCTTACCGGCGGTGGAGGAAGTGAGAGACAGAGAGCAGAGGAGAGAGAACCAAGCTTATCGGCGGTGGAGGAAGTGAGAGACAAAGAGCAGAGGAGAGAGAATCGGGTTGCAGAGAAAGAGATGAGAATCGAGTCGAGTGGTAGAGAAGCTTCAGCTATCAGCCTAAAACGACGCCATTTTGGCTTCACCCTGTACTGACCTGTACCCAACACTTACCCGACCCGTACCAAAACCGTACCAGAAAATTTTTTTTTTGGTCGAAAACTGGTGCGCTGAGCATGCAGCGATACCCCGGCAGTATCCGTACCCACGAGGTATCCGGTACGGGTACGGCGGGGTTTTTGCCGTACCGGTGCTTCCTAGTTAATTCCTCACATATTTACAAAGATCCACACCTTCATCAATTTCTAGGGTATTATTTATACTGAGGATAGATGATAATTCACAGTTCGCTCTATCAAGGAGCCAATGGGTCAATTCTGACTCTAACAACTTGGTGTTTATACATATCATATTTTGGGGGTATGTTATTTCTATCTCAAGATGAATAATGCTAGGAGCACAATGAAATCTGGGAATTATAAATCGAGCATAATGTGTCTGACTCTATACAAATCGCACATTTGTTGCTAAATGGTGTCGGGGGATATTTCTCATTGGTTTCCAAGAGAAGCTTCAGTTGCTACCTCAGCGAGACCTCACTTGCCTAAAGCCCAAATCACCCGATATGCCAAGCTAATTCAGCTCGTGTAATAACACTGTTAGAATGACATGGACGATCGAGATCAAACCTCAGTCATTATTAGTTTATTTGGAGTCTAGACTTCATTTTCTACCCGTCCAAGTATTTACCTAATCAAAATTTGTTAATTACTTTGTTATTAACTTCAATAAACCAAACTCGAGGTTATGATTAAACTCAATTTTTTATTGTTTTTTGTTCTAAGTTTGATTCGTTAATTCTGGAATATGCTTGAGATTGTTTCTTTAGTTTTTTTTGGTGGATGAAATGCTTGAGATTGTTCACAAGGTCTATTAAGTTGGCTACATAGTATAATTTTAATAAGAAATTGTAACGTCAAAAAACTCGGATAGCAAAGGGATACGTACGGAACCTCTTTAACAGCGAGTTTGGACACAATGGGAGCCCGATTGAGTGGCTTAATCCGACGAGACACAAGCTTGAGGGAGAGAAAACACGACAATAAACACAATATTTGACGTGGTTCGGCCAAGAATGCCTACATCCACGGGGAGGGGTTTTTTCACTAGATAAATGGGGAGAAATACATATAAATGGCGTAATAGCCAATACAAAATCATGAACAAAGGGGGCCGGAGCCCCCATTCTCTTCTTCCTCTTCTCTTTCTCTTTTTTCTCTATGTCTGCCGTCCCCCCTCCCTTCTCATCTTTCTTTTTCTTTTATCAAATTGCTCTCTCTTCGTGGGCCTGTTTGGGCTTCTTCTGATGGGTCTGTGTGGGCTTAGTGTATTGGGCTTAGCCTATTATTTTTTGGCATCACAGAAATATATTTGCTACCTTTAGTGCATGATAGCCATCAAACTTTATTCAAAATTTACTAACTAATTCATTTACACTGCAATTGAGCTTTAAACTTACCCCAAATCACCATTTGGGCATTTGGTCCAGTGCTAATCTCTCTCTCCAAAAAGTCTCACCCTTTTATGAAATCGTGAGTTTAATTCTCGGGATCTCTAAAATATACTCGTGTGTGAGAGTTTAGATTAAGATTTTTATCATATAAATAAAATAAAAAATAAAAAAATCTTACCCCGAACCTGATTCCTTTAGATAATGAAAAAGCTTTTGTAGAGGACCATTTTTTAAAGCTCAAATGTGAATTAACTCCAATTGAGTAATTGGGTCCAAATAATGTAAACTACTGTAGAAGCCCAGCAAGCATGACTAGGAGTTTCGGCCCATTACCATTGCTACCCACTGACCAGCCGAGATGGGCCTCAAAAATCTGGAATAAAATGGGCTATTTAAGCATTTATCTATTAAAAACCCAGCACAAAAGACTCCTGCTGTCAGCCCCAACATACCATTTCAGGCTTAAAGGGAGGTTTTAATGAGCAACTAAGGCCCAAGAGCAAGCCTAAGGCTTTAACCCAGCCTTGGCCAGTTGGGACAGCTGTCCATAGGACCCCACAAAGTCAGAACAGCTTTAATAAAAAGCTGAACAAGTAGTAACTCCCTCTTGGGACCCACATTTCTCTCTCCTCCTTTTCAGAAATAGGGGAATGAGTTTGTCTCCCACATTGAATTCACTTCAGACATGGAAAGCATAAGGAAGCCCACTGATTGGTCTAGAAATGCAACTGGGAATCACAGCTATTGGCTGCATGCTCTGCAGCAGTAACCTGACAGCACACATTCTTGAATCAACTCAACCCATATGTATAAAAGCTCATTGAAGCAACCAAGTTATCATGATGGCATTTCTTCCTCAGACCAATGAAGCTCTGAACCCATGGATTGACCGCCTGAACAGTAATCATGACAAGGATTCTGGTCACCATTGGCCACCAGACACGGTAGTAATCCGTGGCAGTACAGAAAATCTTATTTTATCTTCACTATCATGATACGCCAGCCAATCAAGGCTGAGGGAGTGACCATTACAGCCCAGCTCTGTACTAGGTTCACTTCTCCATTTTTGTAGGACTTAGGGAGTTTGGTTTGGAGGAGGGGAGTTAATCCTATAGGCCAAGCTTCCACCAAAATAATGGCCCAATGCTTACTGGGGGGCAGGGCTGTTATTTCCCTGGAAACCAAAGCCAAGGGGTATGCATAACCAACCCATGATGAAGGGGATCTAACCCCTTTGATTAAACAAACCAAGAAAACTTAGTTTTCCCACTAAAGAACCTTCTATAAATGAGACCCATGAACACCACCTAAGGACAACACAACCCAACCATAGTTCAACAAGCTTAAACCAAGCCTAGACATCACCATTCTCACTATCCCAAACACTTACCCATAACCAGATCAGAATACCACCGAGAGTGCAAAGGTAGTCTGAAACTCATTGTAGCAGTAATTAGGCTATTCTCTTCTAAGTGCATTCTTTAGTACATGTCCTCAAGTATAGAGTTCTAAGATCATCTTTAACCTTAAAGCTCTGATTCTCAACCCTAAACACCAACCCAAGCCTAAGACACCATGATCTAAGCTTATATCTCCAAAAGTGTTACTTGGCAGATATTCAGGCCACAGCAGTAAACACTATACTGAGCCATCGGTCTTCTTCAACCTTGAGACTTGTATCACAAAAGCCTAAACACTTTCACCTTAACCCCATGCATACTTCATAGGATTAACTCTCTCCCGCTTAGTCAAACTCTTTTTGTCTCTACAAGTCCATTGTTATGAGTTCTATTTATTGTAGTAGATATTGGTGACAAATTCATGCCTTAATGATCTTGAGTCCATATTGGGTTCAAGATCTTATATTTTGAGTCCAGATTCTCCATAGAGCAATGGAAGCACTAGTCCATTGTTATTTCGGGCTTTCATTGACAAAACCCCATTTCTTGGGTCATTTGGTTATTGTTACTGCTACTATTCACTTGACTTGGGCTTCGGCAGATTTGGCTCTTATTTCTTTAAGGAAGGTGCCCCATTAGCCCTTAGGCATACTTTTGGGCCTTCGATTGAATTTTGGGTTAAACTCTCGTACCCTTGAAAGTTTAGCCCATGTCCTAACTGATCTCGTTGCGGCATGTGGCGTAACACAAAACACCCCCTTTACATTTTGGCGACTCTGTTGGGGAGTTGAATTTAGCACTTCCTAAAAAGAAATCTACAGCCTGAAATCATGCCTCCTAAGACTAGAGGAGGAGGAGCTTGTACCGTGAAATCACAAGCTAAGTCTCAGAACAATGAGCAAGAGTAGCATCAGCCTGAGCAAAGCACTCTAGATGCTGAAGCACGGCAGACAAGTTTATTGCTGGAACTGATACAGGGTTTGCAGTAGACTCAAGGAGAGTTGGCTGAAACCATTTGGCAACTTAAAGAAAAAAGTTTTGAAGCGAAGAATGACCACCAAGATGGCGAAAATCATCATGAGAATCCTCACCAAGAACCAAGCTCTCATAACAACAAAGAGGAGCCTTTCATCACTTTGTTGGAAGTGGCAGACTTGCTGTAGCAGGAAAGGGAGAAAATCCTTAAAGAGCCTAGGCATTTTGTAAGGAAACCTCCTTATCCCACTGAGCTGTTAAAGCAACCTTATCCCAATAAGTATGTCACTTCGACATTCTCGCACTTTGATGGTCGCAAGGGAAGTGCCCTTGTGCACGTTAGTAAGTTTATTGATTCTATGGGTCCTTATGCTGGTAATGGTGACTTATGCTTACGAGAGTTTTCCAAGTCCCTTGATGATAGAGCATATACATGGTACACCACATTGCCTCCCAGATCCGTGAGATAATGGGATGATATGGTGGAGATGTTTTGCCGAAAGTATTTTCAAGCAGAAGAAAAGGTCACTCTCGTCAACCTTCATGGTACCAAGCAAGGAAATGGAGAAGATCTATTGAAGTACATTCATCGTTTTCATGACATGTCCTTGGATTGCTACGCCAACTACGAAGAAAGCGAACTTGTAGGAATTTGCATCGATAACATGTCGCCCGAGTTCCGTGCTCACCTTGAGAACCTTGACATCACTAGATTTGCTCAACTTCTACAAAAGGCTAGAAAAACAGCACTTTCAATCAAGCCTCAGGTTGAGAAGACTAGAGAAAAGAAAAATCCACCACAAGTCTTGACTATATCTGCTGGAGATAGCAAACGAAGGAAGGAATTTGGAGATCCACCAGCTCCGGTACCATGCACAAAGGAAGAAATGATCGCTATCCTTAATAGGTGGATGGCAGATGGCGTGATCAAGCTACCAGAAGTTCGAGAGGAAGCAACCAAAGAAGAAAAGAGAAGCCCAAAATATTGCCACTTTCACAGATGTGTTAAACACTCCACAACAGATTGTTGGAGCCTTCGAAGAAGATTTCATGCAAAGATTCAAGATGGAACCTTGGAGCTCCCGCAAGCTCAGCAAAGGGTTCACACGGATCCATTCCTTAAGCACAAAGGCAAAGCTACTGTCTCAGTAATAATCCATGGCAGTGTAAGCGACGTAGACATGGACGAGTCTGCTACTACGAATTCTGCCATGACATTAGTAGCCATCAAAGCCTTACAAAGGAATCCAAGATTTTGATCTCTTTTCGACCAACTAGGACTGAATCCCGAGGCTTGGACAACAGCCACGGAAGCGATCATGTCCATAGCAGCAGAATCTGGGACACACTGCTTCACAGTAGAAGCACATGCCAGTTACGCGTTCTTAGAAACTACCAATGCTATTACCTTCACGGACGAGGATATGGACGTTCCATATCTTGATCATCGACGTCCACTCTATCTTGCTGCCACAATCAATGAAGTCCAAGTCAGACGTGCCTTGGTAGATATGGGATTGTGCATCAACCTTATTCCTCTAAGTACACTACGAGCAGTAGAAATTTCTTAGAAGAAAATTCAAGGGGCTCCCATGGAAGTTAAAGGTTTTAGGGGTGCTGTCGAGTATACAAAAGGCCATATTCAGCTGGTTCTAAGAGTTGGGCCAATTATTGCCTTAACGAGGTTTCATGTCATAGACTCCGTAGTTCCATATCACGTGCTTCTTGGTAGACCTTGGTTGCACAAGCACCAACTCATATCTTCAACCTATCACCAATGTGAGAAGGGCAGGCTGAACGGAAAGCCCATTCGTATTGCAGTAAACCCCACTCCTTTTGACCAATCCGAGTCTCATTTTGTAGAAAAGGCTCTCTACGACGAAATAATTCCTGTCGGAGAAGCATCACTCTTCAAACCAATTGGAACCCCACTCCCTAAGTGGGAAGACATTAGAGATGACCCTGAAGTGGATTTAAGGGAACTGCTTGAGCCAAAGAAGAAACGCAAGGAGGAAGTTAGCACTAGCAGAAATCAACCACAATGCGTACGGGTCAAACTACCTGGTGGGCGCATTGTTTATCGATTATGAAGGTGTAGGGGGCCTGATTGTCCCCAACAAGAAGGCTCCAAGTCAAAGGAGGGCTCTTCACAGCCTTCATGTTTTGCGGTAGATGAAGCAGATAGTTCAAAGTTGGCAGATGCAGGGAAGTCTGCTGTAACAAAAGAGCCTACTGCAGCAGATCCCAAGATTTCTGCCAAGGAGGAACTTGAAGTTATTGATTTGAGTAGTGACCCTAGTGTTCAAAGACCAGTTTCTATCAGTGCATCCCTATCTGCCTCAGAAAGAACATAATTAGTGGCGTTATTAAAGGAGTATCAAGACGTCTTTGCCTGGCAATACAATGAGATGCCCGAGATAGACCCCACTCTTGTTGCTTATTCTTTGAATGTTGAACCGGGGGCTAAACCTATGGTGCAGCCAATGAGGACCTTCCACCCGAAAGTCGAAGAACAAATCTCACAAGAGGTCAAGAAATTACTGTCAGCCGGGTTCATTAAGCCAATCCAGCATCCGCGGTGGCTATCTAACATAGTGCCCATGAAGAAGAAGAACGGCTAGATTTGGTGTTATGTTGATTTTCGAGATCTTAATAAGGCGTGTCCCAAGGACGAGTTTTAGTTACCCAACATGGATCTTTTGATCGATTCAACGGTGGGCCATGCTATGTTCTCTTTTATGGATGACTTCAGCAAATATAATCAAATATTCATGTCTCCCAAAGATGTCGAGAAGATTGCCTTCTGCACACCTATTGGGAATTTCTACTACACCGTCATGTCGTTTAGCCTCAAGAATGCTAGGACCACGTATCAAAGAATGATGACGGCCATGTACCATGACATGATGCACCACAAGATCGAAGATTACGTCGATGATATTGTGGTCAAATCCAAGAAGAGGGAAGATCACTTTGCTGTTTTGCGAAAAGTCTTTGAGAGATGCTGCCTCTACAAACTCAAAATGAACCCCTTCAAGTGTGCATTCGGAGTTACAGCTGGCAAGTTTTTGGGTTTCCTAGTGCACCAACATGGCATAGACGTTGATCCAACATGAGCTTTTGCCATAGCCACTATGAAGCCACCAACTACTCATAAGGAGCTGAAAAGTTTTTTGGGAAAGTTATCTTATATAAGGAGGTTCATACCTGGTCTTGCTGCAGTAACTTCAACCTTTGCACCACTCTTGAAGAAAGGTGTTCCATTTCGTTGGTCCCTTGAATGCCAACAGGCTTTTGAAAGGGTGTGAGACATTATGGCCAAGCTACCTACTGTTTGTGCACCCATATTTGGGAAGCCTTTACGGCTTTATCTAGCTTCCAACAATCAAGCAATCGGAGTTTTAATAGCACAAGAGGACAACCATGGGGTTGAACAACCCATCTACTATGTCAGCCGTGCTCTCAAAGATGCTAAAACCCGTTACTCGGGGGTTGCGAGATCTTGCCTAGCTCTGATCTACGCTTCACAGTGCCTCCGACATTATTTTTTAGCTCACAAAGTCCAGCTGATGACAAAATCTTATCCCATCAGAAGTCTGCTACAACACCTTGTGCTGTCTGGCAGACTTGCACAGTGGTTGCTGTAGTTATCTCAATACGAGATCATCACTGAGACTTCCACAGCCATTAAGAGTCAAGCCATAGCGGACCTATTAGCTCAGTTTCCAGAGGAAGATAACTCATTTATTTCTGATGAAGTACCCGGGGAAGTTGATGAAGTGCTTATGGCAGATTTGGCAGATGCCACTTGGACTTTGAGGTTCGATGGATCCTCTACTGCTATGTCAAGTGGGGTTGGAATCGTACTCTCTAGAGATGATGGAGAAGCTGTACCACAGTCTTTTAAGCTTGATTTTCCATGCTCTAACAACGTCATGGAGTACGAGGCTTATCTTACTAGGCTGGCAGTAGCATGGGAAATGGGAATCAAGCACTTGAAAGTTGTTAGAGATTCCAATCTAATCGTTTGCCAAGCTCGAGGAGAATTTTCACTTAAAGAGCCGGCCCTGGCACCATATTGAGCTTTAGCACAGAAGTTGGAAGTGAAATTTGTCACTTTTGAGATCGAGCATGCCCAAAGAAATGAGAACCGCTACTTGGATGCACTTGCAACTTTGGGGTCTCAAATGGCCTTTGAAGGATAGAAAATCGATATCACTATCAATAAAAAGGTGAAGCCAATCACTAATTTGCTGAAAAGAGAGTTTGAAGAATCGTCTCTCAATGAAGAAGATTGGAGGATGCCACTTAAAGCCAAACTCATGTCTCCTGTGGCTGCAGCAGATTTCAAGGAAATCAAGGATTACACCTTGATATCCGGAGAGCTTTATCACAGACTATTGGGAGGAGTTTTGGCACGCTGTATTAGCATCCAAGAAGCAAAAAGGAAGTTGATAGAAGTGCATGAAAAGACTTGTGAAGGAGGAGGAGGAATCAGCCTTTACCGTAAACTTCAGAGGTTGGGTTATTACTGGCCCAATATGGGCAGGGAAGCGGTTGACCTCCAGAGTCAATGCCTAACTTGTCAACTTCAACATGATAATGAAGAAGTCTATGTGACTTTTGCTTCCACCGATTGGCGTATTCCCTTCCTAGAGTACTTTCTTGAAGGTATTCTACCACAAACACACAAGGAGGTTTATCACCTCAAAAGATTGGCATCAAGATACTTTGTAGAAGGAGAGACTCTATTCCGAAAAGGTTACCATGGAGAACCGCTTCGATGTCTCAGCCTATCCAAATCCTAAATGGTTATGAAGGAGACTCATGCGGGAGAATGTGGAGAACACCAAGGAAAAAAGAGGCTTTACCAACGTTTACTCATACTTGGCTATTATTGGCCAACCATGAAGAAGGATACGACAAATTTTGTGAAGACATGTCACACCTGCCAAGTTCATGCCAATTTGATCCACACTCATCCAACCAATCTCCAAAAAATGACTACTCTGAGGGCTAGATCGAATTGGTCCTATTGGTCCGGCTTCCGGCGGCCATATTTGGATTCTTGTAGCCACCGAGTATTTTACTAAGTGGGTGGAAGCAATCCCACTCCGAAAGGCTATCGGTGCTACTATGGCAAACTTTATACAAGAACATATCATCACTCGCTTTGGTATACCTGTTGACACCCCATTTTGCAACCATTAATTTTACTTTTTACACTTTAGTGCATAAAGGGTAAAATGGTAATTTCACAAGCTTGAAAATTCAAAGTTGGTCCAAAAATTTAAAATCATATTTTAAGAGATCAAAATTGAATTAAGAATGAGTGTGTATTTTTCGGATTGGAAATTGGATCAAAAACCAAGATTTTATTAAGGAAATAAATTTGATTGGTTGAAATGATATTTACCATAAGCTAACATGCATAGGATTACTTATTAATTAATTTGATTGGTCCTCTAAATGATTAAATTAAAATCAATTAATAAATAATTCCTATTGGTTTATAACACCTTAAAATGGTAAGTATTCACGCACAAGATATTCATTAAAGGATAATTCTTAAATTGATTTATTTTTAACTAATGGGATAATTATTTTGACCAATAATTATCATATTAATTATTAATAAATTGATTAGAATTAATAAATCTCAAATTCATCCAAATAAGGACTTCTAAATCCACTAGAAGTTGACCAAAGGTGAAAAAACCCAGAATTCTCCAAAGCCCAATTCGGATTTAGATTCCAGCCCGTACACTGGTCGGTATTTCGACCATAACTTTTGACTCAATTATCCGATTGAGTTGATTCAAATTGGGTTGGAAAGCTGACATGATGGGCTACAAATATGTCTCATGACCATCTCCAAATTCGAATGTTTAGAGGGTCAAAACGGGCTTGCAATCAGAGCCTAAAAATCAGCCAGAATTTTAGGATTTTCATGAAGTATATCCAATTTCCAAAACCCTAATACACTCCCATGAGGTCCAAAACGTGGGTAGGTTCATTTTAGGGCTGCCATATAAATAGAAAATATTCTCATTTTAATAGGGGGTTGGTAAAATTAGTCAGAGCAATCCTAAGCAAAATTCAAGAGAATTTTTGCAAAGGGTTAGACTTGAGAATAAGAACACAAGTGTGTTCTTATATTCAAGCCCAAAGATTACAAAAGCCATTTTTGTAATCTCAATTTCCAACCTTTCAATTCCATTTTTAATCTCTTTCAACCAAATTTAACCGGTTTTTCTTAAGAATCAATTTTCAGGACCGGTGGTATTCTTAATTCAAGAGGCCGCATCCCATCACAATCAAATTCAATTCAGGACACTCATTCAAGAGGTTGCATCCTAAAAGGTATAATCTTCTCTTTTTTAATTTAATGCAGCAACTTTAATTGTGTAGAATGCATGATTAGGTTTTAACTTCAATTGTTTGATTAATTTTTAATGCACAATTGCTATGTTGTACTATTTTCGATTTCTGTTTTGTGAATGATGCAAATTTGATTTTTCTAACATGTTGTACTAAAATAACAGTAACTTTAAATTATTTTTTTTCATGTGAGATGCATGCTTAAATGATTTTAAATGCTTGATGATTAATCACTGTTTAATTTTTTATTGCATGTACTGTTGTGATGCTATGAATCAAATGCGAGTATGGTTTGTTTGAGGTTGTGAACTTAGATTAATGGATCCTTAGAGACTGACCTAGGTCAGGTTGGATGGGTGCCTAACACCTTCCCATCCAATCCCTTAGCCCCCGAATCCTAATCTTAGGAGATGTTTAGATTAGTTTATGTATCTTATTTACTTTCCTTTTTAGATTGTATTTTGGACCAAAGCCTTGTATTTTGTTTTCTTATATTGTATCTAGGGCAAAATATTGTAATTTGTTTTTTTTCCAAACAATTGTATTATTTATTCAATCAATAAAAGATAGCACTTTTTTCTTAGCTTTTTGTTATAAAAGTTAGGTGGTGACTCCATTGTAAATTCCCCTAAAGATTAGGATAGAAAACAGTAAAAGTCTCCATTTTGAGAATCATGTTTAGGCCTTTACATTGGGTTAAGGGTCATGGTTCTCACAGTGGTGACTCCACTGGGGACTTAGAGGGCTAAACTCTAAAGTAGGATCCTTAGTCTATAGTTCACAAATTGTTTGCCTTATTTGTTACTCGCTTTGATAATTGTCATCTTGTATGTCATGCATTGCATATGTGATCTTGCATTGTGTGTTGTTAGCCCGGAAGCCACGGTAGTAGTAGCCTTGGATCACGGTCCCCCTCGGATGCGGGTACCCTTGGCAAACTTACCACCCCACGAATATGTACCCTCGACCCTCTCGAGTTGGTATAAAGTGATGAAACATACTGAGAACCATTGATGCCCCTCACATGCATTTGTGGGTATGTTGAGCCCAAGTAATGGGGAACCTTTTTAGCCTACCCTTTACCCTCATGTAAAAGCCCATTTAGATCATTCCTCTAGGATGGCCCAACCTGATAAAGTGTGCATTCATGATTGTCTTTGTTTGAAGTTAGGCCCAAGTCCAACGCTTGAGGCCTTGTTTGCTCTTGTTTGAACATAAACCCAAGTCCAATACTTAAGACCCACTTGGATGTTGTTTGAACCCAGGCTCAAGTCCAATGCTTGAAGCCCACATGAACTTAAAGGAACTAAAATCCATCATTGAAGTGAATCAAAGGCCCAAAAGAGAAAAGTTTCTTAACCAATCACTTTTTTAAGGCAAAAATCAATCGAGTTCAATGCTTCAGGCTGACATGACTTTAAAGAGATTAAAAGTCACATGATTCTAAGAAAATTCAAAGCCCAATTTCAAAAACTTAGAATCCATCTATTCATCTTGAAAAAAAAGAGAGCCTAATTCCTGTACTTGAGGCCCACTTGGTCATTTTGAAAAGAAAGAGTTCAAGTTCTACTCTTGGGACTATGCTTAAAGAATGGTTTAGGAATCCAAAATAACATGAAGTAAAAGTCCAAGTCCATAGCGTGGGCCCATTTTTTAAGAAAATGATACCTAACCCAATAAGACATTGATTGGATCAAAGGTCCAAACCCAAGGCTTAGTACCAACATCACTTTGTTTGAATTGAAGCCTAAGCTCAAGGCTTGAGGCTCACATGACTTTCCTTGAACTAAAGTCTGACCTTGCATAAATCAAGGCCCAAGCCCAAGGGTTGAGATTCACATCACTTTGCTTAAATTGAGTTTGAGCCCAAGGTTTAAAGCTCACCTAATTTTTCTTGAATGAGTTGAAGTCCAAACCCAAGGCTTAAAGTTCACATGACCTTTGTTTTTTAATCAAAGCCCAAGTTCAAATCTTGAGGCTCTCATGACTTTGTTGGAATCAAGACCTAAGTCCCATGTTTGAGACCCAAATGACTTTAATAAATTCAAAACCCAAGTCCAATGCTTGGAACCCATTCAGTCATTTTGAAAAACAAAAAGGCCCAAGCCCAAAAACTTGAGGCGCACATGGTTCTTTTCTTGAATGAAAGTCTAAGCCCAATGCTTGACTTTCACATGATCCTATTGGATTAAAGCCCATAGTCTAAGTGATCAAAGCCTTCATGATTTTGTTTGGACCTAAATGAATGAAAGCCCAAATCCAATGGTCCACGCATGAGATTTTATGATGAATGCCTAAGTCTGAAACTCACAGTCCATTGACTTAATGAGTCTAAGTGCACACAATGTTAAGGTTCAAATCATGTACAAAATTGACAAATGGATTCACTTCACAAGAAAAGTCAAAAGCCCACATCGTTGCTCTAAGGCCCACAAGAATCAAATTTAATTGTCGAAGGATCAATTCGAAGAAAGCCCAGCCCAGTTTGTTCATTATCAGATTTCTCAATGGACCAAAAAGACTCCAACAATGCCATGGAGAACTCAAGGGACCGGTCATGTGATCCGAGACCTCATTGACCAAAAGACCATTGCTCCATCTTCACCAGGTGGCTAATTCAACTCCTCTTGAGCCAAGTGATCACTCCACATAAGCTCCCAAGCCAAGATCTCATCCATGGGGTTTTTCTATCTTTCTTTTGTTTAAGTTCATTAGTTTACTCATTTGAATTCTTAGGAACATGTTGCTTAGGTTTTGATTGTAAACTCATCATAGGAATGTTTGTTTGAATTTATTGTTTACATTTTTCACTTCAAGCAAAAAAAAAAAAATCAAAAAATCAAAAAATCAAAAAGCCAAAAAAAAAAATCTCTCTGTCCAACTAAGGGCATGGGCCCTTAAGTTGCCTTCAATGAAGAGTCCTAAACTAGGGGCATGGGCCCCTAATGACTCCCAATCTCCTCAAGGCCCAAAGCCTAAGAGTCCATCCATTCATCCAATACTCAATGGTCATGATCTCCAACCACTGCTAGTTTTCAAAATGTGCATATTCAAAAAGAATAAAAGATTGTGGATTGTTTTTCAAAAGAAGGTGTTCTTTCAAGATCAAGAATCGCTCTTCTTCTAGAGTGAGTAAAATTCAAAATTTTCAAAACACATTTTCAAATTGTGCATAAGGAAATATCTTTGATAAAATCTTTTTGCAAATCATGAGATTCCATAGCCTTATCTATCAATTTGCATAAAGAAAGGATTAACTTCATTTAATTCATGTAAGGATCTTTGCTCACAATTTAAAACAAAAGGGAAAGAGATCCTAAATGCAATCAAGGGAAAAATCACATGTCATTTGATTAAATTGCAAAATCTTGTTTTGAGAAATTTTGATGTCACAACAACGGGTTGTTACTTCTTTTTACTCTAAGAGAAGTCTATCAAGAGGGGTCATATCTTTGTGCCGATAAACTAGCATTACTAGGGATTGGAGGCCATCTTTGGCTAAACCACATTATCATAGAATTAACCTGTCACAAATTAATCCTATTGCTAGCCCATTTGAGCCTATACAGTTAGCCTTTTTTTCAAAAACCAATAATAAAAACTTGAACCCAAGGGTGGGAAAAAACAAGTGTGCACATACTTAAAACTCATTTTGGGGAGGAGTCAACCCAATGCTCGTCTGAAAAAAAAGCCAACAAAGGAGGTGCAAGTGTACCAAAAGTTTGGAAAGACAGTGTGGTGATTAAGGGCATGTTCAAGACCCACCTTGAAGAAAGGTCGAATTCTCACCAACTATGAGAGATTCATATTAAGCTCACATAAGAGTCCAACAAGCTAAATCTGTCAAGGAGCGACATGAGTGTATGAAAAAGCAAATAATTGTGAAAGAAAAGTTCAAAAAAGAAAAAGAGAGACCCGCTAGGTTGAAAACCCGAAAGGGCGACCTAGGCAAAAAAGTAGGGTAACCCAGTAGGTTGAAAACCCGAAAGGGCGGCCTAGGTAAAAGTTAGGGTTTCATTCAAAAAAAAAAAAAACTCAAAGAAGAGATTGAAAGCTTGAAGAGAGAAAGGAAGATGAAATTCCCTTAAAACCAAAAATGAGTGTCCATCAAAGCTGAAGAGCTAAATAAGAGAATTGAACAAAAAGAATGAGTTCACACAAAGGAACAACTTGAATGAAATAAAGAGAGACAAATGAGAAGAGCCTTTCAAGAAGCAGATTCAAAAGAGAGTACTGATAAAAAGGGAGAAAGCTCCTCCAATGTGTGAGTTTTAAGTAATGCACACTTAGGGAAATATTCAAAAAGGGATTTTGAGCCTTTTATATATCCTTCATTTCAAATACCTGAACCCGGCCTACATTACAACCTATGAATAAAGACCTCCTTGAAGTCTTGGTAGTTTTTAGGCACAACTTTTGTGATGATTTCTCTTAGATTGAAAAGAAAGAAAGCCCGAGGTAGTCAAGCGCTACTAGCAAAAGATCTTAAAAAAGAAAATTCTCAAATTAGGGGCACTCCCTTATTTGCTCTAAGACAAAAATTCTCAAGCTAGGGGCACTCCCCTTGTTTGTCATCAAACAAAAATGAATTCTCAAATTAAAGGGCACTCCCCTTATTTGTCTTCTCAAATTAGGGGCACTCCCTCTATTTGCTCTAAGACAAAAATTCTTAAGCTAGGGGCACTCCCCTTGCAACTTCCCATCCAAACTTTTAAACTTTAAAAAAACAAAATCAAAATGACTCGAAAGTCCAAAGCCCAAACTTATAAATTTAGTTAGTTTTTGCCACTAGAGTTGTCATTAATCATGAAGTCCAAGTTGGATATAGTGAGATTTACCCCAAAAAAAAAAAAAAAAAAAGCAAAATTATTTGTCCATTTGGAAAAAATTCAGTGCACAACTGCTACAGCAGCACTCAAGCAGCGGGACCCAACACCAAACACTCAAACTAAAAGCACAACGTCCATTTTGTTTAATCTGTTTTGATGTTTAAGAAGCTCCTAAATTAAAAACATTCCCAATCATACTACATTATTCTCGTGAATCCGAACTTGGAATCTTCAAGTACTACTCAAGATGAAACATTCTTTGATTGTCCAGCTTTAAGGATTCAATCATCATAATGCTCAAAGTAAAAAAGTAAGGTTGTTTCACTTGAATTCAATGGCCTCAATCCTTCCTAAAAGAGTAGCAACAATTCCTTTAATGGCCAATCGAATGTCCATCCTTAGCCAAAAGACCCAATCCTCTGCGAAAGGACTCAACCTTTTGACACATTTGAAAAAGGAAAAAATGATTTTAAATTCACAAACCAATTGTTCTCTAGAACGTTGCCAATTGCAAAGAAAGGTTTCTTGGCACAAAGTTTTTTTTATTTTTTATTTCCAAATCTAGGGTTCAAACTTATTTCTCTTGAATAACTCATTTTGAAATCACCATTAGACTTGATTAAGGTCTCTCATCACCATATTGACCAAGTGTCTTCCAACAAGTCTTGAATACGTTTGGACCTGATCCTCCCAAAAGAGGTACGTAGGCAGTCTATTCAAAGACTCGGTCCCAATCATCTGCATGACCTTTGGATAGGTCAACTTTTGAACTACGTCTTGACCTGATCCTGGCAAAAGAGGTATGTAGGCAGTCTATCAAAGACTCGGTCCCAATCATCTGCATGACCTTCGGATAGGTCTAACTTTTGAACTACGTCTTGACTTGATCCTCCAAAAAGAGGTACATAGGCATCATCAAAGACTTGGTCCCAATCATCTACATGACCTGTTTGAATAGGTCAAACTTTTTAAACTACGTTTGGACCTGATCTTCTTCTTTAATGTTACTTAGGCAGTCTATCAAAGACTCGAGTCCCAATTTTTCTTCTTATACCTTCAGATTAAAAAAACTTTTGAAAAAATCTTTATTGATCCTCCAAAAACTTATATAGGCATCTATCAAAGACTCGGTCTCAATCATCTGCATGACCATCAGATAGGTCTCACTTTTGAACTACGTCTTGACCTAATCCATCCCAAAAGAGGTACGTAGAGGCAATCTATCAAAGACTCGATCTCACTTATCTGTTAACGACCATTGAATAGTTCCTTCAAATCTTTTGAACTACGTCTGGACCTGCTCCTCGTAGGCAGTTCTATCATTAAGAACTCAGTCCCAAGAACTGCATCTGAATGACCTTTGTTGTTGAATAAGGTCAAACTTCCTCTTTTGAACTACGTCTGGACCTGATCCTGAGCCCAAAGGTACATAGGCAGCATCTATCAAAACACTCGGTCCCATAAATCATGGGCATGACCTTCAAATTTAGGTCCAACTTTTGAACTACGTCCATCCATGAAGATGAAGAGTCTCAAAAGAGGTACTAAGCAGTCTATCAAAGGCTTTTCCCATGAGCACCCAAATGACCTAAGCATAGGTCTGGTGGAGAACTTAAAGTAATTGACTTGAAAATAGTTCACTTGTACAAAATGTTTTCACAACATGTTTAAATTTCTGCTCTCCTGGAGATTTTAGGCCAAGCAAGTTGTCAATTTGTTTGTTTGTGGCAGAGATCAGGTTAAGGAAGTAAATCATCTAAAATAGACAGCAAATCAGTTTTTCTTGTCTATCATCTATCCTGATAAGAACTTCTTTATTGTCAACATGAGTCTTATTTTGCCAAATATGCTCAAACTAGGGGCATGCGCCCAACCGACAATCAAAAGAAGATTTTGTTTGTTGTCTCTTGTAGGTTATCAAAGTCACTCCATTGGACCATTCATCAACAAGAGTCCACTCCAAAAAAGGTTGCCACATTTCATCAAAAAATACCATTCCCGAATGGAAGCACGAAACCCAATCCTCCAAGAATAAGCTGTTATCATCAAAAGAGAAGGAGGTCAGGGAAGCACTGAAAAGCCAAGGCAATAATTAGCGTATTTCTAACCACATATGCCTTAAGCAAGACAAAACAAAGAAAAATTCAAAACTTACCCCAACTTTCACACAACGAAACGCATAACACTCAAGGTCTTGCAACAAATCAAATTCAACCTCATCGACATCCAAAACATATTGAACTAACTTCTGCTTCCTAGGATTAATTTCCTCAAACACCCTTGACACATAAACAAAAAAGCCATCAAAACTAAAACAAAGAACCAAATCAAATACCATCATGCAATCACGAGAAAATTAACCAAGTCTAATTCAACATAATCAAGACTTAAAATTGACCAACCAAATTAAAAATCACCACAAATAGCAATTCCAATTCAAAGCTAAACATCCAAATTTGAATCAATTCATGAAAGCAAAACCACTGTGCCAAGTAAACAAACCCAATCATACTCATGATCACAAAGCAATTCTAACATATACTATGTGACATGCTCAAATATTTTTGACAAATGATTTATCTCTGTCTTCCTTTATAACTTACCTTTAGGAAAAACTAAGCTCTTTTGTTATGTCTGCACTTGAAATTTGGATTTACTGAAGCTTAAATTGAAATCCTAGATTCAGTTCATTAAAAGTAATCTATTTTCTTTTGCTAGCTATTGGGGCCTTCATTATTGTTGAAATGATGTTTAGCTCTAGTCTTCTTGCCATTGTTGGAGCTGGTGAGCAGGTGCTTGTGCCATCAAAATTCCAAGCTCCAACCCTGTGTTAGCAATGTCCATTTTGAAACGTACTTGCTCATTACTTGCCAACGTGACCCTGAGTCAAATAATCCAACACAAAGATTTTAAGCTTCAATAACGCAAACCAAAACAATTTTTAAGCCTCAAAGATGAGCAATTGAACAAATCTTCACAATGGAACAATCTCAAAGAAAAAATTTCAAAAAAAACCACCATGAAAAAATCTCCAAGAATAAAAAATCTTCACAATGAGAATCTCCAAAAATGCGAACAATAAAAACAATCTCCAAAATCAATCATTTGCCTCAAAGATGAGCAAACCACCTCTCAATCAAAATTAATCCCTGACTGTCACCAATCAAAGATTAAACTGACCTCAAATCGTACAAAAAAAAGATGAAATTCTTGACCTAGAGTCATCCACTGAAAGCCTAATTAAATGAATTTGACTGAGTCATCATTAATTAAGAAAATCAAAATTAGACCTTGAGTCGAAAATCAAGACTTAACATATAAGTCATCATCCAAATTAAAAAAAATAAAAAATGACCCCTGTCAAAAATCAAATCTGACCCTAGTTAAAAATCCAAGATCAAAATTGTGACCCTGAGTCAATGTCATCAAAACAATTCTTCCTATATCATTTTGCAGATGTTGCATCCAACAAATTCTCTTTGAGGCAATTCAGCAGAATTGCATTCTCACCTGACATTCTTTTGGGGCAACTTTCTGGAGTTGTATTCCAACACTTTCTTTGAGGCAATTCTGTGAATTGTTTCTCAAAATTTTTCCTTCAAGACAATTTGATGTTAATTATACAGAAATCTCTTTGAGGGCAATGGGGGAATTGTATTTGTAAGCATAATGTGTTTCATCCGGTGTTGTTCCTATTTGATAACATAGGGTTATTGTTGAGGCAATTCATACGGAATCATGCTGTCAGAAATAATTTAGGATGAGGAATATGTGCAGGGAATTTATCTTCTTATGTGAGCAACCACAATGTTGCGCTAAGATATTTGAATTTTGAAATGCTTTTGCCTAATAGCAATTGGCATACTTGAACCTGTCTAACACCTGTTTAGACTTGATTGACTTGTTGAAGTTTCTTCATTACAATGTTTGTGCAGAAGTGCAATGTTATAATGCCTTTCATTTGGGGAATGATAATTTGAGATAGGTATTTTCCTTGTTCTTTGGCTCTTATGGTTCTTTTGCGAGCATTAACTCATAGGTAAAGAGATAGATTAACATAGTAGATTCATAATCACACACTTTATTTTCCAAAAATATACTTCATAAATTATGAAATTTAAGGAGGCCTACTCCATGTCAACATTGGTGGCATTAGAAACTTCCATCTAGAATAGGAACTTGTATATATTGCCTAAGTCAGATGTGAGTTAGAAATGGCTGAATTTTGTTTTTTATTAAAAAAAAATTGTTAGAATAAGGAAAATAATTCTCTATTCCTATCAATTTAAGCTTTTACAACAACTGTAATTTATCAAGGCATCCAAGCAAACGATCTTAAGTTTGAACCCTACGTCCATTCTATACGTGCCATTTATGGTTGAAAATTTCATGTCTTAGGCTTATTCATTAAAGGGAGTTTTGTGCCACATTGTTAAGGGGAGTGTACAATAATTGAACTCACATTTCCTATAAGCTTAAACTTTTGGGACAAGTAATAGTTTATCAAGAACTTTTCATAGGATAATTTATCAAGGACAACTAAAATGAGTTCCAATAAGAATATTATATGGTCATTCAACATTTTAATATATCCTTCCTCAACTGTATTCTCTTCACAATTTTGTACTTTAGGCTTTGTGTGAGGCTAAACCTCACATATCTTTTGGTAATATATTTTTTTTCTGTTTATGGATTCAATTAGACCTGAGCGGTGTATTGGTACTAATAATGTCACAGATGTGCTTGGGATTCATTATGTTCTTGATCTTGCCCATTATACATTTCTTAATTGGTATAAATCTAGCTTCACCATTAGACAGGATTATTCTTTCATGAAGAGAACTCTAAACTGTATTTCCTTTCTCATTGATTGTTTTGTTATTTTACCTTGGTAAATGCAGGTTTGTTGTCGTTTTGCAAGATAAAACATATGTGTATGACTTAAATACAGTCAAAATCTTGGACACTATTGATACAGTGCCAAATCTAAAAGGTGAGGTTTAAAAGTATTTATTTTCTATCTATAGTGGCATTCATAATTTGTTTATTGTGGATTTTTTTTTTCTCATAA
Source organism: Fagus sylvatica (assembly GCA_907173295.1). Lineage (NCBI taxonomy): Eukaryota > Viridiplantae > Streptophyta > Magnoliopsida > Fagales > Fagaceae > Fagus > Fagus sylvatica. The sequence continues at coordinate 2,731,565 of OU015765.1, forward strand.
TATCCTGTTTGTTGTTAATCTTAATCTTCCCTAATTTTCTATTTTTTATTTTCTTGCTATTATTGATTCTTTCCATTTTTAATTTATTGGTTATAAGCCTATAAGTGGCTGTTCTTGTATGCTTCTTAAGTACTTGGGTGATGCCTATTTGGCCTTTCCCCCCCATAATGAATTACTTTACTTCTTAAAAAGAACACAATGGTAGAACCTCCCTATTCATACACAAGTGAGATTAAAATGGTTTCCAAATTGAGTAAGTACTTTATATAAGTTTACCTGGAAAGACATCTTGGAATTAGACAAGGGGTTGTTCAGCCAGTCGGATAAATCTGATGATACATAAAATGAGTTAGATTCACTAACTCTGCCTCTAATTACGCTATTAACTATAATATCTGAGACTTTTCTGATTACTATGAAAATAATGAAGTTCAAGAATATCAGTATCAGTGCTTCATCTATGAATAATCATTATAACACTTGCAGTTCTGTGTTACTCTTCCTTTAAGCATTTTAGTTGCTACAATGAACTCCATTGCTACCAGATACATTTTCTTTGGTATCAAATTAATCTCCTCCAACTTGACCCCAAGGTTCTCTGAGCTGAAGGAACATATCTAAATTAGGAAACAAAGTCATACTCAACATATGATGATAATAACATCATATATGATAGTATCTACCATCACATTGTTTAGTACCCTAAATTTTATGTACTTATTTAAATATAATATATATAAAAAAACTGGATAGTACCAATGTTATATTAGATAGTAATAACATCACATTTGATGGTAATTACATCAGATTTGATGGTAACAATGGTTAAGATTTGAGCGCATACCATATCCACAGAAAAAGTGTGGGTATTGTAAAATGACCCAACAATCTAATAGTCATGCTGAGATATAATCTGTAAAGCTTCTCTGTCACACTAAAATTTTGAATTCTGCAGAATTAACGTGACATTACTTAGATTTGTAGAAGTATTTTTTCCCTTTTGTTTCTTTAAAATTTTCTCTTTCAGGGCTTTGTGCATTCTCACCCAGTTTGGATAGTTGCTTCTTGGCTCTTCCTGCTAGCACTGTCAAAGGTTCTGTGTTGTTGTACAATGTCATGGAGCTTCAGTCACATTGTGAGGTTATGGCATTAATATTCAATCCTTATATATGATGAAATAAATGATTATAAATAGGACTCCTTCAAAAAAAAAATCACCTCAATATTTTTTTCTATTATGATTAAATGTTTTGTTTTAGTAATTATGATTATTGCTATCATCCTCTTTATGATGATGATGATGATGATTTTTGTTGGAAGCTTTTTCAAAGTGAATAGGAGGGCTTTTCTGCTTTTTTACCTCGAGTGGAAAGATAATAAAAATATAGAATATCTAGTTGTTATTTATGGAGACTTGATTGTCTCTCTCTCTCTCTCTCTTATATTGGTGATTTTCAAATTTAGAAAGTCCAGAAAATCAGTCACCTGAACCGTAACCCTTAAGACATGCCAGCTTTTTCTTTGAAGTCTTGAGGCATTTTAGGACTAGTGGGCTACCTAGCTTAATTTCCATGAGGCATGAGTTAAGGTGAGCCTTAGGATGAACCTTTGGTCTTATTTGCTGATTAATGGATTGAATGGGTTCATTCTTTTATTCATCAAGGAGCAATTTTTTTTTGGGAATTGTGCTTCTTTCTTTCGCTTGCTATATTGGATATGGAACAAATGGTGATCCTTTTTAATTCTCTTGTTCATATCATTTATATTCTCACTCAAACTGAATTACAGATAGATGCTCATCGTGCACCTCTGGCTGCAATTGTCCTTTCTTCCAATGGGATGTACATAGCAACAGCTTCAGAACAGGGAACCATAATCAGAGTCCATTTGGTTTCAGATGCAACTAAGGTGAGAATAGCACACCATCCATTCAAAGTACTTATACATGGAGAGCAGCTATGGTACTTGATTATATGTTTAAATCAGGCTTTTAAAGATACAGCATCCACACAGGTGGTGCACAAAGAAACTAAAGTGAAAATTAGCTAGTGAAATTGCTGATGTCTTAAATGGTCATAAAAAGAATTACTTTGATCTAGGGAGGTTTTCTAGGTTAAAATAAGTTTTTCTTTTTTTAAATGTGGCTCTGAAATATAGTTTGTTAATCAGCATAGATCTCAGAAATGATCCATCAAATGCAAGGACCATATCTTTTTGTGGCTTGGATGTTATTTATGGTGCCTTAGATTTGTCCTTATTCCTCAACTCAAATAAACTAGATTCTTGGAAGCAATACAGTGCGGCCATTTTTGGTTGTAATACTTTACTTTGGATTTGGAATCTAACTAGTCTTTCTTTGGCAGTCATATAGTTTTCGAAGGGGGACATACCCATCAACTATATTTTCCTTGTCATTTGGGCCATCTATGCAACTTCCAGATATTCTTGTGGCCACAAGTTCTTCAGGTTCTCTTCATGTTTTCTCTATGGGGTTTGCTATAAATCAAAGGTCAGAACTACGACTTTCTGTTGCCTTACTCCTGCTTTACTTTTACCTTGTGTATATTACTACGTATGTTTATAGAAGAAGAAAAATGGTGCCTCGGCCTATAAAGTTCCTTGTGATTGAACCTTCTTTAATCCTAGTCAGCGGTTGTGTGGGTCTTGCCAGTGACTAGGTTGAAAGCCAATTTTTGGGTTAAACTTGCTAATTAGATAGTAAAGAGTCGACCATAGCAAAGAGTGAAGTGAGTGGGGGGTTAACAAACAACTCAAATTTTGAAACAGATTATATGGAGTTTTGGGAGTTGGGCTTTCTGGTTAGAGAAATTAATTCATTTTATGTTATATTTTGTAGGTTTTTTTTAGAATGATATGAGGGAATGTTTAGTATTTCTTTGCCCAAAAAAATCTTTCTTTTCAGGAAAACTATGCCTTTTATTTTAAATCACTATTAATTTTCAGAAGAAAATCTATTTTCATTAAGAAATTTTTTGTCTGCTTGCCGCCTG